>JALGQJ010000005.1:14894677-15494677 GCA_023055345.1 Quercus wislizeni
CCCAATCATCAAGGGAGCCAAAGAATTATATAATAAGTAATGAACAGTTTCTTTTGAAAACTATTTTGCAAAGGCTCATTTGTCAGCCTGGAAGATTTCTTTGAATACTGCTATAATATGCAAAATATGATGCATATTTACAGGCTAGAAATGGCAAGTACAACCTTCAGCATCTCACCCCCTGCCTAAGTGAGAGATACAATAAGAAGGGGAAGGGAGGGAAGGTAAGGTTATTCCAATTTCACAAGCAGTAGTATCAGGCAACCAATTTTGTCATAAAGTAATCCAATCATAAATAGGAATTCCAAAGTAAATGCAGCCTTAAGCAATTTTTTTGACTAGGCCTGCCAGAAATATTCCAAAAGGATGCCTTTGTTCCACCTACTATACATTTGTCATTATCTCTCCAGTCAACCTTATCATTAAGCATTTGAGTATATGTTTTATGCCAACCAAATATGCCACATCAATGACAAAAAAAAATAAACTCTGAAAATGCTCAAAAAACACACTGGTCAAGGCAGCAAAAGATTACGGTTACAGTTTGAATGACCCACAAGAAATTTCTTTAGTTACTTGATTTGATGACTTATGCAATATACTTGCACAACAATAAAAGTAAAACTCAGCAATTAAATTCATGTGGCAGATGTAAACGAGTTAACTGATGACATAAATCATACCCTGATTGCATCGAAAGACCGGGTTTTAAGTCCACATGGAGCTTTAATGGTATTCCCATGCATAGGGTCACTAATCCAAGTGACAAACTGACCTACTCTACGGACAGCTCTGATCAGATGAGGAAGCTTCACTCTCATGTTCTCAGCTCCCATTCTTACAATTACTGCTATCCTTCCAAGTTTATTTTTTGGGTTTAGAATATCTATGAGCCTAACAAGCTCATTTGGATCCATTTTGTCACTCACCCGCATCACATTGCAATCTTTTATTAGCTCTCCGATCCTTTGACATCAGAGCAACATCAAGTTATCACATACAAAAATAACTTCTTTCATGACTGAACCAAGGTATATAGAAGTATGTAACAGGTAAAAATTACAATGAAAGAAAAAAGAGGAATTTACAAATCTGCAAGAGAAAGTATAACAAACAAAACATGGATTTGTTCAACAAGACAGAGCCCAAGGAAATTGGAAAACAAGAAGAAAAAAGCAACAAACAAAAAAGAGTTTGTTTAAATATAAATGAGGGAAAAACAATCTAGATACCTTGATGCCGAGAGGATTAGAAACTCCTCTCAAAAACTCAACATGGGCACCATAAAGTTGTCAGGTGCGTTCTCCCACCCAAAGCATGTGAGCGGAGCAATCATAGTACAGCCCAGAAGTAGAATCCTCTCTTGTAAGTGTTTGCACATAAGGCAGAAGTAAGCATTCATGAGATGTCCAGAAATCTGTTGTAGTCATGATTGGGTGGTCTGAAGTGAGTCCAGCAGCACCCATGAATCCAAGGGCCTCGTCAACTCGGTGAGCCAGTTCATGGTACCTGTCAAGCCATGGCAAGAACATGCTAATTCCTGAAAATCTTCCTAGACTTATAGAAACAGAACTTAAGGTGTAACTCTCTTGAGAACTAAACTAAGTCAACTCATTGAAGAAGTTAATGAAGCCACAAGATGGAGTTCAGAAAAATTTATCTGGAAGTTAGTTCCTAGAAATCAAAGTAATCCATATTCTCCATTTTGGAGAATAATTATTTATTTAATTCTCAGCAAGAAAAGATACTACAAAAGTCACAAAAAGCTAAACAAAGCAAGCTTTTTCTTTGTCACATTTGCTTGGGATTAAAGATGGGAGGCCTGCAATTTTCATTTTATTTCCACCATCTTTTAAAGATAAAAAGAGCACCAAAAAATGTTACATCTAATAATTATATAGAAATGAGATTTTTCAAAGATGCTATCCAAGAATTTTTTTTCACAAGTCTACTTACAAAAAATAACACAGACATCTGGTAACTATTTCAAAACAATATCTAACTATTTAATGTAAAAATGAACAAGCAGAAACACATGGAAGGTGAGATGAAGTCTTCTTAATTGTTTATTCCATTACATGGTTAAAACAATTTTAAAAAATTGTGCAAAACTTTAAATAAACCCAAAAACCAAGCTAAATAGATAGTATATCTAATTAAACTATTTGAATAAGAAATATACCTATCCCCCTGCTCACTGTGCTCCATGAAATCAAGATTCCAATGGGTGACTCTCTGCATTGCTGCGTATCCTCCTGTGGCAAATGCCCTTAAGAGGTTCAAATGCATCACCATTGATATTGTCTCCTCTGTAATTTGGCAGCTTCACTCCATACTTCTCCTAAAATGGATCTGATCTTGGCTTTGCAAACTGACCCGCCATTCTCCCCACCTAAATAATCATTCCCACAATTTTTTTCAAATTATTCAATGTAACTACCATCATATAGAATTACGATTCTTAAATCAACATTCACTGAGAAAAACAACAAACAATTATCTCAGCTTAGCAAATTCTCTAGAATCACTTCGTACTTAAAAGAAATGCCAATATAACATATGAGAAAAATTCCAGTTTCAGCCTTATCAAATTCAGTTACTAAATTTTCAAGTTTATGGAGTAATCCAAACCGTCAAGCTCTATGATCACTAATTTTCTTACTTATAACATCTAAACATATCAAAATCCAGCTCAAAAGATATTTCCTAAAAGTCACTATACAACTATGAAAACACCATAAACAAAGAGAAAAAATTCACTATGATGATGATCCCAAGTTAAAAAAAAAGCCGACTTATTATTCTTCAATCCACAATTTCAAATCTTTCAACATAAGTTTCAACACACCACCATGCATGTATATTCCCAAAAACTATTAGAAACAGTGACATAGAGAAAAAAAATATTAGAGAGAAAAGAAGGACCTTGACTACGGGCATTTGGCCACCGAACATGAGAACAACACTCATCTGGAGAAGAAGACGGAAGGTGTCACGAATGTTGTTGGCATTGAACTCCTTGAAGCTCTCAGCACAGTCACCACCTTGAAGCAAAAACGCCTTGCCTTGAGCTGCCTCAGCCAAACGGTCCTCTAAGCTCCTAGCTTCACCAGCAAACACGATTGGAGGGAATGACTCCAGGGTCTTCAGAACTGAGTCCACCACTATCTGATCCGGGTATTCTGGCTGCCGAAGAGCCTTCTTGGATGGGAACTGGGGTGGTGCTGCTTGTAGCTATGTCTGTTGATTTAGAGGACTTTGAAGGGTCAGCGGCGTGGATGACTGAGATGAGTTTGTGGTGGCGGGGCTTGGAGTTGAAGATGGGTGTGGATAGAGGAGGAATTAATTGAAACTCACGTATAATAATAAGCTTAGAAGCTGTGGGAAATGAAATAAAAATGAATTGGAAATAATAATTTTATAATATTATTTCTTTTCCTTGTTTGACAGAATTAAATTTTTAATGGAGCTATAATTATAATATCATTTTTTATCTTAAAGGATAGAATTAGACTAGATAAAGTCATAGATTTTCAATCCAAATTGAAGTACGAATCAACCGCTCAATAGTTTCATTCTCAAAACAAAAAACAAAAAAAACCGCTCAATAGTTTTATTTCTTAATTAGTGACTAAATAAAATAAATGAGAGAAATCACATTCCCTTTTAGCAAAAGAAAAGCGACCCTTCCTAATTCTAAATTTGAAATTACTATTTCTTTATCTTTAATCAAAGGATTTACTTATTATTATTATTATTATTTTATTTTAGGTGAATTTAAAATTGTTCAAATTGTATTATCGTCAATTATTGACATCGCGTTTCTTTGTTTGAAAGTTTAAGTTTGAGAAAATGAAATGAGTAGGAGGGAATACGTGTTCCTCACTATTGCCTCAAAATTTCAAATTTTTATTCCCCAAAATTTAGGAGGAATTGGAAGGAATGAAATTAGATTTAATAAATTTTTTTACAAAAACTCTCAAAAAACCCATATATATTCAGCCATTTATTTTTAAATAAGAATTTAATAGTAATATTATTATAAAATGATTTCATTCATTTTCCTTTATATTACTCCCAAATAAGGTTACTTACATTATGCTCATTTTTTCCTAAAAAAGATACATTATATTCATTTTCATTTATTTATTTTAAAACATTCAAATAAGATTACTTAATTTTATTTCATTCTTTTTTTGTACCATTCTTTTCTCTTATTTAAATACATTTCACTCCGTTTCTTTGATAATTGATATTAAGTTTTTTTTTTTTTTTAATTAAATCATCTTTGATTCTTACGTTTTCTTTCCTTCTTTTTATTTTTTTATTTATTTATAGGTTCTGTTGATATCAACTTCTTCTTCTTTTTTTATTTTTTTTTTATTTTTTTTTTTATGTTTTCATTATATAGACTCACAGTTGGGAAACTAATTTCGTATAAAAGATAAAATTTTACCATATATGTTTAGTCTTTATGAGATAAAATGGTATGATACATATACAAGTGACTTTGCTTGGTTTTACTTTAAAAATTTTATATTTTACTCCTACAAATTATTAATTAAAAAATAAGGACTTATATTGACCACAGAATCCTACTACAAAAAGAATTTTTCTTCGTATTGATTTCAAAATGTCTCCCCCAAAATAAAAGATAAAAATATAGAACAAATTTGGTGTTGGTAAGCACGAAATTTCACAAATAAAACAAATGCCAAAACCTGGGCAGAGCATAGGCTTAATTAAACAGCCTAAAACATAAAACAAAGAAAAGGCCCAAGGCTCAATTTCAACTGTTCACCCACTTCACATGTTTACCTTCAACGGTTCGACCCTTATTCACGTTTTTTTACATATTCTTTGTTGGTTTTTTTATTTTTTTAATTATTTTTTACCTTTTCTTTGATAATAATGTAATGCATTACACATGCATAAATGAAATAATTTTTTTTTCCTTATTAGCGTGAACTATGAGAATATTGTATTTGGAATTTTGAATGTAAGGATTAAATTTATTAAATTTGAAAAAGCAAATTGTTATTAGTTAACATAAAGTTATTTTATATGAATATAAAAAAGTGCGAGATCTTCTAGAAGTTTTTCTTTGTGACTTGCCTTATACAATATTTGGGTGCTTGTGAGCTTGCTTCATTTTTTGCAATAGTAGAGCATGATTGTTTCAAAAATATTCATATTTCTAAATTTCATAATCAATTAATCATTTTTTTGAAATAAAGTCTATTTTTTATCTAAATTTTATTTTTTCAGTTTAAATAGAAAATTTTCTTAGTAAAACAAATCCAATCAATAGTCAAAGACCACTTCTAGGACAAATTTTATTTTTATAAATATGAACTAAGATGATTGAGCTTTGAAGCATTCAACAATGTTGTGGGAAAGCCATATATTCCAACTGCTTTCTTTCATTATATTCAAGTTCTCCCCCCTTGGAATGAAGGGTTCCTCTTTTTAAAATACTTAAATTCAAGATATAAGAAAAGTGTTAGCACATATGTTAGTCTAGCCCACTTAAGCGCAGAGTATTGTACTTGTACTTCACACATATTGTACTTATATAAAACTTAGTGTTACACAAACAGAACATATATCAATATACAGACTATTCTCAGTCCTTCTCTTTTTTATATTTTTCACACAGTTTAACTTCCTCTTGTTAGAAACAAGAGTGTTCAACAGACACGCATTCAAAATACTTCCTAGACTCAAAAACAAAAATAGAATTGGACTCTAAATCATACTAATAGAATATATAAAGTTTATATTTGATAGCCTTGGCTAATTTGGTTTCAACAACGTTCTAGATGATTGACAACGACAAATTCCCCTTCCCAGGAGTAATTTTGCATCAAAAGAAGTCTTCTCTTACATCATGTTGAAGATTTCATTTAGCAAGTTCTTCATCGCATTTGGATCAAATTTATCTACCCAGTTTTCACTTTTCAACCTTCAAATCTTTCATTTCTATGAATCTTCAAAGTCAAAGAAGATATCGGAATCCAATTGCTTTCTAGCAGTCTTAGGATCATACTATGGTTCAGGAAAGCCATAATAAGGGAAGTCCTCTCTTTCCTTAGTAACTTTCTATTAAGGGTCAGGGTGCATGACTTCATTTGTACAACAAAGTCATAAGGAAACTTATTGGTCTTAGCCGAGGCTCAATCTTCGGTTCTTTGCTCTTTCTCGGAGAGATTTTCATGTGGCTTTATGATCCAATTCTAAAAGGAGGGGCTATCAATGGATAATTAGGAAATTCTAAGACCCATTGATCCTTCTTTCCCAAGCCCATTCCAAGAAAGTAAGGCATTATCTTCATCATTCATGGTGGCCAATGGCCACACAAGTGTTATTGTAGGGGATCATAATACATCCTCTTGAAAAGTGTTCATCCAAGCTCTTTCCAAAAGGCTTTATCAATCCTTTCCATCCAAGTATTCACGTGAACTTTAGGCTCTTTTCAAAGAGTTCAATTACTCAAAACATTCTTTCTTTCCAGAATGTTTACCTGTAACCCTGTATTCCAACCCAAAGTTAGTCCACCACTTAGACCCCATTCTTTGAACTTCAAAACATTCTTCAAATTCCCAAAATTTGAAAATCTTGCCAATGTTAATTTCCTTTTTAGCCTCAATTAGGAAACACAAAGAAGGCTTGAGTTCCATGACAATCTTTTTATCATTATGAAACTATAAAGGGGTTGCTCAATTCTGTGTGGTTCCAACGCAAGAGTTTCATGTTGACTTAAGTTGTGAGACAATTTTCCTAAATCTCTTACCGTGAGATGAACCAATAAAGTGACTGGAAAGTCTGAGAAGTGATGTGAGTGTCCTCCAATTCTTCACCATCTCCAATCAATCTGTAACTCGTCATTCATCTTCCTCAAGTAAATCAACACCCAATAATACATCCGCCAGGACCCTCATTGAAGTCGTGGCATCTCTTGATTCTTTTCACTTCTTCCAGCATATCAATTCTTCATTTCTGTTTATTTCTATTTCCAACCTCACAATAACATGGAAACAGATCTTGCTCAATGTTCTGATTTTACACCTCATTTTGTGACCTTATGTTCCGAGGCATGTAATTCTTTCCAATTGCGGTGCAAAGCTGGGAAATTGGTACCAAAAGGCACATAATGGAGTTGGACCTAAATGAAGTGATAATTTTAGTTGCAGCTCATTAGTTTTCACAGCTAGTCTGTGTCTAGCTTCATGGTGCTCTTCATTTCTGTTACTTGTTTAAGAGTCTTTCTTGTATTCAAACTCACTACTATTGGTTCAGCCTACTTCTCTTTCCACAAATCTCTCCACCATTGCCAAGCCTATTAGGTACCTCTGTAAGCTTGAATATTGAGGTAGCGAGGCTGAGGTCCCAAAAAGACCAACAACTACCTGATTATAACACAAACTGGATGCCCATAGTCCATACCACCTTAAACAGTCAGTTAGACCAACTTTCTTGAAAATATGAAATAAAGAGAGCCCCGGAGTAACCAAAAAAAGAGTCATGCAACAGTAACTGGGCTACAGCTAGAACTAGAATTTCCACTGGATGAAACTTGAAAGTACAAAACTTAGGAAGAGTAAGAGAGGGTCTATTTGATGTTTTGAAATATTATTTACTAATTTTACAATGATGAATGGAAAAACCCCTGCTAGACATTGCGATATTCACCTTTTGTCCCAAATTGTTAGATTGAACCTAACAAGCGGAAAGACAAAATTGAAAACAAAATAAAGTTAAAAGGATTGAAAAACTGTTGGATTGAGCATAATAAGCGGAAAGACAAAATTGAAAAAAAATTAAAGTCAGAAGATTGAAATAAATAAATAAATAAATAAAACGTAAAAGACTAAATTGAAAACAATTTATAATTTAGGGAAAAAGCCACTTTTAGTCCCTACATTTTTAGGCGATTTCCATTTTAATCCCTAAGTTTTATTTTTACCGCTTTTAGTCCCTATTCTGGAAAAAGCCTCCATTTTAGTCCCTGCCGTTACATTAGAAACAGAGAAAGCTGACGTGGCAAACGGCAGGAATAAATAATATTAAATTAATGCCCATGTGGCTTAAATTAATAATAAAAAATATTTTTTGACATTAAAAAAAGCCACATCAGCATTTAAATTAAAAAAATTAATTTATTAATTTTAACTAAATAAAAAAAATTAAAAACAGAATTGAAAACAAAAAATCACATGCCCAGAAAATTTTAAAAAAAAAAACCCAGATCCAGATCCAGATCCAAGAATGAGAAGAACAAAAACAACAAGAACACAGATCCATGAACAGATCCATGAACACAAACCCAGAACACAAAACACAAACCCAAAACACAGAAGACAAGAACACAATCACAAGAACACAGATCCAAGAACACAAAACACAAACGGATCTCCAACAAGAACACAAACACAAACCCAGCAGTGGATCTCTCTTGTCAGCCAAACACAAAAACACAAACCCCTCCTTCCCACCACGCTCTTCTTCTTATTCTACCTACACCACGCTCTTCTTCTTCTTCTTCTTCTTTATCCTCATCGTCCCCTGCCAAATCGCTCGATCAAACCACCACCACCACCACCACAGACTCTTCCCTCCTCCTCGACGCCCAAATCACCCTCATCAAAACCCCTAATCCCATTCCTATTTCTAAAACCGTCGATGAGGTCTGGCGCGAGATCGTCTCCGGCGAGCGCAGGGTCTGCAAGCAGGACGCCCAAATCACCCTCATCGAAACCCCTAATCCCATTCCTATTTCTAAAACCGTCGATGAGGTCTGGCGCGAGATCGTCTCCGGCGAGCGCAGGGTCTGCAAGCAGGAACAACACAACGTAAGGGCTTTCGTTGTGCGCTAAACACAACGAATACTGCATCGGCTCTGGCGAGAGATCGCCTCAGGCGAGCGCGCCTTCAAGATCCTCACAAACAAATACTGCATCGGCTCCACCAGACCTGGATCCGGATCTGGGTTTTTTTTTTAAAATTTTATGGGCATGTGTTTGGAATAAATTTTCTGGGCAAGTGGGTAATCTGCGCAAGTGGGTAAATTTTCTGGGCAAGTGGGTAAATTTTCTGGGCATGTGTTCTTGTTTTCTGTGTTTTGGGTTTGTGTTTTGTGTTCATGGATCTGTGTTCATGGATCTGTGTTCTTGTTGTTTTTGTTCTTGTCATTCTTGGATCTGGATCTGGATCTGGGTTTTTTTTTTTAAATTTTCTGGGCATGTGATTTTTTGTTTTCAATTTTGTTTTTAATTTTTTTTATTTAGTTAAAATTAATAAATTAATTTTTTTAATTTAAATGCTGATGTGGTTTTTTTTAATGTCAAAAAATATTTTTTATTATTAATTTAAGCCACGTGGATATTAATTTAATATTATTTATTCCTGCCGTTTGCCATGTCAGCTTTCTCTGTTTATGATGTAACAGCAGGGACTAAAATGGAGGCGTTTTCCAGAATAGGGACTAAAAGCGGTAAAAATAAAACTTAGGGACTAAAATGAAAATCGCCTAAAAATGTAGGGACTAAAAGTGGCTTTTTCCCTATAAACTTAGGGACTAAAATGAAAATCGCCCAAGTTTTAAAGTTGTTGGGCTGGACTGAAATGGAATCCATTTGATTCAGTTCGTCAGTGTCAGCCAGCAATCCTAATGCGTATTTGTGAACTTTGAAAAAGCCTAATGCATATTTATGAACTTCATAATCAATACTCTCCCACAGATAACTCAACATTGGTCACAACTATTTTTTCATCTACCATTTAAACATGGGCATTGGTGTCCTAATACTGGATATCATAGTTGTCAAAACGTCAATTGTATCGTGAATCAATTCTTTATTTTTTATTTGTATCGTATATAATATCATAAGATATACAAATACCTAATTAAATTTGTAAAAGATTATAGATATACACTGGTTGTTATACATAACGTCTCCCAACATTCAAATGCAAGGAAAATTACAAACCTACGCTTCCAGTTTCCGCATAAATAATCAATTTACTAGGCAGGACAACAATAGCAGCAACTAATTTTTTTATACCCTTCCTCCAATTTCTCTTAAACCCTATGCAAACTCACCATATTCTGTGAGTTCCAAAACCAGGTCATATCACATCCTTAATTTCATGTAATGGGATATGAGCAGCAAGAAATAGCTAGCCAAACCAAACAAGCTACCAGTAGCAAAACCTGCAATGGAAGCTTCCCTTGCAAATTCCAAACAGTAATATATATAACATAGGAAGCATAGCAGGTGCAAACATTAAATCTATACTGTTTTCAATGAACTGAACAAAATCCTCAAATCTCAAACAAAATTAACCACATCAGCCTAAGTAGCACAAATCTCTCTCTTACATCTATCCAACATTATCCATGAGATGACATATGGAAGAATATGTCTCAAACAAAGGTGAATGTTCAGAAGTATGGACTGTAACGCATTGGCATTCTGAATCTTGGAACCTTCCTGCATCATAAATATTTTTGATGATTTACTCAAAAGATTTCAGGAAGGGCAGTCAAATACCAAATCTAGGAAAACATAGGGAGCAGGAGAAAACGACCAAGAGGAGGCAATCGTCAAGAAGCATACCCATATCCATAAGGGGAGAATACAAAGGGAGCAGGTATAAAGGGGCTTCTGGATCGCATATTGGGGTTGGGTCGACGAGCACGATATAGTTTCATCCCAGGTACATTGGTCCGTTTAGCAGTCACCTGCAAACACATTAAAAAGGTTCACATGGTTGAAAAAATAAATAAAGAGAGTATGGAACTTGCACCTGTAAAGGTTAAAAATCAAACACAAATCAGAACTGAAGCTCCAAAATCAGAATAATAATAACAGAGACCCTAAGGTAGTGCACCACCCATTTGTGTATAATGGTGATATTTTGTTGTAATTTAGACCGTTCATTAGGTTAAGCATCTCTTTACTAGAAAAATAGTTGTTTTTCTAGAAAAGTAACTTTTGAGTGAAAATTATCCTAATCCTTATTTGTACTTAAGAAATTTAACACAAAAAGAGTTATTTTTTGATGGGGCAGATGGAAAACTGCTACTTTCACCTTTAATTGACGTCCACGTAGTTGAGATTCATTCAGCTGGAGAGCCAATTCAACAGCCTCTACTTCGAGGAACTCCACATAAGCATAACCCTTTGGTTGGCCATACTCGTCAGTCCGAATAGTGACTCTGTTCACTGTACCACATGTCTGGAAATGCTGTTGTACTTCTTCAGGAGTACATGAATAATCCACCTGCAAACCCAGTTTGAGCCCAAAAGAACAATTTTGAAAAATAACCAAGCAAAGAAAACAGAACAACCAAATAATAAGCCTAATAGATCAATTTAGTGTTACAACTTACCTACAAGACAAACAGTGAAAACCACCTGTTACTAGTACAACCAACTACTTAACTCATTTGAGCAGAAAAACTACTTTTAACTCTCCGTTACATCAGATAAACTTCCTCCTCTCACAAGAATGGGTGGAGTGGAGGATGAGATTGTGGATTCAAAACCCATTTTATGCACATGTGACTTACTAATAATAATAATAAAAAAGATGCATTAATCTGATTCAGAAAATGTCCAATTCTGATGGGGTTTGAGAGATACCCTGTCCAATTTCCACCATCCCCCTCCCCTATTTGTCTAGAAAAAAACTAAGAAAATAAAATAAAATTTACAATTCTGGCTTACGGGGTTCATGCAGCCAGAGTGGTCTGGCTCTCAAATTGAGGTAACAAGCATGTTCTTTACCAGCGTTATTTTTAAAATAAGACGTAAATGGTTATAATTAAGCCTCAATCCCACCCCTCCATCGATGTCCTTACACTTTTTGCTTGATTCACTTGGATGAGTTTCCCACACTAATTTTCTATGAAATTGATTTAGGCTGAAAATTAGACATAGCATAGGTATAAAACAAACCACATACATTGCACCAAATAGGCCGTTCTTAGGAAACCTTAGATTTTCCACCAAAATATAAAAGATAGACAAAGATAGCTACTACCATATCAAAGGAAGAAAAGCAAAATTGGGGAATCTTGATCACAATTAACATTTAATGTTTTGGGTTAATTGAACATTTTACCTAAATATTTAAAGCTACGATGGGCCTAAAGTTTCTCATAGAATTTCTGATAACAGTTACATCAGATGATGACGAACAAAATCTAATATAGAATTCCCATGCCAAAACTACATTCACATGATTTGTAAGGTCTCTGGACAAAACTTTAATGTAAACATTTGTCCCTCAAAAAAGCATGTAAAATCCAAGTATTTTGAGCCAAAAATTAATACAACTTTGTAGGTTCAAGCCTCAAGGTCCCTGACACCAAGATAATGTGCTCAAAATAATGCCAAAATATATAAACTAACTGCCCGTGGAACTTCTAGAAATCAACAGGATAATTATTGACTGTTTGACATATATTAACTTTTTTTTGCTTTCATGTTTGATATATATCAACTTTTTTTTTGATAGGTTGTTTGATATATATCAACTTGTTTGGTTATTTTAGTGATCTTCTTTTCAGTAGTAAAAAGAAAAGCAAATAATAAAATTGGAAAGATATAGAGATCCCCATTTATTCCAAGTGAGGGGGAAAAAAAAGGAGATCCAAGACCCCTCACCATCGATAGAAAAACACCTAAACATTTCTCGAGCAAAATTCACCACCAAAAGCAGCAGCTGGCATTGCAAATAAGACAGATATACCCAAGCCTACTCCTTAATCTTCAAGGCACATTACACCTCACAACTGCTTGAGTCTGGGTTAGGAATCATGAACAATATCTGTTCCTCTGACCATCCCAGCCCAAGTAGCAGTGTTTACAGCAACAAAAGTGATTATAATCCAGTGCTTTTTTTTTTTTCCTTTTTTTCTTTTTTTAATATTTATCTCCTCCTTTCCAAATGGCAATTGGTGAGATGCTTCTTTCACATTGTTTTTTTTTTTTTTTTTCTCTTTCCCTCCTTTTCATTACTTTTATCTTCTCAAATTTTACTTTCGGGAACCTTCAAATTTTTTTTTTTCATAAAAATATTAACAACACTCATTATTGTTTTTTTTCCTGCATTCCTATATTTCCTTTTTGTTCTCATTCTTTTTTCCCCCCTTTTCTCTTTCTGTTGAATTTCATTAATTATTTTCTTTTCCTAGCCCAGCTGTATTTCATCAGAAATACTTCAAACCCCAGCACCAGTTAATCAGAAAACTTGAAGAATGAAGCCTGACCTGTGATTTTGGTCAAACACAAAGTCAAAGCAAGATACTGAAACTTAGAAAATCCTAAGCGCACGTTCGCACGCATATCTCAACTCAGAATAATCAACAAGAACATGAAAAATCACGCCCATCTAGTCAAATGGATTAAGTTCACTAAATATAGTACGATTTCAGAACTCTTCAAGGATGGAAGTAGCTAAATAACTCTAAATTGATGGTTTTCTTAGCAGCCAAATACAACTGCACAAGCATGGAAAATGCAAACAACATGAGAAGGCCAGTCTAGGATCTCAATCAAACTCACAAGATGACCATAATATCCAAAACAAAAAGGAACAATTACAAGAAACTCCAGGGTTGAAGCACAAGTCCTTTCTTGAGGGGAAAACAACCAATGGATACGTTGTTATCCAAGTTGAGGGAATGAAAAAAGATAGAGGAAGACCAAAAATCACATTGGTAGAAGTAATAAAAAAGGACACGTCAATTAAGTGAGTAACGGAGAATATAACTTTAGATAGATAAAAATGGAGGCAAAGAATACATATGGTCGACCCTAACTAATATATTAAGGATCCATAGACGACTAAAAAATTTTGGGACTAAGGCTTTGTTTGTTTTTGTTGTTGTTAAATAAGATGTGATCCAATAGCAAGAATCATTGGAACCAAAACCAGACATTTAAGAAAGTATTACTAACGCTGTTCAGATTCTGTACATCTAAAACAATTGACGGATTCGCTAATCCCCTATGGCATTTAAAAATTTTCAAATTATTGTTCAATTTTACTGTTTCAATCCAACATTTTAGGGCCTGTTTGATTCCTATTAATAGGAACAGTAAGAGGGATGAAGTCTTGAAGAAGGGAAGGGAAAGGGAAAGGAGTGCACCTATTCCTCCTATTGTTTGGTTGAAAAGCGGAGGATTGGAAGGAGAGCCATAACCTTGTAGTCAAAATGTCAATTATGTTGAGCATAATAACAAATAGAGCATGTTTCTGGTTTTTGTTTCCAGTTTAGGA
Source organism: Quercus wislizeni (assembly GCA_023055345.1). Lineage (NCBI taxonomy): Eukaryota > Viridiplantae > Streptophyta > Magnoliopsida > Fagales > Fagaceae > Quercus > Quercus wislizeni. The sequence goes on from JALGQJ010000005.1 coordinate 14,908,970, forward strand.
CAAACAGAACCACTGAAAACATGTTTTATTTTTCTTCTTGCTCTCTATAACAATTTTCAAAATCTGTTTTCTAAACACATATACAAATAGGCCTTATTCTCCTTTTACCATGCTTATATGAAAGTTGAATGTTAAAGTAGAATCAAGAATAAAACATTTAGATATTTTTCCCTCACTCTTATAAACTTACTCAAGCACAACTCCATGCAGAGTGTAAGCATGTAGTGCACACCCTATTTCAAAATAAGAGTACCAGCATATTCCGAAAAGGTTAATCTAGCTGCATTCGGTGTTTGAGCAGGAACTCTACCTGGCTTTAAATTTAAATTATTACCTACGTCAAACTTTGAAAAACTTCCATTTTAGTTCCAGCAATATACTTTCTTAATGTATAGTCCTATTTTTTTAAATTTTCTAATATGAAGAATAGTTTTTCTTTTCAGGATTCCATTTCTATGCTACTTGGAAGGAACTCAATTCTACAAAGCCAAACAACACATTATATAATAAAAAAGGGTACTTACATTGCCAACAAACACTGATCGAGAATCCACTTCCTCTCGATTTGCCTGTGATGCAGCTGCACTAGCAGGATCTAACTGCACAAAGATATATTAAAAAACATAAATATTTTTTTTTCTAAAAAAAAGGGGAAGAGGAAGAACAAAAAAAGCAAGAAATGTACAGAGATATGTGTGAATGTAGTCATCATCATCAATATAAAGTGATACAGCCATCCATTTACACCAATGAACTCAATGCCTCTATCTCAACTGGCATTTTCTCCCCTTATAAGTTATAGCCTTATAGGTGGAGGGATGCATGTGTAACTTACCATTAAAACTAAATAGCCATCCTTTTTTTTTTCCCTCTCTAAAATGAGGTGTTAAATTTCTTAGCTTATCCACAAAATATTTGTTTTCATTAAACACAAAAAAATCCCCCTAACATTATGACCAAATACACTACACTTTTGCGGGGTTTAGCAGATGTGGTTGCAGCAACATATCGCTCAAGCAAAAGGCACACGCCATAGCACATCTCTTAAAGGTGTTGCTCTACATATTTCATTTTTTGGATAAAGAATTAGCTCAGATAATGAAAATTGATAAAAATAAGGATATTGGGACTCCAAAAGGCTATCACCCTCAGAACCCATGATTCAAATTGAAACCATTACACCAATCTCTGGTATATGCTCTGACCCATATAATGATACTACTTCAATCTTTAACATTTTATTTTATAATTTGTCAATAAGAATTACCATGACTACCTTTTATTTTATACAATTAAAAGTATTCCAAGTACTCTTTAATCTTTTTCTTCGTAATGCATCATCCTAATCACTTTGTTTAGTTTCATAACACAGAAAAAAGGATTCTCTATGTCCGCTGCATGCAGCGAGACACTCACAGCACATGGGATACCACCTATATCACACATGTACCCTATCCAAGATTTTTAGGGGGAATAAAAGGTTAAGAGATATAGATGACATAAAATCCTGTTGATATTATTGAGAAATGAGAAACCCAGAGACGCAAATAAACACAGGATTCAACCATAAAAGTTTTGCCATCAGTTCCCCAAAAGCATGCAAGTAGTTCTTAGGCAAATTGGGCAGCATGTTTGACAAGAAAAATATGAAAACAAAAGAAAAGGGAGGAGTAGTCAGTAAAAGGAATCCAAAAAAATGACAACAGCAATCTGCAGATAAAAATGAATTCAAAACCACAAGCTTCTGCCTTTGCTCCAGTGGCCTTACTTCCAAAAATTGATGACTTAACCTACCTCTCATTAGCTAATACACCATCTTAAACATAGTGGGACTAGTTTTCAACTTTTATTTTAATTTATTTCATCTTTCTTAGATAAGAGTGGACTGTTTCCACATTGCACTATATCTTAAGCCTCCCAAAGCTCCCATTCCAGCTAAAGTAACATTTTGTCTATGGTAAATTTCATAAAAATATACGTGTCACAAGGGCATCTTGCCTTCAGAGTTCCAATTACAAGTTCAAATTGTTCATTTATTATTTTCTGCTAGGTCAATGACATCTCCATCTGAGACACCTAAAGATATACATTGTACTTGGAAGTCAGCAATGCTTTGGATCAACAATTTTCTATTTTCAGTGAACTTTCAATAACATTTAACTGCATATGCACATGTATTAAGTATTAACCAAAAGTACCATTAGAATAATTGCCTTATAATATTGAATAAATGTAACAAAGAAGAAGCATTTTGTTTCTAGATATAGACGTAAGAAAAATTACTATCTAAAAGCAAATTAGCCATAAGCTTACCTGTTTTAAGGTAGGTGAGCCACCTAATTAGATGCTTAGTAAAAGGGGAAAAAATAATAAAAAAAATAAACCAATCTATTGACTTATACTATAAGATGAAGGATAGATGTTCATACAGAAAATAAAGTTTTTGAAGCTTGCCCAATGTGGATGGAATCTGTCCGTTTAAATTTTTCAAGTAAAGATCCAAGCTCACCAAGTCTGTCAAATTCCCAAGCTCCTCAGGTATTGGTCCAGTTATGTTATTACTATAAAGTTCCCTGCCACAACATGATCATTTAAAGGTCTGTGCAAGAAAAAAGAAAAAAAAAAAACTATATAGCACATTCCATGTTTTATTGCAAAAGAATGCAAAATGAGTCAAATTTAACATTCATAAACTTTGCTTTAGCAACATATAGAACAATGGCCAGAACCAATAAACCATTTCCTAGATTAGATGGCAAAAAGAAACTATAAGACACATACATAAGTTGAATATTGAAAGATATAATCCACAATAGGATGTATAAAAGACATACACCCAAAGCTATCAATTAAGACTAAAAAGAAAAATGTGCAATGGCAGCCATCCAATCATATAATGACCTTAACAAAAAAAGCTTCAAGTCTGAAATTGATTTCACACACCGTTCAACTCTTTCAGCATTTCATTGTCTCCAAAATTCACCGCATAAGACATAGAGGAATTGCATTCCAGTGAATTGTTACTCATGTTATTCAAGAAAATCAACAAAAGAAAAACAGGATAAAACATGAAATATAATCCATCATATTCGTACATGTTTGTGTGTAACAATGTGTTCTTACATGGTTCATTAAAATATTATATCAGTTGGTGCTCCACCCAACTTCTTCCACTATATAACAGCAAAAATGAGAGGTCCAAACAGTGGGAGGGGCGGGTGGCAGCAGTCTTTCGGGACTCATCACAAAGTAAATAATCAAGAACCTAAAGAATATATTCCAATTAAGCGAGATGGGAGGTAGGAAGTTCTTTCAGTTAGAATCGAAATCATTCAAAATAGTTTTAGAAGAACGCACAAGAAGATACGGGCTTTGGATTATTGAATGGGGCAAAGGATTTATGAGCAAAAGGCTCTGAGGGAACAAGGGAGCAATTTGTTCTGCTCAACGTTGTCAAGTTTAAATGCATCACGACCCTACCAAAGATTCCTCAAGAATTTGAGGGAATCATGCAAAGCTTTTGTGTTCTAGAGATGTTATAGCAAATGAAGCCAGTTTTTATATGTGGCAGAGTATGGAAGGAATGACAGTCATGGTGAAGAAATCATACCAGATAGATGATACTTTTAGGGGTGGAAAGGATTTTTTTTAAGTGATAAACGAATTAGTGGAGATCTAACCACACCCCAACAATATGAGTTTAAACAACCAAACTTCACCTGAAATGCACGACAACCATAAACACACTTTTAGACTTTGCCCATCACCATGGACAAGACTTTGGTTGCAGAACCAGCAGTTGGGGACATTTAATACAAACAAAAAAACACAGATCAGATGATGCAAGTATGACAAGGTGTCTGATTACGTCATGATGACAAGGACATGATGACATGGAAGACCACTCCACTAGGGCATGATGATGTGGCTGAAATATGCTACTCAAGGAAAGGCTTTCATTTTAGACATGATTAAATAATACGGCACATGGAAAATGTAGTAGAAGTTAATTCGAAATGTGACCAATTAATTTAGACATGTGAGATAAATGATATATAAGCTAAGTGCTGGCTATAACTTGTGATTTCTTTCAGCATGTGACTTTGTTTTACACATGCTAACTATAGTTTTAAAAGTAAAAGGAAACTACTTATTATACAAAGTAAGCTAGTAACAGCTGAATTTAAAAATGAACTGCATCAATGGCGATGTAGAATGAAATGGAAGATCTCAATACAAGGAAAATTCTAGTTTTTCACAGTATATACCTTCAAAGTTGGATCATGAAGAAGCTCAAAGGATTTGGCAAGTACATAGGCACGCCTTATGAGGTATGGAAAATAAACCTAGTTTAATTGTAGCCATTGAGGCATATTGAAGTAAAGGGACACAAAAGAAGTTCTTAGAAGAAGAGTCCAAAACCGACCTTCAAGGGTCATAAAGAACTGAAAGATATGTCATGCTCAGTAAAATGAATATAAAAGTTCAAAAACAAGCAGTGATAAAAGTGACAGGGCATTACTCTCAACTCCGAGAATTTGAATATCATTTTTTGGAACATAGGAACTGAATGATGGAGAAAAAAGGTTGTGAATGAGAAATTTAATCAAGCTCTGGAAGACTACATTGTTTGTTTGCAGGAAATGAAATCAAAACTCATCACAAGAGGTATGTTAAGAATTTTATGAGGATGTTAACAAGTAGACTGGTTGTATTTAGGTTTTTGTGGAACAAAAGAGTAGTAGTGAAAATTGATGAAGCAGTGGGAAATTTCTTAGTGTTATGCAAATAGAGGGTGTGGGAAACCAATTCAAATGGGCTTTTTACTAGATTTTATGGTTCAAATTATGATAGTGATAGAAAGCTTTTTTGGGATTCATTACCAAGGATGTAACTAGTTGGTGGGAGGTGTGTGTGTGTAAGTAGAGACTTTAATGTCATTTGCTATCCGAGTGAGGGACTGGGTGGAGATGGATTTTCAACAGTCAAGACCTCTCTAATTCGATATGTCTGCATGGATTGTTGGAAATTTCTATGGACAGGGTAGTTTCACCTAGTTCAATAATTGAGAGAACCAATCAATGTGCAAAATTGATCAATTATTGTTTTCGCTAGATTTGGAGGATCAATATCTTAATGTGGTCTAATGGAGGCTCCCTCATTTGCTTTCCAATCATTTTTCCTATTCTTTTGGACTGAAGAGATATTCAAAGCAGTAAAACCCCTTTAGATTTGAAGATATCTTGTTAAAAGTATAAGGATTTATGGAAAAAATTAAAACATAGTAGGAATACAATCATTTACAAGGCCTCCAAGTTACATTTTGGCCAATAAACTTAGAGATCTAAATATGGACTTGAAGAAATGGAATGAGGAGTTTGGCAAGGTGGAAACGACATTGAATGATTTGTAATACGAGGTTCATGATCTAAATGTAACGTAGAAAAATATGTCCATATCATTTGAAAAGAAATCAAAGGAGGACAGAGAAAAAAAAAAACTGGAAAGGCCTAGATTTATGGAAGAGATTAATTGGAGACAAAATTTAAGAGCATTATGATTGAGGGCGGGAGACACAAATGCCAATTTCTTCCATGGTCTTGCCAACTCCCACCAATGGAACAATTCTATAGGTGCCCATTCAATAGATGCGGAAGTGACATGAAATCAAGAACTCTCTTATCCATCCAAAAACACACACCAAAAAAAAAAAAAATCATTAACAATATATGTATAGATTTACAAACAATTATATTATGCAAATGGCGTTAAACATCCTTTGCTGGATGGATTATGATTTTGAGCTATCAATGAAGATGAAACCAGCTGGCTGAAAATAACTTTGAAGAAGTTTTTAATGTGATGAGAATTATGAATGGAGACAAAGCTCCAAGTCCAGAGTCTCCAGACTACTTGGCTTTCTTTCAAACTTGTTAGGACATAGTCAAAGATGACATCATACTTTGATACCATGATAAATTGGAGCTAGGTTGAAACAGGGTTCAATCTTAGGACCACCGACCGCCTGCTTTGATACCATGAAAAATTACAAATTGTCCCAAAAACCCCTTTGCCTTTTTATAGTTTTCTTTCTTAATGCATGCATACTTATCCACCAAAAGAAAAAGAAAAAATCAAGAAAAATATAGATGGAACCCATTAGAATTTGGCTTCTTGAAACTTTTAAGTGTGTATGTACTTAATCAAATACTTTGTACAACAATAAACTATTCATTCTAAAAGGAATAAAACTCTATATTTATGTCAAAACTCAATAACAAGCTTGTTCATAGCATCATACGTCATGAAAATCACAAAAAAGGAAATGATGCAATTCACGGTCTTCAAGTTAATAAGAGGAAAAACTATTAGAAAAAAAAGGCTTTTAATTCTAATTTTTTAAAAACTTTTTTTTTTTTTTTTTTTTTTTTTGATGGGTAGATAGGGGGAGGACGTAGGTGGGGTTCAAACTAATTATCTTTTAACATGAAACAAATAGTTAACATCATCATTTGAACAAAATACAGTCAAACAACTTGCCCAGCATGTGAAGATGACTTACAAGTATTGCAGATTTAAAAGCTGACCAAGTTGTGGAACCAGTTGACCAGAAAGATTTGCATTTCCAAGATCACTGGGTGAAAAGATAATAGGCATCATATTTATAATAGTTAAAGTAAAGTGTAACTTCAAGTCCAAGTAGCATGTCACATAAATAAATCTTACACTCGTGTCACACTATTTTTGCTATTTGTTACATGGAACCATGTGCAGGGATTCACAAGGGTAGGATCCCAACTTTGCAGAACATTGTTTGGATCAGCTAAATTGGTCTTCAATGCATTCAAAGCATCGCCTGTGTTATACAAATGAGGCGCAATCATTAGGTGCAAACATCAATTAAAGAATAGTAATTTAAGTTAACAATGTTTTTTTGATAAGGAAATAAATTGAATTAAAATAAATAAATAAACCACAAGGATGCCTGAGTATACGGGCAGTATACAACAGGCAGCTCAAAAATAAAACAAAGACAAAAACATCAAAAAGGGGGAAAAAAATCAGCAACTAATGAGAAGGCATGGATGCCAAGAAATCAAGAAACCCATCCACGGAGAATGAGGGAGTCAGTGAGGTCCTGGTCCATTCATACAGGGACTTCAGGAGAAGATGCTTCAATTTAACCACACTGATTCCAAGAAGGTAACAATGTTAATGTGAAAGCTTCAATTCCATACCAAAATGAATCAACCTCTCTCGTCATCGGAAACTGCCAGTACTCACAATCTTCTAGTGAGATGCCATCCAGTTACAATCACAGTTTTTACCAGTACCAGTACCAGGAGAAGGAAAACAGGCTCAACTCAAGTGACTTTCCCATATACAACAACCAAGACCAAGTCGCTCAAGTGAGGCAGTGCAGTAAGTGCATAATGAATCAAACCCTATAACACTACTCCACACTGTACAAATGCTAAGTAAACAGTCCCACTCAACCATAGAATTTCAAAGCCTATTACTCCTTATACCACAATAAAAAATGACACACAAGACAAAAGCAAAGAATAAACCTTTTTTCTAGATAGTTACAATATGCTGCAAACCCGCAACTTGAACCCTTTTTTTTCCTAAACCCCCAAACACTTTGTACATGAAAAAATGCCAATTAAGCTACAAACCTCTTGGCAAAGCAAAGAATAAACCATTAGTATGATCCTTCAATTCAGTGATTAAAACATTACAAGAGCTATGGTAACTAGGGATCAACATAGGTTGCCAAGATTTCTTTTATATTTTTGTTATGGGTACAACTTAGGTACTTAAGAGTTTAGAGATTCCTCAATTTTGTATTGTATTTAATTGTCCTTGGAAACGATAACACTTGATTGTATTTTATTGATCAATACAACCTACAACCAGTTGTTAATTTAATCCGAGAACCTATTGTACTGTAGCTGTAGCTAAGGTAATGTACTTAAAGTTACCTTATTTTTCCCCTTTTGTTATTCCCCAAAATGTGTAGATTTGGCAACTAAAAAGGAAATAAACAAAAAGCGAAAACCAGTGACACTCAAATTCCTTGAAAAACTCAGAATTTTAATAAACATCGCAGCAAAGCAAATTTCCAAATACAGCAATTCAAAATTCCAACTTACAGCTAAAATTACAAGAACATAAAAAAAGAAAAGAAGAGCAACATATAAAAGTAAAGTTTTTAAAAAATAATATTTTTTCAAAAAATTGAGTGATGGGTAAAAAATGTTAAAAAATATTTTTTGAAAAATTTAATGTGACGTTTGGTACGGGGTAATGTTTTAGGATTCCTAAGAATGTTTAAAGATTCTCATATTTTGTTACAAATTACGTCAGAGAATCAGATGTTAGGGGATTTTGGGATTTTGGGTTTTTTTTTTTTTTTTTTTTTATCCTGTAGATTTTGGGTTTGATTTTAAACCCCTCTCAGTAGGAATGTGATTCCCTTTAAAACAGATGGGTATCTAGATTCCCAAACTTAAAAGAAATTTTATTTTTTATAAATTGACAATTTTAACCTATTTTCCTTATCATTTAAGCAATTAAGATAAAATATAAAACTAATCATCAATATTTTTTATTTTATTTTTATCTTTTCCCGCCAAAACAATATAAACATGATAGACAACTCTGTTAATATATTTTTTAACAAAGTTCTATTTAGATTTTACATGTAGAAAAAAAAGTTTGAAGATGACCCTCCATTATTGTCAGGTATTCACTTTTACTCTTGGTTTTGTTTAGTTGCTAGAAATATAGATCTGGATTGGTGGCTTCATCTGGTTTATTTATTTATTTATATATATTTATTATAGATTAATGGCTTTATTTCTAGATTCATATGTTAGACTACAGTTTTAATGAATGTGTTGCTAATTAATAGTTTATATTTTGTTTTTCATTATTTATTTAGAGGAAGACTTTTTTTAAAGGACTTGGTAGTTCACATTCAAATATAAGGATAGAATGGTAAAAATAAATAATTCATTTAAGATTATTGAAAATAAACCAAATATTATCATCTCATATTCCTAGAAATCTTAAGAGATTCCCAATGAAACCAAACATAGAAATAGCTACATTCCTAGGAATGTAATTCATAAGAATCACATTCCTAGGAATCTAGATACTAGGAGTAATGTGGATTCCCCCGTACCAAACGCCACATAAGTGTTTAGCTAGCACTTATAAAAGTGGCAGTTTGAAAGGTAAATTACTAAAAAGGACAATGTATATATAAGGGAGTTTATTTCATACTTAAATCAATATTGTGAAATTATTTTTTTTTCTCACCAATATTAGCTAGTAATAACTTACCACTTAAGATTTATTGTGAAGTATTATGAAAATATTGTGACAGTATTTTTCAATTTTAATTTCTTATTCTTTGTTTTATATTTCCCTTATTTTATTTTATTTTTTTATCCATATTTCCTTCTTTTTTCCCCCCCTCTTTTTTTTCTCCTCCACACATGTACCCTTAACTTTTTTTTTCCTCATTTCCTTCTTTCCTCTTTTTCCCTGCCACTTCCTCCACACACGTGCCCTTACTTTTTTTCTTTATTTCCCTATTTCGTCTTTTTCCCTTCCACTTCACACTCCACTCCAGAATGTTCCACACACTTCAAACCCCTCTCTCATCCCTCAAAGTCTTTGCATCTTTTTTTTTTGTTTTTTAACAGTTCGAAAGCTAGTGATAATGAAGTGAAGATGATGAAGAAGTCTCTACATCGCTGCATCTCTTTTCTCGTCTTTTTTCTTTATTTCCTTATTTCGTCTTTCCTTCTTTATTCTTTTTTTTTTTCACACTCCAGAGAAGATGATGAAGATGATTGAAACGTAAGGATTTTGGGTGGATTTTGGGATTTTGGGTTTTTTTTTTTTTTTTTTTATCCTGTAGATTTTGGGTTTGATTTTAAGTTAATTTTGTTTTGGGTTGATTTTGAGTTGGGTTTGGGATGGGTTTTCCAATAGGGTTTGAGTTGATTTTAAGTTGTTTTGTGTTGATTTTGAGTTATTTTTGGTTTGGTTTTGTTGATTTTGTGTTTGGATTATCAAATGTTGAAATGGGTTTTGTTGATTGTGGTGGTAGACCGGTGAGAGTGGTGCTGTGTTTGTAGCAACACGATGAGAGGAATGAGCTTCAGGCGTGAGAACTGAGGACATTTTATCAAGGGTAATTTGGTAATTGAAGAAAGAGCCCAACGGATAGTTCCAGAATGTGCATGGACTTTTTGTTTATGGACTTCCAGAGCTCCATAAGTTTTGTGCGTTCTCAGCGCATTTTCAGCCTTGGCCCAAAACGCAACTTTTTCCAAAAAGTTGCGTTTTGGGCTAAACCAAACGCACAAGTTGCTCCAGCTTTTACAGAAACGCGCGTTTCATCTCTTAAAATCTAAAACAAACAGGTATTTAGTCCCTTTACTATGAACTTTCCTTTAATTATGTCCTTCCTAATTAAATAAACAAAAGTGAATTTGTCATTTTTTGTTAGAAATAGAATCCCATTCTTTTTTTACTCTTTTTTTTTTTTTTAATCAAATAGAATCCCACTATTTGACTCCAATATTGGGCAACTAGTTAGTAAGAGTGTCAGCATTAGAACATTAGCATCAGAGGTAATATGTCAGATGCTATTTTAACACACCAAAATTTACTTTATTAATTTTAACATTTTCTCATCTTCTATTTTAACATTACACTATAATAAAATAATCTAAAAAAACTTAATTGTATTAAAAAATTAACAAAAACGAAACAAAACAAAACCTAACCCACGTATCATTGACCATCACACCACACATCCCACTACCATCGTCCACCACCATCAGAATCCACCACCAAGGACACCAAAACCACCACGAAACTCATCGTAAAACCAAAACACAACCACCCACATTTAACCCAAAGAAAAAAATCTCATTTCTCAAACCTCCAAACCCAATTACAAAACTAATAATATTAAAAAAATAAAAAATAAAGGGATAATTACACATAACCCACCTGTGGTTTGGGCGAAAATCACTTTGCCTACCCGTGGTTTGAAATTATCACTTAACCCACCTGAGGTATGTTTCTGTCACTCTCCGTAACCCACCTCGGTCTCTACCGTTACAAAAACATCTTTTGACCCCAAAACAGAATATAACGCGAATCAAAACACCCAAAACTCAAACACTTTTCGAGAGAAAGACCCGAGGTGCGATCAGATTGTTCTTCGTGGTTTGGAGCGTCTGGAGGGAGAGAAAACACTTGTTTTGCATCATTGAAGCTAGACAAGGTATGTGTGATTGCTGCATTTGGGTTCTTGATGTCATTTTTTTATCGCGATCCATCTACATAGTTAGGTTTTGCTGTTCATCTGCACATTTAATTTTTTTTTTTGTATGTTAAATGTGCATTTTGCTATTTATATGTAGAATCGCTTAGGATGTAGCTAATGTACAGCTATGGTTGTTTATATAATGCATATACCTGAAAGAATCAAGTTTATTTGTCAATGATTACACTTGTTTGTGAACTGTGGGTAGTGTGGTCCCTATGAATTTGTTGGGAATCTGGTTTTGCATATGCTTTATGTGGTCCTTTGTCCGTGTGTTGTTTGTCAACTTGTTGGCTTGTTGGCTCTTTGGGCTTCTTGTCATTTTCTTCATGTCAGTGTGTAAACAAACTACTTATTTTAATTGCAGATGGTTGACTTCACCTTTGACATTGAAATTCATGTTGGGGGATGTTTTGTGGAGGAGCCAATCATTGAATATATGGGTGGGTCTGTACATTTACTGACAGAGATTGACTATGACAAGTTGAGTTTTTTTGAAATTCGGGATTTATGCCATCTAGTTGGTGCTCCTAAAGAACACAGTAGATATAAGTATTTACTTCCTAAAGGTAATCTACAGGTTGATTTAAGAGACATAAAAACAGATGCAGATGTCCTAAACATGACTACCCTTCATAGGACATGGCTAGCTGAAAAAATCATAATCTATACTGACATAGATGTAGAGTCACTGGCAGTTAAGTATCCTCATGGAGGGGGAGTGGCAGATGGTGGTGTAGGTGGTGATGGAGGGGGAGTGGCAGATGGTGTAGGTGGTGATGTAGGTGGTTTAGGTGGTGATGCAGTAAGGGATGAAATAAATTTGGATAGTGATGATGATGAGAATGATGAAGAAGAAGATATTGAGGATGTTGAGATTGGTGCAAGAGATGAAGAACAGAATGTTGAAGGAGAAGAAGATGATGATGATGATGATGATTGACTAAATGAAGACCTAAAGGGGGATGACTTTGGTGATGATATATTTGCTGTTCAAAACTCAGCACCACAAGGTTCTACTCCCAATATAGCCTCAAAATCCAGTAATGCATTCCATGCAGACCCTGAGTGGGCTGAGCCAGTCCTTGAGGATGACCTGGTAAGCATGGATGGGTCTGATGATGAACAGGTAGAGTTTAATGCTAAGAGTAACATGAGAAATGTTGTATTGAAGAAGGAGATGAAGTTTCCTAATGCAAAGGTGTTCAGAGCTGCTTTGAGGGAGTATGCAATCAAAAAACCTATTGACATCAAATTTAAGCTTAATGAGAGGACCAAGATATTAGTTCACTGCAAGAATGGGTGTGGGTGGAGATGTTATGCATCTCAAATAAGTGGATAGCTAACATTTCAAATTAAGACCTTGACTAATGATTGTACTTGCCCTAAGTCTTTTAAAAACAGCAAAGCAACATCAGCTTATGTTGCTAAGAGATTCATTGAGGATTTTAGCAAAAATCCAAATTGGGAGGTGAGTGGTGTACACAATAATATGATGCAAAATTTATCTGTTGACCTAAGTGTAAACCAAGTGTATAGGTCAAAGAGAAAAGCAAAGGATTTCATCAATGGAGATAAGCAACTGCAGTATGGTGTCTTTAGGGACTATGCACAAATGATAAACACTGTAGACAAGGGGAGTAGGGTTATACTGCAAACATAAATGGCTGATGAAACTTCCTAGCCAAAATTTAAGAGGATGTATGTTAGGTTCAATGCTTAAAATGTAGGATTTTTAGGTGGATGCAGGCCATTTATAGGTTTAGATGGTTGTCACGTAAAGCACAGATTTGGTGGGAAAATCCTATCTGTCACTGCCAAGGATGCAAATGACAACATTTTTCCAGTAGCCATGGTTGTTGTGGAACAAGAAACCAGGAAGTCTTGGATATGATTTTTGGAAATTTTTGCTAATGATATAGGGAGGCCAGAGGAGCTTCAGTTGGTCTTTATTTCTGATAGGCAAAAGGTATGCAAGTTTTGTTTTGTTCAGTTACACTTGAATAGTTTACTTTGTTTGCTAAACTAACTTGTTTTGCTTGTTTGTTTGCTTATTTGCAGGGGCTTATACCTGCAATAGAGACATTATTCCCTACTGTGGAGCATAGATACTATGTGAAACACATCTACAACAATTTCAAAGTTGATTACAAGGAATTGAAGCTGAAGGATGCACTGTGGAGGTGTGTTGCTGCCACAATAGTAAGGGAGTTTGAGAGATGCATGCAGTACATAAAGGATTTGGATGAAAAGGCATATGAATATCTTGCAAACATTGCACCTGCACAGTGGACAAGGTCACACTTCACTCCTAGGGTCTTAATCGATTGTTTGGTAAATAATTTAAGTAAGTTTTTTAATGCAATAATATTGAAGTCTAGGGACAAGCCTATCTTGGCAATGTTGAAGTGGATTAGGGTTAGACTTATGACTAGGCTTTACACAAAAATGGAAGGGATACAGAAGTATGCTGGAAAGTTGTGTCCAAGCATACAAGATAGGTTGGAGAAATTGAAGGTTGAAAGTAAATCATTTAGTGCTACCCTGGCTTGCAGTTTCCTTTATGAGGTAGGCAATCAGTATGAGAGACATGTAGTTGATTTGGTCAAGAAGACATGTAGCTGTAGGTCTTGGGATTTAAATGGCATTCCCTGCAAACATGCCATAACAGCCATTTATACAAACATTGAGACACCAAAAGACTATACCCACCCATGCTACTTCAAAGAAACTTACATAGAGATATACAAGGAGGTACTTCCTTCCATGCCTGGCCAGTCAAAATGGGCTGAGACTGGACAACCTGCTCCCCTAGCACCTCACATATACAAACCACCAGGCAGATCACCCAAGCAAAGAAAGAGGGCTTCTGATGAGCCTAGGAACCCTTAGGATATGTTTGGTAACTGTTTTTTTCCTTATTTTCTGTTTTCAAAAGCAATTTTCTATTTTTAAAACTAAAAAACTTGTTTGGTAACTCAAAATGGGTAGAAAACAAAAACTGTTTTCAAACTTCAATTTGTGAAGGAAACTGAAAACATGCAAAAGGCTGTTGTCAGTTTCTAATTTTCAAAAGTCAATGAAAACATGCATTTAATTTAATGAATATTTCTTATTTAATGAGTTGACATTAAATTTTAAATCATAGTTACAACATATTTTAGTATTTTTAATTTTTTTCTTCAAAAAACTTTTTTTTTAATTTCAACTAACCAAACATGTTTTTGATTTAAAAAATACAAGAAAATTGTTTTTTTCTTTATATTCCCAAAAACAAGTTTTTGAAAATAGAAAATAAAAACGGTTACCAAACATAACCTTACAAAGCAAGTAGGCTAAACAGACCTGTAAGATGTGGGAAATACAAAAAGGAAGGGCATTACTCAAGAGGGTGCAAGGCTGGCATCACCGGGGGAACACCATGGCAAAGGAGACAGAGACTTCAAAGAGAAAAAACTGTAAGTAATTAGGATTTAAATGACCAAAAAAAAAAAAAACTTGTTTTTAAACTTACAATAAACACTATATTGAAACTGGGTTTTGTTGCAGGCAATGGGAGGGGTGCCTGCACCTAGATTTGCACCTTAGCCTGCACCCCAGCCACCATCCCAGTAGCTTACCCAGACCTATAACATGATGTCTGTCACTCAGCCTTCATCCTCACAACAAGGAAATCAACCTAGGCCATCTCATAGGAGAACAGGATGGTTCTTTTCTTCACAGCCAGATTTTCACACACTTAGGGAGACTTGGGATACCTTACCAAGTTCTTCACAGGTAACTTAATTGAGTAACCTTTTTCCTGGATGGTTGTGTAGACTTGGATATTTTTTAACAAGTGGATCTATTTTTTATTTTGTAACCTTTACATGTAAATAAGAGCACTGGTGGTGTGAGAACTAAAGGACAGCTTGCTGCACAAAGGCCACCAAAAATGAATTCAATGGGTGGAAAAAGGAAAGAGTAAAGGTAAGAAATGAATGAAGCTAGTGGGTACGTAGGCCAACTTGGGAGTAAAGCTAGTGGGAACATGTGGGCCTTTTTGTTTTTTTGTGAAGACCACTGTTGGCTTTTCATAATTATCAATTAGTGTACAAAACAATCACCTTGTTTTGAGCAATTATATGTATGTGTATATATGTGCATATATATATGTAGCTAGCCTTGGAATGTGCTTTTTTGTAATTAAGGTACAATATACTCCAGTTGTTATATGGAAGTTGTGGTATTACAGTTTGTATGGAACAATATTTGTCCAAACTAGATTATATGAAAGTATATTTATTGCTACTACAAAT
The DNA here is from genome assembly GCA_023055345.1 of Quercus wislizeni. NCBI lineage: Eukaryota > Viridiplantae > Streptophyta > Magnoliopsida > Fagales > Fagaceae > Quercus > Quercus wislizeni. Next base: position 14,924,624 of record JALGQJ010000005.1, read on the forward strand.
TATGTCCAAGTAGATTTTTCCAATATAGATTGTATGAAAGTTGTTATTGTGGAATGGTTGTTATGGTATGCATAGGTAACTGTATGGAACATTATTTTTCCAAACCAAATTTTATGGAAGTTTATTTATTACTACTACAGATTGTGTCCAAGTATATTTTTCCAATATAGTGTATGGAAGTTTTTATTGTGGAATAGTTGTTATGGTATGCACAGGTCATTGATAATTGACCAATACTTCTTTCATTATACGCCCACAGACTAGTGTCATGACCAATATTTCTTCCATTGAATAGTTGTTATGGTATGCACAAAATACTCAATAATTGACCAATTCTTCATTCATTGACACATCAAAACATTACATCAGTAGGCTAGTGCTATTACAATGCAAATTCATTAACACCATTGCCATACCTATCTCTACTAACCAATTAACTACTTCAGGGCAACAATCTAGGTCTCTTAACTCCAGAGAACTCAATTGAGCCAAAACACAACAACATAATAATAACAAAAAAGATCCATGACAAAATGCGTGCGAACTTCCACATTCTCTGCTTCTCTTCAGAAAACATGGCTTTTTTCTTAACTTTTGCACAGACAGCTTGAGCCTTTCTCTCCTTCTCTTTCGCTTTGGCTTCATCTTCGCTTTGGCTTCATCTTCAAAAGCCTTTTCTGCTATTTGCCTAGCTTCTTCTGCCGTTTCCAAAGCTGTTCTTTTCCGCTCATTGGCAAGTTGGAGAGCAGTCTGAAGCCTAGACATCTTCTCTAGAGCCAAAGGTGCAGTTTCATTCCCACAAGGACAGGTAGGGTTATCAACCCAAACAAAGAAAGGACACTTATGACCAACCTTACAACGGCTACAACCCAAGAACCTCCTCCCAAAATTGTACAAACTCAAACTTGTTCTCAAAACACAAGTCTGCTCATTGCACATGTGTCCACATGAACCTGAGAAATTACCACTTGATGAAGACATATCAACATAACACAATTCTTGGGAAGTACAAATTTTGACTTTTACACAGTAAGTTCACACTTGAACAAACTTTGAAACCCTAAATCAAGAATAAACACAAAACAAGTGCTTTCTCTTCCTCCAGACGCTCCAAACCATGAAGAACAAGCTAATCGCACCTCGAGTCTCTCTCTCGAAAAGTGTTTGAGTTTTGGATGTTTTGATTCGCATTATATTCTGTTTTGGGGTTAAAAGGTATTTTTGTAACGGCAGAGACCGAGATGGGTTATGGAGAGTGACGGAAACATATCTCAAGTGGGTTAAGTGATACTTTTAAAACCACGGGTAGGCAAAGTGATTTTCGCCCAAACCACAGGTGGGTTATGTGTAATTATCCCAAAAATAAAAAACTCCACCCAACAGAGTTAAGAGAGAAAAGAGAGAGAGGCCAACAACCTAGTGGTGTGCTTCATCGATGTGCTTCACCCAACGACTAATCTCAACCGCAAAAACAAACTCAACCACCAATAGTTGTCGATCTCAACCCTGCCACCACCAATCAACCCACAAACAACAACTGATCTCAACCCCCCCCCCCCCCCCCCCCAAAAAAAAACACCACAACCATAACGAAAGAGGGACAATAGAGAGGAAAGATGTCTGAGAGAGAGGATATATGCTGGAAAGGGATAAGAGAAAAGATAGAAGAGAAAAGAGAAAACAAAAAATGACTTTTTTTTTTACAACATACTACAATACCCTTGCACTACTTATAGAAGCATGTTGTAAAAAAAAAAATTAAGGGGGTGTTTGGTACACCCACTCAAACACACATTTTCAGTTTTTAAACAACATTACACGTATTTCTATACACTTTTTCACCCACACGTATTTCCACATATCTTTTCAAACAACAAAACACTTGTTTTCAAACATATGTACCAAACACCCTCTGAGTTTTGATACATCTGATGAGATATGGTTTTTGATGTTTGGTATGCCAAATGTTAAAAATTTAGCATTTGGCACACCTAATGTCAATGGTCTTAGAAGTGTTAAAAGTCCAAAAATATTTAGTACCCTAAATAACAACAACAAAAAATGCTACATCTGGAATGCTGAACCTAAAAAAAATTTGCAAACTTGGTATTAGGTGAAATCGGTTCAAGTTGGTCAATGTTAAAGGAAATTTTTTCACTGAATTGAGAATGTCAGTTTTGTCATATTTGGCACTAACGCTGAATTGTAAGGAAGGAACACCAAACTGGCCTGATTGTAGTTGATTCGGTCATGTTTCGGTGTTTAGGATGTGAGAAACAAAAGTAAGAAGAAAAAGAGAAGAAGACATAAAATGTAGCTTACCACTATGTTACTGACTCTAACATGTTTTAAAGTTACACACAAATAAAAAAGAATATATATATATATTGATTCGGTTAAAAAAATCTAGCATTGCCATAGAATCGAAAATTGAAATTTTCAAACCTCCATCGAACCAATACAACAAAAAATTGCCCAAAACCCATAAATTTCAGTTGGTTTTACTTTGTCCATTATGTCGGACTGTTTGTTTTTTTTACACCTATAGACTTCATTGTAGCAAGCTTCTACTATTTCTCTCTCTCTCTCTCTCTCTCTCTCTCTCTCTCTTTCTCTCTCTCTCTCTCTCTCTCAAACCTATCACTCTCTCCCTCGTCCCTTTCTCTCTTTGACCTTGCCACCAGCACCTCCCACCTCTCAATCGTCTTTGCGACAACACCATGGTGGTGGATTCATGGTGGTTTGTGGGTTTTATTGAAGGATTTTGGATTTTTCACATTGAGGTTTTTTGTGGGTTGTTTGGATTTGGATTTTTTTTTTATTATTAGCGTTGATTATGGGTTGTTGGTTTTGGTGGTGGATTGTGGGTTCTAGACTATGGGTCATTGGTTTTGGAGGTGGGTTGCTGAGTTTGAGGGTGGATTTGTTAGGTTTGGGTGGGTTGCAATTGAGGTTGCTCCGTTGTGGAAGGTGGGGCTATGATGGTGGGTTTGCTGGTTGATGGTGATGGGTGGTTACTATATGGGTTTGGGGCTGTTATAGTGGTGGGTTTTCGGGCTTTTTGGAGATTGTTGGTTTGCTTCAAACGGAGAGAGAGAGAGAGAGAGAGAGAGAGAGAGAGAAATGAATAAATAAATTAATAGTGTTGGCTGTAATGTGAAAAATAAGAGATGAAATGTAGGATGAGTTGTGGAACAATGTATTAAAGTAGATAAAGTAGCTTCTTGAAGTGTTAAATGAGATTTTTTAGCACCACAAATGCAAATGCTCTAGTACCTCTTTATTATCTACATCTCCATCTACTTTTTTTTTTATTTTTTTTTTTTTTAAAGCTATTTTTTGTGGTTTCTATGTATTTTTGTCTTTTTTGCCTATCAACTTGTCTAGATGAAATGTAAGATATGTGAGGTTTAATTTGAAATTAAATTATTTGCTACTTTAGTGTGTTCGGGAACATCTTATTTCCGGTAGCTTATTTGCATAGTATTTATTAAAATATATAGTTTTATGTAAATTAAATGTATGACAAAAAGCTAAAAATTAGATTATTTACACACACAAAAATAAAATGAGATAAAAAAAAGAAAAAGAAAAAAAAAAGCTAGGGCCAAACACAAAGATATGTGTCTTTTTATTCAGTTTAATTTTTAAACCAAAAAAAAAAAAAAAACCATTGGAAAAACAAGTTCATGAAAATATATACTCGGTCAAGAGTAGTCGTGTAGTCCAATTAGTACTTCTTAGTATTTTCTTTAGAGATGTCCATAGTTCAAATCTCCCCTCCCCCAACTATTAAATCATCAACCCAAAAAAAAAAAAAAATACTCGGACCTTGATAATATGTTTTTAGATCATAACTCGTCTCCCACATTTTTTTTTTGGGTGCTAATTCCAATATTTTTATTTTTAAGACTTCTTGTCCATTCAAGGGGACCCATAAAATGTAATTATATTACGAAAAATGTAGCTGCTTCTTAACTGTAAAGATCACTCAAAGTTGTACATGGGTTGGATCATCTTAAAGCTTAGAAATGAGATAAGAAAGGTTCATACAGTTTTAGGTGAAAGATGAGAAAATTATTTTTCTATAGCTTGACAAATGGCATCTTGTTGGTTATTTACGATGCAGAAGGTAGCTTTGAATCTAGGATAGATTTAAAATTGCGGAGTAAAAATTGTATGGAAGCTTCCAAGGTTTTTTGTTTTTTTTGTTTTTGATACCAAAAAGGGAGAAAAGCAAGATACAAAAGTTTTACAAAAGGGCTGGATTAAACCAGCAATAGTTCATTGGCATTTGACATGCCAATTTAGCAACTAACCAAACAGATTTTACAATCAGGTGGGGCACTAAGAACATATTGCAGCAAAGTCCATTTTGGTTCAGAAAATTTAGATCAGCTAATCTGGTCTGTTGAAGCCAATCTGGAGTCTTCTTATGCCGAAAGACTTGGACTATACAAAATACTTAGCCTTTTGGGGTTGAAGGACAAGAATGGATCAAGATGGTCTCTTACCAAGTCTAGTTCTTTCTCTTGTGGAGGTACATATGATAATATTAGAATAAAGACAAAGTGGTTGGCTAGTGGAAGTTATTGTGGTTCAAATTTATCATCACTAAACATGCTTTTATTTAATGATTAGTAATAAATAATAAACTCTTAACACAAATTTTTAACATGGAAACCATCTATCTTTGTGTGGAGAGGGAGAAAACCATAGGTTGAAACTAGTTGAATAATCCACTATATTTTGAAAATGATTAAAGCAAAATTAGCTAATGTTTTTAAAGATGCGAAATTCAACCGCCTTTCACCCAATTGTTCTCCTTTGTCATCTTTTTGTAGTGGTAAAGACGTAGGCATTTGCTGCTTTTCCATTAGAAGAATAGCTTTCTCTAATGGGGGATTTGTTGCTTTTTTATTGGACATAATACTAGCTTTTAATGGATAATATATTGCCTTACCATTAGACAATGTGTTGCTTCCTTATTTGACCGATATAATAACTAATGCATGTAATGCTCTACACACACGCGCGTCTACTTAACAAGTTGGTTCTTTGTTGGAATATGATCAAAATTTTGTTATTGTAATTGTAGTAATCCTAGTTGTGCTAGACGAAGTCCTTCACCTACAACTGGCATTATTCACCATTATTTACATAGATTTTGTAGATTAACCCATTATTTCGCTAATAGACACCATTATGTACATACAGTACGATCTTACAATCTCACACACCCAAAACAATCGTTCACATTCAAGGATTGATAGGATCATAGAATCCTTCGTGATCCTAGTTTTTGGCCATTTTATTTGGTCAAACAGAATCCTACTTGAGCCCAAATGAAAGTGAAAAAGGCCTAGTACAATCATTCTTGTTGTTCTTTACTTTTATTGTATGGGAAGAAAGAGATATACTTTACAAGATAGATTATAACCAAAAAACCAGACCCACAAGTACACAACAATAATACTTACGTGTTTAAGATGGAGGTAAAGATAAGAAGGTGACATTCTTTGAGGTAGATTACACTTTACATAGCCATTAATGCTTTAAAGATTTACTAGAGACTGAGAGGTAAAACGGAGGATAAAACATTGTTTTGTAGTGTTTGAGAGTTTAAAGTTAAAAAGGAGAAGAAGAAAGAGTTAGAAAGTGGCGTAGGTGAGTAGGTGAGATATTAAATGTTAAATGGATATAAATGTGCCACATTTTGAATTTTGCTTGTTAGAGCATTAGCATTGGAAAATTCCAATGCTACTCTATTTTACAATTCTAAAAAGTCACTTTTATCATTATACCATACCATTTTACAATACCTTCACATCCCAAACTTCTATTTTCCTCTTTTACTCATTAAAATAATATATCTACGTAATAAAATAATATATCTCAAAATTATATCTTCTCTCCCATCTCTCTCCTCTCTCTCATTTTCAGCTCTCTCCGATCATGTTCAAAAAGCTCAAAACCCCCAAACCAAAACTAAAGAAGAAAAGCAAACATGGATTCAATTAACTTCATCAAAGGCTATGGCAAAGTACAAGACCTTGAACTCCAGCATCAATCTCCAAATCCAAACACAAACACACAGAAGAAGCCCCTTGTCACTGCAGTTTCAATCTTAGCCATTCTCTACTTGTCTCTAACCCTCAGTGCCATGTTTGGAGTGCTTGTCCACATGGCCGCATCTGACCCACCTGATTTACCATCATCATCATCATCCAACTCGGCCGAGCATGACACTGACTCAGTCATCAAAGCCGTCTGCAACGTGACTCGCTACCTCGACTTGTGCTTCTCCAGCATAACTTCATCATGTTCATCTCCTCAAAAATTCACTAACCCAAAAGCCATTTTCAAGCTCTCTAACTTCAAGAACACCATGATTTCGAATTCGAACCAAGGGGCAGCTTTCGCTGACTGTCAGAGCTAGATAAAGGATGCGCTGAGTCGACTCAATGACTCGGTGGTGGCGATGGAGGTTTGCTCAGGAGGAGAGAAGGTGTTGACGGAGACCAAGATCGACGATTTACAGACGTGGATCAATGCTGTCATGACGGACCAAGAGACGTGCTTGGATGGTTTGGAACAGACTAGGTCAACGGCTCTTGATGAAGTCAAGACCAAGATGAAGAAGTCACAGGAGTACACAAGTAATTGCTTAGCAATTTTGGCTAATATCCACACCCTTCTTTGCAATTTCAATATGCCCCTTCATTGAAATTTTTGGTCCTTTTTAAATTATGTTTAATGAACAATTTGTGATCTTACTATGTATGTGTGTGAGTGTTACAGAGGAGAGACAGAGACGAGATGAGAGATGAGCGTGATATGGTGTGGGTGCTAGGTTTGGCGATGAAGAGACAGGGATGAGAGACAGAGACGAGAGATGAGCGTGATATGGTGCTAGGTTGCAGGTGGCTATTGCGGATGGCATGATATGGTGCTGGGTTGCGGCTGCTGGGTTCGGCGATGGAGGGATAGAGATGAGAGACAGGGGCAAGAGATGAGAGACAGAGGAGAGAGAGTCAGAGATGAGAGACAAAACAGAGGAGAGAGAGTCAGATTAAATATTATTATTTTTTTACAATACTTGCTACAGTGCAATTCTATGTTTAGAATTGCACTATAGCAGTATTGCAAAAAAATTTGCAATACTGCTGTTTAGCATTCTCCAATGCAAATGGTTTTAAGGTTTAAAATTCCAAATTTCCCTTAGATATGGCATTAGCATTCTCCAATGCTAATGCTCTTAAGCAACCACCTCTTTTTCTTTCTTTTTTTTTAAAAAAAAAAATCTTCTACTTTATTCTGATGTTAAGTTTATTGCATATAAATAGTAAATATATTACTAGGAATTTGTACAGTAAAAAAATAAGTGATGCTAGTGAGAGTTTTACAATTTTTTTTTTAGAAGAAAGCTGTGAATTGATTAAGACAAATTAACCAAATCGGCTAGAATTACAGTATTGAGATGTGAAGAAAAATCATCCATCTACACCGATAGACCCATAATATGACTAACATATCTAGTAAGGTTGTTAGTGACAAAAATTCCTTGTCACCGAATATGTGAAAAACTAATACTATGAAAGGCTTCTTCAAGAATCTTTGCATCAGAAATCATATGACCAAACGGGGAAAATGATTCATCCTTACCTCTGAAAAAATTGATAATTATTTCCAAATCTCCTTCAAGAATAATTGAGAAAATGCATATTTCATGAGCAAAACTTAGAGGTTTCACTGCTGTCATTACGCTTGATATATAGATTCAGTGAAATAAGATCCAAACATAGAGCTTTCATTGCTGCCACTACGTTTGACATACACTTTCAGTGAAATAAGGTCCAAATGAATAACCTTTGTTCGTAGGCAAGACAAGATGTATTCCCTACTAATGGAAGATTGTGGAAGCAAAGTACAAGATTGAACAAAAAGTAATAAATTTATGATTCAAAAGTATGTTGATTTCAAAATTTTAATAATAATATTTCTATGCTAGATCAACTACATGAAATTTAGTAAGTTATTAAGAAGGGTTTTGAAAGTATAATCTACACAATCCCAAAGACAAATAGTTTAGGATATGTTTCCATTATGGAATAATAAGCTATCATATTTGTGTAGACACTTGATTTTGCACCCATAATTTAATTTTGGAAGATGGTTAGAGTGACCATTCATATACTCAAAATTTAGAGTTGCATTACATGCATTAATTCATTCATTGCATATCATAAAAATAATTTTGAGATTCTAACAATCGAGACGATATGTCCGATTCCTGAATCGAGACGATATGTCCGATTCCTGAATCGGACTGTGGGATTGAAAGATATTATAAGATCAAGTTTTCACGGTCTACATGCATTTTGTTTGGGTGGAAACGTTCACACATGATTAATTTTTTTTTTGAGCGAAAGTTTCTGCTTCTGATGATAGCTCTTTATCATCAGACTAAGACACCAATCAGTTTTTGGTGTAGGCGGGGATTGAACTCCAGATCTCTTATTCAATCATTAGATACTTTACCAGTTAAATTAACTGGAATCCACATCAAGCATGATTAATTTAAATTAATTTTGATTGGTTAAACAATTAAAATTAATTAAATAATTTTGTGATTGGTTGTTGGTTAGTGTCAAAAATAGACTTGCTTGCATAGGAATAAAGTGGATAATAAGATAACAAAGAAGTTATAGATAATCAAGTCTTTTTGGTATATTTATCTATAAGATAATTATTACTTTAAATGCCTGAATATCAAGAAAAATGGATTAATTTTTAGAATACAAATGAAAAACGAGCATAGGTGCAATTTTCGGCTCAAAAATCTTCAGAAAAGAAGTTCAAATCGGATCAAAACTCAAACGTAAGCCTGACACCCAAGAGGGCCTGTCGGCAATCTTAGAATGCTTATCGGCACTTCCTAAGTGCCGATTGGCCCGAATGCTCAACCTGGCCCGAGAACATCATGACTGAGACAAAGCCTATTTTTTTCAACTTTTTAGAGATAAGGATGTATTCCAATTCATATCTGGTCTCATTCAGCTTATTTTTTAATCATCCCAACCTTTGTAAATAGAGGAAAAAGATCAGAATTCAGGACTCTTTTTTCTGACTTCTTTGCTCCCCTTACGTTAAAGACGTTCTGGAGGCTTTTACTTTAAGAACTTTTTTTTTTTGGGTAAGTAAAGTAGTTTAGACCTCAAAAAGGTGAAAACTTCTTTGATTTCTAAAATATTCTTCTACTAAAGAGCATGCTCATGAAAGAGGTATTTAGTTATATTCTTCTATCTATTTTTTTCTTTTCCATTAATTAAAATGTTGTGATTGTTCATTGCATGAATTTGGTTAATTTGTTCGATTTTTATTGTGCCTTGTTCTTAATTCATTTTTGCCATGCTTAGATATTGATAGGTCAAGAATGTATTAACCCCTTATGATGAATTAACCAATTAATTAGCTAAGTGAATTAATTAATCCGATTAACATGCAATACGCGTGGTAGCATAAACAAACCACTAACTAAGTTAATATGTAGCGGAAAATAAAGTTGACATAGTGATTTATTTACAAATGGGGAAAACATTCAAGACAAAAACCCTACCAGGTGATTTTAAGGTCATAACTCCGGAGAATCTACTATTATCACAACAAACGGTTACAAGTAAAGGAATCCTAGTACCTTATACCAACCTACAGTTGAACTCTTACCCTAATACCCAATTGAACTTGTTCTGTAGTGACAATCTCTCTTTTTAATGCACTGCTCCTAGTACATGATTAACCAATTGATGCACAAATCCAAGTATGTGACTAACCAACTTGAGAAGGATGTTGATTGCAAAGTTTTTCAATTCATCAACACAATGAAGATCACGAAACTCCTTGGTTACAAAACCCTATAGCGTACAAACGCAGCAATTTCTTGAAGAGAAAGCCCATATTTATTTTTGCTAGACTAAAAGCCCAATTAGACAACATTGTCAACTTGTAGCTCTATGTAGAGTCTACAAACAGGAGAAGAAGCATGGTTCCGAGTCAACCACGTCTGAATACATACAGGATGGAATGCATGGAGACATGTAGGAAGCTTAACGAGGCTCTCACCCTCCACAAACTCCTCAAGGCAGACAGGGCAGTCCGTAGCAGCTTCATCGACATGGAATTCTGTTTGTGGTAGTTCCGGCATAAGAGGCTGACGATCATGAGGAAGCTCTGCATTGTGATCTTCTGATTCTAGTTGGTTCTTCATCTTCCACCAAAGAAAGAACAGAATCAAGGTAATGATGAGAGCAACGACTTGAAATTTATATGTATGCTATGAATGGAACCATGAAATTTAGGATCATCTAGGACCAGACAATTCATCTGGAGGGATTTGGGAAGTAGAGTTGTTGTTGAGGATCCAAGTAGCGTTTGGATTATGCATACTATTAAAATCTCGACGGAACATTTCTTCCTTCTGCCACTCTTCCCATCTTTTTGCCAAGCCATCACCTTCAAGCATTCTAACAACCTCTGACATCCTAGGCCGTTCCGTTGGGGCGCCTTGTGTGCAAAGTAGAGCCACTTGGATCAGCTCTTCCACTTCAACCTCAACATATTGACCCTGCATATCAGCATCCACTAGTGCCTCCAACTTCTTATCCTTAAGAAGTCCTTTCACCTGATGAATTGTCAAAACTAATGTCAGGCAGTACAATGTAACCCAAAGGAAAAAATGCATGTTGTGCACTCATTATGGCCCGTTTGGTACATATGTTTAAAAACTGAAAATTGTTGTTTGAAAACATTTGTGGAAATATGTATGGGTGAAAAAGTGTGTAGAAATGCGTGAAATGTTGTTTAAAAACTGAAAATTGTTGTTTAAAAATACAAACTAAACACCCCCTAAAGAGGATAAAAACAAGTTTCACCTGCGTTGGGAAGTAACAAAAGGCAATAAGCAAATTACAAATACAACCTTAACCAAAAAATGGCTCAACACCCTATAAAAAACCAATTCGCTACATTATAAATTCAACCTTAACCAATTTCCTAAGACACTCATTAAATGAACCCGAAAGAAGACTCTCTTTAACAATTGAGCTAGGTTTAGAGAGGAAACTTTAGACTATTAACAGGTAAAGCCCATAAAGTATATAACAACACCCAGTAAAACTCTGCTAACATGACATGGGCTACCTAAACTGGTGTCAATATAGGGTTATAACAAGCCACATTCAGTCTGACCATAGGCGCTAAAATCGCATAGTTGATTTAATAGAACACAATTTTTACGTCTACTCTCATACATCACCAAATTTAAAGTATGACGATGGTAAGAGTTTTTATTAAAAAAAAAAAAAAAAAAAATCCTGAGGGAAAAATTATGGTTAGCTTTAAAAATGACTTCTAGAAACTCAACACTATTAAGATTAATTATATATTAATTTTCTATCTAAGAAATATAACCACCAGCATTTACATTCTCATGCCATTAAGTAGTGCAAGGTGGAGAGCTTTGGCAGAATGGCAGCGACACAAATGGAGATCGAGGAGGGTGACACCAATGCGGTAGCTAGTGCCAGTGTGATGAGCATGCGTAGGGGTTGTCGTGGATTTTGTTGCGTGATGGCAAGTGGTGATAATGGTTGGGGTTTGGGCTTTGATTTCTGTTTGGCTTGGAAACATGGGTTGAAAGTAGCAGTGACAAGAATTTTTTTTTTTTTTTTTGGGGTCTAGATTGACTGCAGTGATTGCCACAAACAAATCGGGTGTTTGCTCCGATACTAAAACTAAAAATGATGCAGGACAACTAGAACAATCGAATAGTAAAATTGAAAGACTAGAAAATAAAGGGATATGACCTAAGTGTTAGAACCTAAGCTTGGCTTGGAGTCAATAACAAACGGAAAAACCACTAGGAGTCAGCACCTATGGTGGACCTGGAGTCAACACCAGACCAAAGAGTCCAAAAGACCATTTTTTTCATTCATCAAAGTATCAACTAACTCCAAAAGGAGTTCAATTGTTTGCTTATTACAAAAATAAGCCTGCTTCCAAATTAAAATACTAATAGCCTAATAAATTATTATGACCTAAAACATAAAAATACAATTGACTTGCAAACATAAATAATATTAAATAAAAATCTTTTTGCATCATACAACCCTATCCTTTAGCATTTTTGCATGAAGTAGACATTCTCAAATCTTGAACCCACACACTTGTGTTTGGAATGCAGCCTAAGACTTCTACCAGTGCACCAAACAATGGCTCCTAGATTTCAGTCTCATAGGCTTTCTTTTTTTATTTGTAAGTTACACACGCACCCAGTGGATTTTGAACCACAACCTCACCTCCATCCCCTTATTATGGAAGGAGGAAGTGTCATTCGAGCTAAAGCTCATTGGCGCTACATTCTGCTTATCAGACTGTTTGAAGCAGAAAGCTAGAATATCCGGAAACAAGACAAATTCAGATAGGGATAGAGAATTATTTGAAATAGCACCATGTCCAATGATAAATTAGTGACAAACAAACATGTAATAGGAAGATGTGAATTACTTACCCAATCAAGTAACATGACATCGTCATTGTTTGCAAGCCGAGCAAGATCAAAAGCTCTTTGACCAGTTATTAGTTCAAGAAGCATGACCCCGTATCCAAAAACGTCAGTTTTTTCTGAAGACTTTCCAATTGAGAGGTACTCTGGTGCTATATGCCCAATTGTGCCACGTACAGCAGTGGTCACATGAGTATCTTTGTAATCCATAAGTTTAGCCAACCCAAAGTCTCCAACTACTGCTTCGAATTCCTCATCCAACAATATGTTAGCAGCTTTTACATCACGGTGAATAATTTTAGGATCACAATGATCATGCAAATAAGCAAGCCCCCTTGCAGATCCTAATGCAATTCGTTTACGTACAGGCCAATCAAGTATGGACTGTGATTCCGGACGTTCTACAGTGAAGAATCAAAAAATCATGAGAATAATTGAACATCTTAAGAACAACACACCGAGAACATTTGAGATTTCTTTTTGGTGTCTGCGTGGGTATCTAACTTGTGTTATTTGTAAACTCAAATGGTTTGTTTGGATATAGAGCCCCCAAGCAGTCCAACATACCCAAATAAAAAGAACATAGTTGGTTAATTCAACTTTATTCTCCCCCTCTCCTCAACTTGACTTAGAAATGAACTTATATTGAATTTTACACTTAAATTTAATCAAGATTAGAGTTGTCCTTTGCATTGAATCAATGAAAATTGTTTTAAAATAATAGAAAAAGTGTAGTTCATAGAAAAGTGGCTAGCAAGAGTACCTCTTAAACATGATGCGACACTTCCATTTACCATAAAGGGATAAACAAGCAACCGTTCTGTTGGTGTCATGCAAAACCCACGAAGACGAAGAAGATTACGATGCACAGCCATGCTTATCATTTCTACCTCAGTTTGGAACTGAAGCTCCCCACCCTGGGTACGCTCCTCTTTGAGCCTTTTTACTGCCACTAGAGAACCATCAGCCAAACGTCCTTTATAAACTTTTCCAAACCCACCTCTTCCTAGAATATTTTTGTTGCTAAAGTTATCTGTTGCAACTTGCAGTTCACGCAGAGAAAATCTCTTGAGCTGGCCCAGGTGAACTTCTAGATCTTCTTCGGCTGGAAAGACAGGGATATATAAAAATGCATCCTACGAAGCAATGACATTATGTTTATAAAAACTGTATTAACTCTCTAACCAGGTACATCAAAGAAATGATCCCGTGGTTTCCTTCGTCGCCACCAGGCAAGCGCAATTGTAGGGGCAGCAAAAAGTAGAGCAGCACCAGTAGCAACTCCTCCAGCAATTACTCCTGTGGCACTACCTGAAACAATTCATCAATTTAAACAGAAAGATTGTGGCTCTCTTAAGCAAATCCCGATCATAACAGGTGACAGAATTCACTAATAGCAATGATGGCAAGTTCATAGAAGTTAGCATTCCAACGCATGTTATCTCTGTTTGTGTGTGTAACCATTTAAAGTGACAGATTGTGACTCTCTTTAAGTGAACCAAAATTGTAACAGGCAAGATAACTCATTAATTTCAATGATGATGGAGTTGCTCTATCTCTAAGGTATCATGCTCTTTGGGAGAATTCAACCAAACCACCAAGTATATCTACTAGAGGGCTTTACAAATGACTTCAATGTCATCATCTTCCTTTCCTTTATCCCTCATATTTTGATTGGTCAATAGCATCCCCAACCAGTGTCAACTTTCTCCTTTTCTTCGTCAAGGAGAGGGGGTGGGTCATAAGAAGTTGGAGAAGGTTTTCAAGCTCCAGCAGAGATGACACTTCATGCCTTAGATGCAAATACATCCCGCTTCCAGATAGTTGCTTCCAAAAACAATTGATTTCACTTGAATACTTCATGCGTATATTAAATCAGAAGAAAGAGGAAGAACCGGGGAAATAGAGAGCTTGCAAAATCGGGGAATTTATCTGTGAGATGATTTTTAAAAGAAAATCAAAATATTCAAAACAATTTCTTCTCAAATTTCTATGAGAACACCCAAAACTGCACACACACACACACACAATAAACCTCATTATCTATCTGACTAGAGTTCATATTAATGATGAAAACATATAACACACCTAGATTAGAAGTTGGTGGTGGTTGAGGACTAGGAGGAGGTGGAGAATTTGGGGGAGTATTGAGTGGATTATTTTTAAAACTGCAAAATGAAACAACAGAAGTCAGCTAAGCTAGTTCATCAGTCAAGTCATTCTGGAATTCTGCCAAGGAAAAATAGAAGAAAGTGTTAAATTACCGATTGTCCCAAAAACTTAAATTGTTAGAAAATGGTGAATTTAATCACTTAACCATAAGTCTAACACTCCCTCTCACTTGTGAGCTTAAACTTCCCCTTAATAAGTGGGGACCCAACAAGTGGGAATTTAACATTTTAAATGGGAGGTAGAGTAAAACTAGGAATCGAATTCAGGATCTCCTGCTCTGATACCATGTTAAATTACCAATTATCCAAAAAGTTTAAGCTGTTAGAAAATTGTGAATTTAATCACTTAACCATAAGTCTAATAGAAAGAAATGAAATTAACCTGATAGGAGTAAATAATGAAAAGGAACCATTAATGGGAATATCTCCTGTTAAATTGTTGTTTGACAGATCTCTTCATTCAACATGGAAAGAAGATAATGTTAGATTTTTGCAATATATATGATGTGCAAATAATATATAAATCTTGATGGATCAAGAGAAACTTAGACATCAAGATAACACTCACAGGACTAGAAGTGATTGAACTGTAGTTAATATTACGGGAATTTCTCCTTTTAGGGTGTTGTTGTTCAGACGCCTATTTCACACAACAGAAAATTGTCATTTACAAATAACCACAAAGATATTGTAGAAATAGAACAACCATCTAAATATTCAGTAACATTCCAGTAACTATACACAACAAACATATTACTAATTACTTAAAAGAATAACACTGTAAAATACCAATGATGTATCTAATGACACTAAATTGTATGCTACATCTAGCCATGAATAACAAGTGTAATCTGACTCTCATTATTCAAACAAATCCAACCCCGATTAGAAGTAATGAGCACAATAAATTAATTCTAGTTTAGGATCAATCATTTTTCATTGGTCACTCGAGATCAAAATAAAGAATGTGTTATGCAAGAGCATAGCCAAAATGTTTTGTTTGGGGGGCTGAGTTATAGTATTGATATATATATATATATATATAATACAAAACTTTATTCATCTAATACTAGGATAAGTCATAATTCATAAATATATTGAACACAAAATTATCAACTTTGACATATATATATTTACTAGCTACATTTTGAAGAGAACGTATCATCTTTTCAACTCTACTAAGTATACTGATGTTGTCTAGTTTGAAATTAAGACATACAAAAATACAAATAAATATACACACACACATACATATATATATATAATGCTAAATTACAAATTACACCCTTTAACTTTGACCAAAATTCAATTCAATCCTATAGCCTGTGATTGATTCATTTAAGTCCTATGCGGCAAATATCAAATTTGGCCCAGCAGCTAGTTAGTTGGCTTTAGGATTTTGTTTTTGCAGATATTTATGTGAAATGTTGGATCATTTTTGTAGGAATTTTTGGTTTACTTTCGGATCCAAGGATAATGACATGGGAAGACTTGGTTCCCAAGTTTGGCTGTTACATAGTGACATTTTCTAAAGCCAATGAAGGTAGCTGGAAAAGCCAGGTGCTAGGTGCTATGAATCTTTCTCCCATGTCTGAGGCTGATACTAAGTTAGTAATTTACAGGATCAGGCTATATGTTTGGGCTAATTAGATAATTTATAATTTGTCAATAAGAATTACCATGACTACCTTTTATTTTATACAATTAAAAGTATTCCAAGTACTCTTTAATCTTTGTCTCTGGTAACACATCATCCTAAATACTTTGTTTAGTTTCATCAAACAGAAAAAAGTATTCTCTATGTCCGCTGCATGCAGCGAAACACTCACAGCACGTGGGATACCACCTATATCACACATGTCCCCTATCCAAGATTTTTAGGGGGAAATAAAAGGTTAAGAGATATAGATGACAAAAATCCTGTTGATATTATTGAGAAATGAGAAACCCAGAGATGCAAATAAATACAGGATTCAACCATGAAAGTTTTGCCATCAGTTGCATAAAAGTATGCAAGAAGTTCCTAGGCAAAATGGGCAGCATGTTTGACAAGAAAAATATGCAAAAACAAAAGAAAAGGGAGGAGTAGTCAGTAAAAGGAATCCAAAAAAATGACGACAGCAATCTGCAGATAAAAATGAATTCAAAACCACAAGCTTCTGCCTTTGCTCCAGTGGCCTTACTTCCTAAAATTGATGACTTAACCTACCTCTCATAGCTAATACACTATCTTAAACATAGTGGAACTAGTTTTCAACTTTTATTTTAATTTATTTTATCTTTTTTAGATAAGAGTGGACTGTTTCCATATTGCACTATATCATAAGCCTCCCAAAGCTCCCATTCCAGCTAAAGCAGCATTTTTTCTGTTGTAAATTTCATAAAAAATATACGTGTCACAAAGGCACCTTGCCTTTAGAGTTCCAATTACAAGCTCAAATTGTTCGTTTATTATTTTCTGCTAGGGCAATGACATCTCCATCTGAGACACCTAAGCTGCAATGAAGATTTACATTGTACTTGGAAGTCAGCAATATTTTGGGTCGAACAATTTTCTATTTTCAGTGAATGACTTTCAATAACATCTAACTGCATATGCATGTTTGTTTATGCATTAAGTATTAACCAAAAGTAACATTAGAATAATTGCCTTATAATACTGAATAAATGTAACAAAGAAGAAGCATTTTGTTTCTAGATATAGACGTAAGAAAAATTACTATCTAAAAGTAAATTAGCCATAAGCTTACCTGTTTTAAGGTAGGCGAGCCAAATAATTAGATGCTTAGTAAAAGGGAAAAAATAATAAAATAAAATAAATAAATCTATTGACTTATACTATAAGATGAAGGATAGATGTTCATACAGAAAACTAAGTTTTTTAAGCTTGCCCAATGTGGCTGGAATCTGTCCGCTTAAATTGTTCGAGTAAAGATCCAAGCTCACCAAGTTTGTCAAATTCCCAAGCTCTACAGGGATTGGTCCAGATATGTTATTACTATAAAGTTCCCTGCCACAACAAGATCATTTAAAGGTCTGTGCAAGAAAAAAGAAAAAGGAAATACCATATAGCACATTCCATGTTTTATTGCAAAAGAATGTGAAATGAGTCAAATTTAGCTTTCTTAAACTTTGCTTTAGCAACATATAGAACAATGGCCAGAACCAATAAACCATTTCCTAGATTAGATGGCAAAAAGAAACCACAAGACATATACATAAGTTGAATATTGAAAGATGTAATCCACCATGGGATGTATAAAAGACATACACCAAAAGCTATCAATTAAGACTAAAAAGAAAAATGTGCAATGGCAGCCATCCAATCATATAATGACCTTAACAACAAAAACTTCAAGTCCAAAATTGATTTCACACACCGTTCAACTCTTTGAGCATTTCATTGTCTCCAAAATTCACCACATAAGACATAGAGGAATTGCATTCCAGTGAATTGTTACTTATCTTATTCAAGAAAATCAACAAAAGAAAAACAGGATAAAACATGAAATATAATCCTTCATATTCGTACATGTTTGTGTGTAACAATGTGTTCTTACATGGTTCATGTTTCTACTCATTAAAATATTATATCAGTTGGTGCTCCACCCAACTTCCTCCACTATAACAGCAAAAATGGGAGGTCCAAACGGTGAGAGAGGCAGGTGGCAGCAGTCTTTCGGGACTCATCACAAAGTAACTAATCAAGAACCTACAGAATATATTCCAATTAAGAGAGGGAGGTAGGAAGTTCTTTCAGTTAGAATTGAAATCACTTAAAGTAGTTTTAGAAGAACGCACAAGAAGATATGGGCTTTGAATTATTGAATGCGGCAAAGGATTTATGAGCAAAGTGCTCTGAGGGAATGAGGGAGCAATTTGTTCTGCTCGACGTTATCAAGTTTAAATGCATCACGACCCTAACAAAGATTCCTCAAAAATTTTAGGGAATCATGCAAAGCTTTTGTATTCTAGAGATGTTATAGCAAATGAAGCCAGTTTTTATATGTGGCAGAGTATGGAAGGAATGACAGTCACTGTGAAGAAATCATACCAGATATACTTTTAGGGGTGGAAAGAATTTAAATAAGTGATAAACAAGTTAGTGGAGATCTAACCACCCCAACAATATGAGTTTAAACAACCAAACTTCACCTGAAACGCACGACACCCATAAACACACATTGAGACTTTGCCCATCACCATGGACAAGACTTTGGCTGCAGAACCAGCAGTTGGGAACATTTAATATAAACAAAAAAAAAAACACAGATCAGACGATGCAAGTATGACAAGGTGTCTGATTACGTCATGATGACATGGAAGACCACTCCACAAGGGCATGATGATGTGGCTGAAATATGCTACTCAAGGAAAGGCTTTCATTTTAGACATGATTAAATAATATGGCACATGGAAAATGTAGTAGAAGTTAATTCGACATGTGTGACCAATTAATTTAGACATGTGAGATAAATGATATATAAGCTAAGTGCTGGCTATAACTTGTGATTTCTTTCAGCATGTGACTTTGTTTTACACGTGCTAACTATAGTTTTGGGAGGTTTTTATTTATGATGATGCCAGCATGAAGTCATCATAAAAAACCCCCCTTCTAAAATTCAGTTTTCCCCAACCCCCCTCTCCCCCCACAGGGCCTAAGCTAGATAGGCAAATAATCATCAAGCTCATTAGGCTAGAGGAATGGGGCCCATCAAACAGGGGACTCCAAACAAAGCAAAGTTTCATTCGGAGGCCCCATAGGGATTATAAGGTTTCGTCTCCAAGGATGGGTTGTATGGAAAAAGGATGAATTACTTCAGTTTGAGTATACCGGTAATTTTGAGAAGGAAACAGTCCATCCACCTCTCCCTGGGGCCAATCAACAACAAACGCACCCTTCCTACAAATTCAATCAAGTCTAGAGCAACTCAAAGCAGTGGATCCCAGAGTTACAAGGTGAGAAAAAACTCATGATACCGATGGTAGATATTCAGTCTATCTCAAAAGGAGTAATGACAACCCCTTACTCACGCACACCCAATCAACAATTGCCCGATGAATACGTAGGGGTAAAAGGCCTATGTCCTATGTTTTTATAACCACTGGCAATGGCCACTCCATGAAGTGAAGAAAAGGTTGATGGAGGAAAAATGGTGAAAAGGAAAGATGTTTTAGAAAGCTAAGTTTCTTAGAGAAAAGAAAGAATGAACTAGCTCTTCAAGAGACATACTCTTCGAATAATACCTCATTGGTAGATTTCTTGGATTCAAATTCAACTAGTTACAATGAGGGCAGCTTGCTTATTTATAGTTACATAAGCAAACTGCTGAGTTAGTAACAAGAACCCACCATCTGGCTGCCATGTGATTGGCCAAAGCCTAACTAACTTCTCTAACTAACTAATAAGCTATTGTATGTATCACTAACAACCCATCAGCTAACTAATTTTCTGTTACAAGTGATAAAAGCTATTAAAAGTAAAAGGAAACCACTTATTATACAACATAAGCTAGAAACAGCTAGCTTTATAAAATGAACTGCACCAAAGGTGATGTAGAAAGAAATGGGAGATCTCAATACAAGGAAAGTTCTAGTTTTTCACAGTATATACCTTCAAAATTGGATCATGAAGAAGCTCAAAGGATTTGACAAGTACATAGGCACGCTCTATGAGGTATGGAAAATAAACCTAGTTTAATTGTAGCCATTGAGGCATATTGAAGTAAAGGGACACAAAAGAAGTTCTTAGAAGAAGAGTCCAAAACCGATCTTCAAGGGTCATAAAGAACTGAAAAATATGTCATGCTCAGTAAAATGAATAAAAAAGTTCAAAAACAAGCAGTGATAAAAGTGACAGGGCATTACTCTCAACTCCGAGAATTTGAACATCATTTTTTGGAACGTAGGAACTGAATGATGGAGAAAAGAGGTTGTGAATGAGAAATTTAATCAAGCTATGGAAGACTAATTTGTTTGTTTGCAGGAAATGAAATCAAAACATGCTAAGAATTTTATGAGGAAGTTAACAAGTAGACTGGTTGTATTTAGGTTTTCGTGGAACAAAAGAGTAGTAGCAAAAATTGATGAAGCAGTGGGAAATTTCTTAGTGTTATGCAAATAGAGGGTGTGGGAAACCAATTCAAATGGGCTTTTTACTAGATTTTATGGTTCAAATTATGATAGTGATAGAAAGCTTTTTTGGGATTCATTACCAAGGATGTAACTAGTTGGTGGGAGGTGTGTGTGTAAGTAGAGACTTTAATGTCATTTGCTATGTGAGTGAGGGACTGTGGGGAGATGGATTTTCAACAGCCAAGACCTCTCTAATTCGATATGGCTGCATGGATTGTTGGATATTTCTACGGACAGGGCAGTTTCACCTAGTCCAGTAATTGAGAGAACCAATCAATGTGCAAAATTGATCAATTCTTGTTTTCGCTAGATTTGGAGGATCAATATCTTAATGTGGTCTAATGGAGCTCCCTCATTTGCTTTCCAATCATTTTTCCTATTCTTTTAGACTGAAGAGATATTCAAAGCAGTATAACCCCTTTAGATTTGAAGATATCTTGTTAAAAGTATAAGGATTTATGGAAAACATTAAAACATAGTAGAAATACAATCATTTCCAAGGCCTCCAAGTTCAATCTTAGGACCACCGACCCCCTACTTTGATACCATGAAAAATTACAAATTGTCCCAAAAACCCCTTTTTCTTTCTATAGTTTTCTTTCTTAATGCATGCATACTTATCCACCAAAAGAAAAATATCAAGAAACATATAGATGGAACCCATTAGAATTTGGCTTCTTGAAACTTTTAAGTGAATATGTACTTAATCAAATACTTTGTACAACAATAAACTATTCATTCTAAAAGGAATAAAACTCTATATTTATGTCAAAACTCAATAACAAGCTTGTTCATAGCATCATAGGTCATGAAAATCACAAAAAAGGAAATGATGCAATTCATGGTCTTCAAGTTAATAAGAGGAAAAACTATTAGAAAAAAAAGGCTTTTAATTCTTATTTTTAAAAACTTTATCTTTTTTTTTTTTTTGATAGGTAGATAGGGGGATGACGTAGGTGGGGTTCAAACTAATTATCTTTTAACATGAAACAAATAGTTAACATCATCATTTGAACAAAATACAGTCAAACAACTTGCCCTGCATGCGAAGATGACTTACAAGTATTGCAGATTTAAAAGCTGACCAAGTTGTGGAACCAGTTGACCAGAAAGATTTGCATTTCCAAGATCACTGGGTGAAAAGATAAAAGGCATTATATTTATAATAGTTAAAGTGAAGTGTAACTACAAGTCCAAGTAGCATGACACATAAATAAATCTTACACTCGTGTCACACCACCGCTACATGTTACATGGAACCATGTGCAGGGATCCGCAAGGGTAGGATCCCAACTTTGCAGAACATTGTTTGGATCAAGTAAATTGTTCTTCAATGCAATCAAAGCATCGCCTGTGTTATACAAATGAGGCGCAATCATTAGGTGCAAACATCAATTAATGAATAGTAATTTAAGTTAACAATGTTTTTTTGATAAGCAAATAAATTGAATTAAAATAAATAAATAAACCATAAGGATGCCTGAGTATACGGGCAGTATACAACAGGCAGCTCAAAAATAGAACAAAGACAAAAACAACAAAAAGGGGAAAAAAAATCAAGAAATCAAGAAACCCATCCACGGAGAATGAGGGAGTCAGTGAGGTTCATTCACACAGGGACTTCAGGATAAGATGCTTCAATTTAACCACACTGATTCCAAGAAGGTAACATTGTTAATGTGAAAGCTTCAATTCCATACCAAAATGAATCAACCTCTCTCGTCATCGGAAACTGCCAGTACTCACAATCTTCTAGTGAGATGCCATCCAGTTAAGATAACAGTTTTTACCGATACCAGTACCAGTAGAGACCAAAAATGACCAAATTACCCCAAAACCCATAAAATGACCAAAATACTCATAAAATCCACAAAATAAGCAAAATACCTCCAAAACCTCTAAAATGAGCAAAATACCCCTCCCAAACCTCTAAAATGTCCAAAATATCTCCAAAACCAAAAAAATTACCAAAATACCCCAAACCCTAAAAAATGACCGAAATACCTCATAAACCTTAAAAATGATCGAAATACCTCTGAAACCTTAAAATTACCAAAAATACCTCCGAAACCTAAAAAATAACCAAAATACCTCTGAAACCTATAAAATGACTAAAATACCCCCCGAAACTTGAAAAAATTACCAAATTATCTCGTAACCTAAAAAATGACTGAAATACCTTCGAAACCCATAAAATTACCAAAATACCCCATAAACTTAAAAAATGACCGAAATACCTTGAAACCTAAAAAAAGGACTAAAATACCCCCTCGAAACCTAAAAAATGACTAAAATACTCCCAAAATCTAAAAAACTAACCGAAATACCCTCGAAACCTAAGAATTACCAAAATACACCATAAACCTAAAAAATTACCAAAATACCCCCTAAACCTAAAAAAATGACTAAAATATCCCTGAAACCTAAAAAATTACCAAAATACCCTGAACCCTAAAAAATGATCGAAATACCCCAAGACCTAAAAAATGACTAAAATAACCCAAAAACCTAAAACAATGACCAAAATACCCCAAAAACCTAAAAAAAATGACCGAAATACCCCAAAAACCTAACAATTATCAAAATACATTCTAAACCTAAAAAATTACCAAAATACTTCCAAAACCTAAAAAATGACCGAAATACCTCCAAAACCTAAAAAATAACTGAAATACCCCTGAAACCTAAAAAAATTACCAAAATACCCTGAAACCTAAAAAATGATTGAAATACCCCCAAAAACCTAAAAAATGACCAAAATAATCCCATAACCTAAAAAAAATGATTGATAAAAACCCCTAAAACCCAAATTATGATCAAAATACCTCTAAACATGTAAGATGACCAAAATACACCTGAAATATCTAAAATTACCGAAATAGAGGTTTAGGGTATTTAGGATGTTTCGAGGATATTTTTGACAAATTAAAGGTTCTAAGAGTCTTTTAGTCATTTTATAGGTTTCGAGGGAATTTTAGTAATTTTTTATGTTTCGAAGGAATTTCAGTAATTTTTTAAGTTTCGGGGTTATTTTGATCATCTTTTAAATTCTAAGGGTATTTTAGTCATTTTTTAGGTTAAGAGGGCATTTCTATCATCTTTTAGTTTTAGGGTTATTTCAATAATTTTTAGATTTTTTGGTTGTTTTGGTAAATTTCTAGGGTTCAGAAGTATTTTGGTAATTTTTAGGTTTTGGGGTATCTCAGTAATTTTTTAGGTTTTGGGGTATTTTGTTCATTTTTAGGTTTCGAGGGTATTTTGGTCATTTTGTGGGTTTTTGGGGTATTTTGGTTTTTTTGTATTTCGGGTGTATTTTGGTTTTTTTTAAGGTTTTTGGGGTATTTTAGTCATTTTTAAGTTTCAGGGGTATTTTTGTAATTTTTTGGGTTTTGGGGGTATTTTAGTCATTTTTAGGTTTTATTTTGGTCATTTTTTGGGTTTTAGGGATATTTTGGTCAATTTTTTAGGGTTTTGGGGGTATTTTGGTCATTTTTTGGGTTTTGGAAGTATTTTAGTCATTTTTAGGTTTCGAGAGTATTTTGGTGTTTCGAAGGTATTTTGGTCATTTTTTGGGTTTTAGGGGTACTTTGGTCATTTTTTGGGTTTTGGAAGTATTTTGGTCATTTTTAGGTTTCGGGAGTATTTTGGTCATTTTTATATTTCGAGGGTATTTTGGTCATTTTTTGGGTTTTGGAAGTATTTTGGTCATTTTTAGGTTTCGAGAGTATTTTGGTGTTTCGAAGGTATTTTGGTCATTTTTTGGGTTTTAGGGGTACTTTGGTCATTTTTTGGGTTTTGGAAGTATTTTGGTCATTTTTAGGTTTCGGGAGTATTTTGATCATTTTTATATTTCGAGGGTATTTTGGTCATTTTTTGGGTTTTGGAAGTATTTTGGTCATTTTTAGGTTTCAAGGGTATTTTGGTAATTTTCTGGGTTTCGGGGGTACTTTGGTCATTTTTTGGGTTTCGGGGGTATTTTGGTCATTTTTTTTGGATTTTGGGGGTATTTTGGTTATTTTCTAGGTTTTTGGGGGTATTTTGGTCATTTTTAGGTTTTGAAGGTATTTTGGTCATTTTTTAGGTTTTGTGAGTATTTTGGTAATTTTTAGGTTTCGGGGGTATTTTGGATTTTTTTTGAGTTTCAGGGGGTATTTTGGTCATTTTAGAGATTTTGGAGGTATTTTGGTCAGTTTAGTGGTTTTTAAGCATATTTAGTGATTTTAGAGATATCGGAGATATTTTGGTCATTTTAGAGGTTTCATGTGTATTTTGCGTATTTTAGAGATTTTGGGGATAATTTTGGATGTCCAAGGGTATATTGGTTGATGTTGCACAAAATCAGTAGGTTGAACGCTCCGGCTTCGGTGGACTACTAGTGGTTGCGGAAGGCCTACAAAATGAATACACAATCAGAAAGGGGGCCGGAGTGGACCGACCAAACACCCTTCGATGGCTAAGTTAGTCTCACAAGGATGAAGTTCTAGCTTCTTTTGGGAGTCAAGTGTCCGAGAAATGTACTTACCCTCGTTTTGTTCAAACCGGTCCTTTATATAGAGACCTTGGGGTGGTTATTTCCTCAGTAACTTCCCCAAGATTCACGGAAGCCAATGAGTACGGACATAACTTCCTCAACGGCTAGCAACCGCTAATGGAAATTAACTACTCGAGGAATTTAGGGCGATAATCATGGGTTTATTAACCGCTCCAACATGTCAGATTTTCCTAAGGTTGCACGTTCGTCTGTCCATTGTATGGATGGTTGAATCATCCACGGATCTTTTATCACCGTCCATGGACGACTTCATTATCGTCCATCCATGGACAACGTCCACGGACGACCTTATTATCATCCATGGGAGACCTCGTCAGTTATAAACCATATTCTCATTCAAGAACATTTCTTAGTCTCCTTGGGTGGTTCCTAATCCCATCTGCTCTCTTGGACATGGACGATCCTTATGGACGAATTGGAGATGAACTAATTTCTCGCTATCCTATTAGTTGCCCCTTTTTTCAAAGGGTCGTCCAAGATATTGACGTAATTTAAAGCTCATTTACATGGGTCTCTATGAGCCACATGTTGCAAAATCATTGGTTGACCTTTTGTGTTCATCTTGTCTTCCAAAGGAATTGCCACGCGTCAACTTCTGAGTAGCGTACGTCGTTTCATTGACACTGTTGCGTCGATTGCATTTTCCAACAGCATCGCCACGTGTCATTCGCTGAATGGATGGTGTTGCTTCGTTGTCCCCACTTCTGGGCGCTATATATATATAGGTGCATTCTCTCTCTTGCCCTTCACATCTCTCACAATTTCCTTTCTGCCAACTCGTCCAAGAGCCTCGTCTAGCTTCCTTCCTAGTTTCCGGGTATTTCTTTTTCCTTCTTAGGTTTTCGTTTTAAACTTTCTTCATTAGTTATGTTTTCGTCTAATAGTAGTTTAGAGAAGGAGATAGACGAGTATCAGGACGTTTCTTCTGGGAGTGAGGATAGTTATGAGAGTAGTGAGAGTAGTACAGCTAGCAGTGAGTCTTCAGACGAGCATTATTCGTCTGGGGTTCCTGGCATTCCCTTGGAGGAATTTGAGGAATTATAGTGTAGGAAGGCCTCTGCATCTGGGGCTAGTTCATCCAGACAACCACCCAGCCCTCAAGACGAGGAGGAGGAAGAGGATATTATTTATAGTTATGCCCCGGAAGTAGCATCCATTTTAGACGCTGTTAAGTTAAAAACCCTTGCAGATAGATATCAAATCCCTAAAGAATTTAATCCTCGTCTACCCATAGAAGGAGAATGGTGTTGTTCCCCTTCTTCTGGGTTAGGAGTGTACAACTCTTATCTCTTAGCTGGTTTTAGATTTCCTTTAAATTCTTTTTATAGAGGTCTCTTCCATAGGTTGGGTATTGGATCTAATCAACTCAACCCCAATGAATGGAGGACGGTAGTTGTCATGCAAGTGCTGTGGCGTGAAGCATTGGAAGGGAACTGTAATATTACTGTGGACGAGTTCCTTTACTATTATAAGCCTTCTGATATAAAGAAATCAGCTGGTTTTTACCAGTTCTCGTCCAAGGGCTCTTACTATAGTTTAATTAAGGGCCGTAGCTAGTCTGACAGGCTTTGGAAAACAGAATTTTTTATTATTTCCGGAAATTGGGCTGGGGACCCAGTAGATGTGCGTAGTGCCCCCTTCCCACCTTTTACCAGTCCTATAGGTCGCCTTCGTCTTGAGGGTATGTTTTCTTTCCAATTTATTTCATTTATTTTTTACTTGTTTTCAACTTTCAATCGTCTAACCCTTCTTTTTATTGATGCAACTGTTATTCGTTCACGCTTGGACAAGTTTTACTTAGATCGAATTGACCAAGTACGTGCCTTCCCTGGGAGAACCTTTCACGATCTGGTTACTCTCAGTCGTCTAGCAGCTTGGGGGCTTGGTCCATTACCTACTGCAGAAAATCTTAGTCACGAGGAAACCACTCGTCGAAGTGAGTATCATCCGTTTTTCTTTTCCCTTTCATCATTGTTTTTGTTTTTTGTTTTTTGTTTTAACTTGATTTTCCTCATCGCAGGAATAACTACAATGAGAGAGAATAAGGAGAAAAACATAACTAGCAGGGACGAGGATGTCACTGCACCACCAGTCATCCAGAAATCTTCTGTCCAGGCAGGGAAGAGAAAAGCCAAGCCTATATCCACTGCTGTGGATCTGGACGACCTACCCAGTCGTTGAGGTCCTAAAAAGCAAAAACCTGTTAAGGTTAACAAGGCTTCTCTTCCCAAGATTCCTAAATTTGTACCCCCGACGGTAAACTTGGACGAATCTCCAGTTGATGTGGAGCCCGTCCAAACAATTCATCCCGTTCAAACTGAACCTACCCTTCAAACCAAGATTGCTCATAAGCCTTCTTCGTCAGAGCCATCTGATCGTCCTTCTAACCTGGTACTGGACGAAAATTATGCATGGAGGACGTTCAAAGGGATCGTTACTAACAATGAAGTCAATGAATGCTATAATATGTCAGTAAAGAAGTTCGAACGTTCTGGTATCCATGACCTCTTTAAGGTAAGTTTTATTCATCCTTGCGTGTTTTCAGTAAGCTTTCAAAATAAAAAGTCTAACTTCCCTTCGTCCATGTACAGGCTATGTCAAAATTTTATACTGCGACCTACCAGGCTAAGGAGCTCGCTACAGAGGCTAAGACAGCTAAGGAGAAAGCTAAGGAGCTGAACAACGAAGTTTTGTTAAAAAAGGGGGAGGTCCTCAGGTTGACTAAAGATTTTAATCGTCTGCAAGGAAGTGAGACGAAGCTGAAGAACGAGGTGGAAGAACTTAAAGCTAACAATATAGAGAAAGACACTCGCATTGTCTATCTAGAAGGACAAGTTTCTGGATTTGTTTCATCCTTGGAGAAAGCACGGGAAGAAGCCATAGCATCCTTCAAGAAGTCTGACGAGTACAAGAGTCGTCCAGACAGTCACTATGCAGCTGGCTATAAGGATTTCCGTGCTGATGCTAAGGAAACATTTCCAGACCTGGACTTTGATTCTTTCAAGCTTCCCCTTGCCACTGAAAGCTCCATATTGCAGACGAGTTCTGAGGACGTCAACGTTATGGACGATGCTAGTAATGAAGTGATCCAGGGCGATCCCAAGTCTGGGGGCAATGCACCTAATGGTTTGTCTAAGTAATTTACATTCTCTTGAGAACATTAATTTTACCTTTTATTGGAGGCGCCCGTTGTTTTGGGCTTTGTTTCTGTTCTTTTTTTATTTAAATACATTATCTCGTCTAAGGTTATGGACGAGCCTTTATATACAATAGTTACATTGTTTTTACTTAAGGGTTTTTGGAACGTTGGTCATCCACCCTTCTTTGATTTTAATGAAAAATGAATGCTTTCTATCTTCATCTTCCATTATGTTTGAATATGTTTAAGGCTTTATATATTAACTTTATTTACATCGTCCATATCACTTCTGTGGGCGTGTGGTTCGTCCACTTAGGAAATCACTTTAGCTCGTCTTGAGTATATGAGTGAATTTCTTTTTACATCACCAAAATAGAGTAAAGTGAATCCTTCATGCTTGCCTAGTGGAGCTCGTCTGTGAATGACGTTCCTTTTGGCTTAGCTTTTATTCATTATTCAAACTTGGGGATGATCATGTTTATGCCCTTAACAAAATTGTCCCCAATAATTTCTCGTCCATGCACTGGATTGTTGTGTTGGTTTGGTTTATCCATGGGTTTGTGCTTTACACAATCATTATTTGTCCATGTTTTGGACGAATATTCCTTAGGTTATATCCCGTCTTATGCTTTAGACGGATCTACCTTAGGTTTATTATTCGTTTATCTTTTCTTTCAAGGAAAACTTATGAACGATACATCCTTGCGTCCAAGGATTTTACTCGTCCATGCTTGCTTGCCTCTCGTGGATCATTCTGGATGAATGTACAAAAAATGAAGTATTCTCATACAAATATGCATATACTTGAAAATACATCATATATATATATGAAAATAGAAACTTATGCAAATATTCATCCATAGGCATAGCACATGCTGAAAAGCTAGTGCCTTTAGGGAATAAAAACACACAAACTCGTCCAAGAATAGCACAAAAGTGAAAACACTAATGTATTTTCTAGGGGATTATTAAAATACTCAAACATATAATAGTAACCAAACACACATGAGAATGCTAAATTCCATTCGTCCAGGTATCTCGTCTGTGGCCACCTTCGTCCATAGTCATCATTTACTGGTAGTATTTCCTTAGGTGCTCAACATTCCAAGGGTGTTCTAGCCTCCGTCCATCTAGAGCTTCCAAATAATAGGATCCTTGCCTCTTGCAGTTGATAACCCTATAAGGTCTTTCCCAATTTGGCCCCAGTTTCCCATAGGCTGGGTTTCTTGTTGCCAAGGTAACCCTCTTCAAGACGAGATCCCCAATATTGAAGCGTCTAGGCTTCACCATGGCATCATATTGTCTTGCCATAAGATTCTTGTACCTTGCTGTTCTCCGTTCTACGTCCATCCTAACCTCATCTATAAGGTCAAGGTTAAGACGAAGCTGTACCTCATTCTCTTCAGCTTGATATTCTTTCACCCTGTGGCTGGCCATGTGTACTTCTGTTGGTATGACTGCTTCACTTCCATAAGCTAGTTTGAAAGGAGTCTCCCCTATGGGGGTCCTTATAGTTGTCCTATAAGCCCATAGAACACCGGGTAGCTCGTCTGACCATATTCCTTTTGCCCCCTCAAGTCGAGTCTTGATGATTTTCAACAAGGATCGGTTTACTACTTCTGCCTGTCCATTGGCCTATGGGTGGGAGGGTGAGGAGTAATGATTTTTGATTCCAAGCTGTTCACAGAAATCCCTGAAAGGTGTGTTATCAAACTGTCGACCATTGTCAGACACAAGCACCCTCGGTACTCCAAACCTGCAAACAATACTCTTCTAGATGAAATTCTTAACATTTTGTTGTGTAATTTTCGCCAAGGGTTCAGCTTCCACCCATTTGGTGAAGTAATCAATCCCTACCACCAAAAATTTCATTTGTCTGGTCCCAGTCAGAAAGGGACCCAAAATATCTAACCCCCACTTTGCAAAGGGCTATGGAGCCATCATTGGGGTAAGGTACTCCGACGGCTGTCTAGGGATGTTACTGAATCGCTGATATTGATCACAGACCTTGACATATGCCTTAGCATCAGCCTGAATGGTTGGCCAGTAATATCCTTCACGGACGACCTTGTGGATGAGTGATCTAGCTCCAGAATGGTTGTTACATGCTCCTTCATGAACTTCTCTCAGTACATAATTTGCTTCATCTGGAGCTAAACACCTCAGGTAGGGCTAGGAAAAACCTCTCTTGTATAACACGTCGTCCATCAGGATATACTTAGCTGATTTGATCCTTAGTTTACGGGCTTCATCTTTTCCTTGTGGAAGCTTCCCTTCTTTTAGGTAGCCAACTATTGGGGTCATCCGATTTTCGTCGCCCCCTATCTGCTGTACTTCTGGAAGATCTATACTTGGCATGTATTGGATTTCATCGAACTCCTCCGTCAATTCACTTACTGATGCTTCTTTTGCTAAAGTGTCTGCTTTCATATTCTCTTCCCTTGGAATTTGGACGAAATGAGCTTCACTGAACTTCTTGATAAGGCGTCTCACCTTATTGAGATATTTCTTCATTCGTTCCTCTTTGACCTCATATGTTCCATTCACTTGACCTATAACCAACTGTGAATCTCCTTGGACGAGTACTGACTCTGCCCCTAACGACTTAGCCAACTCCAGGCCTTTAAGGAGAGCTTCATACTCCCCTTCATTGTTGGTTGTTTGGTAGTGCAGACGAACCTTACACTTCAGTGTATCCGCTTCAGAGGACTTCAAAACAACCCCAATTCCACCTGCATGTAACATAGACGGCCCATCCACATGGACGACCCATGTTTTATTACTTTCCATCTCGTCTAAGTCACCATGGCCTGGGGTGAATTCTGCAATGAAATCTGCTAGGGCTTGAGCTTTTATTGCATTTCTCGGTTGGTACTTGATGTCGAACTCACTAAGCTCGATAGCCCATTGGATCAATCGTCTTGCGGCTTTCAACTTGTTCATCGACTTCTTGAGTGGATGATCCGTCATAACAACAATTGCATGCGCTTGGAAGTAATGCCTTAACTTTCTGGAAGCCGTTATTAATGCAAAAGCCAACTTCTCCATAAGTGGATATCGTCCTTCTGCTCCCCTCAGTGCTCGACTTATATAATATATAGGCTTCTGCACCTTCTCTTCTTCCCTGATCAATGCTGTGGTAAGGTAGACCTTAAGGTCCTGGAAGGCCTTTTGGCACTGATCCGTCCATTCAAACGCCTTCTTGAGAATTTTAAAGAAGGGTAAACATTTATCTGTGGTTTTAGAAATAAACCTATTTAGAGCTGTAACTCGTCCTGTTAAAGACTGGACTTCCTTGATATTCTTTGGAGGTTCCATGTCCAATATGGCTTAGATCTTATCTGAATTTGCTTCAATTCCCCTTTGTGAAACCATGAATCCTAGAAATTTCCCTGAGGAGACTCCGAATGCACATTTGCTTGGATTCAGCTTCATTTGATGTCGTCTAAGAGTATCAAAGGTTTCCTATAAGTCGTCCAGGTGCTTCTCCTCGTCCAGACTCTTGACCATCATGTCATCAACATATACCTCTATATTCTGTCCTATCTGTGGACGGAACATGTGATTAACTAACCTCTGATAAGTTGCCCCTGCATTCTTCAAACCAAAGGGTATCACTTTATAACAGAATAGCCCTTGACTGGTAATGAAGGATGTTTTCTCTTGATCTGCCTCGTCCATCTTTATTTAATTATACCCTGAGAAGGCGTCCATGAAGCTCAGCAACTAATGACCTGCTGTTGAATTTACCAGTTGGTCAATGCGTGGCAAAGGATAACTATCCTTGGGGCAAGCTTTGTTCAAATCGGTGAAATCTACACACATTCTCCACTTGCCATTTGCCTTCTTAACCATCACCACATTAGCTAACCAATCCGAATAATAGATTTCTCGAATAAATTGCGCTGTGGTTAACTTCTGAACCTCTTCCTTGATAGCATTATCTCTCTCAGGAGCAAAGACCCTCTTCTTCTGACGAACTGGCTTGGAGGATGGGTACACATTCAAACTGTGAGTGATAACATTTGGATCGATCCCTGGCATATCTTCATGACTCCATGCAAAAACATCAATGTTCTCTCTTAAGAATTGGACGAGGTCTTGCTTCGTCTTCTCTTTCATACTTTTCCAATTCTGGTAAACTTCTCGAGATTGCCCTATTCTAGAGGGATGTCTTCCAATACCTCAGTGGGCTCAGCAACAAACCTTCTTTCTTCTATACTCATCGTCTGCACCTACTCGTCTAAAGCCATCATGGCTAAGTAACATTCTCTTGCTGTCAACTGATCTCCTTGTGCTTGTCCTATCCCATACTCCGTAGGGAATTTGACTGACAGATGGTAGGTAGATGTTACTGCCTTCCAACTGTTTAGAGTTGGCCTTCCAATAATAGCATTATACGAGGATGAACAATCCACCACGAGGAAATTGACTGACTTGGTTATTTACTGTGGGTATGATCCCACCACTACGAGCAGCGTAACGGTGCCTACAGGCTGCACCTTCATTCCTTCAAATCCTATTAACGGCGAGCACTCTGGACGAAGTAAGTCTCGTCCAAGCCTCATCTGCTGGAAGGCTGGATAGTACAATATATTCGCTGAGCTTCCATTATCCACCAACACCCTTCTAGTTGTGTAATCTACGATAAGTAAGGTAATGACGATTGCATCATCATGTGGATGATGGATTCTTTCAGCTTTCTCGTCGGTGAAGGAAATAGTTGGCTCATCTGTTAGGAATGCTATAAGCATATGGATAATGATTGTTGTATTGAGATTTAGTTAGTTAGTTAGTTACAATTCCAAGCATGTTAATCACATTTAGCACATGTTAGAATTATTAATGCACATGGGGAATAATAGAACCAATAGGATGAGGCCATGTGGGCCAATGAGATTGGAGCTAGTCTCCTATGAATACATGATTGTAATCCAATATGAGATATCAATTGAAGAATTAACCAATTTGTTAGTGCATTAGTGCATCTCTTTCTCTTAATCTCTTTCTTTCTCTATGGAGGGTGACTACCTCGAATTAAGTCAATTTCCCTACAATTCCCTACCATTCCCCTATAATTCCCATCAATCTCCATTAGGAACCACCAGGTTCCTAACATCGTCAATTCCTCTCGTCTTTGGGGATCGTCCAGAGAGTTGGACATTTTGTACCACTTTAAGATACGTCTTTTT
The DNA here is from genome assembly GCA_023055345.1 of Quercus wislizeni. Classification (NCBI taxonomy): domain Eukaryota; kingdom Viridiplantae; phylum Streptophyta; class Magnoliopsida; order Fagales; family Fagaceae; genus Quercus; species Quercus wislizeni. The sequence continues at coordinate 14,958,375 of JALGQJ010000005.1, forward strand.
TGATTCGAAAGTCTGTCCCGACAAAGTTCCTCCGATGATGACCCTTATCTCTCCTAACGGGGGCCATGACGATTCTTCCATCTTTGCCTTCAACTTCTAATCTTTATGATCCCTTCCAACAAAATGCCTCAACTTTCCTTGTTTGATGAAATTCTCAATCTGCTGTTTCAAGTCATAACATTCGTCCGTGTCATGCTCATGGTCCCTATGGAAGCGAGAGTATTTATTCTTATTGCGCTTATTAGGATCTCCTTTCATCTTCTCTGGCCACTTCAAGGAAGGATCGTCCTTGATCTACATGAGCACTTGATCGAGTGGGGCATTTAAGGGTGTATAATTCTGATTTCTTGCTGGGGGGCCTGTCTTCTTATTATCTCAATCCTTCTTATCTTCCGTTCGTCCCCTCTTATCTTCCGTTCGTCCCTTCTTTGGACGAGGAGCTTGTTCAGAGTGTCATGCGGGATTGGCTTCCATCCTCTCCGTTTTCTTCCTCTCCTTAGCTATAATTGCGTCTTCTGCATTCATAAAGTTTTGGGTCGAATTGACTAGTTCAGCCATGGACTGAGACTCTTTCTCATAAAGCTTGTGAATGAATAAATCAGAATTAACTCCATTATGGAAGGCCGCTAAAAGTAACTTGTCATCAACTTCGTCCATAGTCAAGGCTTCCCTGTTGAACCGAGTAATGAAGGAGCGCAGGCTTTCATTCTCCCATTGCTCTATAGTTAACAGGCTAGATGAAGAACGTTTATGCCTCTGCCCTCCAATGAAATTATTGACAAATAACTTACTTAACTTTTCAAAAGAACTTACTATGTTAGGGGGTATTTTGCTAAACCACACTCGCGCTGGCCCTTTGAGAGTAGTAGGGAAGGCTCTACACATAATCTCATCTGGGACTCCTTGAAAGTGCATGGTAGTCTTCAAAGTTGCAATATGATCAAAGGGGTCGCGTGCTCCATCGTACGAATCCAGTGAAGGCATCTTGAACTTTAGAGGCAAAGGGTGTCCATTGACGGAAGCCGTGAAAGGAGAATCCGTTCGGTGGACTAGATCTTCTACTGGATTCGTCCTTCTCATGTTTTCCCTCATCTCAGCCATAACCTTTCTCATCTGATCCATTTCCCTTTCCAGTTGTGGCACCCTTCTAGATGTGGTACCCTTTGATTGGCTTTCTGGTTCAGCATCTCACCTATCTTCCTGACTTTGGGCTTGACCTTCAGCATACCCTTCGTAATGTTGCTTCTTCAAATTAATTTCCCTAGTCAATTTTTGATTCTGTCGTGTTAACTCCGCCATAGCGGCTACCATAGAATGCATGTGTTGAACAGAAAATTGTGGCAACACTGGGGCTGACTGACGGTCACGTCGGGGATGGCTTGAAGCATCCCTACTCTCTTGATGGCCTGGGCTAGTAGCCCTTGACCTAGTTCGAACCATTCAACCCTTTGTCGTAGAAAGACAAATTGCAAAGGTACTGCCTTCCCACAGACGGTGCCAACTGTTGCTGCACAGAATCAGTAGGTTGAACGCTCCGGCTTTGGTGGACTACTAGTGGTTGCGGAAGGCCTACAAAATGAATACACAATCAGAAAGGGGGCCGGACTGGATCGACCAAACACCCTCCGATAGCTAAGTCAGTCTCACAAGGATGAAGTTCTAACTTCTTTTGGGAGTCAAGTGTCCGAGAAATGTACTTACCCTCGTTTTGTTCAAACCAGTCCTTTATATAGAGACCTTAGGGTGGTTATTTCCTCAGTAACTTCCCTAAGATTCACTGAAGCCAATGAGTACGGACATAACTTCCTCAACGGCTAGCAACTGCTAATGGAAATTAACTATTCGAGGAAATTAGGGCGATAATCATGGGTTTATTAACCGCTCCAACATGTCGAATTTTCCTAAGTGTTGCACGTTCGTCCGTCCATTGTAGTGACGGTTGAATCATCCACGGATTTTTGATCACCGTCCATGGACCACTTCATTATCGTCCATCCATGGACAACGTCCACGAACGACCTTATTATCGTCCATGGGAGACCTCGTCAATTATAAACCATATTCTCGTTCAAGAACATTTCTTAGTCTCCTTGGGTGGTTCCTGATCCCGTCTGCTCTCTTGGACATGGACGATCCTTATGGACAAATTGGCGATGAACTAATTTCTCGCTATCCTATCATTGGTAATTTTGGAAGTGTAGGGGTATTTGCATCATTTTAGGTATTTAAGGGTATTTTGGTAATTTTGAAGGTCAAGAGGGTATTTAAATAGTTTTAGAGGTATTAGGGTCATATTGGGTTAAATGAGTGGGTTATTAATTTAATAAGTTGGGTTAATAATAGATAATTAATTTATATATAAATGGATTATAAATAGATAAATGAGTAATTACACTCCAACCCGGCCATTAACCCAAGACCAAGTTGCTCCAGTGAGGTAGTGCAATAAGTGCATAATGAATAACCCCTATTACACAACTCCACACTGTACAAATACTAAGTTACCTTATTTTTACCCTTTTGTTATTCCCCAAAATGTGTAGATTTGACAACTAAAAAAGAAATAAATAAAAAAGTGAAAACCAGTGACACTCAAATTCCTTGAAAAACTCGGAATTTTAATTAAACATCGCAGCAAAGCAAACTTCCAAATACAGCAATTCGAAATTCCAACTTACAGCTAAAATTACAAGAACATAAAAAAAAGAAAAGAAGAGCGAGAAAGAATCACTAACCTTCGGCATTAGCAGAAACCTTTGATACAAAACCAAACAACAGAATTGAACAGAGAAAAGTGCAAAGCGAAACCAAAGCCACCAACCGCTCCATTAATAATGATAATTCCATATATATCCTTAAATAAAATTCATGAGTTGTTATTACAAAGTCCCTGAATCACTTCTGGGTTAAAAAATCATTAAAATTCTCGAACCCCGTTGACCGATCGTTTTGCCTGTTGATAATTGGTGAGGAAACAAAGAAGAAAATGCATGCAGCAACACAGAAAGAGAGAGAGAACTGAGAATTTTCAAACACACAGTTCAACTGTTCAACAAAAGCAGGTAAAGAAAAGAGGTGGGCTGGGCTTCAAGTCAATGTCTTCTTCTTTTTTCTTTTTTTTTTTAATGGTTATATTTATTTTTGGTGTATTGTGATGGGTTCGGTATTATTTATTATCAGAGATACGAAGAAGAGAGAAGAGTAGATAGTCAGTAGAAGAAGAGAGGTGAGCGGGTCAAAGACGCACGAACACACTTACGGACGCGACAAAATGTTGAGTCCCGACCAACACTGCTTTCATTACTTAGGATAGGTTCGATGTTACGACATAAATTATAATTTTTATTAGTTATTGTAATGTAATAACTAAACATATTTATATTTATTAGTTTAATTGTGAATTATAACATTTGAATAAAATTTATTATTTATTTTAGGAAATATCTTACTCTACAATTATATCTCCTTAAAAATTGTTATTTTTAAATTAATAGAGATATGTGTTATTTTTTATGATTTTTTATTTTTATAATTATTAGATGTATATGGAAAGTTTGTTTATTTGAAAATATATTAAGTTTTGAAATTATTGCACTTACTAAGAAATAACTAATATAACATTTTAAAGATGAATAATTATTCCTCATTTTGAAGAATTGCTATTCATAAGGAATTACTATTCCTTATAATAAAAACACAACCAAACTAAAGAATAACTAAATCATAGGAATAATTATTACATTACAACGTCAATTACAGTTTACCAAACATACCCTTTGTCCCTTTACTATGAACTTGCTTTTAATTATGTCCTTCCTAATTAAATAAACAAAAGTGAATTTGTCATTCTTTGTTAGAAATAGAATCCTACTATTTTTTTACTATATATATATATATATATATATATTTTTTTTTTTTTTTTTATGAAATAAAATCCCACTATTTAACTCCAATATTGGGCAACTATTGGGCAACTAGTTAGTAAGAGTCATTGGCATCAGAGGTAATATGCTAGATGCTATTTTAACACACCAAAACTTATTTTATTAATTTTAACACTTTACATCTTCTATCTTAACATTACACTATAATAAAATAATCTAAAAAAACTTAATTGTATTAAAAAAATTAACAAAAACAAAACCCAACCCAAGTATCACCGAGTATCTCCCCCACATCCCACTACCATTGTCCACCACCATCAAAATCCACCACCAGAGACACCAAAACTACCACGAAACTCATCCCAAAGCCAAAACACAAACACCCACATTCAACCCAAAGCAAAAATCTCATTTCTCAAAATCCTAAACCCAATTACAAAACCAATCAAAAAAATTCCACCCAAGAGAGTCAAGAGAGAGAAGAGAGAGAGGTTAACAACCTCTAGTGGTGGCTTCACCAATGTGCTTCACCCCATGACCCATATCACAAACCCACAACCACCAATCTCAACCATAAAAACAAACTCAACCACTAATAGTTGTCGATCTCAACCCCACCACTACCAATCTCAACCCACAAACAACAACTTATCTCAACCCCCCCCCCCCAAAAAAAAAAAAAAAAACAACAACCACGACGAGAGAGGCACAATAGAGAGGAGAGATGTCTGAGAGAGAGGATAGATGCCTGAAAGGGATAAGAGAGAAGATAGAAGAGAGAAGAGATTTTTTTTTTTTTTTAAATGACTTTTTTTTACAACATGCTACAGTAGGGTTTTGGTACATCTGATGAGATATGGTTTGATGTTTGGTGTGCCAAATTCTAAAAATTCAGCAATTGGCACACCTAATGTCAATGCTCTTAGAAATGTTAAAAATACAAAAATGCTATTTAGTATCCTAAATAAAAAAATTAAAAAAAAAAAATGCTACGTCTGGAGTGCTAAACCTTAAAAAAATTGAAAACTTAATATCAGGGGTGAAATTGGTTCAAGTCGGTCAATGTTAAAGACAATTTTTTCATGAATCGAGAATGTCGGTTTTGTCATATTTGGCACCGATGCCAAATTGTAAGGAAGGAACACCGAACCGGCCTGATTGTAATCGATTCGGCTGAGTTTCGGTGTTTGGGATGTTTGAAACAAAAGCAAGAATAAAAAGAGAAGAAGAAATAAAATGTGGCTTACCACTAAGTTACTGACTCTAACATGCTTTAAAGTTACACACAAATAAATAAATAAATAAATAAATATATATATATATATATATATATATATATATATATATCGATTCGATTAAAAATTCTAACATTGCCACATAATCGAAAATTGAAAATTTTGTAATTTTCAAACCTCCACCGAACCGATACAAGAGAAAATCGCCCAAAACCCAAAAAGTTCGATTGGTTTCAGTCCGTCCATTATGTTGGGCTGTTTTTTTTTTTTTTACACCCTTACTTGACATAGTGAACTGCTACTTCACTGTAGCAAGCTTCTACTTTTTTATTGTTTTTTATTCTCTCTCTCTCTCTCTCTCTCTCTCTCTCTCTCTCTCTCTCTCTCTCTCTCTCTCTCTCTCTCTCTCTCTCTCTCTGACCTTACCACTAGCACATTCCACCTCTCAATCATTTTTGCAACAACACCATGGTGGTGGGTTCACGGTGGTTTGTGGGTTTTATTGAAGGATTTTAGGTTTTTGTGGGTTGGTTGGATTTGGATTTTTTTTTTTTTTATTAGCATTGATTGTGGGTTGTTGGGTTCGATGGTGGATTATGGGCTATTGGTTTTTGTGGTGGATTGTGCATTCTAGACTAAGGGTTGTTCTTTTTGGAGGTGGGTTGCTGAGTTTGACGGTGGATTTGTTGGGTTTGGGTGGGTTGCGATTGAGGTTGCTTAGTTGTGGAAGGTGGGGCTGTAATGGTGGGTTTGTTGGTTGCTGGTGGTAGGTGGCTACTATGTGGGTTTGGTGCTGCTTTAGTGGTGGGTTTTCAGGGTTTTTGGAGGTTGTTCGTTTGCTTCAAACGGGGAGAGAGAGAGAGAGAGAGAATAAATAAATTAATTGTGTTAGCTGTTGAGTGAAAAATAATAGATGAAATGTAGGATGAGTTGTGGAACAATGTGTTAAAGTAGATAAAGTAGCTTTTTGAGGTGTTAAATGAGATTTTTTTTTTTAGCACCACAAATGCAAATTCTCTAGTACCTCTTTCTTATCTACATCTACATCTCCCTCTACTTTTTTTATTATATATTTTTTAAAGCCAAATTTTGTGGTTTCTATGTATTTTTGTCTTTTTTGCCTATGAACATGTCTAGATGAAATGTAAGATATGTGAGGTTGAATTTGAAATTAAATTATTAGCTACTTTTGTGTGTTTGGGAATAGCTTATTTCCGGTAACTTATTTGCATAGTATTTATTAAAATATATAGTTTTGTGTAACTTAAATGTATGTCAAAAAGCTAAAAATTAGATTATTTGCACACACAAAAATAAAATGAGATAAAAAAAAATTTAAAAAGCAAAAAACAAATAAGCTAGGGCCAAACGCATAGATATAAGTGTCTTTTTATTTGGTTTAATTTTTAAACCAAAAAAAAAAAACCATTGGAAAAACAAATTCATGAAAATACATGGTCAAGAGTCATGTAGTCCAATTAGTACTTCTTGGTATTTTCTTTGGAGATTTCCATGGTTCAAATCCCCCCCTCCCCCAACTATTGAATTATCAACCAAAAAAAAAAAAAACACTCGGAGCTTGATAATATGTTTTTAGCTCATAACTCATCTACCACTTTTTGTTTTTTGGCTAATTCCAATATTTTTATTTTTAAGACTTCTTGTCCATTTGAGGGGACCCATAAAATTGTAATTATATTACGAAAAATATAGCTGCTTTTTAACTATAAAGATCACTCAAAGTTGTACATGGAGTTGGAGGAGTGGAGGACCATCTTAAAGCTTAGAAATGAGATAAGAAGGTTCATACAGTTTTAGGTGAAAGATGAGAAAATTATTGTTCTATAGCATGACAAATGGCATCTTGTTTGTTATTTACGATGCAGCAAGTAGCTTTGAATCTAGGATGGATTTAGTATTATGGAGTAAAAATTGGGTATGGAAGCTTGCAAGGTTTGAGAATTTAGTAACTATATAAAATTACATAGTCTTGTGGGGTTAAGGACAAGGATCGAGCAAGATGGTCTCTTATCAAGTCTAGTTCTTTCTCTTGTGCAGGTACATATGATAATATTAGAATAAAGACAAAGTGGTTGATTGGTGGAAGTTATTGTGGTTCAAATTTATCATCACTAAACATGCTTTTATCAGATGGTTAGTAACAAAGAATAAGCTCTTAACACAAATTTTTAACATAGAAACCATCTATCTTTGTGTGGAGAGTGAGAAAACCATAGGTTGAAACCAGTTGAATAATCCACTATATTTTGAAAATGATTAAAGCAAAAATGGCTTATGTTTTTAAAGATGCAGAATTCAATCGTCTTTCACCCAATTTTTCTCCTTCGTCATCTTTTTGTATTGGTAAAGACGTAGGCATTTGCTTTTTTCCCATTAGAAGAATAGTTTTCTCTATTGGAGGATTTGTTGCTTTTTTATTGGACATAATACTAGCTTCTTAATGGATAATATATTGCCTTACCATTGGACAATATGCTACTTCATCATTGGACAATGTGTTGCTTCCTTATTTGACCAATATAATAAATAACCCATGCACGTAATGTTCTACGCGCACACACATCTACTTAACAAGTTGGTTCTTTGTTGGAATATGATCAAAATTTTGTTATTGTAATTGTAGTAATCCTAGTTGTGCTAGATGAAGTCCTTCACCTACAACTGGCATTATTCACCATTATTTACATAGATTTTGTAGATTAGCCCATTATTTCGCTAATGGACACCATTATGTACATACAGTACAATTCTACAATCCCACATGTCCAAAATGATCGTTCACATTCAAGGATCAATAGGATCGCATAATCCTTCATTACCCTAGTTTTTGGCCTTTCTTTTGGTCGAACAGAATCCTACTTAGGCCCAAATGAAAAAGAAAAAGGCCTAGTACAATCATTCTTGTTGTTCTTTACTTTTATTGTATGAGAAGAAAGAGGTATACTTTACAAGATAGATTATAACCAAAAAATCAAACCCACAAGTACACAACAATAATACTTACGTGTTTAAGATGGAGATAAAGATCATTCTAAAAAAAAAAAAGATGGAGATAAAGATCAGAAGGTGACATTCTTTGAGGTAGATTACACTTTACGTAGCCATTAATGCTTTAAAGATTTACTAGAGACTGAGAGGTAAAACAGAGGATAAAACATTGATTTGCAGTGTTTGAGAGTTTAAAGTTAAAAAGGAGAAGAATAAAGAGTTACAAAGTGGGGTAGATGAGATATTAAATTTAAATGTTAAATTAATATAAATGTGCCACATTTTGAATTTTGCTTGTTAAACTACCACCTATTACTAGGCGTTTGTACAGTAAAAAAAAAAGTGAATTCGTTTAAGATAAATTAACCAACTCGGCTAGAAATACAGCATTAAGATGTGAAGCAAAATTCTTCATTCACACAAATAAACCCATAATATGACTAGCATATCTGGTAAGGTTATGAATGACAAAAATCTCTTGTCACCGAACATGTGAAAAACTGATACTACGAAATTCTTCTTTGAGAATCTTGAAAATAGAAATCATATGACCAAATGAGGCAAAAGATTCATCCTTATCTCCAAAACAATTGATAATTATTTCCAAATCTCCTTCCAGAATAATTGAGAAAATGCATATTTCATGAGCAAAACTTAGAGCTTTCACTGCTGTCACTACGTTTGACACATAGATTCAGCGAAATAAGATTCAAATATATAACTTTCATTGCTGCCATTACGTTTGACATACATATTCAATGAAATAAGATCCAAATGAATAACCTTTGTTCGTAGGCAAGACAAGATGTATTCCCGACTTATTGAAGATTGTGGAAGCAAAGCACAAGATTGAACAAAAAGTAATAAATTTATGATTCAAATTAAAGTACGTTGATTTCAAAATTTATGATTCAAAAAGTAATAAATTTCATTGCTGCCATTATATTTGTAAATGTAAAATTTTAAAGAATTAAGAGAAAAGGATAATAGTGATGCAAGTATGACAAATGCAATTGAAGAATTGAAGCCATGATAAGTTATATGTGTATTGGCAAGATCACCAAAAAGTATATGGCTATTTGATTGATGATTCGATTCCGTTACAAAACATTGCACATGTGCAATGATAGGATACAATTCAAAACAATTATGAATAATCCAACCAATAAACAAAAGATTCATGGTAAATTAACAATGAAACTAATTAAGGAAATAGTTATTTCTAGCCAGCATTATTCATGTGCCATATATCAAATTAATTTTGTCAAAGAATGAGATAATTTTAGAAAAGACTATTCTAGTAATAGAGTGTTCGAATAATTCAGTATGGTTAATGAGTTGATTGTAAATTTTGTTATTATTGTTGAGTCATCTACTTTGTGGCACAATATCATCATTCATCATTACGGCATGATTGTTTACATATTTAAAATTTAAGTACTTAAAATAGTTGGATTTAATTTCTTATACGTATGAGAATAGTGCAAATAGTAATAATTTATTTTTTATAAGCATAATTACAAAACAATATGTGTGTGCAAACCAAGATGACTTTGGATCCTTTTTTTACTATCCAAAAATTAGTACCACATCCATGTTAAGTACTCTATATTTCTTTGAGAGACTAAGTACAATAGTTAAAATAAAGTTGTATACACAATTCAATATTACAATTTAAGTATTTTATAGCTTGATATGTGTTACAAAAAGTGTATTTATTAAGCTTAAACAAAAATTAACCAAAGAGATGTGTTTATCATAATTTATGAATGTCTAATTAATTTAAGTTAGTGATATATATACAATTATCATTGATAGGATTGTAACCCTCTTTAGTGAAAAGATAAGTGATAACATTAGGAATAGAATCATTTGTAATTGAAATACCTTTCATTTTGTAAATTCAAAACTCTTGTATCTAACATGGAATATTTCCTATACTAATGAATAGCCAAAAATAGTAGGTATTTTTAGGCTAGAAAAAATCAAACCCATTTACAATTGTATCTCTTTACATTAATAATTATACATATTTGTAAAATTTTAGTTAGGGAATGAGGAGGCTAGAATCATCTATTTTTAAAGAAAATGTTAAAATTGTTGAGATTACTCTTAAACGCCACCCCCACCCCTCTCCCCTAGCTCCAACATGGTTCCGCCACTATATCTATACTACTATATAAGGGGCTTTCCTTATTTGGGATCCTCATTTTTTTGGTTCAAAAATGCCCTACACCCCTATATTTAAGTAAAGACAAAACTAAAGGACAATCTAGTAAAAATACAACTCTAACTCCCACTAAAATATTGCTTAAAAAATAAGGCCACTCTCCTATTGATTTTCAAATTACTTTAGCGACTTATAAGTTAGATTTTCAAAATAAAAATTATATATAAAAAATAAAGAGACAAGGTTTTTTTTTTTTTTTTGCTATAAAATAAGACTACTAAACCCAAAAAAAAACTTCATCACACATGCGAAGTGCGAGTAATGAGGCTAGTCCAACTTTATTGTTATTGACCCCCTAAAGGTTGGAATTGAATTATGTTTTCAAACTTTTTGGGAAAGACTTTTCTTTGCTTACAAAATTAAGACTTTTCTTATTTAGTACTCATTTATATTCAAAAATTAAATCCTATTTGACTATTTGCTTTTTTATGGGAATATAATCTTTTTACCTATATTGTTTCAAATACCTACAAAGAATCCTTGCTGTTTATGAGAATGCTTCCGGTCAACAATTCAATAGAGCTAAAACATCTCTATTCTTTAGTAGCAACACTTCTAGGGAGATTCAAGAGGAGATAAAGAATAGATTCGACGCACAGGTTATTCGTCAACATGAGAAATATTTGGGCTTGCCGTCTCTAGTGGAAAGAAATAAGAGGATATCTTTTAATACCATTAAAGAGAAGCTTAGCAAAAAATTGGCAGGATGGAAAGAAAAACTTTTGTCTAAGGCAGGTAAGGAGGTGTTGATTAAGGTAGTAGCTTAAGTTATTCCTACATATGCAATGAGTTGTGATGATGCCATAAATCTCACCAGTGAGTAGCACGATCCTATCGCTCAAATGAATCACGTACACAAAAGAAGAAAACAAAAAGACCTTGCAGAAGGCACCGGTGTGGTGCCGGCTAAATACCCTCCGAATGTTAAGTTAGAAGTATTCTCACAACTCTAGAGTGCTAGAGAGGAGTCAATTATGCGTACCTTGATGCGAGAGGGTATTGGGGCTTTTATAGTAGTGAGGATTTGCCTCCCTTCCTTGTTACCCAAGTTCTTTCCTTATAGGACTCTACTTGAGAAATCTAAAACATGGTGGACAAGTTATTCCTCAGTGGAGAACTCTTTGTTTTATGATGCTCCTTCAGGAATCTTCCAATACTTGGCCCTATTCTTATTGGGTCCTTATTCTATGTAGTGTTCTATACAAGGGATGGGCTTGACTTTACTTTGGCCCATGGATATAGATCCGTCAGGCCCGCCTGTACAGGCCCGTCGGGCCTTGTTTTTGTTTTTATCCTCTTCAATTACCCCCTTCACCCCATTTGGTCCATCGCTATCTACGGAAGGGGGCCAATTGGGGTGACAGTCAAACAAACACATGCTGACAATTCTATGTTCATGGGTTGACGGTCGAGATACAGACATGAACGGTGACAAGTTTAGCTTAGATGACGGTTGAAAATGCTGAGTGAATGGTGACATAATCATTAGGGTGACAATTGAAATCTCCAGCGGACGGTGACGAGGATCATTGGATGACGGCTCGGGAAGAATGAGGTCGTCAGGTGTACGGAGTTCTGACAAGCTGTTCAGAGGCATTTATGGAGTACGACACGTGCCGTTTGTCGATTGGCTTGTATCTCGGATTGAAGCGTCACTTCATCTTCCGTACACTCCTCCTATAAAAATCAACACCCTTCCTCTCATTTCTTTGCTTTTCGCAGAAACTACGTTGTCAGAGCGAGTCTGTCACCTTTGTCAGAGATCCGTCCGTTCAACTTTTGCATCACTAAATCTCATCCACTCACTCTTTTTCTCGGTAAGTGATTCAATCCGTTCAATTTATTTCTTCTTTCAGCTTTCATTCTCCCATTTTTTGGTAAAAATTTACGTTTTTTGCACCTGTCACCCTTTTTCAACCCCGTCAGTCTTAGGTTCTGTCACTACGTGTAGGCAATGTCTAGTGCGTCAAGTAATCAGTCATTCGTCTGCGACGAGGCGGGTTACGAGGAATTGTACCCGTCGGGTTATAGAGATCCAGACGAACTAAGCGAGAGGAGTCCATCTGCCGATTCCCCGTCCTCAAAAAATAAGGATATGGAGTTGGCTGAACCAGAGGAAAGTTCTGATGACGGTGAAGAACAAAGGATTAAATCTGTTGTAGGTACTGACAGACTTAGGGAGTTCGTCATGCTACCAGATTGGACGGTCAATTACTTTACGTCCACGATCAAGGAGGCACATTTTAAAACCCTTAGAGCTAACTACCAAATACCTGACCACATCCCCATCCATGTACCTTATAAGTCAGAAAAATGCAACTATGACGGGGTGGATGATGTAGGGGTGTACGAATAGGTGCTCAAGGCTGGCCTTAGGTTCCCCTTAAACTCTCTACACCGCGAACTTCTCAAGTACCTGGGCTTGTCCGTCAGCCAGATATCTCCGAATGCCTGGAGGGTTTTTCTAGCGATGGAGGTCCTGTACGGAGCTATGTCAAACGGTGCCAGATCATTGACAGTACGGGAATTCCTCCATTGCTACCGTCCAGATGAAATTGACAAATCAAAGGGAATGTACAGTTTTTTCCCTAGGAAGTTCGTCCTTAAAGTCATCTATGAAACCCTGGACTCCAACCGCGACTGGAAGGGCCGTTACTTCTTCCTGGAGGGCGACGGTTGGATGTGTCACCCATGGGAGACGGACTATATGCCAGTTGACAAAACTTGGGGAATATTGGATCCGTCCGGTATATATACCCGTCATGTTGTGTATGTAGACTCTTCTATTTCCCTTAATACTTTATCATCGTCTTGATTACTCCGTCTCCTTGTTTTTACAGTACGACGGCGTCCCCAAATTGATATCGAGGAGTACAGCTTTCTTGAAAGAATTTTTGCGAAGTCTAAACCAGAGGAATGGACCTGGGCTAAGCTCATCAGCGTCAATACCGTTCACTGGTACTGTGACGGACCTGAACCCATTTCGGCGGCTATTAAGTACGAGGAGCGCACCCGTCAGCGTAAGTCCGTCAACCTCTACGTTTAATTGGATTGTTTTTCTGCAAGCTCACCCGTCTACTTTTCAGAGATGGAAGACGCAAAAAGAAGGGCAGCTATAAAACTTCAGGCCGCGAAGAAAAAAGAGACGGTCGAGGGTGCTATGGGAACGGGTTCAAGCAAGCCTTCAGCCAAAAAGAGACCATTGCCCAAAGGAGACCATGCACCTAAGAAGCAGAAGGTTTCCTTGGAGCCCGTCCTTGGTCTAATGGCTGAGGGTACCAAGACGATGACCCCAGCCAAACATGGGAGCGGTAAGGGCTTTATGATACCTCCTCTGGGCAGTCAAAAGAAACCGTCCGTCTTACTCGGTGAAGATCCCAAGTATGCCTTGGAGAAACTTTCATCGATTATTGGCAACGAGGATTATGAAGACTTGGGAATCCACTCGACGGAAGCCATGGGGGAGACGGGTCTCTTTAGCATTACCTAGGTAAGAGTCCGTCATAATCTTGCCCGTGAACATATTTTTTGTTTGAATCTAACTCCCTTCCGTCTTCAGGCCATGCTCATGACGAAGGAATTGATGGAACGGTCTTTCCATCACGAGACGGCGCTTGGACATGTCCGTGAAAAGGCCAAGCTGGCAAAGGAGGAACTGTTCGAGCTGAGGAACTGGAAGGTGGTGATGGAGCAGAAACTTAAGCTTACCGAACAGACTAGAGATGAATTTCAAAAGCTGATGGAGGAGCTGAAGAAGACTTTGGAGGACAAGGAGAATGATGTCCGTCTTGCCAAGGAAATAGCCATTCTGGAATATTGTGACTCCGATGCCCTTTTATCAGAGCTCGGGGTCTCATATAACGACGGTTTTGATGATGCTCTCCGTCAAGCCAAGGCTTTGTATCCAAAGCTTGATTTTTCATCCGTCAAAATCAGCGTTCCAGAGCCAACATCTGTTCAGCCCGAGCAGTCAGACGACACGAACGAGCTCTTTGGAGAGGAGGTGCCCGTTTCCATTGCCCCTGAGGTCCTGACGGTTGAAGGAGAAGAAGCCCGTCAAGCTAAAGATTCCGTCGCTCCTGATGCCTAAATTTTTATCCATTTTTATTTTGTTCAAGTATTTCGAGAACAATTATGTTTTACCCGTCATGTACTGGGTTATCTTGTATCTATTTTGTAGACATTTTATCTTATTTGTTTAAACTTTTTATTAATGTATCCTTATCATTTCTGTTGATATTTTGTTTTGGATGAGTCCGTTTGCTTTATTTAAAAATGTTCGCAGGCTATTTATTTTGTAGAATCCGTCCTCTTAGGATATGTTGAATAGTGTAGTCTTGAGGGTTCGTCCACTTTTGTGGGCTAAAATACTGACCTTTTGTGAGGTCCGTCCACTTTGATGGTTTAAATAGTTAGTCCTAGTGGTGTCCGTCCACTTTGTGGACTTGTGTATTTTTTTATCCTTGTGGAGTCCGTCCATACTAAGGACTGGAAATTTTGACCCTTCGTGGCGTCCGTCCACTTTGTGGACTTGTGTAAGTTTTTGATCTTTGTGGGGTCCATCCACACTATGGACTGGAATTTTGACCTTTCATGGTGTCCATCCACTTTGTGGACTTGTGTAAGTTTTTTATCCTTGTGGGGTTCGTCCATACTATGGACTGGAATTTTTACCTTTCGTGGTGTCCGTCCACTTTATGGACTTGTGTAAGTTTTTGGCCCCTGTGGGGTCCGTCCTCTTTGTGGACTAGAGTCTTGACCCTTCATGGGGTCCGTCCACGATGTGGACGTGTGGGTTCCGTCCACTTTGTGGACTTAGGTCTTGACCCCTTGTGGGTTCGTCCACGTTGTGGACTAGAGTCTTGACCCTTCGTGGGGTCCGTCCTCTTTGTGGACTTAGATCTTGACCCCTTGTGGGGTCCGTCCACGTTCTAGACTTGTGTAAGTTTTTGACCCCTATGGGGTCTGTCCACTTTGTGGATTAGAGTCTGGGCCCTTCATGGGGTCCGTCCACGTTGTGGACTTGTGCAGAAATTTTACCCGTATAGGGTACGCACGCTTTGTACAATTTGTGGACGAAGCTGGTAGTCAACCCACGTAGGGTCCGTGCTCTTATAGTAGTAATCTTACAGTAATAATAAAACATAGAATAGTTTGAATGTTCCTCCATAAAATTTAAAGCTGTAGAAAAAGTACCTGTCCCCTTGGGCTTAAAAAGGTACTGAAAATTATTGTAGCAAAAACTTGTCCAAACAAAGGAAAACTTATCAAAAATTTTAAAGAAAGACTAGTAAATTAAATAAACTGGGGGATAGGGGGAAGTTGTCGACCATCATCTCTACTGGTAGTATTTCCGAAGGTGTTCCGTATTCCATGGGTGCTGAAGTTTCCGTCCATCCATTGTTTCGAGGGTTCGTCCACTTTTGTGGGCTAAATATTGACCTTTTGTGAGGTTCGTCCACTTTGATGGTTTAAATAGTTAGTCCTAGTGGTGTCCGTCTACTTTGTGGACTTGTGTATTTTTTTATCCTTGTGGAGTCCGTCCATACTAAGGACTGGAAATTTTGACCCTTCGTGGCGTCCGTCCACTTTGTGGACTTGTGTAAGTTTTTTATCTTTGTGGGGTCCATCCACACTATGGACTGGAATTTTGACCTTTCGTGGTGTCCATCCACTTTGTGGACTTGTGTAAGTTTTTTATCCTTGTGGAGTTCGTCCATACTATGGACTGGAATTTTTACCTTTCGTGGTGTCCGTCCACTTTGTGGACTTGTGTAAGTTTTTGGCCCCTGTGGGGTCCGTCCTCTTTGTGGACTAGAGTCTTGACCCTTCATGGGGTCCGTCCACGTTGTGGACGTGTGGGTTCCGTCCACTTTGTGGACTTAGGTCTTGACCCCTTGTGGGTTCGTCCACGTTGTGGACTAGAGTCTTGACCCTTCGTGGGGTCCGTCCTCTTTGTGGACTTAGATCTTGACCCCTTGTGGGGTCCGTCCACGTTCTAGACTTGTGTAAGTTTTTGACCCCTGTGGGGTCTGTCCACTTTGTGGATTAGAGTCTGGGCCCTTCATGGGGTCCGTCCACGTTGTGGACTTGTGCAGAAATTTTACCCGTATAGGGTACGCACGCTTTGTACAATTTGTGGACGAAGCTGGTAGTCAACCCACGTAGGGTCCGTGCTCTTATAGTAGTAATCTTACAGTAATAATAAAACATAGAATAGTTTGAATGTTCCTCCATAAAATTTAAAGCTGTAGAAAAAGTACCTGTCCCCTTGGGCTTAAAAAGGTACTGAAAATTATTGTAGCAAAAACTTGTCCAAACAAAGGAAAACTTATCAAAAATTTTAAAGAAAGACTAGTAAAGTAAATAAACTGGGGGATAGGGGGAAGTTGTTGACCATCATCTCTACTGGTAGTATTTCCGAAGGTGTTCCGTATTCCATGGGTGCTGAAGTTTCCGTCCATCCATTGTTTCGAGGGTTCGTCCACTTTTGTGGGCTAAATATTGACCTTTTGTGAGGTTCGTCCACTTTAATGGTTTAAATAGTTAGTCCTAGTGGTGTCCGTCTACTTTGTGGACTTGTGTATTTTTTTATCCTTGTGGAGTCCGTCCATACTAAGGACTGGAAATTTTGACCCTTCGTGGCGTCCGTCCACTTTGTGGACTTGTGTAAGTTTTTTATCTTTGTGGGGTCCGTCCACACTATGGACTGGAATTTTGACCTTTCATGGTGTCCATCCACTTTGTGGACTTGTGTAAGTTTTTTATCCTTGTGGGGTTCGTCCACACTATGGACTGGAATTTTTACCTTTCGTGGTGTCCGTCCACTTTGTGGACTTGTGTAAGTTTTTGGCCCCTGTGAGGTCCGTCCTCTTTGTGGACTAGAGTCTTGACCCTTCATGGGGTCCGTCCACGTTGTGGTCGTGTGGGTTCCGTCCACTTTGTGGACTTAGGTCTTGACCCCTTGTGGGTCCGTCCACGTTGTGGACTAGAGTCTTGACCCTTCGTGGGGTTCGTCCTCTTTGTGGACGTGTGGGCTCCGTCCTCTTTGTGGACTTAGATCTTGACCCCTTGTGGGGTCAGTCCACGTTCTGGACTTGTGTAAGTTTTTGACCCCTGTGGGGTCCGTCCACTTTGTGAATTAGAGTCTGGGCCCTTCATGGGGTCCGTCCACGTTGTGGACTTGTGTAGAAATTTTACCCGTATAGGGTCCGCACGCTTTGTACAATTTGTGGACGAAGCTAGTAGTCAACCCACGTAGGGTCTGTGCTCTTATAGTAGTAATCTTACAGTAATAATAAAACATAGCATAGTCTGAATGTTCCTCCATAAAATTTAAAGCTGTAGAAAAAGTACCTGTCCCCTTGGGCTTAAAAGGGTACTAAAAATTATCGTAGCAAAAACTTGTCCAAACAAAGGAAAACTTATCAAAAATTTTAAAGAAAGACTAGTAAAGTAAATAAACTGGGGGATAGGGGGAAGTTGTCGACCATCATCTCTACTGGTAGTATTTCCGAAGGTGTTCCGTATTCCATGGGTGCTGAAGTTTCCGTCCGTCCATTGTTTCAAGGTGGTAGGTGCCCTTCCTCTGCCATGCTGTGATCCTATAAGGTCCTTCCTAATTTGGTCCAAGCTTTCCTTGTGAAGGGTCTTTAACAGCGCTCATTACCTTCCGTAGCACCAGGTCTCCAATCTGAAAGTCTCTATGCCTGACCTTGGAGTTGTTGTGCTTTGACATAAGATTCTGATATCGCGCCAACCTTTACTCCGCCATTGCTCCGGCCTCGTGCACTAAGTCTAGCTGGAGGCGCATGGCTTCTTCGTTTTTATCCTCCGTGTAGTTCTCCACCCGATAGCTTGTAAGTCCTACCTCTGATGGGATGACGGCGTCAGCTCCGTATGCGAGTCGAAATGGAGTCTCTCCAGTTGGTGTCCTTGCTGTAGTCCAATATGCCCATAGGACGCTTGGCAGTTCGTCAGGCCAGATACCCTTTGCCCCCTCGAGTCGGGTCTTGATGATTTTTAGTAAGCTCCGGCTCGTGACTTCAACTTGTCCGTTGGCCTGCGGGTGTGCTGGAGATGAGTAGTGATTCTTAATTCCTAGCTCTGAGCAGAAGTTCCTGAATGCGCTGTTGTCGAATTGCTTTCCGTTGTCTGAGAGAAGCACCCTCGATATCCCATATCTGTAGATGGTGTTCCTCCATACAAAGGAACGAATACTCTTCTCCGTGATAGTGGCTAGGGGTTCTGCTTCCACCCACTTGGTGAAGTAGTCGATGCCGACTACCAGAAACTTTAGCTGTCTTAGGGCCGTTGGGAAGGGGCCCATGATGTCTAGCCCCAATTGGGCGAATGGCCAGGGTGCTGTCATAGGTGTTAGCTCCTCTGATGGTTGTCTGATTAGATTACTGAATTTCTAACACTTGTCGTAGGCCTTGACGTAAGCTTGGGCGTCCTTGAGCATAGTGGGCCAATAGTACCCGACTCAGATCAATTTGTGCACTAACGACCGTGCCCCTAAGTGATTTTCACAAATCCCCTCGTGGATTTCTCTCATTACGTAGTCTACTTCGTCATGGCTCAAGCACCTCAGGTACGGTCGAGAGAAACCTCTCTTGTATAAGTCATCCCTGATCAGCACAAATCGTGAGGCTTGGACTTTTAGCTTTCTTGCGGTGTCTTTCCCGTCTGGCAGAATGCCTAACCTTAGATATGCTATTAACGGCGTGGTCCAATTCTCTTCGGTAGTTATTTCCTGCATTTGTGCTCCGTCATCAATAAGCGAGAAGGTTTGGACAAAAGATAATACCTGTTTGGATGCATTCATAAACTCCGCGGAAGCTGCTTTTGCAAAACGATCGGCACATTCGTTTTCCTCCCTTGGGATTTGAACGAATTTGACTTCAAGGCTGCTGATTCGATTCTTCACTTCTTCCAGGTATTTCTTCATTCTTTCATTTCTACACTCGTAGTCGCCGTTGATCTGGCTTGTTATTACCTAGAAATCGCAATGTATGATCATATTTTCAGCACCTGCTGCCTTCGCGAGGTCCAACCCCGCCACCAAGGCTTCATATTCGGCCTTGTTGTTGGTAATAGGGAAATCTAGCCGGATCATGCATTTGATTTTATCCCCTTCTGGTGTTTGTATAACCACACTAGCACCTCCTGCGTGCTGGTTTGATGATCCATCCATGTGGATGCTCTATAGTCCGAGTCCTTCTGCCCCATTGTTTTCTGACTGAGTATATTCGGCTATGAAGTCTGCCACTATTTGCCCTTTTACTGCGATTCACGGATGGTATTGCATGTCAAATTCGCTTAGCTCAATTGCCTACAAGGCCATCCTTCCGGCGGCCTCTGGGCTGCTCATGGCTCTTTTCAAAGGCTGGCCCGTCAAAACTATAATGGTGTGGGCTTGGAAATACGGCTTGAGCTTTCGCGCCGCCGTCACGAGTGCAAATGCCAACTTCTCCATCCTGGGGTACCTTTCTTCCGCTTCTCAGAATGCCCTGCTTATAAAATAGACGGGTCGTTGCGAGCCTCCTTCTTCTCTTACTAAGGCCGCACTAACTGCCGATTGCAAGACCGCTATGTAGAGGTATAGTTCTTCTCCTAGCATGGACGAGCTGAGTAGTGGTGGGGACGAAAGGTATTTCTTCAAGTCCTCGAATGCCTTCTGGCACTCGTCCGTCCACTCAAATGATTTTCTCAAAACCCAGAAGAATGGTAGACATTTATCCGTCTCTTTGGAGACGAATCTGTTTAGGGCCGCGACTTTGCCGTTCAAGCTTTGCACTGCTTTCACCGTCCTCGGAGGCTTTAGCTCTAATATGGCCCGCACTTTCTTCGAGTTGACCTCTATACCTCTTTGGGACACCATGAATCCCAAGAATTTCCCGGCTATTACCCCGAACACGTACTTGCTTGGATTCAGCTTCATGTTATATGATCGAAGGGTGTCGAATGTTTCCTGGAGGTCGTTCAAATGGACGCTCTCGCGTAGACTTTTCACCAGCATGTCATCAACGTAGACTTGTATGTTCCTTCCGATTTGGTGTGCGAACATCTTGTTCATTAATCTCTGGTACGTCGCCCTTGCGTTCTTGAGTCCGAACGGCATCACTTTGTAGCAAAAAAGTCCCTGACTGGTGACGAAAGAAGTTTTCTCTTGATCCCTTTCATTCATTTTGATCTAATTATAACCTGAGAAAGCGTCCATGAAACTCAGGAGCTCATGTCTGGCCATCGAATCTACCAAGGTATTTATCCGAGGGAGTGGATAGTTGTCTTTTGGGCTCGCCCTATTGAGATC
Source organism: Quercus wislizeni (assembly GCA_023055345.1). NCBI lineage: Eukaryota > Viridiplantae > Streptophyta > Magnoliopsida > Fagales > Fagaceae > Quercus > Quercus wislizeni. Next base: position 14,979,048 of record JALGQJ010000005.1, read on the forward strand.
CGTGAAATCGAAGCACATCCTCCACTTTCAGTTAGACTTCTTGACCATGACCATATTTGCCAACCAGTCAGGGTAGTATACTTCTCGGATGAAACCAACTTCTAGCAGCTTCCTAACTTCTTCCGCTATTGCTTTGTCTCGTTCTTGCGCGAACACCCATTTTTTCTGTCGGATTGGCGAAAATGCTGGGTTAACATTCAGTCTGTGAACTATAACTGAGGGATCGATCCCAAGCATGTCTTCGTGGCTCCATGCGAATACATCTTAATTCATCCTTAGGAAAGCTGTTAGGTCTTAACGTATCAACGGGCTGGCCAACATGCCCATTCTAGTCGTCCGTTCAGGTCTTGATTCATCGAGGCTTATTTCTTCCAACTCCTCAACCGGTTCTGCCGTGGTCCGCTGTTCTCCTATACACATGGCCTGCTGATGATCCTCCATTTCCAGCATGGCGACGTAACACTCGCGAGCAGCCACCTGGTCTCCTCACAACTCTCCAATCCCGGATTCTGTAGGGAATTTGATCATTAGGTGGTATGTCGACGTTGCTACTTTCCACGAGTTTAGCATGGGTCGCCCGAGGATACCGTTATAAGTAGACGAACAGTCGACCACAAGGAAAGTTACATCCTTAGTGATTTGCTTCGGATAGTCGCCGATCGTCACTGAGAGTGTGATAGCTCCTAATGGGAGTACCTTTGTTCCTCCAAAGCCAACCAGCGGAGCATTTGTTTGTATCAATCGTGCTCTGTCAATTCTCATCTGCTGGAATGCTGGGTAGTATAGGATGTCTGCCGAGCTGCCGTTGTCGACCAGCATCCGATGCACATTGTAGTCTCCTACTCGTACGTTGACGACGAGTGCATCATCGTGTGGGTGATGGAGATGTCTCGCGTCTTCCTCCGAGAATCCAATGATCGGGCTTTCCCTCCGTGCTATCTTGGGTACAGAGCCTGTTAGCTGGACATTCTGGACCATCTTGAGGTAGGTCTTTCGAGCCTTTTTGGACGATCCTGTAGTTGCGGTCCCCCCTACTATCATCCTTATGTCTCCAACGGGGGGTCTCGAATGGTCATTTTCCCGTTGAGGGGCTTGTTCCCGAGGATGTGTATCTATTTTCTCCTTGCTGACAAATTTCTGTAGCTTCCCTTCTCTGATGAGGGCCTCGATTTGCTGCTTTAAATCATAGCAATCCGCAGTGTCATGACCATGGTCACGGTGGAAGCGACAATACTTGTTTCTTGATCGCTTGGTTGGATTGCTCTTCAACTTTGCTGGAAACGTTAGTGCCCCTTCGTCCTTGATCTGCATTAGGACTTAGTCCAATGGGGCGTTCAGGGGAGTGAAGCTTGTAAACCTTCCTCTTGGGGGCTTGGAACGCCTTTCATCGCGTCTGTCTCCCGCCCTCTGTTTCTTCCACCCTTGGTCCTGGCATGCATCTTCCAGTCTCTCCCTTTTCCTAGGTTGTCTTCCCTAGCCAATAGCGCGTCCTCCACATTCATGTATTTTGTGGCCCTATAGAGTACCTCAGATATGGTCTTCGGGTCGTTCTTATCCTGAGAGAACAAGAATTTTCCCTTCCGCAGGCCATTGGTGAAGGCTGCCACCAAAATCTTGTCATCGGCCTCATCAATCGAGAGTGCTTCTTTGTTAAAGCGAGTTATGTAGGATCTCAACGTCTCGTCCTCCCGCTACTTGATACTCGTTAGGCATGCTGTAGATTTCTTGTACTTGTGCCCCCCAATGAAGTGCGAGGTGAACTGGGCACTTAGCTCCTTGAAAGTGTTGATTGAATTTGGCGTTAATCTGCTGAACCAGATTCTTGCTGCGCCCTTTAGTGTTGTAAGGAATGCCCTACACATGATCTCGTCTAGTACTCCCTGGAGGTGCATCAGAGTTTTGAAGGTTTCTAGATGATCGAGTGGGTCCTTGACCCCATCGTAGCTCTCAATCTGTGGCATTCGGAATTTCTGTGGTAGGGGACAAGAATTAACGGGTATGGTGAACGGCGAGTCGGTTCTATTTACCAAATCGTCAAAGTCGCTAGAGACTCGTCCCTTGAGAGCGTTCATCATAACCTCCATTTGTTCCTTCATCGCCTGCATCTCCGCGAAAACAGGTGGTGGGGCTGTATCCATGAGAGAGGGCATGCTTAAGTTCCGCCGTTCGGGTCTGCTGGGCTCGTTACTGCCCTCTGGCCTTTCGGGTACCCCTCGTTCGGAACTGTCACCTTGGTTTTCCTCCTGGATGTTGTGTCCTGCGTCCCTTTGACGTAGTTGCTCCTCCAAATCATGATTCTGTTTCATGAGGCATTCCACCGCAGCCATGAGGGTCTGGACCTGTCTTTCTAATGCGGTGGATCTTGGTGGCTCGTCTCCTTGAACGTTATTGGTGGTGGCCATCGAGCGTATGAGTACCATGCAACTCTTGTGTCCGAGAAGCGGCAAGCCTGGCTAAACAGTCACCGATTTCCCATAGACAGCGCCAACTGATAATGTCGTAAATCTCACCAATGAGTAGCACGATTCTATCACTCAAATGAATCACCTACACAAAAGAAGAAAACGAAAATACTTTGCAGAAGGCACCGGTATGGTGCCGGCCAAATATCCTCTGAAGGTCAAGTTAGAAGTATTCTCACAACTCTAGAATGCTAGAGAGAGGTCAATTATGCGTACCTTGATGCGAGAGGGTATTGGAGCTTTTATAGTAGTGAGGATTTGCCTCCCTTACTTGTTACCCAAGTTCTTTCCTTATAGGACTTTACTTGAGGAATCCAAAACGTGGTGGACAAGTTATTCCTCCGTGGAGAACTCTTTGTTTTATGGTGTTCCTTCAGGAATCTTCCAATACTTGGCCTTATTCTTATTGGGTCCTTATTCTATGTAGTGTTCTATACAAGGGATGGGATTGACTTTGCTTTGGCCCATGGATATAGATCCGTCAGGCCCGCCTATCCAAGCCCGTCGGGCCTTGTTTTTGTTTTTATCCTCTTCAAGTTGCTTTAAAATCCCAGACTCTCTCTGTGATGAGTTGACTAGCGTGATCCACAACTTTTGGTGGGGTCAAAAACATGAGGAGAGAAAAATGGCTTAGCTTAGTTAGGACAAGCTTTGTACCCAAGGAAGTCGAAGGAATGGGTTTTCATCAAATAAAGCAATTTAATCTCGCTCTTCTTGCTAAACAGGGATGGCAGCTCCAAACAATGCAAGACTCCTTGCTATACCGACTTTTTAAGGCAAGGTATTTCCCAAACTCAGAATGTTTGCAAGCTTCAATTGGTAATAATCCTTCCTATGCATGGCGGAGTATTATGGCAGCCCAATATTTGGTGCAACAAGGAACTCGGTGGAGTGTGGGTAATGGGAACTCTATTCGTGTTTGGGGTGATAAATGGTTGCCAACCTCTTCTACATACAAGGTGGTTTCTCCAAGGCAATTTCTGCATGCTGACACACGGGTTAGTGAGCTGATCTCTCAAGATTCTAGTGCATGGAAAAATCAAGTGTTGGACGTGATCTTTCTTCCTCATGAGGCTGAATTGATAAAGAGCATACCATTGAGTGTGCAACTACCTGAAGACAAGCTGATTTAGGCAGGAAATAACAATGGTAAATTTAGTGTCAAAAGTGCTTATAGATTGGCCGTGGAGGGGGCCAGGTTTGACAGTGGATCCAGCTTAGATGATGGAATATTGAGAAGGTTTTGGAGTTCTGTATGGAGGATTCTGGTTCCTCACAAGGTACGCCACTTTGCATGGAGGGCGTGTCGCAACATCCTTTCCACAAAGGAGAAATTGATGCATCGAAAGGTTTTACAAGATGACTGGTGTGAAGAATGCAAGGCAGAGGTTGAGACAACGAGTCATTTATTTTGGAGATGTCCACGAGCTCAGGAGGTATGGCAACACACAAAGCTGCATTTTTCTTTTGACCCACATTCTATCTCGTCTTTCTTTGACCTACTATGGAATCTGATGGTAGTGAGAAAATATGATGAAGAAAGAGTGGCAATGGTGGTTATCGTTGCCTGGGCTATATGGACTAACAGAAACGATGTGCAAAATGGGAAGAGGAAACGGACGAGAAGAGATATAGTGCAGTGGACGTCTCAATATCTTGCGGAGTACTTAGTCGCGAATGATTCTCCAAGACTCACAAGTCCAGAGACTCCGATACCTCATTGGACACCTCCGACGGGATTGAGATACAAAGTTAATGTGGATGGAGCGGTGTTTAAATCGTAGAAGACAGCAGGTGTTGGAGTGGTGGTTCGTGACTCCAATGGCTTGGTTGTAGCAACTTTGAGTAGAAAAATAAACTCACCGTTGGGAGCGCTAGAGGTGGAGGCGAAGGCAGTTGAAGCGGGAATCAGTTTTGCAAGAGATATTGGGATTGCTGACTTTACTGTGGAAGGGGACTCCTTGATGCATCGAAAGGTTTTACAAGATGACTGGTGTGAAGAATGCAAGGCAGAGGTTGAGACAACGGGTCATTTATTTTGGAGATGTCCACGAGCTCAGGAGGTATGGCAACACACAAAGCTGCATTTTTCTTTTGACCCACATTCTATCTCGTCTTTCTTTGACCTACTATGGAATCTGATGGTAGTGAGAAAATATGATGAAGAAAGAAGAAAGAGTGGCAATGGTGGTTACCGTTGCCTGGGCTATATGGACTAACAGAAACGATGTGCGAAATGGGAAGAGGAAACAGACGGGAAGAGATATAGTGCAGTGGACGTCTCAATATCTTGCGGAGTACTTAGTCGCGAATGATTCTCCAAGACTCACAAGTCCAGAGACTCCGATACCTCATTGGACACCTCCGACGGGATTGAGATACAAAGTTAATGTGGATGGAGCGGTGTTTAAATCGTAGAAGACAGCAGGTGTTGGAGTGGTGGTTCGTGACTCCAATGGCTTGGTTGTAGCAACTTTGAGTAGAAAAATAAACTCATCGTTGGGAGCGCTAGAGGTGAAGGCGAAGGCAGTTGAAGCGGGAATCAGTTTTGCAAGAGATATTGGGATTGCTAACTTTACTGTGGAAGGGGACTCCTTGGTGGTGTATAATTCTTTGAGTGGTCAATCCGATCCTCCCTCTTCGGTGGCACATGTTATTTCGGGTATACTAGGAATGTATGGGATTGGTTTATAGATTGACTTTTCACATATTAGACGACAAGGAAATAGGCCAGCTCATTTGTTAGCAAAACATGCGTCAAACCTTGACGATTGTATGACTTGGATGGAAGAGAATCCTTGCTTTTTAGAGCAAGCTCTTCTCCATGATGTATCTTCCTTTTCATGTTTTTAATAAAGTTTGAAGTCTTCCTATCAAAAAAAAAAAAAGTGGTGTACGAGCATTATTTTGGGTGTTCGCTACTTTAGGTAGAGAATTGTACGCTAGGTTGCATGGACACTGATACAGATACAATGCGATACGGATACGGGTACAGGGGTATGACATTCTTAGAAACAAAGGTATGACACGTCGGGGTACGGCAATTAATTAATTAATATATTTAAGTATATTTTAAATATTTTAGACAATATATGTTTATGTTAGGATTTAAATGAAGTAATAACACCAAATAAGTACAATAAGAGCAAAAAAATGTTGACCAAAATACAATTTTTGTTCCATTACTAAACCCATAAGGCAAATTTTTAATTTAAAAAAAAAAAAAAAAAAAAAAAAAAAAAAAAAAAAACACACTAAACCCACTGACCTAGTACTGTACACGCATAAGGAGATAAACATAAAACCAAAAAAGAAGAAGAAGAAGAAGAAGAAGAAAAACATAAATATAAGGCTTAGATTATGGATCATTGAGAAGATTCATGCCTCCTTTAATACCTAAGAGTGATCCTTTTACTGACCGCAACCTTAGGTGTTTATCAAAACCAAATGGTGGAAAACCTAGCAAGAGTGCAAGACTCAAAGAAAGATTTAGTAATTAACTTCAAGGAGACTAAATGAGAGTGAGAGTTGTAACTCTTGAGTGGGAGACTAGCTCTCTAATGATGAAAAAACCAAAAAACATAGTCTAATTCATAAGAGATTCCTTCCTATCACTTTTGTAGAGGAAGACTAGGCTCTATTTTTTTTGTTGTAAGATGTTTTCTAAAAAATATTTTCAACATTTTCAAGTTTTTGTTTTGTTATAAAATCTTGGTCAAATTGAAAATCTTTTCAATTGTCTAGGTAATTACAACGTAAAAATTTGCAAAATGTATAATAGCAAAATTTTTAATTTTTCTTTTCTTTTCAAAAGCGTGAGTGGGGATACTAGCTTTTTAAGAGTATTAGTATTAGTGGTGCTAAAAAACCATATTGCTATTTTTAGCACCACTAATACTAAAAAATCATGCTGCAATGGTGGTGCCATAGCTAAAAAATGTTAGCTTCTTGCTACAATGCACAACCATCTATAGCTGTGCACTATAGCAAAAAAGATAAAGCAAAAAATTTGTATTTTATTACACTTCCACGCTCTCTTTCTCACTTGCACGCTCTCATCTTTTTTTTTCCCTCTTTCTCTCTTGCACTCTGTTTTTTTTTTTTTTTTCTTTCTTCTTCTTTGTTTTTGTTTTTGTGTTTTTTTTTTTTTTTGGGGTGCCTCTTGCTCCCTTGCACACTATTTTTCAGGTAATGACTCTTAAGCTCTCTTTAGTTTTTAGATTTGGTATGTTGGGTTGTTTTATGGGTTTTACAAATTGAAATTTTGTGAATTTTTTTGATTATTTGTTGTTGCAAATTTGTGTGTTAGTGTGTTCAAATTGGAAGAAAAATAGAAGGCCAAACCCATTACAATAGTGGTTGCGATGGTTGTTTATTGTAGTGAAAATATTATTTTATTGTGTTGAAAACTAAAATAAAACCACTGATATTGATTGTTTTATAAAGTGAGAAGGTAAAATAGATAAAGTAGTTTTTTGTAGTGCCAAATAGCTAAATTTATGACTCAACCAATATGGATGCTCTAAGAGTACTAGCATCTAAGGATGCACCAAAACAAAAAAAACTTATTTTACATCCTCAAATACAACTTTATCTATTTTATTAACCCATTCCACAACTCACTCAACATCCTAATTTCTATTTTTACATACAATCTAATAAAATAATATAAACTGCCTAATAAAATAAATATAAAAAAGAGAGAGAGAAGATAGAAAGAGAGAAAGAGTGAATAAAATAACAATTTTTAGTTTTACAACCAAAGGTATAGTAGGTTCTATGTATGCCATCTAAATCAGGATGAAAGCAAGTTTTTGGCTCCTTAGAGCATCCACAATGGTTTTTTCAATACTATCCTATTTTACAATCCCAAAAAACTACTTTATTAATTATACCATACCATTTTACAATATACTCAACATTCCAAAACTCTATTTTTTTTCCCATTTTATTTAAATATTCTTTTTTAATCCTTTTTTTACTATTTCTCTTTTTCTCTTCCTTTTCCTCTCTTTCTCCCTCAACCTCTAGCAAACCCATACCTAGCAAAATCACAACAAAAAATCACCCAAATCAAGCAAGCACCAGAAATCCACCTGCCACCCTAGCAAAATCACAACAAATCTAAAAATCCATACCAAAATCACAACAAAAAATCACCACCTGCCACCCCAGCAAATTCACAACAAAAAATCCATACCAAAATCATCCGAATCAAACAAGCAAATCACAACAAATCTAAAACCCAAACCCAAACTCCACACCACCACCACTAGAAACCCACTTCGCCAAACCCACAACCCATATCAACCCACACCACAAACCCACTTCGCCACCACAGACCACCGACCCAGACCCACTCCGCCACCACTACCAAACAACCCAGGCCACCGCTACAGGGAAGATGACATCGTATTGGAGGATCCATGCCTACCTCTGCTGCTACCACCACCACATGGGGTTTTAGCTAGGTTTGAGAAAAATGGAGTTTTGGGTTTGAGGAAAGGAGAGAGCAACTATAGAACAAAAGCAAGAGAGAGAAGAGAAGACAGAGAAATGAAAGAGAGAGTGTTGAGAAGAGAGGTTCGAAGAATAAAATAACCTTTTTTTAAAAAAATAATAATAATTGAGCTACAATGCGATTCTAAATTTAGAATCACACTGTAGCACAATTGTTTTTGTTTCTTTTCTTTTTTTTAATTTATTTTTTTTACAATAGTTACATTTTAGCACATCTAATGGAGTGTGCTTTTTGGGCTAAATAGTAAAATCAGCTTAAATTTGGCATTTAGCTATTCCGTTGCTGATGCTCTTGGAAGGAGAATGCTAATGCTCTAAGGATGGACAACCAGAAAGCTCAGTCTAACTCACAAGAGATTCCTCTTTATCACTTTTGTGGAAAAAAAACTAGGCTCTGTTTGTTTCGTTCTAAGATGTTTTCTAGAATAACATTTTCGACATTTTCGAGTATTTGTTTTGTTATAAAATCTTGGTCAAACTGAAACTATTTTCAGTTGACCAAGTAAACACAGTGTAAAATTTTGCAAAATTTTTTACAACTAAAATTTTTAAAACACACTTTTCAAAAATTAAACACACAGAGACCTTCCTCATTTCTCTCTTTCTCGCACACATGGATGATGGTGGTGACAAGCTATAGTTGCTGGTGCGGTGGCATTGGGCTTCGTTGATGTCGACGGGAGCTGAGATTGTCAACCTATTGGGGTTCACTGTCAAAGCTGAGGGGTGACGTGAAGGCTTCGAGGCTGTTTGGCCAACTAAATTTGATAACTCAATTCTCAGTTTCCATAACTCATAACTCAAAAATGGTGGGACCCATAGCAAAAAGGTTGTTTGGCCAAACGATAACTCTGTTTCCATAACTCATAACTCAATGGCATTTTCGTAAATAAACACACATGGACGGACCCACAGCCGCAACTTTTGACCACCTTTTGACTTTTTTTTTTTTTTTTTTTCACTTGATCGGTCTTCAGTTCTGGTTTTTTTTTTTTTTTTTTTTTTTCACTTGTTCGATCTTCAGGTCTGGTTTTTTTTTTTTTTTTTTTTTTTTTTTTTTTTTTTTTTTTTTTTTTTTTTCAGTACCCAAACTCACCAAAGCTTAAAAAAAAAAAAAAAACTAAAGACCGAACCATACCCAAACTCACCGAAGCTTAAAAAAAAATTAAAAAAAAAAAAACTAAAGACCGAACCTGTGAAAAAAAAAAAAAAAAAAAAAGTTACACCGACTGACATGTATGGCCCACAAATAGTGTGAAAAATATTGAGTGATGGAAATTGGTGATGATGCCAAACGGGTGTGAAAAATTGAGTGATGAGTGATGAGTGATGATTTATGAGTTATGAGTTATGAGTGATGAGTGATGAGTGATGGAAATTGAGTGATGAGTGATGAGTTATGAGTTATGAGTGATGAGTGATAAATGATGGAAATTGAGTGATGAAAAATGGTTGGCCAAACAGGCTCTTCATGGTCAACATGGGGCTCCTCATGATCAATGCTAGGAGGCAATGGAGCTTTTTTTAGTATGGAGTGTATTTATTTGCTAGGTGGTTGTAGATAGGAATATATTACTGTAGATGATTTGTAATGTAGGTGTGGGTTTCTTTTATAAGCTTCAAGGGTCTTGGGGGTTGGTGAGCATTCTAGCTGACCATAAGCAATCAACAAATAAAAATGAAGTGATTTAAGGGTAGCCTAAATGAAAAAGGCGTAAAAACCTCGAATATAGGCAAAATCAAAATAGGATCTCTACAATTCTCACAATCAAATGAACCTAACAAGGAAGCATGGAGACATATAGTAAAATCCTCCTCGCTTCCAGAGTGATTAAATGTTTGACAAATGTGGTATTAGAATTTGGGTTGGGGCTATGTGCCATGTGGTTTGTACTATGTAGGTAGGTCCCTAGTTGGCCACTTTTGACTTACTAGAGTTTGTTTTCGTTTTTTTTTTTTTTTTTTTTTTTTAAATAACTATAAAACCCAAACTATATTATTAGTTAGGTGACGTTTGAAACTAATTTGGTTTCTAACAATTCGAGTCCAGAGGACTCGATTTTGGGGAGCTGAGCTGGACAAGGTGTCCACATAGGCTTGGAAATCGAGTTCATTAGACTCGGTTTCTGTACATGGAAATCGAGTCTAGTGGACTTGGTTTTCGTTCATGAAAGGTTGAGCCCAAAGGACTCGGTTTTCTTTGTTCAACACACGAACATGAAATCACACTACTAGTTTAGCCTTAGATTATAGAATACAATACTACTAGTTTGGACAGCATGCATGAAATCACCAAGGAAGAGAGTCCACAACACTCACATGCTCTATTTTACTCTCCACAAAACAGAGCATACCGAATCACAAGCATGGCCCCCTCATTAAACCAAAACTCCACAACACCAAATATCACTCTCACCAATGGGGGACTCTCTTCACCAAACATGAATCCCATGCCCAGGCAACTCTCTCCCCCTCACGAACACTCACTCCCCTAGATCACCTCGAACAACTCTTTAGGTAGACTCAACCATTCATAGGCCAAAGGAGGAACGTCAAGTGTTGCAGTGGGATGGGACTAGTAAATCGAGTCCAGTAGACTCGAGTTCTATGAATGAAAATCGAGTACTTTGGGCTCGATTTCCATGATCGAAAACTGAGTCCATTAAACTCGATTTCCATGTACAAAAATCGAGTCCAATGAACACAATTTCGATTTCTAGGCCTACGTGGACATCTTAGCTCCCCAAAATCGAGTCTTCTGGACTTGAATGGTTAGAAACCAAATTAGTTTCAAACGTTGCCTAACTAATAATATAGTTTAGGTTTTATAGTTATTTAAAAAATTAAAAAAAATTAAAAAAACCTATAGCATTTTCTTCACTTTTGTTGTTGTCTATTGAGCCAATATGAGTAGTTTTGATTTTTGATGGTCGTCACTTATTTTATAAATCTAAAATATATAAATGTGCCTCAATAAATAATTACTAATTAAATTTTATGATCCCACTTTGTTGTATCCTAAATTTTCAAGAATTTCCATGATTTTAGCTCTTATCTTGTCTATGTTTGTTTTCATGCTTCTTAGTAGATGTGACAAACAACCGGGTTGGGTCAGGTTTACTTGTATTTTTCACATGATTTTTTTAATTAAAAAAAAAAAAAACATGTATTTGTCACTTGGTAAAGTCATGTAGCAAATTACTTGGTGTGAAATGCATTGCTTTGAATTCACCACTAATATCAAGAAAGAGCTCAACTCAACAAATTGATACTTGTTCAATAATTATAAAATTATACAAATCCCAACATTATTAATCAAAATAAGTAGCACAAACACATATGAGACTAGTCTACCATTTGAAAATCTAATTAAAACAAACACATAAATTTCACTACTACATAATATCAACATCTCAAAATATATAATAAAATTACAAATGCTCAATTGGATTGCCAATTTGACAAAGAATAAAAGCATATAAAAATTTTAAAATCTTGTAAACTAATTTCATAATCTAATATCTTGAAAAATAATCTAATAGTTGTGTTTAATTTTAGATGCACTATGGTTGGCACTCTATTTCAATTTGGAAATGTATATCAAAGTTTGATTGATAATTTATTTATACATGGTCTTTTTTATAAATATCATGTTATTGATAAGCAATATACACTCTAGAAAATATTATCTTTTATCTTGGCTATGGACTGTTAAAAGATAGGTCAAGCGTCCATAATTTATGCAAATTTCATTGGTATACTTCAGGATTACTCTTTTCACACTTATGAATACTTCTCATACATGTCTAGAATTTCAAATGTATGTTTTTAAGTTTACTGCAACCAAATTATCTTGATATGTACTTTGTTATTTAATATCTAAAAATCTTTACTTATTGTGTTATTCAAGAAAGAAGAATTCCTCAATTATCATCTTTCAATTAGTTTGCATGCAACTAGATAAAAGTCTCAATTGTTTTCTTGAGACCATTGTATTTGAATGGTGTTAAATATAAATAAATGTTTTATTTTTAATGGCATCATCTAAAAAATGTTTTAAAAATTTGATGTTTATTAGAGAAGAAAAAATTACACACATTATATTTGTCAATTGAGTTTGGGTTGTGCAGTGTAAAACCCATGATAACTAAACCAACTATATCTAATTTTTTACCAAAAAGAAAAAAAAACAAACAAACAAACAAAACAAAAAAAAAAGTTTTTAAAAACGGGTCAGGTCACGGGTCAACTCGTTTTTTATTCGGGTCAAAAAATCAGGTTTGAGTTGGGTCAAAAAATTAGGTTCAAGTCAGGTCAATAAATTCTAACCCATTTTGCCATGTCTACTCCTTAAGCACTTGCCATATAAGTAGGTTCTAAGTAGCTAAACTAGTAAAGTCTTTTGTCGTTAAATAAAAAATTTGGAGTTAGATCTTCGCCTACACCAAAAATCAATTGATGTCTTGGGCATGATAATAAAATGCAATCATCATGAAGTGGAAGTTATAGGTTAAAATTCTCTCTCTCTCTCTCTCTCTCTCTCTCTCTCTCTCTCTCTCTATATATATATATATATATATATATATTAAAAGGCACTTGCCATATAGAATAATACATTAATTGATAGAGCCCTAAAAATAAAAGATAACATACTATATCAAGGAAAAAAGATGTAAACAATTGGCAATAAAATATACAAATATATAATGACCGTACTGACCGTGTTTTGGTTGACAAATTTTGTCAACCAACCAAATGTTTTGAATAAATCAACGGATTTAGGTCTAATTTTGTCAAGTCAAATTGTAGCAGTGATCCCATAAAAATAAAAATGTAGCAGTGATCATAAATTCATAACAAAATTGTAGTTAGGCTTGCAATGGCTTGATATTGGGCCAATGGTTGTCAATGTCGTCCTCAAGAACCCGTGGTGTTCATGTTCCTTCTTAATGCATGAGAGGCTTAAAATTGACTAGTCCATGGAAAATTGGGAGCATTAAGGCTCAAACCTGCATGAGCCCGAAAGCTTAGCTCGTTCATTATTAACTGTTTTGGGCCCAAAATAAATGCAATTGGTCTAGCTGGAGTCAGTGGACCATCACATCGATAACAGTCCATTATTCAAATATGTGAGAATGTTGCCTTCACATGAGTTTTATAAGTCTGGCTGTTAGGGCTCTACGGTCTATGCTCTATTGGGCCTCACTCACTCTTTGGTCTCTAATTTCTCATTTGCATTTACAGGGCTTATAATCTTTGCAGCTGTAGGCTCCTGTACTTGGGCAGGGAATGTATTATGAATGAATGGTTGAAAAGGGATTGTATATAATTAGATAGAATCATATGCTACAAATATTTACTGCCTTATCTAGAGCAATTAGGTTTTCCATCATAGGAAATGGGTTATAAAATAGAAAAAAATTACAAAAAAAGGCCTGAACCCAGATTAACAAGTGCATTAGCTTACTGGTTAGTTTCTCTATAGATAAGTTCAATTTGAGCCCTGGAAAGAGAGCTCTCAAATAGGTTCCTACAATCGGTAAGCAAAAGGTTCCATTACTTGACTGGCTTCATAAAATGAACTATAGTCAAAGCATCTAGTTCTATAATTAGGTTGGTGATCCCCAAGTCTCTAGCCAAAATAAGTCCCAACTGTGCGGGCTCTATACTCTATAGGGCCTCACACTCTCTTTGGTCTCTAATTTCTCATATGATACAAATGTTTACTGCCTTATCTAGAGCTAGTAGGTTTTTCATCATAGGAAATGGGTTATAAAATAGATCAAAATTACAAAAAAGGCTTGAACCCAAATTAACAAGTGCATTAGCACTACACGGGGTATTGCTTGATGATAAGAGTCCATGTCCCAATACTTACAGAAGAGCGGTTCAAGCGATAACTTTAGCAAAGCCTGTGTGGTATATGTGATATTATTCATTACTATCACATGGCATGAAGTCAATGAACTCAAACCAAAGACTCATTTTTTATTTAGGATAAAAAAAAAAATGCATTAGTCCACTTGTTAGTTTCTCCAAAAATAAACTCAATTTGAGCGCTAGAGAAAGATAACTCTCAAATAGGTTCCTACAATCAGTAAGCAAAGGTTCCATTAATTGATTGGCTTTATAAGATGAACTATAGCCAAAGCATCTGGTTCTATAATTAGGTTGGTGATCCCCAAGTCTGTAGCCAAAATAAGTCCATCTCTTATGATCCAAAGCTCCACCGTACAACTTGACAAGGCTCACTCTCAATTCATGTAGCTTGGTAATGTCTCCTTAGGCTTCACACAAATGATTTATCGTCCAGCATGAATTGCAACAAAGAATTGAATCACCCATAAAATTGGACCAGTTGCAATTTCTGTACTAGGATCAGTGATATTAAACTCGCAGTACTGCACAAGCAAAAACTGACAGGGTGATTCCCAATGTCCCACAGGGTGGGGAGCCACAAAATAATGGAAACAATATGGGTCACAACTCTCAAGCAACATCACGTGTGAAAATGGAATAGGTTATAGATAAAGTCGCTGCATTTACAAGCTTGTACTATCTGACAACCAAAACATACTCATTTATATGTCAACCCCAAGCTTCCTCTTATTCCATCATTTTAATTATCTCACTCCAATTCATAAAACTGATCGAACCCAAAAAAATAAAGCTTGTGCATTTGTTTGTTATCAATGTTTAAATATTATAAAAATACGTGAAATAAAAAGATGTTATAAAAATATGTGTTGTATTATTTAAATAATAAAAATTATTATTTTAAACACTCCCATAACCTTTCTGTAGCAGCTTTATGTTCGTGTACTTTTGAGAAGATTTGTAAGAAAAAGACTGGATCATGAGCAAATATTTTTATATAATGCGGCTCTTATTAGAGCCTGAAATCCACACACTCATCATCACTTGTCATTTTCATTTGTGCATGTATTTCGAACGCTTTTGGTCGAAGTTAAAAAAAGTTTGATGAGGATAAATTGGACCCATTTTAAAAAAAGATGTTGATCTATCAACTACTCATGTCATCATATTAATTCATGCAATGATTTTTTCTCATTCTAGAAGGTTAGTGTGTCTATATAGATGTTGGATATTACTCGATTAATCGAAAGCCAAAGTACCCATGTGATGTGATGACTACCTGCCTTCTTTGTCACCGAATATCTTCATTGCCTTCCAATTTCCATGCTTAACAACCTTCCAATTTACTACCTCATTATTACTACATGGAATCTCATATACTATCTTCAACCGACATACACTTTCCCACAATTTGCCATTTGTCAATTTCTGATTCGATTAGACTTTTTGTTTCACACATCACCCTTTTTTTTAAGAAAAAGAAAATAGTAATCTCTCTATATATATATATATATATATAAAACTTCAAGTGTGAGAGTGAGATTTTTTCATGTAACGTATTCTTTGATAATTCTTTTATTTTATTTAATTAGCTTTCCAATTCATCTTTTAATTGGTACCATTTGTGAAATATGTACTATCCATTTGAGCTTTTACTTAAGTAAATCTTTTAACGAATTATTTATTAACAACTACAGCCACCGCATAGCTTTCTACCTCATCGGGTATATATCAGCAGTGGCGGAGCCACACACAAAGGTGGCCAAAATTTAAAAAAATTAATTTATAGTATTTATATTATTTACATTTTAAAAAATGTAGCATGTAAAAATTGAAGTTGACCCCTCCAAATTTTGAGTTATTTCAATGGTGCTCTTAAAAGAAAGAGAAATTATATTAAAATCATATAATTTAAGAGGTTTAACAAATTAAACTATGTAGAAAATGATAAATTTTTGTACATATCTAATAAAAGAAATACATGACTTTTATATATTCATTAAAATTTAGAAAATGATAAATTCTCTTAGTAAATTAATTTATATACATGTGTGTGTAGAGGTTTGTCTTAACTAATATATTAGCATCACAACTTGGCCCCCCCAAATCAAAATTTTTAACTACGCCCCTGTATATCAGGGATGGAGCCAAAACTTGAAGTTAGGGGAGCAGTTTTGCTGTTAGTTGCGTGCAGTGGGTCTAGCTTCCGGTTTAGTTGCTTAGCAGCTAATGAGTTTTTTTTTTTTTTTTTTTTTTTTTTTTTTTTTGTGTTTTCTATGTGTGCATCTAAGTATGGACAAAATTATTTTGTTTAAAATTTTTTAAAGGGTCAGGTTATTTGTTTTAGGTAAAATTGGTTGATTGAGTTTAAGTACACGTTTGGATTGCACTGAAAATGAAAGCAGACGCTCGTCTGTGTTTTTTGTGTGGGTTCTGTGCACTATTCGCGGGACCCACAAGTACTTTTTTCAGCAAAAACAACTTTAAAATTGGGTCTCACGGCACTATTTACATATTTAAAAATTATTTTACTACAATATTTTCAGTTTTCAGTTTTTAGTAATAAGCGGTATCCAAACAGACCCTAATTGTTTTTAGCTTTACTATTGGTAATTTTTGTTGTTGAATAATTTTTTTGGGCTTGTTTATTTTGGTTTAGATTTTAGATTTGGTCTTTAAAAGGAGGAAAATGCTAGAATTACAAACTTTTTTTTTACAAATTATTAATGTGGTGAGTGGTTATTAGTAAATAAAAATGCGATGTAAGTGATGGGTCCAGATGTAAACCAATAAAAGTTTATTGCCAAAACAGTTTATAAAAATGTTATAGAAAATTTTGTGACTAGAGTAGTACTCCTAAAAGAATCGATGATGATATTAAGGGGTGCAAAGTGTGATTTTATAGAACAAAATTGCTAAAATTGATGACTATGTATATATTAATTAAAAAAAAAAAAATTAGGGAGGGCCATTGCCCCCCCTAGTCCAAGTCTCCCTCCGTCCCTGGTATATACTAAATTGATTTGGGTACATCCACCACACTAACCGCAAAGGAAACCAATGCTCAACTCTTTTGACTAAGGAAGGAGCTTCTATTAGAGATAATCTTATTTTGTATCCAATTCCTCCTCCTCTTATTTCTAACCAGCTATATGCTGATATTTGGGGTGTTTTCTAACCTAGATTTTGTAGTGTTTAGTTTTTTTAATGAAATTCATTTTCTTCAAAATAAAAATTTTTGATTTCTATCTCATTAACAACTGCAAGGAGTTTCAATTTTGACTAGAGTCCTTTTGAAGTATAGCACATGTAAGGCTAGTCCTTTTTCTTAGGCTGTTACAAATGGTATCAGGGTTACCTTGGTAACTTCGTGTGGGCTCGATGACACTACCACAATGTGGGCCATTAACGAGGATATTAGAGATTTAAGTAGGAGCGATTGTAATGCCAAAATTGATTAAAAATTAATTATGTGTTGGGTCTCACATTGGACATATATAAACTGGGGTTGATTTGGGTTTTATTAACAATTATAAGGAGTCTCAATTGTGACTAGACTAGTCCTTTTGAGTTATTACGCAGATGTGACTAATGTTTTTTTTTTTTTTTTTTTTTTTTTTTTTTGGGTCATTACAAACAAACTTTGTTTTGAGAAGTTATGAATTAAGCCCATAAGTGTCAATTGGAATATTTTCGAGGCTTTGTTGTTCTCTATATTCTATTTTAAGTTTTCTATAATTTGGTTGCTTACGGCCTCTCAAAGCAGTGCTTATTGCATGAGCTTTGCAATGATATATGATTCATGCGATTGCAAGATCTTTAAATCAAATTTTGACCATGGCCAAAATAATGTTAAACTTTCACAAACTTCACCAAATTTTAGTGTTTGGATTTGAAAAGTTTTCATATTTTTGATATATCTTGTTCATTTTAAGCCTGATCTTGGTGATTACCCCTTATTTTAAAGGTAATTGAAATATATTTTTGTTGGTGCAAGAATTGTTTCAATCAAACCATTTGGTTGGTCAAATTGGTCAACATTAGGCCAAAGTTGGTCAAATCTCATATTTTGCTATAGAACTCCTAAGTTTTTCCTAATTTGACTAAATATAGCATGTTGAGGTGTTTGGAGGGTTTCATGGTTCCAAATTGTTTTACCTTTGAAATTAGCATTTTCCCAATTTTTGTGCTTGTGTGATAAACTAATCAAGGATGACAAAACAATATAGCGACAATAGGGTTGATGAATTTTTCAACCCAATGCAACATTTTCAAGTTGAGAAATTTTCAATCCAACTAAACCAATAGAGATCAAGTTGGACCACTGGAATGAAACCCAATTTCAAGTAGACCCATTAAATTTTTTAAACTCACTATTCTATATATAATTACGATTACACAATTAAACCAAATAGAGATTAAATTCTATAAGGATGGGGTGTAAAACCCATGTTTTACACCATCCAATAAGTGATTGTCACATCAGCATTTTACTTAAAATTCAATACATACTACCACACCTAATAATATCTCAATAAATTCTCAATTTGGTTGGATTTATATATGGGTATTATAATTGATTGAGTGTGATTGTGTTTATTTTTAAATATTTGATAAGATGATGTGGCATGTTAGGATTGGAGGGGTAAAACATGGGTTTTACACCACATCCTTATAAAATTTAATCTCAACCAAATATTCGAATCATATCAAAACAAACACTCAAAATAATAAATAAATACAACTAACAAATTAATAATTTTTCTAACAATCTAAAATAAATTAAACTAACAAATTTAAAATATATATTTTTAAAAACTATTGATATTGTTAGTTTAGTTCGTTTACCTAGGTTAAATATTTTGACAATTTGAACCCCCAACCTAACCCGACTTTGGAGAAAAAAAAAGAAAAGAAAAGAACCCAGCCCAACCTATCAACTAATGAAAAACCATTCCAAAGCATTGGGTTGGTTGGGATTTGTTAGGTTGGTGGGTTGAATGCACACCCCTATCAAGTTAGATCTAACTTATTTCAATTAAAAATATACCCATTTTAGAAAAAAAAATATAATAATAGAACAGGAAAAAAAAAATAGTGAAAGAATACATAGTTAAAATAGAAAATGTGGTATTTATAGTTAAGTTTTCACTAAACTTTTTACTAGACTTGGATGGGGTTTGGTGTCTAGTTGCACTAGACCCATTAGGATGATTATACTTTTCCACTTTTAAACACACGTTATTATCCTAATAAATCTAGTACAACTAAACATCGTACCCAAGCCATCCTTTTGACTAATTCTATGAGAATGCAATCATTGTTGACTCTCAATTAAAGGCATTCATAAGTTCTCAATTTCATAATAATTGATGAGTACAAAACATTGAGATGTTGAGAAAAATTAATTAGAAACGACGATTAGAAAAATAATGCGACTTTGATGCACATTAATTATTAAGAATACTACCTTAGGATTGATAGTTGCCTCCACTCAAAAGAATTTGTTGACAGGCAATTCACCTCCAAAAAAAAAAAAAATTAGTGAATCGAATCGAATTTAGGACCATAATAAGCCATGCATACATGCTCTAAAGTCAAAAGTTCATAAATTCCCTATACTTGTCTTGTAAACTTCTTATATGAGGCAAGCCTATTTAAAAAGAAACTGAATTTCTCCACTTATTTTCACAATCTACACTAAAATATTTAAACATGAAATAGTCCTTTGATCTTGGCCTTTTACTAAATCCTAGAGCATTTAAATATACTGTGATATTAACACCATAGGTTTCTTATTTTTGGAGCATTTGCATTGGTTCGGCAAATTTTTTTTCTATTTTAGCACAAAAATCTACTTTTTCTATATTATATATTCACTTTTCAAAACACCACACATCAGATTATCTATTTTACACTACATTTCATTAAAATATCAATTTTTTTTTAATTGTTTCTCTTTTTTTACGTACAATAACCACCACCACTCTTTTCTTTCATTCTTAAGATACATAATATATATATAAAAATAAATAACTAAATGTAAAGTGAATAGTATCAGTGTAAATTTACGCGGTTACAATAGCAATCGTTTAAATTGTTTAAATTCTCCACTTAAAGTGAATAGTATTAGTGTAAAAGAAACTGAATTTCTCCACTTATTTACACAATTATACAAGGACTGATGTAGGTTATTTTTAGGTAAAATTGTTTAAATTCTACACATTTTTCTATTACACATTGAATGATTTGAATGCTTATTAGAGAACTTGCATTAGCTCATGCAAAAATTCATGTTTATTTTAGCATAAAAACCTTCTTCTTCTTTTTTTCTATTTTACATACTCATTTTTCAAAACACCCAATATTATATTATCTATTTTACATTACATTTCATTAAAATATCAATTTTTCTTGACTTTTTAAATTGTTTCTCTTTCTTTACACCCAACAACTACTATCAACTTTTTTTCTTTATCCTCAAAATGCATAAAGAAAAAATAAACAACTAAATACAAAATGAATAGTGTTAATATAAATTTACATTGTTACTGTAGCAAATTTATATATTTACATAATTAAACATGAACTAATGTGGGTCATTTTGAGGTAAATTTTACACATTTTTCTATGGACAAGACTTAAATACAGTATTTAGATATTATATAGATTTTTTCTCATGAAATGAAAATGTATTTTTTTTAAAAATATATATTTTTTATTTAAATATATTTTTTAATTAAGTAGTCATGTAACTAAATCTCAAAATGAAATTTAAACAATAATAACTCAGTTACAGTACTTAAATTTTGTCATTTTTCTACTATATACACGGACCGACGTAAATGGTACGGACAGATGTAAATGCTCCACTGCTAAAGTTTAAAAGTGAAGGACAGTGAGACAGCCATCGCAAAGGTCACTCAGAATCTCGTGCCGCTTATGCTCAACTTTTCAACAGTACTGCTGGACTTCTATGACCCTTTTCGGTGGCAATGACCTAATGCCCTGTCGACATATCAATCATAATCATGCAATCAACTTCATGGAATCAAACATGTGATCCTATGAGTTCCTATTATCCCATCTAAAAAAACTCCCTATTTTTTTTTGGTTGAATATAGAAGTTCTTTCATTCTTGATTTGTGTATACGTATGTAATGTTCACGTGGGACCATATCAATATGTCCAAAAAACTACAATTAAAAATCTTATTATTGCCTTTGGATTTTCATAATCATAACCTTACAAAATTAATGGAAGTTGGTAATGGTTGCAATTGCTGGAGAACCAATGCCTCAGAATCATTTTTTTTTAATACCGATTCAGAGACAGCAAATCAGATTACCAAATTTAAAATTATAAAATAAAAATCACTCAAATTTACAGAAAAAGCAAAGTGTGTGTGTGTCTTTATGCATGTTTGCTAAAACTTAAAAAACATTTCCTTGACAGCTATGCTAATCACTTAGAAATTAGGATAATGTCGGTTTACACATATTTATTAAATTTGATTTTTTTTATTTTTATTTTATAACTTTGGCTAAAGATTCTAGAAGTAGAAAAAGGGTTTCAAATACTTTCATTATTCTATATTTATTTATTTGATACTTCTATTAGGACGTTTGGTACACAAAGAATAGTAGCCTCACTACGATACAAAATACACTAAAATCGATGATAGCCTGATTGACAATGTTGCTTGAAGTGGGTACAACAACAGAATAAATTGCCTATATACAAACTCTATGATTTATATTCGTTTGTTTTTAAGGCCGGGTCATAGTTCAACCAGCTAGCATGAGTATGACACATTTTTTCCCATGCCAAGAAAAAAAGTAGACCTAATGATATTGTTTATATGTTCCTTTCAATAAAAATAAACTAAAACATCAAAAATAAAATGTAAATCATGCATAAATTCTTAAGTTGTACCGTATAAAATTCACAAATCTTTTTATAATCATAAAAAAAATTTAAAAATTAAGAAAGAAAGAAAAAACCCTAACCAAGAGGGAGGAAGGGAACTAATGGGTGGCCTGTAATAGTCATGAAATTAAGAAGAGTACCTAACCATTATACCAATCTTTTGGGGCCAAAATGACATTTGATATCATGATTTCATCATGCAAGCACACAAAAAAAAAGAAAAAGAAAAAAGGATAAGGTCATTTAGTAGTCATAAACTATTGATAATCCATCTATATTGTTTGAATGTTTTAAAAATTAAAATGAGAATGAGAGAAAATAATAAGATGTCTTGTAAATTGACAATTATATCTATCCTTCTTCTTTTTAATTAAAAAAAAATTGAAATTATAAAGGAAAAAGTAAGGGATTTAGATAGGGTTCAAATACTAATCCAATGATAATAAAATACTATGTGGTGCCTCATGTCTATGGTTCAAATCCCATCTCTTATTCTATATGATCCAAAAAATGCAGGAAGGGTTTAGAGGGATAAGATACCGCTCCAAATGATCCCTTGAACTCTTTCCATTATTCCTTTAAAAAAAAATTCAAATTGGTTGAATTAAACCCCACCCTTGTTCTCTCTCTTCGTCATCATTCAAACACACTTTAAGGATACATAGATGAACCAATCATTTGGTTGTGGTTGTGAAGCTTAATTTATAATTTTCTTGATGGTAACATGACTTGAAAGAAAGTCATTATAAAAAACTTGTGTACAAGCTTGAAAGAGTTAATAATTGTCATTGTGTACAAGCTTGAAAGCTTAATAATTGTCATTCTGAACAAACTTGAAAGGCAATTTCTAGTCCAAGTGTACCTTGCAAGCAAGGATGGAACCAGAATTCCATCTTTTGGGGCCAAAAACATAAATAAAAACTTTCACAATTTTTTTTTTTGGTTAAAAAAAAAAAAAACTTTCACAATTAAAGATTAAGAAATATACTTTAATTATGAAAGTTTTTTTTTTTTTAACCAAAAAAAAATTTGTGAAAGTTTTCACAATTAAAGAATAAGAAATATACTAAGATTCAAAACTAAATTAACATGTATAAAAAAAATTAATAAAAAAACCATAATTAACTAGAATATATTCAATTTTAACATAATATATATAAAAGAAAAGACATAAAATAACTGTTTTTAATACATTTCTACTTAGGTAAGGACCAGATTTGACTTGAACCCAGAACGGGAATGGATCCAGGCCCACGTAGCCCAAACAATAAATTTATAGAGTGCAGGAAAGAAAAGCTAGTTTGAATCTTGGGCCAAGATATTGGGTTTTAGCGTAAAGGGGCTAGAGCTACAAGTGTAGTTTATGCAAAGAGTCTCCTCGGACATGTCCCAGTGCTATGATTTTAGAATAATTTTCAGTCCCCTTTCCTTTTTCCTTTCTTCGTCTTATATACTATGGCTTTTTTACCTTTTTTCTCATCCACGTGTGGACTTGGCGTTGAAAGTCCTTTTTCATCATCTCTCTTGCCCTTTCTTGAATCTTCCATTCATAGCTGGAAGGCTGCCCGTTTACTGTTCAGGCATCACCTCCACATTAATGCGGCCAGAAGGTTAGCTGGGCGGCATTTAATGCGGAGGTGACAGTACCTTTAGATATTTGTTCCTGTTTACTCTTATCTTTTATTTGACATTTCTCCCTTTCACTTTGCTGTAAGGTTTGTCCGAGGTGTTACTCTAAATAACTGATAAGTTCACCAGACACCTCGGATAGAAGTTCCGAGGTGACTATAGTCCTCGGACACGGTCAAATCCCCACGAGCGTTCTTTAACTCTCCTCGGAGGATAATCCTATCTCTTCTTTTGTTGATTGTGCTCGGATATTCTCTATCCCTCAGATTGGACATTGGGCCTGGCCCCTTTTTACATAGCTTGTACATATGAGATCAGATATTGGGCCTGGCCTCTTCCAGCGTAGTTTGAATACCGGATACAATTGGTCCCCACAGTCATATATCAAAGTGGAACTCTAAATATTTTTTATATCTCAAATAACAAAATTTATATATAAAAATAAGAGATACAAAATAACTGTTTGATCCCTATACATAGTATACTACTTAAAATATATATAAAGTTTTGGGGGGTTTATGGCCCCTTATCCCTTTAGGGCTCCATCCTTGCTCACAAGAATAAGCCTAGAAAGATGTTACTTAGCTAGGTTGAGAATTAATACCAAATAAGAACTTTCTAATTGATTTTAAAATTGTTAAAACGCATTATTATAGATTCTAAAAATATGATGCATACATCTCTTAACAACACTGATGCGTTGCCTCCTAACAAGTACAAAATTATGTTGGGAGTTGGAACCAAAGGGCCACGACCTCCTAACCTTTGAGTTTTTTAACTATTAATGCTCCGTATGTTTCTATATTAACTTTTTTCTTTTTTTTTTTAAGAATCATTTTCTAAAATGTATTTTCTAGAAAATTATCTCAATTTTCAAAAAAAAAAAAAAATCTAAAAATTTTAAATAACATATTTTCATTGTTCTTAATATGCATGAAAATTTTAGTGTTAATCTAAAATAAAATTTTAGTGTTAATCTAGAATTATTTACTATCTGATCCATGCATATATTTTGAAGTTAAAAAACTTGAAATTAGATAACATTTGTTATGACATAGTTTTTATAATCTCTAATAATCAATTTAGGGTATAATGGAGGACTATTAGGTCCCCCTCCCTCCTACACGTGTATGTCTGTGTTTATATATATATATTGTAAATGGACAAAAGTTCAAAAGAATAACAGAATTGCAATGACTATGACAAGGATATAATAGTGGTGAATCCTTGCAACCGAACAAGTACCCTACTAAGAAAGAGAAACCCTAGTTTGGTCTAGACCAACTAGAGTTTAGCTAAGGAAGCTCTAATAGTTATTTCAAAAAACTAGTAGGAAAAGAAAAGTAGTGGAGATGACAAAGTCCAGTATGAGAGGAGTAGTTATAAAGCATTAGGGTGTCATCATTGGTGGGAAATTATCTTAAAATCGAGTAGAAGACTAACTAGCTAGTCATCCATTTAGGTTAATCGAGGACAAATGTGACAAGACAGTAATTTAATTTGTAGGTGATTGGGACATGGTCCAATGTCTTTTAGGCATGATAATGCATACATGAAGGGAGTTAATGGACACTACTTTTTAAGGTGACTATAGAAAGAGATCCATAAGTTGGCCAAAATGACTATGTTCATAGCTCGATCTTGAGTCCTCCAACCCCCTTGGCGTGCCAAAGCCCACACACACTCTCACACATACAATCTGTATCTTTTATAAGATAAGGGAAAGGGAACATGTTTCTACTTTTGATTATCCTATTGTCAAAAATTGTAAGCGATGATTAGTTAGACCATAATTAGTATTTTTTTTTTAAAAAAAATGAGTTTTTTATGTTATGTGAATTTCATCTAATACACGTTTGTGAAAAAGATAAGAAGATTGGGTTGGGTCGACATATTTGTATGAACCAAAATTTGAGTGGCTCGCTATCTGCCCTCGTACACCTTTTCATTGGTGGATCAATTTGTTTACATCTACTTTGGTTTCTTCCTTTTGTTTTCTGCGGGGCACGTTGAGTGGATGGATGATGTATAGCGTCTAAGTTGCTGGCCGAAAATGGACCACACTGCGTGGCCTTTACGTATGTAACATTAAGGATTTCATTATACTCTAGCACTCGTTGCCTCTAGCTTGCCTGAATCCACATCCCATATTCAACAAAAATGAAATTGCAATTGTGTTTTTTTCCCCCTTGAATAAAACAATAAGAGTGACAACGACGAAATTAAGATTGTTCTTTCAGGGGGGTCAAATCAAATATATCATAAAAATTAAATCCAAAATTAACCTTTTATATATATATATAGAGAGAGAGAGAGAGAGAGAGAGAGAGAGTATGTCTGTGACATAATTTACATCACTCTATAAACAGATTACTAGGCTATAAAAAAACTCTAAAAAAATCTCCATAAAAGTGATATGGATCTCCAAACTAAATGACACATGTTGTCCACATAACTGCCACATTAACTGTCACTATGCTCTTATATCAATTTGTAGGAATATATATCTTGAATAAGTTTTGATTTATCGCGCTATGTATGGAAAAGGAGAAAGGAAAATTTGATGCATTAATGATTTACATAAACTTGAGCCTATTTTGGCTTAGTAGGCCATTAGTGTTATATTGACAATATTGGAAATTTTTTAAACTCACTATTCAATATATAATTACGATTATACAATTAAACCAAATATTCAAATAGTATCAAAACAAACTCTCAAAATAATAAATAAATACAACTAACAAATTAATAATTTGTCTAACAATCTAAAATAAATTAAACTAACAAATTGAAATTAAAAAAAAAAAAAAAAAACTATTGATATTGTTGGTTTAGTTAGTTTACCTAGGTTAAATATTTTGTCAATTCGAACCCCCAACCCAACCCGACTTTGGGGAAAAAAAAGAAGAAGAAAAGAACCTAACTCGACCTATCAACTAATGAAAAACCATTCCAAAGCATTGGGTTGGTTCAGATTTGTTAGATTGGTGAGTTGAACGCACACCCCTATCAAGTTAGATCCAACTTATTTTTTTTTAAATATACCCATTTTAGAAAAAGAAAATAATAATAGAATAGGAGGAAAAAAAAAAAACATTAGTGAAAGAATACATAGTTAAAATAGAAAATGTGGTATTTATAGTTAAGTTTTCACTAAACTTTTGACTGGACTTGGATGGGGTCTAGTGTCTAGTTGCACTAGACCCATTAAAATGATGATACTTGTCCACTTTTAGACACATGTTATTATCCTAATAAGTCTAGTGCAACTAAACATTATACCCAAGCCATCCTTTTGACTAATTCTATGAGAATGCAATCATTGTTGACTCTCAATTAAAGGCATTCATAAGTTCTCAATTTGATAATAATCGATGAATACAAAACATTGAAATGTTGAGGAAAATTAGTAAGAAACGACGATTAGAAAAATAATGTGACTTTGATGCATATTAAGAATACTACCTTAGGGTTGATAATTGCCTCCACTCAAAAGAATTTGTTGACAGGCAATTCACCTAAAAAAAAAAAATAGTGAATCAAATCGAATTTAGGCCCATATTAAGCCATGCATACATGCTGTAAAGTCATAAGTTCATAAATTCTCTATACTTGTCTTGTAAACTTCTTATATGAGGCAAGCCTATTTAAAAAGAAACTGAATTTCTCCACTTATTTTCACAATCTACACTAAAATATTTAAACATGAAATAGTCCTTTGATCTTTCCCTTTTACTAAATCCTTGAGCATTTAAATATACTGTGATAACACCATGAGTTTCTTATTTTTTTAATTGTTTCTTTTTTTTCATACACAACAACCACCATCACTCTTTTCTTTCATTCTTAAAATACGTAAAAAAAAAAAAAAACAAAGAATAAACAATTAAATGTAAAGTAAATAGTGTCAATATAAATTTACACGGTTACTATAACAAAATTATAAATTTACACAATTATACAAAGACAAGTTAATTTTAGACAAAATTGTTCAAATTCTACACATTTTTCTATAATAAACTGAATGATATGAATGCTTATTAGAGAAGTTGCATAGTTTGTGTAAAAATTCATTTTTATTTTAGCATTAAAACCTTCTTTTTTTTTTCTTTTTTTTTTCTATTTTACATACTCACTTTTCAAAACACCTCATATCATATTATATATTTTACACTATATTTCATTAAAATATTTATTTTTCTTGACTTTTTAAATTGTTTCTCTTTCTTTATACTGAACAACCATCATCCAATTTTTTCCTTCATCCTCAAGATGCATAAAGAAAAAATGAACAACTAAATACAAAATGAATAGTGTTAATATAAATTTACACGATTACTTTAGTAAATTTATAAATTTACACAATTAAACATAAACTAATGTGGGTCATTTTGAGGTAAATTTATATAAATTTTACACATTTTTCTATGATCAAGACTTAGGTATAGTATTTAGGTGTTATTCCTTAGATTTCTTTCTTAAGATTTTACTATATATCTGTTTGGATCCGTGTCCACGTCTACTGCGTTTGCGTTTTCAGCTTTTTTTTTTTTTTTTAAGTCGTAAAGTTTGACTTTTCCACCCATGCACTGTTCACGTGTTTCAGATTTTCTTTGACAGAGTGCAATGTTCACGCACTGTTCATGGGACCTACAAACACTTTATTTTAAAAAAATATTAAAAATGAGTCTCATGATACTATTCACACATTTAAAAATTATTTTGCTACAGTGTTTTCAGTTTTCAATTTTTAGTTTTCAACAAAATAAATTATATCCAAACGGACCCTATGTGAATTTTTTCTCATAGAATTGAAGTGTATTTTTTAGTTAAATTGTCATATAATTGAATTTTAAGAAGAAGAAGAATAAAATAAATAAATAAATAAAATAAAAAGATAAAATAAGATACAGTAACTATATATATATATATATATATATATTTTTTTTTTTTTTTTTCAATTGTAAATGCTCTTTGGCTAAAGTTTAGAAGAAAAGGACAGTGAGACAGCCACCGCAAAGGTCACTCAGAATCTCGTGCCGCCTACGCTCAACTGGACTTCCATGTCCCTTTTAGGTGGCAATGACCCAATGCCTTGTCTACATATCAATCATAATCATACACATCAACTTAATGGAATCAAACATGTGATCCTATGATTTCCTATTATCTAAAAACTCTCTTTATTATTATTATTTTTTTGGTTGAATATAAAAGTTCTTTCATTCTTCATTTGTGTATACGTTTGTAATGTTCACGTGGGACCATATCAATATGTCCAAAAAACTACTATTACAAATCCTATTATTGCCTTTGGATTTTCATAATTATAACCTTACAAAATTAATAGAAGTTGGTAATGGTTGCAATTGCTGGAGAACCAATGCCTCAGAATCATTTTCTAATACCAATTCAGATAGAGCAAATCAGATTAACAAATTTAAAAATATGAAATAAAAATCACTCAAATTAAAAAATAAATAAAATAAAAATAAAATAAAATAAAGAAAAGAAAAGAAAGCAAAGTGTGTGTGTCTTTATGCATGTTTGCAAAAACTTAAAAAACATTTCCTTGACAGCTATGCTAATCACTTAGGAATTAGGATAATGTCGCTTTATTTATTAACTTTAATGGATTTTTATTTATTTTTTATTTTTTATTTTTTTTGGCTAAAGATTCTAGGACTAGAAGTAGAAAAAGGGTTTCAAATACTTTCATTATTGTATATTTATTTATTTGATACTTCTATTAGGACGTTTGGTACATAAAGAATAGTAGCTTCACTACGATACAAAATACACTAACATCGATGATAGCCTGATTGACAATCCTGCTTAAAGTGGGTACAACAACAAATTGCCTATACAAACTCTATGATTTATATTCGTTTATTTTTAAGGCCGGGTCATAGTTCAACCAGCTAGTATGATTATGACACATATTTTTTCACATACCAAAAAAAAAAAAAAAAAGTAGACTTAATAATATTGTTTATATGTTCCTTTCAATACAAATAAACTAAAACATCGAAAATAAAATGTAAATCATACGTAAAATCTTAAGTTTTTTTTTTTTTTTTTTTTTTTTTTTGAGAAAGACGTAAAATCTTAAGTTGTACCGTATAAAATTCACAAATCTTTTTATAATCATAAAAAAATTAAAAATTAAGAAAGAAAGAAAAAACCCTAACCAAGGGGGAGGAAGGGAAATAATGGGTGGCCTGTAGTAGTCATGAAATTAAGAAGAGTACCTAACCATTATACCAATCTTTTGGGGCCAAAACCACATTTGATATCATGATTTCAGCCAAAAAAAAAAAAAAAAAAAAGAAGATAAGTTCATTTAGTGGTCATAAACTATTGATAATCCATCTATATTGTTTGAATGTTTTTTAAAATTAAAATGAGAATAAGAGAAAATAACAAGACGTCATATACATTGGCAATTATATATATCCTTCTTATTTTTTATAATTAAAAAAAAGGAATTGAAATTATAAAGAAAAAATTAACGGATTTAGATAGGGTTCAAGTACTAATCCAGTGATAATAAAATATTTTGTGGTGCCCCATGTCTATGGTTCAAACCCCATCTCTTACTCTATATGGTCTAAAAATAGCAAGAAGGGTTTGGAGGGTAAGATACCACTCCAAATAATAATCCCTCAAACTCTTTCCCTTATTCCTTAATAAAAATTCAAATAGGTTGAATTAAACCCCACCCTTGTTCTCTCTCTCCATCATCATTCAAACACACTTTAAGGATATATAGATGAACCAATCATTTGGTTGTGGTTGTGAAGCTTAATAATGTTCTTGATGGTAACATGACTTGAAAGAAAGTCATTATAAAAACATTGTGAACAAGCTTGAAAGACAATTTTTAGTCCAAGTGCCAAGCTTACCTTGCAAGCAAGGATGGAACCTGAATTCCATCTTTCGGGGCCAAAAACATAAATAAAAACTTTCACAATTAGGGAATAAGAAATATACTAAGATTCAAAACTAAATTAACAAAAAAAAAAAAAACCATAATTAACTAGAATATATTCAATTTTAACATAACATATATAAAAGAAAAGACACAAAATAACTATTTTTAATACATTTCTACTTAGTCATCTATCAAAATGGAACTCTAAATATTTTTTATATCTCAAATAACAAAATATATATAAAAATAAGAGATGCAAAATAACTGTTTGATACCTATACATAGATATACTATTTAAAAAATATATAAAGTTTTGGGGTGTTCATGGCCCTTATCCCTTTAGGGCTCCATCCTTGCTAACAAGAATAAGCCTAGAAAGATGTTACTTAGCTAGGTTGAGAATTAATACCAAATAAGAACTTTCTAATTGATTTTAAATGGTTAAAACGCATTGTTATAGATTATGAAAATATGAGTTATACATCTCTTTAAGATCACTAGCATCTGGGTGGCCAAAAAAGTTCTACTTTACCATCTCAAAAGTTACTTTATTTATTATACCAACTCGTTTTACAATACACCCAACATCCTAATTTTCTTATTTATACCATCTCATTTAAATATTCGCTTTTATTCTTTCTTTATTATTTGTTTCCAACGGTCATATTTTCAAATAATAGTCATACTAACAGTAATATTTTTTAGAACTTGACTTGACTTTTCTTAATGGAGATTTTATTTTTTATTTTTTATTTTTTATTGAACAATCAGATTTTTGGAAATCCATATTTCTATGACAATTATTTGTTTGGAAAAAAATGTGTTTAAATTCATTTACGCAAAACACACTATATATTGAACCTGTCAAAATCCATTTACATAAAACATACACTATATAATAAACCTGTCGAATTCCATTTACACCCTATATATTGTACCTGCCTGTCATGATTCATTTACACAAAACACACTATATAATGAACCTGTCAAATTCCATTTACATAAAACATACACTATATAATGAACCTATCAAATTCCATTTACACACTACATAATATACCTGTCAAAATTCATTTATGCAAAACACACTATATAATGATCCTGTCAAAACCCATTTACATAAAACAAACACTACATAATGAACTTGTCAAATTTCATTTACACACTATATAATGTACTTGCCAAAATTCATTTACGCAAAACAAACTATATAATGAACCTGTCAAATTCCCCATATGCAAAACACAAACTATGAACCTATCAAATTCCATTCATGCAAAACGCAAGCAAAACATAAACTATACTATGCAGTTGGACAATTTTTCCATTTCCAATGCATGCAATCAATGCTTCCCAACATCCCTGGAAATCCACAGCTTTCACCATGGGCCAACAATTTAGCAATGTCTTCATTGTTTGGTGACCTCAAGTATTCCTCAAAGAAAATATCAACCACTGCTGCAACAAAATTTTTCAAACTCTCCATTGCAATACTTTATCCAATCCTCACATATTCATCTATAAAATCAACTGTTACCCTATATGCAAGCATCCTAACTGTAGCGGTCATCTTTTGAAGTGAAGATAAACCAAGCATTTGGGCATTATCTCTTTTTTGGATAAAGTAAGTTTCATAAGCTTCTACCTTAGATTGAATACGGAGGAAAAGAGAACGACTCATCCTAAATCTCCTCCGAAATAAATTAGGAGGATATACTGGTGATACAGCAAAGTAACCAAGATAAAGTCTTAGTTAACTTGCCAAATGATTACGTCTAATATACCAACAACATTTATGTTGTGATGTTGAACTCTTGAGACATCTATTCATTATCTCATCCTCATCTAAGTCATCAAAAAGTAATTTGTGAAACAGAGAGTGATAGGGTCGGAGCCAGAACTTTGAGTTGGGGGGGCGATTTTACTGTTGGTTGTGTGCAGTGATTTCAACCTTTGATTCTGCTACTTAATTACTAAGATTTTTTTTTTTTTTTTTCTTTGGTGTGTGTGTGTGTGTAGGTAAGAACAAATTTATTTTTGCTTAGAATTTTTTAAAGGGCAGGGTTATTTATTTTGGATAAAATTAGTTAATTGAGCTTAATTTTGTTTTTAGTTTTACTAGTAATTTTTGTTGTTGAGCTTTTTTTTGGCTTGTATATTTTGTTTTAGATTTCAGATCTATAAATTTTTTTATGGTCACTAAAATGAGGAAAATGCTAGAGTTGCAAGTTTTTTTATAAATTACTTATGTAATAAGTGGTTACTAGTAAGTAAAAAAATGATATGAGTGGTGTGCCCATATGCGAACCAATAAGAATTTGCTACCAAAAAGGTTTGTAAAAATGTTATAAAAAAGTTTGTGAGTATAACATTACTCTTAAAAGAATCAATGATATTGTTAAAGGAAATAAAATGTAATTTTATGGAATAAAATTGCTAAAATTAATACACATACATATATAATAATATTTTTTATAAAAAAAATTTAGGAGGGGCCATTGCCCCCCCTAGTCCAAGGGTAGTTTCGCCCCTGGAGAGCGACCCATTGACAAAACCTTCAAGACAACATTATTAAAAAAATTATCAATATAAATGAAAGGAAGATAAGCAAAACAAGTTCTATAATATTCGTTTAGGGGGACTAAAACTACTTAGTTTATGAAATTTAATATAACAGCAAAACTCCAAGAAGCATTTACCAAAATAAGGTCGAAACAAGACATAAGTATAAGATTGAACATAGACTTAAGTATAGAAGATATGACATCAATCATAGAAAACACATAAGCATTTCATATAACAAAAAATGTTGTGATTACATAAGTGGCATAATAGAAAATACCAAGAAATCACATAAGAGTTTAGATATTTTTTGGTACATAACAAAATACAAAAAAAAAATAATAATAAAATAAAAGAAGCACCAAAAATTAGGTTGGAATAAGACATCATTTACATGTGCCAAACCTAGGCCTAAAATAAGCCAGTACAAAAAATTAGGTTAGAACAAAGACTTCATCAATATGTGCCAAAATTAGGCCTAAATATGCTAGTACAAAAAACAAGAACAATACATCATCTATATGTCAAACCCAACTATTTACCACCAGTTTGTCTTGCAATGATTTCCTTTTAGCGTTTTTCAAAAAAAGTTCTTTGAATTTTGGTCATGCCACTTGTATCCATCATCATTATTTTTTGATCCTCATTTTCCATTTCAATATGAAGCATTTCCTTTTCAATCCCAATTCTTTCATCCTCTTTAAGCATTTGAATCCAAAGCCTTTTGATGCGAATCTCAATCGACACGCTTTGAGACCCAACAAAAATATTGGAATACTTGCCCAAGAAGACTAAAATTCAGATTTTTGATAGAAACTCTGACCCAACGTTTATAATCGAAATGCAAACCAAAGGTATAAGACTAACACCTTGACCCAATGATTATAATTGAATCACGAACCAAATGTATAAAGTTTGAACGCCACAAGGAAGAATCTCTGATACGTTCACAGTTCTTGAAGAATCAAAAGAAGAGCAAAGCCTTACCTTTTCTGATTTTTATTCAATAGTTTCTTTAAAACGTTTACAGACTTAGGAGCCTATTTAAGGGCTCCATAAAACTTGACATACAAGAAAATATATTCTCAAATAACTCCTAATTGATACCTAACCATATAAGGAATCAAATTTGACCTAAAAAGCCTTAAATGCACCTAAAAACAAGGAAATAAATCACCTAAACCTAAAATAACGTTTTTTACATAAAAATACCAAAAATAATAAATTACAATAATTAAATAATAAATTTTGTCACACATCAGACCCCTCCTCTTGAAACAAACTCATCCTCGAGTTCATCTTTGAAATCTAAAATCTTCCGCTCCAAATAAACAAATACTTCGAATGCTTTAATAACTTGATCCGATTCTGAAACTCGAATCCTTCATAAAATGTAGCGTAAAATTTCTTCTCATGTACTTTCAATTTATTTGCAACATCAATCAACATAGGGTTGATAATAAAATTAAAATTTTCTACTTCAAGAAAATCAACATATTGAATAGTCATCTTCAACAAATCAACTGAGACTTGAGGATTGTGAGTTGTGGACTCATCCTCATATTTGACCTCAATTGAATCTTCCACAATGTTTTCAATAATTACCATCTTTTTTGTTTTTTTTCACTATTTTTTTTTTAATAACAAGAAACAAAAGATAAAAAGGATAGAAAACTAATTTTAGAACCTGTGCTCTGATACCAAATGATGCGTACCTCAATCGACACGCTTTGAGACCCAACAAAAATATTGGAATACTTGCCCAAGAAAACTAAAATTCAGATTTTTGATAGAAACCATGACCCAACGTTTATAATCAAAACGCGAACCAAAGGTATAAGAGTAACACCTTGACTCAATGATTATAATTGAATCACGAACCAAATGTGTAAAGTTTGAACGCCACAAGGAAGAATCCTTGATAAGTTCACAGCTCTTGAAGAACCTAAAGAAGAGCAAAGCCTCACCTTTTCTGATTTTTATTCAATAGTTTCTTAAAAACGTTTACAGACTCAGGGGCCTATTTAAGGGCTCCATGATAAAACTTGACATACAAGAAAATATCTTCTCAAATAACTCATAATTGATACCTAACCATATAAGGAATCAAATTTGACCTAAAAAGCCTTAAATGCACCTAAAAACAAGGAAATAAATCACATAAACCTAAAGTAACGTTTTTTACATAAAAATACCAAAAATAATAAATTACAATAATTAAATAGTAAATTTTTTCGCACATCACCTTTCCTTTTCAAAACCAATTCTTTGTTCATCTACTCAAACCATCTCCGCTTTGATTCGAAGAACCTCTTTTTCCTATTCATGTGCTTCTTCAATGTAGTGCAATTTCTTTGTCAAATATTCCGCAAAATCTTTATCACCATCCTTGCTCTTTCAATTAGCCTTTTCGGCTTTTCTACCAATCGGTCTCTCAAACTCCGCCGTGTTATCACACTCTCCACCCCCCCCCCCCCCCAACTTCACCTATTGAACTCGAAGTTTGAGGTAACCCTTTTGATCTTTCCTTAGGCGTACTCCACTATGGTTGGTTCTTCAACAAAAGCCAACAATGTTCAAATTGGAAACATGTATTGTTGGGTGATGTAGCTTTATACAAAGCCTTTGCTTGATCAAGCTAAATTACCAAAAAAAATAAAAAATAAAACATAATTAGTATCTTCAAACCATTGCTGAAAGTTAATATTTTGACATTGTAATATAATTTATACCTTGTCTTTGTCAGTCGCACCACTTTGATTATTTGCTTTAGTTTTAGCCATAACCCCACAAAATTTACTTATCTCCCTATTAATTGTAGACCATCGACTTTTTAGGGAGGAAGAAGAACGCTTTGTTCCATAGGTATTGTGCATGCAAAAGTATTGCCAAACTTTAGCAGTAAATGTCTCTTGCTTTTGCTCATTTCCACGCATGGGAGCCACGTAGTGTTAAGCCATGCCGAGACAAGGAGGACGTCTTCCTCCACACTAAAGTTGCCACCCTGTGTTGTTGTCTTGGGGGTGACAATTTTAAGTTCTGGGGAAGAATCTTGAATAGACATTGGAGTAATTTTAGATTTTTCCAAAAATTGTGCCTCAAAGTTGGAATCAGTTTTTAAGATATTAGCATATAGGGATATGTTATCTTGTGAATCCATCCCTTTTAAATAGGTAATGTAAACAATGACGCAACCTACTTATGGACACTCCTACAAAGCACCCAAAATACCAAGATTATGAGATGACAAAATAAGTAAACCAACTTAAGCAAGCATTTAGAGTTTTTATCACAATTAAATTCCTAAATGTAAAGAAGACAACCAACTAAAGCATTTATGTAGAATTTCTCCCCATAATAACAATGGTTGAAACTCCAAAATGGTACCAACTAACAACTGATAATAGTTTAAATGATACCATTGGGTTGGATTGGGATACAATGCAATACTAAATAATTAAGTCTAATGACAAAAGAAAGAAAACTATTTAAGAAGGCTAACTACAATAAAATAAGATAGATAAATTTTCAAAACATTTAAGAACTCAGACTCTCAAAAACTTCTTACTTTCTTAAAAAGTTTGATAAGCAATTCCAAGTAAACATTATAATCATTGCTTTACATTTCAAAATCAAGATGGAACACGCATCATTGAAGTATAAACATATTATCATCACACAATAACTTACTTGAGGGATCTCATAAGTTCACTTGAACTAGAAAAGAGGGAGAGCATAGTTATAGTGTTCATAATTATCATAGATTACCATATAAAGATAAGAAAAAATCTTTTTTACAAATCCTGTTAGATGACAAATACATCCAATCAAAAAAGTTACTACTAGCAAGAATCATAGTACTAATAATAAAAGTTTTTTTTTTTTTTTTTAGAGAATTGTTAGAAAATTTATTGATGTAAAATTATAGTATCACAAAAAAAAAACTTTGGCCTTGAGCATCCTGGGTAGCACAGGAAGGCCACAACAAGTTACATTACAACCCACCATTACTTTGCCAAGACCAAACAATGAAATAAAAACAAGGAAAAATAAAACCCATCCTTGGGACCTAGACAACGAGCAAATGAGTGAAAAACAGCAAAAGAATTAAAACCATAGTAGTACTGAGCATGTTTTCATGAATCAAGATATCCAAAAATGCTAGCAAACATCAGATTATAAACCAATGATCAAACAATTCAAACATCTCAGAAGAGATGTATCTTACTTGTCTACCCTTAACTATTCAATTTTAATATTTGAATCAAAAGATTAACACTTAGGGCTTGTTTGGATGAGGGTGATTTTGGATCATATCACTCAGTTTCCATAACGAGTTCTTAAAATACGTGGGTCCCACAAAAACTTCTTGTTTGGCTTGATTTTCAACTCTTGTTTCCATCACTCAAAACTCAAAATTTTGAGTTAGAGTGATGGAAATAGGAAAAAAGAAATATGTGTTTTCATTTTTTGAGAATTGAGTTTCAGTGGCATTTTTGTAAAATTAAGCAAAGAATGGGACCCACCTGTATGACTTGTTCCATCAAGTAACGTCTCTCTCCAACCGTTCTTCTCTGTCTCTTCTCCTTCTTCATTTTTTTTTTCATTTACCCAGAGCTCTCTCTTCTCACTGACCCTTCATTGCTTCTCCACAAGCCGCCACCACCACGCCAGTCATCACCATCACGAGCAACCACAAGTCGTCACCATCAAGCTCAGCCCAGATCGGTTCATCTTTGTGTCTAATTCCGTGATTTAGGTCTCCAATTTAAGGATTCTAATCCAAGCTTGTGATTTGGGTCTCCAATCAGCCCAAACCCTTCATTTTTTTTTCCTTTGGATTTTTTGTGTGGCATCAGAGAGAGAGCAAGACCAGATCTTCACGTTGGAGAGGAGAACAGGGGATTCAAGAAACAACGTCGGATTGAGCCCAAGTGGGATTGTGAGACACGTGGACCTCGAGATCGGAAGCTTCACCGGCGACATCAGCTTGTACTTCGCAGTCGTTTCATTGTTTTGGGTCAGATCTCCATTTTTTGGCTTCGGTTTCTTTTTTTTTGCTCTGCGTTGTTCTTCTTCTTCTTCGGCGATGTGGGATTTGGTTGTGGGTTTCCTGTGCATTCTTTTGGATTTTTTGTGTGGCTATTGGTGGTGTTGATGGTAGTGGAATCTAGGTTTGTCATTGGTGGTGGTGATGAAACTGGGTTTGGGTGTGGATTTCATGTTATTCATGTAGAGTCACACGGGTAAGGGAAGAAGGCAGTTGAAAAAGACTGATCAGTGGGCTCCACCATTTTGGCAAAAGGTGGACTTAAAAGTTGAGATATATGACTGAGTTTTGTTAACAAACAAAAATTTTGGATTTTTGGAGTGATAGTGGGTTTTGAGTTATGAGTTATAGGTTTTGAGTTTAAGTTATGAGTTTTGAAAACTAAGTTAAGAAAACTGAGTGATGGGGAAACCAAATGAGCCCTTAGAGTCTACAAAATCATAACCTTTGCTCTGATGATTACAGAGCTAATTTCAAACAATTATAGAGGAAGAAGAAAATAACATACCTCTGTATCAAAAGCTCAATCAAGCTGGAGCTGAGAAACTAATCCGATGATCCAAACGGTGAGAGACAAAACCCACCGATTCTTACCCAAACAATTGATGATTTCGTCAAAGTGAGATGACCCAAACGATTGATGAAATCGTCGAAGTGAGATGACCCAAACAAAACCCCAAAACCGATGGAGCTTCGATAAATCCCGGATCCAAACGAAACCCATATTTAAACCAACCAACAAACCCAATCAATCTTCGATCTAGGGACAGATCAATACAGTGAAAAGAAAAACACATAGAGGGAAAGAGAGTGATTGAGTGGCATGGAGAGAGCGATGGAGCTTCGGTGCTGCGCGGATCTAAACGAAACCCAAATCTAAACCAATGTTTCAAACCCTAGAATTTTTGATTTGGGGAGAGAGCAACACAGTGAAGAGGAAAGAAAAAAAAAAGTAGAGGGAAAGAGAGTGATTGACATGAGTGGCATGGGGAAAGTGTTGGGCTTCTGCAATTCAGAGAGAAAGTAGGAAGAGTGAGACTGAAATGAGAAGGAGCGTTGCTATGTAGCTGAATTGAAGAGAGAGAATGTCAGATATTTCAATTATAATAATAATATTTATTTTGCATCCAAGTGAACAGTTGGTTCTATATGTAAGAACCAATTGTTCACTGGTTGTAAAATTTTTTAGAAACCCATACCCAGATTTTGGGTGTTTTTTGAAGTTTTGGTTATAAAATAGCAATTGGGGGGTGTTTACACCCCCTAATGCTAGTGCTTTAACAACACTAGTGTGTTGTCTCCTAACAAGTATGAAACTTAACAAGTATGAAACTATGTTGGGAGTTGGGACCAAAGGGCCATGACCTCCTAGCCTTTGAATTTTTTAATTATTAATGCTTCGTTTGTTTCTACATTAACTTTTTTTTTTTTTTTTTGAAAAAAGAATCATTTTTCAAAATGCATTTTCTAGAAATTTATCTCATTTTTCAAAAAAAAAAAATTCTAAAAATTTTAAATTACATATTTTCATTGTTCTTAATATTCATGAAAATTTTAGTGTTGATCTAGAATTATTTACTATCTGATTCATGCGTATATTTTGAAGTTAAAAAGCTTGAAATTAAATCAAATTTATTATGACAGTGTTTTTAATCTCTGATAATCAATTTAGGGTATAATGGAGGACTATTAGGTCCCCCCTCCCTCCTACACATACATGTATGTTTATGTTCATATATATATATATATAGATATATATATATATATATAGATATATGTATGTATGTATGTATGTATGTATGTTGTAAATTGACAAAAGTTCAAAGGAACAACAAAATCGCAATGACTATGACAATGATATGATGTTGGTGAATCCTTGCAACCGAACAAGTACCCTACTAAGAAAGAGAAACCCTAGTTTGGTCTAGACCAACTAGAGTTTAGCTAAGGAAGCTCTGATAGTTATTTAAAAGAACTAGTAGGAAAAGAAAAGTAGTGGAGATGACAAAGTCCAGCATGAGAGATTATGTACCTCAGTCAGCATAATAGAGGAGTAGTTATAAAGCATTCAGGTGTCATGGTTAATGGGAAATTACCTTAAAATTGAGTAGAAGACTCACTAGCTAGTCATCCATTTAGGTTAATTGAGGAGAGATGTGACAAGATAGTAATTCAACTTGTAGGTGAATGGGACACGGTCCAATGTCTTTTAGGCATAATAATGCATATGTGAAGGAAGTTAGTGGACACTACTTTCTATGGTGACTATAAGGATCTACTTACTTGAAGAAAGAAATCCATAAGTTGATGGGAAATTACCTTAAAATCGAGTAGAACACTCACTAGCTAGTCATCCATTTAGGTTAATTGAGGAGAGATGTGACAAGATAGTAATTCAACTTGTAGGTGAATGGGACACGGTCCAATGTCTTTTAGGCATAATAATGCATATGTGAAGGAAGTTAGTGGACACTACTTTCTATGGTGACTATAAGGATCTACTTACTTGAAGAAAGAAATCCATAAGTTGATGGGAAATTACCTTAAAATCGAGTAGAACACTCACTAGCTAGTCATCCATTTAGGTTAATTGAGGAGAGATGTGACAAGATGGTAATTTAACTTGTAGGTGAACGGGATACGGTCCAATGTCTTTTAGGCATAATAATGCATATGTGAAGGGAGTTAGTGGACACTACTTTCTATGGTGACTATAAAGATCTACTTACTTGAAGAAAGAGATCCATAAGTTGGCCAAAATAACTATGTTCATAGCTCGTTTTTCAGTCCTCTAACCCCGCCTTGGCACGCCGAAGCCCACACACACTATCAAATATATAATCTTTATCTTTTATGAGATAAGGGAAAAGGATCATGTTTCTACTTTTGATTATCCTATTGTCAAAAATTGTAAGCAATGATTAGTGAGACCATAATTAGTGTATATATATATATATATATTTTTTTTTTTTTTTAAATTGAGTCATTCATCTTGTGTGAATTTCATCTTATACACAAGATAAGAAGATTGGGTTGGAGGGACATATTTGTATGAACCAAAAGTTGAGTGGCTCGCTATCTGCCCTCGTACACCTT
The DNA here is from genome assembly GCA_023055345.1 of Quercus wislizeni. NCBI lineage: Eukaryota > Viridiplantae > Streptophyta > Magnoliopsida > Fagales > Fagaceae > Quercus > Quercus wislizeni. Next base: position 15,020,110 of record JALGQJ010000005.1, read on the forward strand.
TTCACAGGTGGACCAATTTGTTTACATCTACTTTGGTTTTTTCCTTTTGTTTTCTGCGGGGCACTTTGAGTGGATGGATGATGTATAGCGTCAAAGTTGCAGGACGAAAATGGACCACACTGCGTGGCCTTTACGTATGTAACATTAAGGATTTCAATATACTTTAGCACTCGTTGCCTCTAGCTTGCCTGAATCCACATCCCATATTCAACAAAAATGCAATTGCAACTGTGTTTTTTCCCCCCTTGAATAAAACAATAAGAGTGATAGCGACGAAGTTAAGATTGTTCTTTCAAGGGATCAAATCAAATATATTACAAAAATTAAATCCAATTTAACCTTATATATATAAAGAAAGAGAGAGTGTATGTACATATGTGTATGTCTGTGACATAATTTACATCGCTGATCGTCCTTGCCAAATAACAATAAATATAAAAAAATTTAGTTAGTTGTCACGTTTCAAAACAATGTTGAAAACTAGCATCTCGAGTGTCTAAAACTCGAGTTCCAAGATAAAACTCGAGTTTTTAAGTCTCGATTTGTAAGAGGATGGGTGTGATGTGGAAAAAAATCCACGTGAAAATCGAGTTTTAAAGACTCAATTTCCATAAATTGCAGAAAAACGCCATTATAGGACTTTAAAACGTCACTATAGAGCTTAAAAACGCCACTATAGGGCTCCCAAACCTAGTACTTATAATTTTTTTTTTTTTGGCAGGAAAACGCCGCTATATGGTTTTAAAACGTCACTGTAAGGCTTAAAAATGCCACTATAGGTGAAATTTTTTTTGCATAAAACTCGAGTCTTAAAGACTCGAGATCGAGATCTATGTGGCATTTTCACATTCGCCAAGCGAGTCTTTAGGACTCGAGTTTTAATATGGATCTTGAGTTTCTAAAACTCGAGACGCTACTTTCCATTATTCTTTCAAACGTTGTCTAACTTACTACATAGAAAAGCTACACAATGCTAGTTTGCTCATTCCCCCTTACATCGCTCAATAAACAGATTACTACGCTATAACAACTCTCAACAGATCTTCATAAAAGTGACATGGATCTAGCGTGCATTTGTCTAGCACTGAAATTATATTTAAGCTACATACGTTTTGCCTTTTTTTGGGGTCCCATGGCACTGTTCATGGACCACCAAACTCAGCAAAACGCAGATTTTTAGGTAAATTTGAGTCCCACAACATTATTCACACATTTAAAAATTATTTTACTACAGTATTTTCAGTAATAAATTTTTAGTTTTCAGCAAATAAGCAGTATTCAAATAGACCTCTATAGTATAAATGGCACATATTGTCTGAATAATTGCCACATTAATGGTCACTATGCTTTTATATTAATTTGTAGAAATATATATCTTGAATAAGTTTTGATTTATGTATGGAAAAAGAATAAAAAAATTGATGCATTAATCATTTACATAAATTTGAGTCTATTTTGGCAAATATACTTTAATTTGAATAAGAAAGAAAAATGGCTCATTAGTCATTTATTTAAATATAATGTTTTTCTTTTTAAGCTTAGGACTTAGGAGGGCATTAGTGATATATATATATATATATATATATACCATGTCCCTTATTGCCCTTCTTTCTGCCTCTATAAGCAATGTTAGCAACACAATATTTTTAATAATTTGCTAACGTGACAAATTGTTATTAGGACAATATTATTTTCTGGTCTATCCATGACTAATATTAGTTTTATTAAGCATCAATCAAAATAGCTCAATGATACCAACAACCTTTGTGATATTGTGTTTCGGGTTCAAATCTACCTCCACCTCTCCTCTCCCACTTTTTTTTTCCTTAAATCGAAATGGGAATGAGAGATTCGTACCTAAATTCTCCTTTATAGGAGAATCAAGTAATACGATTGAGTTATAATGTTCTTAGCCCTCCTCTCCCGTTGTCACCTAGCAAAAAAACAGTAATTGCAAATCGTATTCACATTCATTCACAATTAACATTATGTTTATTATGCACCAATCATAATTAGCCTAATAATATCAGCATCCTTCACGGTATCATGTTTAGAGTTCAAACCCCCCTCCCCCTCCCCCTCTACCGCCACTTTTCTTTTTTCCTTACATCAAAATGATGATGGGAGATTCAACGTACCCAAATTCTTTGTATATTTCTATAATAGGACAATATGGGGTATGACTCTTAGCCCTCCTCTTAAATCTAGCAAAAAGAAGGAAGAAAAAAAAGAAGCAGCAATTGCATGTTCGCATTAAGGACCAACTGACTCCACGCGCCAGCATTCACGTGGCTTAACTGCAAGTGCCTTACAGTAGGACTATCCATGGACTTATCTTCCATTTTTCTTTCCACTTACAGCTGGACCCTACGCCGCCCGTGAGTATTTGTCGCCTTTAGTCCCCAGTCCCACGTCAAGTTGTAGAAAGACTCACACTCTAATTGGACTGTGTTCACCGACCAATCACCTGGCGGGTGGGCCTATCAAACAGGTAAGACAAAGAATATGGAGCAAACTTTGTCTCTTTTTTGTTTTGTTTTTTTTTAAATTTTCCCGCTTGTCTTGGTATTTTCTTTCTTTCTTTCTTTCTTTACTTGGCCAGGCTTGGATAAGTTGGATGGCTTCAATGGCTTGAGGCCTGACTCATAAGTCATCAAGTTGGGTGTGTTCTTTTTTACTAGTACTTCCATCATAATATTTTCACAACAAAATTTAACCTCGTTTAACTCATAATTGAAATCATATTTTTATTTATCATTAATAGTTTAACACTTATCACTTATGCTTTGTTATAAAATTATCATTATAGTAGCTTTACTCGTCCTCTTTACCGCTATGGCTTGTTTTGTGACTCCCCTGCTATCACCTAAATGCAGGGTCTAAAAACTTGACAAACAAAATTGGCCAATCCAAATCGACTAGACGTTTTAAAGCCGTGACATCAGCTTGGTGATCAAGATGTGATTGCCAAAAACCCTAGTAATGGTGCATAGTGATGGGGAACACAGGTGTATAGGTGTTTCACTTCATTTTAATGGATTTTGAAGAGTTATTGTATTAATAGTGTACTATCATAATAAGGAACTCATGAAGAATGACTACAAATAAAAGGTAAAACATATAAGTAAGGAGCTATGATGCATGGATACAGAAAAAATTTGAAAGTACTCATTTTCTACATGAAACCGACACAAGTATTGGCCGGATACGAGTAAAAATGTGTCCAATATGCACCTAGCCAAAAAAATAGTTTTTATTCTAGGTACGATTCAAACACAGCATAGACAATGACTCTTTCTCGCTCGCACTATAGGCTTGATCTTTCAAATCGCACCTCATCGTCGGTCAACCCTCTCTGCTTCTGGCCTTTCTTGCAGTTGTTGATCTAATTTTTTTCTTTAGAAATTTTGTTTTTGATCAGTTTTGTTGTTTCCTTTTTGATCCTTTTGTCCTCTTGGACCTTTTGGTCATTTCGTTAAGCTATGTGTGATGAGTCAAGATTGTTGGGTTAGATTCATTTATTTTTATTTTTATATTTTAATTAAGGACAGAGTTTCTTTCTAAATTAATTTAGAGATAAACCTTTCAAACTATTCCTATGTCTTTTTATTAGATGTGAATTTTAAAAATCTAATGATTGGATTATATGTTCTTTATGTTCTCAATATGCATGTCAAATTTTGTTCAAATCAAATGTTATTTATTATTCAATCAAAAAATATAATTTTTATGCACAATTTTTTACCACAAAAACTTGAAAATTTTAAACATATCATTGATGACATAGCTATTGATCTCTAATTTTCTTGAAATTTTACAAACATGGAGGATATAATAAGATTATACAATTCAACTGTTTCTAACTTGCACGTACAACATGTTTATTATTGTTTTTCTTCTAAAAAAAACTATTTATTATTGTTTTTAAATTAATGTTAGATATATTATTTTTAATATTTTAGTGGTTAAAACTTAAATCAAACATAAATTATTTCCTAAATATATGAAATATACCTATAATTAATTAATTAATTAATTAATTTTCGTATCTCGAATGTGTCATGCCCTAGTTTTTCAAGAAATTTTGTATCCTTGTATCATCTATTGTGTTGTACACGTGCCCACACTTATGCCCATGCAACATACGTGAGGACTGCTACTAGAGGTAGGATAGAGATTCCAAGAGATGTAGATATCGGATCCTATATGACACAATTTGCGATTATGTTTGGTTCATGTTGGAGCATTTTTATATGATTTAATTAAAATGAATAAATATGACAATATAAATGTAAATATATGAGAGTTAATATGGAAGATAAGGAGTTAGTGGAATGTTTAATCCTACATTGAAAAAGTGAGAGACTATTTTATTCTTTTTAATTGTAATGATTAATGAGCTGATATATATTTTAGCATATATTGGGCTAGATTCATTCAAAATAAATTTCCATATCCATTGATGAGTAAATGACATTTTTATTATGGAAAATGAAGAGTCGTTCACCCACTTAATGGTATAGCTATTGGGCTTATTTATTCCTTCAGAAACTCCTTATCTCATCCATTAATTGTGTAACTTCAGCCCATTAGATTTATATCCAACAATTAATTTTGTAACACCCATTACATCAGATTTATGTCCAGCAATTACAAGCATTCTTATATACTAAAAAATAGAGAGATTCTTGGCAAGGAATTGTGTTTTTTCTGGTGGAGTTTTGGACTTGAACACTTTGTGCAAAGGTTGTTTTAGTCATATGACATTTGTTGGGTTGTTGTATCCTTGGGGAGTCAAGTCAGAGAAGACCTACACCAATTACAAAGTTTAGCCAACCAAGGACTTGAATTTCCATAAAGAGAGCGAGTGTCACGCCTCAATCCAAATAATGTTATGTAATTTTTCTCTTCAAATTAATAATATTCAAAAGTATTATTTAGTTTTTTTTTGTGTTATTTCCATTATTATTGTAGCATCAAATTCTACTTGATTGATGGTCAATAAATGACCCTTTTAATGTGTGGATGAGAGCGAAGTCAACCTCCCAACATGGATGAAACTACATTAGAACACCCCCCCCCCCCCCCTCCTCTCAATTTTTGAAAAAAAAAACACACGCACACAAATATATATATATATATATATATATATATATATATATATATATATATATATATATATTACATTTTTGTACCCTCTAACTTTACCTAAAATTCAATTCAATTCAATCCTGTAACTTCAATTTATTCAATTTAGTCATCTAACTTATAACTTTGTTAGGTTCAATATATTGAATGTTGGCAACCAATGACAAAAAAGGTTGAGTATTGCTGAGTCTAAGTGTTTGTTTTTTGAGTTCAAGATAAAGATCAAAAATCAACTTAAGAAAAAATCAATTTTTGGAATCTTGACACTTGCTTGACACATCCTCAATTGATCGAGCATTGCAAATTTTTTATTTTATTTTTAATTATCTAACATGTTTCACATTAAGTCAAGTATAAAAGTGAGTTTTTATAACCCTAAATAAAATGCTTATAAGGGCCCATTAAACACAACTCTTTAAAATGTTCGAAATAAAAGAAGGAAAAAAAAAATTGTCCTATTCAGAGAGAAAACCATAGTCTACACCTATTCAACCTGTGATTTCAAAAGCAAATTGAGAGCTTTCCTAATGTTATTGTTGAGATCAAATCTTCGAGGTGGTCCTTGAAATCACGAACGGGAGGTTCACATTAACAAAATCTAGAGTAGAAGAGTCCAACGAGGTTGGAGCTGTGTGTGATCATATGAGTAAGTATCTACTGGAAGTAGCAATAGAAATTAGAATTAATATCTATTGTAAATACTTCAATTTTACTAAGTGGGTTTTGTTTCTTGGGATTGGTGTTAAATCCTTGGTGTGTATTTACCATTGGCAATTGGTTATTCACATCGTTGGTGTGTATTTACCATTGGCAATTAATATCTATTGTTAAATCCTTGTTTGTTCTTTATGTTCTACATTTTACTTTTAGCAATATGCTTTGTGTTTTGAGATTAACCAAATTGAACAACCAATTATAATTGCTTAATTATTAAGCTTGGGTAAAACTAATTAATTCTCAACAACTAAGATCTAAATTTCCCAACAAAATTTATTCAATTTCCCATCCAAACCCCCACCCCCACCCCACCCCACACCAATCTTTTTTTTTTAAATAAAAAACCTATTACAATAATATAAATCATACTTTTTTTAGAAGAATATAAATCATATATGAAATTACAATTAAATTGATCAAATCAAATCAAATCAAACTAATTTTTACATGGACTGAATAATATAATCCAAATTATTTAATAAGACAATATCACAACAAAAACAAAAAAGTTTTAATATCCAAGGATTTAAATACTTAATAATAATAATAATAAAGCTTTAACACTAATAATCTAATATATAACAATATAATCTAAAAACTAAAATAAGAATAGGAAATAAGTGAGAAGTGAAACCCTAAGATATTTTTATAAAATATTAATTACATTAGGAATAGTTTGTAAACATATGTGGGATAGGGCAGGGTAGGAAAGTCTAGATCCATCCCCACCCGGCCCTGTGGGTGCACAGCAAAAATCTTGCTTCATACTCGCCCCACCACCTTTGTGGGGTAGTCGGGCCGGACATGACAGAATTTTCATATCTATACGCCAAGCATGCATCATCATAGCCACTAGCAATGACACTGTACCATCCATTGTCATCAAGGCCTACTCAATGTATTTTGGTGCCTAAGGAGACAGCTCTAAGAGAGGCATTTTTTTAATCTTTAAATATTTATTAAATAATATTTATTAACTTTAGATGTCTTTTTCATTTACAATCTATTATTCTTACTTTATGAGATACAAAATTACTAATTCAAATTTCGGTAATATTTCATTTTCAATTGATAAAATGGTTAATCCACTTAATCCTTTTTGTAACATAGTCAATCTTAAAAATAATTTTATCAATTTTAATTTGAAATTGAAATTTTTACATACACAATTGTAACATTTTTATTTTTTTATTTTTTTTCATATCCAGATGGATTTTTTAATAGACATCTAAAAGAAATGCCAGCTACACTATAAAATTATAATATAACTAAAATAAAATCACTTTTAAAACATAAAAAACAGTAAATCAAAGTTATTAAATCACCATTTTTCAAATATATATATATATATATATATATATATATATTTTTATATATATATTAAATTACTATTATAACTCACCAAATCTCAGAGTCTACAATAATTCCAACGTTCACAAGTAAAGATGGGTTAACTAAAATTCAAATTTATGCTACTACAATTTTTCATTTCAATTATATACAAAGTATAAGATATAAAGAATAAAGAAACTTATTCACCTTCAATATGACTTTTAAAGATAAATTTAGGGGTAAAAGGGACAAATAGTGAGTTTGTCAAGAGATACTTCTCAAAAGAAAGAGCAAAAAAGAAAATATGGGTGCGGTGGTGAATTTTCCAACAACCCTTAGTTGGATGGGATCGAATCCTAAAATTAATTTGTGTTTTGGGTTGGACTTAGCCCACAATAGGAGGTCCCAGAAACAATTCGTATTGTAAGAGGTGGTGGCTAGATGGTGTTTTGATAATGGTCTTTTTAGAATCTTGGCCAGCCAAGGAGGCTACCAAGTGGCTAAATTCTCCCTTTTGAGGTCCGAGCTGGATTCTCTTATACTTGAGATGGTTTTCTATCCTCACTTTTTCTCTCGTGTTTCACTCCCCAATTCCGGTTCCAACTCCTACTCTAATTTTTCTTTCCTTTTTTATACCCTTCTCTTAGTGGACCCATCATGATAATGGAATATTCCACCTGTGCGTGGGTCCCTCCACTTGTGGGACTTGAGTGGGTCTCTAAGTCTATATCACTGTTCCTACATGTCTCATCGTGTGCTAGAAGTGAGACTCAAACTCTGCTATTGAGAAGATTTTCTAGTAACTTGTGTCTACTGCTGAATCTTGTGCTCAGCTGGCGGATTTTCCCAAAGCACCACTTTATATCCTTGACAAAGACAAATCCTCATCAGCATGCTCATGTCGAGGTGGAGCATTTTTAATTATGCCTTACATAGCCAAGGTGGGTCATATTCAAGCTACCCCCTACAATAGGTTTCTTCCATTTTTCGTAATGCCACATTTTCAACCAAAAAAAAAAAAAAGTCAATTTATAAAAAACATATCTTTATTTTAAGTTGTTATATATGAAAGTATGATTTATAACCAAAATTATGGGGTCATTTTACATTCAAGGGCGTAAGGCAATTGCCTACATAGTTTTTTTTTTTTTTTTTTTTTTTGACAATCGACAGCATAATCTTACCCTTCTTCACCTCAAAACCACTCGAACTTGAGTTCATGAACCCGTCAAGCCGCTAAGACTTGGAAAAATACTAACTCTCCTACTAACGTGGACAGTGGTACAATTGCCAACATAGTTGAGTCCACCTTCATTGTCATCTCCATCAATGGTACTCTCAAAATCTATATCGACCATTGAAGTACGACTTGAAAACTCACCTTTTTTCGAATAATAATGTCCATCTTCAATGCCACATCAATATGTCAACCCCTCCACCATAAATGACAAGACAAACCACCCATCGGCCCTAAACAACATCCAAAGCATTTTTTTTCTTTTTTATATAAATATAAAGTAAATAAGTGATTCAAAGGACATGAAAAAACTCAAATAGTCACCGAGTCATCGATTCATTTATCCAATGGACCGGAATGATCTAGATTTATCAACTATTTTTATTTTTTTTTAGAAACAGATTTATCAACTATTGATGGCACTGTTATAATTTTTTTTTTTTTTTTTGTTACAAGTTGGCTCTTGAAATAGTAGAACAAGTCGGATATAATTAGATCGATGAGTCTTGTATCTCAAACAAAAAAAGAGATTGATAGATGATGGCCCTACCACATTTATAATTGATAGGTCGAAGTAGGCAAATGGGAACCCCACTCTGAAACTTAGGCTCACAGGATTGGGACTTGGGAGCAGTGACTATGCTATTAGCTTGGGCTTTTACTGGCTTGGCTATTTTAGAGCCGAAATATCAGCCACCGTATCCCATACTCTCATAGCTCAGAGTTGGTGAGCATGCCAAAACAACAACTGAACAACACCCAATTTCGAGATTTACGAGATTTTTAACCAATTTCTCTCCAATAATGTTCTACTAGTATTTGTCTATATATAAAAATAATAATGTTATGCTATCATGAGAACATGAAAAACAAGGGTCCTGTTATTGAGTGCATTTAAGAATATGGCATAGATGAAAATTTTCATGCAATCAATCAACTTTTTCTAAGTAGTCAAATTATTTTCGGTCAAAGTTAGTAATTTTTGTTTCCTTCCAATGTAGTTGGTCACATATTATTCTCCTAATGGAGCATTATAAAGATACTCATTAAATTAAAAGTGACTCAACTCTTTATAAATTAAAAACCAATCGAATTCATTATAAAATTTAGAGGGTGTTTGGATATACGCGTAAATGAAAAAATGTGTGAAAATACGTATAATATTATTTAAATATTCAAAATTATTATTCTAGTTACACTACCAAACAGTCCCCTTAATCTTAACAAATAACATAAGACACCTTAACAATGTCTTTATCTATTCTATCTACTACGTATTAATTTCCTTCACTCAACAAAGTGTCAAAGTCTGCATTTGTATTTTCTATTCTCACACACACACACCCAACCCAAGCCTCGAGCCTAGTTAGCCTCCTCCTACATACAAAATACATACACACACGGACACTTTGCACTATTTCCAAATCCAAACACAAGAAGCCCTCCAATAGAGAAGTACTGCCTTTCACGGACTCGTCTCGTCTCTTAGTAAACAGCTTGAGTCCTCAAAACTGACTCATAGATTAGATTCCATCCCAAGTCCCGACTGGTTCTCTCTCTCTCTCTCTCTCTCTCAAACCAAAACGTACAAACAACCACATTTAATACCAATGCCAACTGAGAACTAGCTTTCATCCTCTTCCCAATCAGTCATCTATCACGGGTCACCAAACCAAAAAAACCAAAAAAACACAACATGTTTTGTAACTTTTATTAAGATATTATTTCTGCTTTCCATAAAAAAACATTATATATAACGACCCCCTTCATCTACATGTCCAAGAAAGATATTCCTGTGCTTTACAAGCACCACAATTTTTCTTATTCTTTTGTCTCAAACTCAATGGCTATGGCCACCACCATTGCAAACAGAGCACCGAAGGTCTCTGTTTTGCTCTGCTTTTCCATATACTTTGCTTTGCTTTCCTTTAGCTGCAGCCGGGTTTTAGGCCAATCATCACCTGTTTTTGCCTGTGATGTTAAGAGCAACTCGAGCCTGGCGAGCTTGGGGTTCTGTGACACGTCTTTGAGTATTGATTCGAGAGTTGGGGACTTGGTGAAGAGGCTGACATTGCAAGAGAAAATTGGGTTCTTGGTGAACAAGGCAGGGAGTGTGAGTAGGCTTGGGATACCACAGTATGAGTGGTGGTCTGAGGCTCTTCATGGAGTCTCTTATGTGGGCCCAGGGACTCGTTTTTCCAATGTGGTACCTGGAGCTACCAGCTTTCCTCAAGTTATTCTCACTGCTGCTACATTCAATACTTCTCTCTTTGAAGCCATTGGAAGGGTAAGAAATTGACTTTTCAAAGACTTGATGATACCCTTTTTCTGTTTCCTTTTGCTCCTTTCATATTGCCATGTTTTTATGCATTCTCTGATCTTTCAGATGATAGTTTTCTTTTTTACAATTGCATTTCTGATTTTTTTTATTTTTTATTTTTATTATTATTTATTTTTTAACTAAGAATTTTGATGAAATGGAAGTGTGAACTATTTTTGGGTGAGTTTGATTTAGATAGGAGAACTCATTGTGTCGGTTATATGATGATTTTATCATCTGTAACAACGTGTCAACATCCTCATCAATATCACTAATTAAATTCTGATGTTGTTTGTTCAACATGCCGTCTGAGATACAATGAAAAAGATTATAATCAAATAGATTAATGCTAGAGAGAGAGTGAGGGAGTGAGTGAGTGTGTGAAAACAACTAGTGCTTCACAAAAGATGTATATTAATTGTTTATTCATTTCCGGTTTTATGTTGTTTTCTAAACAAAAGACATACACAATACGCAAATGCCATTTACAGCTGTTGATCAGAACTGATCATTATTTCATTGCTTTTCCCTTGAGATCTTTATGGATATGAGGAGGACAGATCTCTTTATGGTTTAACTAACAAAAGCATGTGGAGGATAGTTATTAGGTTAACTTCTTTAATGACTCACTTTCGCTTTAGCCTAAAAAGAAACACATAAATGTAAATAAATATAAACAAAGTTTCTCTCTAAACTAGTTTAGAAATCCTTCAAATTTATCATATATTTTTATATTGAGTGTGAAATTTGAAAATCTAACTGTTAAATTGCATGTTCTTATTATATCATTTATGCTTGCAAAATTTCAAGAAGATTAAAGATCAATTACTATGTCATCAAACAAATGTTAAAATTTTAAATTTTTGTAATCTAAAATTGTGTATAAAAGATAAGTTCATTGATCGAATAGTAAATAACATCTGAATTGGACGAAATTTGACATGCATATTAAGAACATAAGGAAGATGAAATTCAGTGATTAAATTTTCAAAATTCACACCTGAAAAAAAGATATATGATAAGTTTGAAGGGTTTCTCTCCAAACTAGTTTGAAGAGAAGCTTTGTTCAATAAATATATATATATATAAGGGTATGGTAGTTGGTGGAATTATAATTTGAGTGTAGCTTGCAGTGTTTTGAAATCTATGGAGACTTTTGTGAGTCTTCCAGCTTGCAGAGTAATGGATACAGTAGGGAATAGCGATGGTGATTGATTAGCAGTGACATTTTTTAATAACTAAGACTTTCACAGAATACAATACGTGTAGAATGGACAATTACCAAGATAATTGTTTTTAGAGTAGAAAATTTCAGTTACCAAGAGGAGCAAAAACCAAAAAAAAAAAAAATCAAATCAAATTAAGCAGGACAAAATTTGGTTTGAACGTTGAAAGTTGGAGCAGTTGGGCAGGTGGGAAATTTTGAAATTTGAGTGTCGTGTAAATGTCTTCAAAGTTTGAAGGCACTATTTCTAATGACACTGTTGCATGGTTTTTCGTTATTCTTCCAACACCATATGCATAAATGTATTGTCAGACTCTGGTATAGGAGTAGGAACTTTTAGAACAAAAATATTGAACCGATTAATTGCACACGCAGAAAGTTTGAGGATTCAAAAAGAAGGAATGATCTCAAGTTAAGTCAATGCATAGGTTGCAGTTGCAGCTGTTACCTAATACTGATCTACAATTGACATGGCATATAAATTATTGAACTGTTACTGTCTATGGTGTGTAGGTGGTTTCTACCGAAGCAAGAGCAATGTACAATGTGGGACTAGCAGGCTTGACATATTGGTCACCAAATATTAACATATTTCGAGACCCCAGATGGGGAAGAGGCCAGGAAACTCCAGGAGAAGACCCATTGCTTTCAAGTAAATATGGATCCGGTTACGTTAGAGGTCTTCAACAAAGAGATGGTGATTCAAATGGACTTAAGGTTGCTGCATGTTGTAAACATTATACAGCCTATGATCTCGATAATTGGAAAGGGACAGACCGTTACCATTTCAATGCTGTGGTAATTTACAAATTACCTTAATTGAATTTTTTGGTGGTAAGGGGTTAATTAGATTTTATTTCAGGATCATAATTTTCATTTCCTTTGTCTTATTTTGTTTTGATGAGTTAGGTAACAAAGCAAGATTTGGATGATACATTTCAACCGCCATTCAAGAGTTGTGTGATTGATGGCAATGTAGCCAGTGTCATGTGTTCCTACAACCAGGTTAATGGTAAGCCAACCTGCGCAGACCCGGACCTGCTTTCTGGAGTCATCCGAGGCGAATGGAAACTAAATGGGTATTGATTTTACCTTATCTTTCCTATTATATAATCCAAGATGCTTACCACTGTTTTATTTAGACACGACTATTGGGTTGCTGCAGATACATAGTTTCTGATTGTGATTCGGTAGATGTGTTCTACAAGTCTCAACAATACACAAAAACACCAGAGGAGGCCGCAGCCAAAGCTATATTGGCAGGTAACTTAATCTCCATTCTTAGATCATGTAGCATTAAAATCAATGATCATGTAAAAAATTGGTATGACTGAAATGCTTCAGCGATAAAATTATTGAAATATTTTGGAAATTTAACACAAATTAATTAGTGTTGATGGATTGGGAAAAAGTAATTTATACATTACCTTTTGATGTCATATCCAAATTTATCTGCATTCTGTTACCTTTCGGCACCAGAATTTTGAGTATATCACTTACTGGTATCATGTCCAATTAGAGCAGTATATCCTACATTTCCTGCTTGTAGTGGTGACTAAATGATTGTCTGTTTGATTTAATTTGACAGGATTGGATCTTAACTGTGGATCTTTCCTAGGTCAACACACAGAAGCCGCAGTAAAAGGAGGACTTGTGGACGAGGCGGCTATTGACAAGGCCATTTCTAACAATTTTGCAACTTTAATGAGACTTGGCTTCTTTGATGGTGACCCAAGCAAGCAACTTTATGGAAAATTGGGTCCAAAAGATGTGTGCACGGAAGAGAATCAGGAACTGGCCCGTGAAACAGCTAGGCAAGGGATAGTGCTGCTTAAAAACAGTCCCGGTTCACTGCCTCTGTCTCCCACTGCCATCAAATCCTTGGCTGTAATTGGTCCCAACGCCAATGTCACAAAAACCATGATTGGAAACTATGAAGGTGGGCAAATGTCAAAACATTCCTTTGTCTGGTTGCCCCTTAATCAAGCATACATCATACATTGCTTGAATTTTTGATGTGGCTATCACTGAATCAATATTCTTTTAGATATTTTTGCAAAATCTTTAATAATTTGATTTATAATATTGAACAACTAGCGAGGGTAAATTGAATGAATAGATGGTCATTCAAGTTTGAGATAAAATAAATGATTCTAAATCATTCTAAAATTGATGTCTAATGTTGTCTTAAATTTTGCAGGCACTCCATGCAAATATACAACTCCTTTGCAAGGTCTGACAGCCTCAGTTGCAACAATTTATCAGCCAGGCTGCTCCAATGTGGCCTGCAGCACTGCGCAGGTAGATGACGCCAAGAAAATAGCAGCCTCAGCAGATGCCACTGTACTTATAATGGGTGCAGATCAATCTATCGAGGCAGAGAGTCGTGACAGGATTGACCTCAATCTTCCAGGACAGCAGACACTTTTAGTAACAGAAGTTGCAAAGGCATCCAAAGGACCAGTCATTCTTGTTATAATGTCTGGAGGGGGCTTTGACATCTCATTTGCAAAAAGTAATGATAAAATTACAAGCATCCTATGGGTTGGTTACCCTGGGGAAGCTGGAGGAGCTGCCATAGCTGATGTGATTTTTGGGTATTATAATCCAAGTAAGTTTATTGTCATCTCCTGCTTTATGATACTACTCTCCTAACTTAGTAAAATTCCAAGCTATATATTCCCAGATCAATTTTTCTCTAGAGATGTACAAATCAATTATACACATTATCAAAATTTTAAATTTATATATTAAATCATATTCTAGGCATCATCTTTCCATGACTTCTTTCGCTGCATACCAATCAGCTGCTCTTTGTTTCAGGTGGAAGACTGCCCATGACATGGTATCCACAAGCATACGTAGACAAGGTCCCCATGACAAACATGAACATGAGGCCAGATCCTGCCACTGGCTACCCTGGCCGGACCTACAGGTTCTACACCGGAGAAACTGTGTATGCATTTGGAGATGGACTAAGCTATTCCAGTTTCAAGCACCACCTCGCTCGAGCACCAAAGTTAGTTTCCGTTCCCTTAGAAGAGGGTCACGTTTGTCGCTCTACAAGATGCAAGTCATTAGACGTTGCTGAGCAGCATTGTCAAAACTTGGGTTTTGACATTCACCTGAGAGTCAAAAACATAGGAAGTATTAGTGGAAGCCATACAGTATTCTTGTTCACTACTCCTCCATCAATACACAACTCACCTCAGAAGCACTTGCTGGGATTTGAGAAGGTCTTCTTGACAGGGCAAACAGAAACTTTGGTCAAGTTCAAGGTGGATGTTTGCAAGGACTTGAGTGTGGTGGATGAGCTTGGAACCAGGAAAGTTGCCTTGGGACAACATGTGCTTCATGTTGGGAGCTTGAAACACTCAATGAACGTGAGGGTTTAAATTGAATCATCAACAAGCCTACAGATATTTGTGGGGTTTTGCTAAAGGCATTACTGAATTGAATTCAGCTGATAAAGGCATTTCAAAATGTAGAAACAAGCTTTGAATCAGTTGTAATCATTTCTTAATAATTCCATAGACAAATTACTCAAAATCAAAATTGTTGTGAAAACACAATAATAATATAATCCAGTACCACAAGGTATAGAATTTAATGTAGTTTGGCAAACTCTATGTCTACATCCACAATCAATACCAACCAAAATCCACTATCAACCAAATCCTCAAGATTCTCAAAAGATGCTCTCACTTAACACATTAGACAAAAATTGTCTTTTAGCTTTCATATTCTTGTAATTGATGTGGAATTCCAAAAGCAACAAACCTCTAAACTTACTCCCTTAATGGGCTGGCTTTAACAAAAAATTGAAATTTAAATGAACATTTTGTTTTTTGTGCTTTCTACCTATGCAACTAAGATTTACAATAAATATAAACTTGTTTCATAAGGCCCTAGTTTTGGAATTCATTCATAAGTTCAGAAGTTACAACCTATCTATATGCTACGTTTGGGACTGACCCCAAATATCAACATGTCACTACAAAATGCTCCACAAGATTACGGGAGAATATTGGTGGGAAGTGAGGAATTGTATAATGAATTTTTATTTATAAAAGAAAATAAGTAGTATATATATATATAGCTACTAATTTTAGTAATTTGGTTCAATAAAATTAAATTTGACCACCCTTTAATAATATCATTGATCCTTTTAAAGGTAAAAAAAAAATTAATAAATCTAAAATTTAAAACAAAATTAACAAGCCCAAAAAAATTAGCCTAACAAAAATTATCAATGACAAAGCTAAAAATAATGAAATTAAATAAACCAATTTTATCCAAAACAAACGGCCTAGCCCTTTAAAAAAATTTAAAAAAATAATTTTGCGCTTACCCAGTAATAGAAGACACACGCCGCGTTCCCTTTTCATAAATGATTGCATTGTAATGTATTAAAAAATAGCAATTTTGCATTGTTGTCTTTTGTTGATGACTTGTTAATACTAAATAAATGCTTATTTGAAATTTCATAATGATTTTTTTTATTTGTTTATATTTTTGCCCTGCTAAGTTCAAATCCTAGCTCCATCCTTGTATAGAGTCATCACCAATCACAAGAACTCTAAAGTATGATTGATCATATTTTTATTGATATTTATAAACTCTCAAAAACCCATCAGTAAGTCAAAGTAGCTCATTGTAAGCCGATCCTATTCCAATGACTAGGGAGTTGGGAGTACACCACTGACCTCTACCATTAGGGCAAATACAAGGGCTCACCACTTACTTTCACCATGGGCAAAAATTTAGTGAGGAACACACTTGAAATAGTGTTCCTTGATGAGGGAATTTGGTTCTTGATGATTTGGTTGATGGATTTAGATGTTTAAGGAATGGGAATTTCAGATATGAAAGGTTTTGAAGGTTGAGCAATTAGGGTTTTGTATTGTATGTTAGAAATTACCAGCGTGGTTGAGCCCTTAGGGTTTTGGATTGAATTGTAGGATAAATACACGATGCATGGCACAAATCAGACATTTGATTGCTTATAAATTGTGAGAGATATCAGGTCATAGAATTGAAAACTAAAAAACAATCGACAAGATGTCCAAAGCCTTTAGGCACTGGACTAATTCCTTTACATGTTCCTCCCTTACCCTGGGATGCTTAGATAAATGCTTCTTTAAGGCAATCTGAACCCAAGCCAAGTGTCACTCATACTAATACCCAACCCCCTTCAACCCCTAGATACTTCGTGCACGTTTGGTAGACTATAATAGACACTGTAATGTAATAAATATTCCTATGGCATAAGTATTCAGTTGTTTGGTTATATTTTTATTACAATGAATAGTTATTTCTTATGAATAACTATTCTTCAAAATGAAGAATAACTATTCTTTATCAAAAGTACTAAATATTTATTCCTTCACCTTATGTAATAACTTTTTAAAAAAAATTCCTAAAAAACCATTAGTTGCCACATCTTCAAAAGGAAAGAAAATAAATTTTCTTTGTTGTTAGTTAATAGCTCTATTTTGAACACCCTAAAATAAATGTATTTTAGGAAATTTGACTTAAAATGATTTAATTACACATTTTTTTTATACTCTACTAAATTGTGGATGCATATTTAGGATTCTATTCCTAAATGATCACCAAACTAATGAATAGTAATACTTATTACATTCCAACTTAATGTATTTCTGGTAATATTTATTCCTATTCCTATGTAATTGTGGGGGAGTAAAATATGGGCCCATGATCTGGGCCCAAGAATGAAGTTTCGTCAGCAATACGCCCGAGGAGAAGAAGTCGCAGAGGACCGTTGTAACTAACAGTAGAACGCGTAAGGACCCAAAGAGGCTGGTCCGAGAGTAAGACGCTCCTCGGACATGACGTCCGATGGTGAGAGGAACCTCGGCTTTCCCTTAGTCCACCCTCCAGGAAGTTCCAGAGGTAAGGATAGATTACCAATGCATATGGAAGGGATAAGGATGCAGAAATATCTTGAGTAAAAGCTGCTACCACCGCATTAAATGCATCACAGCTGCTTTCCTGGCCGCATTTATGTGGAGAAGACCCCTGAACAGTGTGGAAAGTGATCTTTATCCCCAGGAAGTCAAAAAGCTGTAAGAAAGGAAATGGAAACTCAAGTACCGTGCTAGATGACAGACAAGTGGACGATGAGATCGGACAATGAAGGACTATATAATGGAATAAACCCTTCATAAGTAAGAGGAGAAAAAAAAAAAAAAAAAAAAAAAAAAGAACATCAAGAAACAACTACTGTAGCGCCGGGAAATAGGCAACCTAAAAGAAAGCATCTTATCCAAGATCATACCCCTCGGATTTGATTATAACCCATGAAAATCACCCAAACCTTACTCCTCGGACGTAGAATCTTAGCTCGATTATGTGTTTTAGCCCCCTCGGCCAAGTACCCAGATCCCAGTAACTGTTGTAGAAATCGCTGCTAGCCCAATTCTTTAACCCACTCTCTCACAAATTTATTGTATTGGGCTTGTTGGGCCCATTTCCTGTTTCTATTAAGGTGTGGGCTACAATTCGTGACCCTACAGTAATAATCATTACATTATACCAAACGTGCCCTTAGTACTTAGGAAAATACCATATGGACCAAGATGTCCGGTGGTATGAGTTTGATGAAATACCTATACTAACAAAAAGATATTAAGTGAAGTAACATTAAACTAAAAATTACATCAAATATAACTTGAATCTAATCCTATATATACACATAATTGATATTAAATAATTAGAGAGTTCTACAGTACACTTTTTTTTACGTGCCATACATACCTAATCTTAACCACTAACATAGGTTACTGACTTTTATATAAATAGTTGACGGTCATGATTAGGTAGGTATGATATATACAAAACAAAAGTGAAGGGAAAAAATGTGTACCCTAGAATAGCCCTAAATATTCATGAACATATTACCCGAAATGGGGACTATAAGTTCATTCAATAAGCCACAATAGGGATTCTACCTAGACTTCTATACTAACAAGAGCCTTGCCTATTCATATGTCAGAAACTACAGAGGCAAATGCCCTCCATATACACACAAATATTCATCCAAGCGTCTTGTGGCTACCACGAACCAGCCTCACTTTCTGCTATTAGTTCCCATTCGTGGTTTGCCTTTAACCTCCGATTCCTGCATCCCAAAAAATCACATAATATTATAGCTGTAGTAAACTACCTTAAGAGTGGTTCCATAAGAAAATAATGAAAAAACAACCTGTGGTAGATGTAGGAAAATATGGGTCTTTGCTGTGGCAGGATTATGATTTTCAGCACCCTTACTCCAGTCATAGCAGACCTACAAACAGAAGTTCAAAAACATAGTTCAGAGCCACTACAAGACCAAAGGGGTAAAAGAACAAGATTAGCAGTCTGTACCTGCAAGACACATTTTTCTCATAATAACTGAGTAATATATTTCACTATAAAAGTGCAATACAAGACATTACCCTAACACACAGAATGTATTGAAGAGAAACACACAAATGAACATCAAATCAAAATTCTAAATTCAAAAAATCAAAAAGTTACAAAATTTTTGAAAAAGATAATGAAACAATAGCCATTATCCAGTCATAAAGAGACTTTAAGAACAAAAACTTCAACCTCATATGGTAATTCACATCCTTCAAAAGTTTCTCTCCAAATACACCACATCAAAAACAATGGAATTATCTTTCAAAATTCACCACTACAATACCAAAATGTCCTTTTCAGCAATGTGATCCGTGGAATAATCGTTAACAAGCAAAATAAAAGTCCACATTTCCCTATCATGTCACAATGAATAAATAAATAATCCATTGCCTCCCTATATGATTTGTCGATGTACAAAACAAAAGGCAAGCAGTATTTGAAGTGAAACCGAAGGCTAATGTCATGCATCCCTTCCCACCCTGCTGATATAATCAGATA
The DNA here is from genome assembly GCA_023055345.1 of Quercus wislizeni. NCBI lineage: Eukaryota > Viridiplantae > Streptophyta > Magnoliopsida > Fagales > Fagaceae > Quercus > Quercus wislizeni. The sequence continues at coordinate 15,040,015 of JALGQJ010000005.1, forward strand.
TTTTTATTATTATTTATTTTTTAATTTGGGAACACTTCTGCAAAAATTGCAGCACCTTCTCTGCCCAACAAAACCGATCATAAAAAGGTTGTTGCCTCATTCAAGTATAATATTAAAGGTGTACACACAACCCCTTCTTCAACTATAAATTGAAAAGTTTTGGATTCAAATTAAAAGATCCTCCTCCCACTCATGTGCCTATCTTGAACACTCTAGCATTCTCTAGTTCAATTAGTGTTCACATATTGTAGACATAACATAGCTTCAAATGGTAGTAGGAGGCCCCATATTCAAATTCAAATATCAATAGAACATACACCTAATACTGCCAGGAGTTGTGCACAAAAGAACAAGAAAGAGAAAATTCCATCTCCATATCAATAGAACATGCCCCTAAAACTGCCAGGAGTTGTGCACAAAAGAACAAGAAAGAGAAAATTCCATCTCCATAGAATAATTCAAAATTTTTGAGATATTTTGAAACATCTCATACATTTTTGCACCAATAAAATCATTGAGGAAGATTTCCTCACCATAGAAGAGAGACCAGAAAAAAGTTACAATGGCATCCAAACCATGCGTTTTGATGGTTTCATCAAAGCTGTAAGAATTTTGATTTCTACATATCATTGAGTTTTTCACACAATTTCTGCCCTTCCCCTACAATGTAGACAACATAACTCATATGCACAGTGCTTTGGAGAGCCCTTGCGCAGGATCATGTTACAATATAGCATGAAAAGTGGCAGATATTTATTCTGTCATTCATGCCACGAATAAATACTTGCTGATAACTAAACATATAAAAATTGGCATGGTAACAAGTACAATTGGATTTAGGAAAATTTACTTATCATGTGTATACCCACTTAATGGTCCGTTTTGATTGAGGGGAAAGGAGGGGGAGTAGAATAGATTTAGCCTAACATTAGCTTATTTTTAACCAACTCTACTCTACTCCCCTCTACTCCCTCCTTCCCCCTTCCATCCAAACGGGCAGTAAATTAATAAACCATGATTGTCTCAGTATGTGTGTGGGTGTGTTAGTATGGAGAAAAAGAGAGACTACTATGACATAAACTCACTGGTGGTAGCAAAATCACAAGAGATAAAACGTACCGAATACGCATAAATGGAACCATCATTGTTGAACGTACTGCATGCTATAGGTTGACTGCACCTGAGCATGGCCTGAAAAGTACACACAGTTGAGTTAGACAAATACATGGAAAAGAATCAAGAAGGGGCGGTGGCAGGGAGGGGAGGAGGGAGGAATAGCATGAATCATGTTGCTATTTTCAACTTGGAAGATCGCTGGAATGATGTGTAGCTGCAAATAATCAAACTACAGGCAGCACACCAGTAAATTGGACACACACTGAGACAAGGGAACAAAGTTTGGAACATTCAATCACCATCTGCATCTAGTACGTCAACACATGGTCTTAGGCTTATCACCAAAAAGGAATGAAAACACTAATAGCTGTTTTTACTGATTGATGGATGGGTAATAGTCATAGAATTTCAAATATTTGGAGGGCCGTCCCTATGAGTGTCATGTGGACAATTTGGCAAGGGAGAAATAGGAGAACATTTGATAAAATGGAGTCTTCTTTATGCTATCAAATAGTGCTTATTAAGGTGCCTATATGATTGAATACAACTTGGGCAACATCCCAATTCCCACATTGTCTTTTCTTTATTTTTTGGAACTTTTGATTATGTGATTGTAATTCAGTAGGAGTGGCTTGTTGCACGTTCTGTATATGTGAACCATTTCTTATTTTGAATAAAATTAATTTTACTCCTTAAAAAAATTATTTAAAAATTATTCAAAATTGTTCAACTTTTTGTAAAGTTAAATAATTTTACTTGAATTATTTTTCACTTAAGTCCCACCATGGTCTACCAATGGTTGGACTTCTGAACCTTGATCCTCTCCTTTGTCCAGTTCCGTGAATGGTCCAGATTTTAAAATATTACAAATGCCATCCTTTTAATGTCATTAGCATATGTGAATTGCATATGTAGCAAAATACCCTTGTTTTGGAACTCGATTTTGCTGATGTTGAATTTTGAGTAGAACTAGATATTAGCAATGTCGAATTCTATGAATATTTTTAAGTCTACGTAAAATTTTCAAAAAGATTTAAGTGGCAAAATACGCATAGAAGTTGACATTGCTAATATCGAATTCCAAGCAAAACTCAACATCAGCAATGTTGAGTTCCAAAACAAGAGTATTTTGCTACATAATTTGAAAAGGGGGCTATTTGGCTACAGAGTTTAAAAATTAAGGCTATTTAAAGCTTGTTTGGATGAGATGAGTTTTGAGTGATATCACTCGATTTTCTGTTTCCATCATCCAAATCGTGTGGGTCCCACGGATGATGGTTTGTTTGGATGAGTTTTGGATCATGGTTTTCGTTACTCGGTGATTCAAAAAATGGATGACAGTCATGGAAAATGAAAACAGCTGAAACCTATTTTCAAAACTCAAAAACCATCACTCAGTGGCATGTCCGTAAATAAGTAAAGATTGTGGGCCCCAAAAGCCAGTGCATTGTCACATCCCACCGATCACTCTCTCTTTTCTTTCTTTCTTTCTTTTTTTTTCTTTTCTTCTCCACTTTTCTTTCTTTCTCTCTTCTTCTTTATCTATTCTTCTTTTTGTTCTTCTTCAGAGCAAAAAGCTCATATTCACCGACCACTCACACGCACAGCGTTCTTTTTGCTTTCTTCCGATTCAGTGTTCTTTCTGTTCTTTCTTTTTTGTTCTTTTTGTTCTTCTCCCACCGGTCACTCACACGCCGACCCAAGCCGAGAGATCAATGGCGTCAATCTTCGATCACACACCGAAAAGCTCCACCACGCGCTCATTCTCCTCATCACTACTATCGTACTCATTCTTCGATCTGGCCGGAGCGTCGAAATCGGCATCCACAGCAACGGCGGATCTTCGATGGAAACGATTGGAAACGATTCGATCTAGAAGCTCGTTCGACAATTTGGAAGCTCTGTTGTCACACGCCAAAAAGCTCCACCACGCGCTCATTCTCCTCATCGCTGCTATCGTACTTGTTCTTCGATTTGGCCGGAGCGTCGAAATCAGCATCCACAGCAAAGGTGGATCTCCGTTGGAAACGATTCGATCTGGGAGCTCGTTCTTCGATTTGGAAGCTCTGTTATCAGCGCCAGGAACAGCTCTGTTGGAAGCTCGTTTTTTATTTGGAAGCTCCATTTTTTTTTTTTTTTAATTTCATGGTGTATCATAAATAAGTATGAATGGAGTTTTGAATTTGGGGTGATGAGCTGCTTTAGGTGGTGTTAAATTGTTGAGAGTTTTTATTGTTTGTACTTCTTTGGTTAAACTGTGAATGGAGTTTGTGTGTTAAACTGTGACTGTGGTGGTGGCAAAATGAAATGTGCAGTGAAGAAAATGGTGGGAGATGAGGGTTTGGCGGGTAGGCTAACAGCAGTCTGTGACCATTGCTCAGGTATGGGTCCCACAAAAAGTAAAAAATTTTGAGTGATGAAAAGTTGAAAATATGTGCCAAACGGGTGGAATTAGGAAATTTGGGTATTTTAAGTGATGAATGATGAGTAACGAAAATTGAATGATAAGTGACCATTTTTTTTAACCAAACAAGCCCGTAGCCATTTTTGCCCTATGTATCCAGACACATTTGAGTTTCTTTATGTGTGTCTGTTAGATGAAATTTGTCATACCATTAAGTGTCAAAACAAGTTTCTAGTTGATTAAGCAATTGAGGAAAAAAACTATATTATTTTTTCTAAATTGTTACACATGAAGCATAGTTCAGTGAACCTTGTCCAAAAAGCAATTTTATATATAGTAGATCTGGGACATACCTTTAGTCTCTGTTTACTGTCCTTGTCCCAAAAATTAAACGCACCATCAGATCCAGCTGTAGCAAATGTGTGATGCACCTAAAACAAGGGACGTCTAAATAAGATCTTGAACAGATGTAGTGAATACAGTATGAACATCTTGACCTCTAATTCTATAAATAAAAAATTCTAGCAAGTCTTGCTAGAACAAATAGTATGCACTATTCAAAGAGAATTCCAAATTAATCAAGTATTCCCCACCATAATTCTGAAGGAAACCAAGTTACATTGCTTCAAAGGTCCTACAACTCAAAGACTGAAAATAGAACTGATTTAATCATTGAAGCTGATATCAATCTTATAAAATGTTTATAACCAAGTTCTCTCTCTCTCTCTCTCTCTCTCTCTCTCTCTCTCTCTCTATTATTTCCTCCCAAATCAAGCCTCTATACTTTTTGTACCTTTTCTTGGCAGCCAAACAGGCTATAAGAACCATCGTAGGATGTTTTCCAATTCTTTTTTTCCCCTTTTTGGGGTAAAAATTTGATGGCCAAGGACTGTGTTTGTCAAATTTTTGCACACCACCATTATCATTACAAGGGCTGGGTTTTCTCTTTTTTTTATTTAAATTTTTGTATTAAAACCATAAATGAGGTTCAAAAGGAAATTGAAGATTTATTGGTCATATTCAAGTCATAGTGCCCAGGGTTTAGGTACCAACATGGATGTGCCACTACTTTCTTTTCTTGTCTTTTTTCTGTTGGATAAGATCATTTAGTGGCCACTTGTTAATCGTGTATATCACTCCAAAATTTAGACATAAGTCTAATAAAAGGGATTATTTGCAACCTTCTAACAGTTTGTCGGTAAAATTGGCTGAACATCGTCTTAGAGCATTGATAATTTGTTTAACAAACTACAAATAACTTAAATAGTTTCCAGCAAACAACTCCTTTGATTGAATTTTTTTTAAGAAAAATTTCATGGGATTGTCCAAGAAAAATAAGAGAAAATGGTTAGTAATGGACATAAGCTATTCATCTTAAGTGATTTTCAGAGATTTTCTTCATATGCTACTTCATACACCAGCAATCATAAGAACATTTAATCTTACAAGCAATGAAGTTGGCTTTTGCGGAGTAGTGTTAAAGAAGTTCTCAACAGAACTCTTAGCTACACAAACTGAAACAAAGTAAACATTCACTCAACCAAACCCATCAATTCAAGAATATGAAGTTGCACAGAGACAAAAGTATCTTCATCATATAAGTAGACTTAAGGCGGCTGATAATTAAGGAAAAGTGTCAAGAAAATACAGCAGTAGAATCTTACAGGATGGAAGTTCAAAGAGTTGACCGCATATATCTCATTTCCCTCTCTGTGGCATTTGAAAGTAAAGTTTTTACCTTGCTGTGCATCATCCAGATGATGCACACCTACCCTTCCTTCTATTGAGCCAACCTTGCAAGAACATCACAACTTTAGTTTCAATAATTAAGGTAATTTTGATGATAATCTAAATTCAAGGGACAAATAGGAAATAATGGCAGTGGACTAGTTACACAGCAGAATATATTTGACACTGACAACATGTGAAGAGAATAGGAGCATATATTTACTTGTAATGATCTTATTAAGACAAAATAAAATCTAGTGTCATATGCAATAATTGATATATAATTAAAATTACTATGCAATCTAGTGAGCCTAAATACACATATTAATGACACTGAGTAAACATTGCTCAGGGTAAAGTATCTTTGTTGGAGAGGATATAGGTGATATACATCAAATTCTAAGAGAGGTTGACAAAAATTTTCGAACTGCATAAGAGGTCACCCATAACTACCCAAAATGAGTATAGTACATTGCAGATATCATGCAGATGAAAGAGGCCGATGGACAACATCTTAGCATCACACACATTTGGTATATAGCACTTAAAAGACTAAGCATGAGACTTTCAAAGGTTGTTACAACACCTCCTCCCCTCCCCCCCTCCCCCAAAAAAAGAGTAGCACCTAAATGAAAATTAATTGAATATAAATATGCTCTAGATTGAAATGACACCAAGACAACCATATACCATTATATGTGTGTACATATATACACATATATTAATGTGGAGAGGATATACGTGATACACATCAAATTCTCAAAGAGGTTGACAAAATTTTTCAAACTGCATAAAAGGTCACCCATAACAACCCAAAATGAGTATAGTACATTGTAGACATCATGCAGATGAAAAAGAGTGATGGACGACATCATAGCGTCACACACATTGTGGTATATTGCAGTTAAAAGACTAAGCATGACACTTTCAAAGGTTGTTACAACACTCATCCCACCCCCCCCCCCCCCAAAAAAAAAAGTAACACCTAAATGAAAATCAATTGAATATAAATATGCTCCAAATTGAAACAACACCAAGACAACCATATACCATTGTGTGTGTAAATATATACAAATATTAATAATTCCTAAAACCACATCATTAAAACTTCTTATCTGGCCCACCACTAGCCGCTATGACCAAGTGGTGGGGTTCAACTCTTAAGTAATGAAATTCCAAAGTTGGATTGGCAGGACTTCAGGAATTTGAGGGCATCCCCTTGGGGATGAGCAAACTAAATGTGCATTTGGCATTGGCTTAAAAAGCTTGTTTTTTTTACTATTCAGCTTTTTTTTGCTACTATTCATGGGTTTCATTGCACTTTTTAATACTATTCATGAATCTTACTGTACTATTTCAGCTACCTTTTAGCTTTATCTACTGTACTTTCAGCAAAAAGTTTTCAGTTTCAGTTAAATAAGTTGTTCCCAAACAGACTATTTCAGCTACCTTTTAGCTTTATCTACAATACTTTCAGCAAAAAGTTTTCAGTTTCAGTTAAATAAGCTGTTCCCAAACAGATACTAATTAGCTTTTGCCTATATATATATAACATTAAAATATGAGCTTTATAGTAGAACCAAAATATTAATAATTCCTAAAACCACATCATTAAAACTTCTTATCAAGCCCACACTGGCCACTATAACCAGGTGTTGTATATCTTCCATGGAATAGGCATGTTTGGGGTTCAACTCTTAAGTTATGAAATTCCAAGGTTGGATTGGCAGGACTTCTAGAATTTGAGGGCACGCCCTTGGGGATGAGCAAACTAATTAGCCTTTGCCTATATATATATAACATTAGAATTTGAGCTTTATAGTAGAACCAAAATCACCCAGCATCTTATGCCCAATCAATGGCCATCAACATCCCATTTTTCAATTACCACAACTAGCACATTGGCCTAAAAATGCATTAAAGTTTTAACTAGTACCATATTTGTATTGTACTCGCATTCAAATAATAGAATATACCATGAAAAGTTGGAAAAATAAAAAAGCTAAACCATTATGCTTATAATCAAATTAAACTGAGATAAATGAAGAAAGAAAAATTTATGAAAAATATAGTAAAAGGGGCATGGGGAAGTTAAACTCAGAATTTCTTAAGAGAGAGGACAATAAAGGTTAAGGTAAACATAGAGTCAATGCATACCAAGAATCCCTGCTGATCAGGGAAAGCAGCAACACACCTCGTCTGATGCTTCAGGGGTGAAGCAATCCTCTTAAACTCAGTCTGTTGGTAATTGAATAATTATTTACTTAACAATATAAAGCAAAGCTCAACGGGAAAAATGTGTGTGTGTGTGTGTTGGTACGTAAACAGAACTTATATGCATAACCCAAGTCCTTCGGAGAGCACCTCATAGAAAATTCCAAATCATGAAATATAATAGAAAGCAAAGTTTAGCATTTTAAACAAAAATAAAACTCCTCTAACTCAATTGCAAAAATGTTAAGAGTGGAATGTAGGGCAGCAGCAATAAAGGATCTTTGGCAAGTATCTTCAAAGGTTTTCAGTGACCAAAGAGTCTATACAGCATTGAAATACTTGAACCATGTGTAGCAGACTTAACTTAATTCAGCCTGTTGGAGTGTCAAGTATATTGCTTATAACTGAAAAGAAAGCTTTCCCATTACTTGATGAAGAGAAAGCTCAACAATAGAGCAAAGAAATAGAGGGTACACATGTTGTGAAAAATGAGTTTGATGCAACAGCTATATTAAGTGGAAAAGCTTGTTATGATGGTTTTTTCTGTGGATCAAGATACTATAATGTTTGCAACACTATTTCCACTCATTGAGTTTATCATTCCAAAGAAATTTAATGGTATGGTGAAAAGGAAAACTTCTTTGTTTTTAATGTTACCAAAGGTGCGTCACGAGTTGTTACAAGTATCAACTAAGACAATATTCTTTTGATTTAGTTTTATTTTGGTAGTCAATTGTATTTTTGTTTTTTACTATTGGTCCACTAGATTTTATTTTACGTACTATTAGTTAAGTAGGTTATTGATTTTATCTTTAATTTCCTAAGGTTATTTTCATAATTCATTTGACTCGAGTCAATTATGATTAGGATTTATTCTTTGTAGTGTAAATAAGTGCAGTATTATACACCAATGGAGACAAGTTTATGATGAATAAAACTTCTATTGGAATATTTTCAATGCCTTGATGTTGATTCAAGACCAACCTAGGTATTGATTCTTAGGTTTTTTATCTCCTCTTAGTGCTTACTCCAAACAACCATGGGTGTTAATTCCTATAGTTAATTTTTGGTTCTTGTTCAATAATTTCACCTGCATCACTGTCCCTCAAAAGTTCTCTTTCCAGCCAAATGATCCACATAAGGCATAATGGAACCACATTCCAAACTTGATGCAAGGAGATAAGTGCCGGTAGATTTTATTGCATTAGAATTTTATTTTGATTTTATTTCTGAATTTAATATAATTGATTACATTGTTTCTTTCCTTATTTGTTTTAATCCTGAAAGCTCTACTTAAAGGCTCCAGAAGGGGGTGTGGAAGAATAATGTTGGAATTTCCCAATAGCTGGATGCTTGTTCCTAGCTTCCTAGGTACTGATGATATACACATTCCAATCAATTACCACTCTAATAAGTAAAGCTATCCAAGCTTACGTGATCATAAGCATATTCAATGTCTAATTTGCAAATGAACCCTTGAATCTTTGAAATAACTTTTATTTGCTATCAGCACCAATTGAAAATACTGAAACTTTCTCATCGTCTGCCCCTCATCCTTCTCAATTTTCTAATTTATTCATCCTTCTCATCCCCCTCGATGTTCTGATTAATTTGCCCCTAATCCTTCAGCAATTCCAAAAGCAGGTCATCTCTCTCTCTCTCTCTCTCTCTCTCAGCAATTCTAGAAGCAGGTCAGAAAGTCACTATAGTTGAGCATCAGTGCCTCTATTTCCTCATTCCAGTCATTGATCCCACATAAATCCCGTAGTGCCATCACAAGCTCCTTCCATCTACTACCCTCTTTGCCTTCAGGTATTATGATTGAAGTTTGCCTTCTTCCACTGCTCAACTCCAACACCAACAGAAATCTACATTTTCTGTTCCACCTGTGCTAGAGCAGTAAGATCCTATTTGGTTATCTCCTCCTTACAAAAAATTCACAGACTTCATTTAACTCTTTCTCCACTGTTCAAGAACCTATACATGTGACCTGCTATCAGGATAAGAATTGCAATAGCTGAGCTCTTGGGGAAGATCAGCCTGTTATCATAGTAACCATCTTACTCCCTGAAACAATTGATCGCATGATAACTTGAATCCTTTCTATGGCCTTAAATGCATCTCCAACATTGCTTTCCTCTAGCCTTAGCTCAGAGGTCTTGGCCTATATTATCTTCCACCCACCCATCATTGAATTACTACCTATTCTACAAGTTGAAAATCTATGATTTGCATTAGTCCACCACGAAATGATTGGATAGACAATAAGAAACCATTGTAAAATCACTGCATAATGTCTTATGAATCAAAGAATACCTGAGGGCTCTGCAAGTTAAAAACTACAAGATTTCTATCTGCAGTGCCAACAACCATCAAAGGATGCCTCACTGTTAATGCATAGCAGCGATCGGGCAGTTGTTGGGTATGAACTGGATTTGACTGCCTTGTATCCCAGTACCTGAAGATAGGAAGCAATATTTCTCAACAACTATAAGCAATTTATATAGTAAGAAGCACAGAATATCTGATCATAGAGATAGTAAAAATCAGGAAGGCACAAAACTGTACAAGTAGAATACGCAGCAAACTTAATATCCACTTAACTCAGAATATTATGAAATACATGTGTCTCAATAGACAAAGGCTATGATTGGTTACAAACAATATGCAGGAAGCAAACAATTAAAAGCATAATCATCAAGGGGAAGAACCTTAGTGTTGAGATCCATGAGAAAAATCAGGTAATACAAATGAAAGATCAGGAGAAAAAGAAATTGTACACGGGAAAGAAGTGGGGTCTTGGTGGTAAGCCAGGGAATAAATAATCATTTAGAAATAGAAAGAAAGAATTTGGCATATATCAGAATCATGGACACATCCAAAGGCAGGACAATGTACATAAATGAATATGTAAAGTTGTATATATACACATTTCACTTGTTCTCTATAAAGGTCATAATGCAAATATAGTTTATCTACAAGATATAGACCAAAATGGTATAAGGACAGGAATCAAAAGAGTTTCTCAATCTATAGTGGTCTCAGGAGTTGTACTCAGACTTCACCATCTACCATAATCAGCACTGGTCTTTTGTTTCATTTTAATCATTGATTTTTTTTTTTTTACTTCAATTTTTTGGCAGAATGCCTTTGAATGAGCATGCAGACAATTCAACAAATAAGGAGCACATAGTGCATCTGGCCTAGATGACACCTTTTTTATTAATATAAATAAACACTTCACCTTTTTTCTATGACACCTTACATCAAGTGAAACAATAAAAGTACTAGTGATGGATGAGCTCATTAAATCGATTCAAGAGGAAGTCCCTTAGTGTATACTTTTTGTAGACGATATAGTTTTAGTGGATGAAACTAAACATGGAGTTAATGTCAAGTTAGAAAATTAAGAGATGCTTTAGAATCTAAAAGCTTTCGGTTAAGTAGGGTTAAATCAGATTACACGGAATTTAAGGCGGTTTAGTAGAAATGGAACAAATATGAAAGGGCTGTAAAACTTGATGGTCAAGAGATACCAAAGAGCAAAAGGCTTTCAATATCTTTTATCAATAATGCATAACAATTGAGAGATTGATGATGATGTAAATCATACAATAAGGGCAAGCTTTCAATAAGGCTTTGTTTTTATTGTTGAGACAGTAAAAGCATCCCACCCATCAGAACAAGTCACATGAACATGCATAATCATAATATACTTGATTAGTCATGTGACTTGAACATAATACTTTTTCCAAACAGATGAGTACTGGCACACCAAAACATTATGCTAATTCAAAAGTCAAGAACTACCACTACTGCTTACACCCTATTATGCATCATTTGAACCAAAACGCCACTTCAACTGCCTCTCGATAATAATTCAAACAACCACAAAATACATGGGTAGGTAAGAATTCATAGGAAATAGTAAGGAGAAGTTCAATGGAAATGGAGTTTTTCTTTACTTCAAAGTCTTGTCCCAACTTCCTGTGACTAAAAGGTTCATCTCAGGAACCCACGCAATCTCTTTGATGGGCGCATCATGCATAGCCACCGTCACTGGTTGGCCACCTGATATCAAAGGCCACATCTTGACTTGCTTGTCACAGCCACCAGAGAAAACAGTTGTTCCATCATCTTTCCATGTCGAGCACAAAACCTATATCATAATTTTATAAAAGACTGATAAAACAGCTCATATTTTACTAAGTTGACATAGCCAAATCAAATAATATTACATGTTACAACTATTGCCATACTTTTTTTAACTGAAAGAGAAAAGGCTTCAAGAACCAGATAGGTCTCTCAAGTTTCATAAACTCCTTACACTCAAATATATTTAATTCTACCAAAAATTATGATCCCATGCTCGAGGGGAAACTTTATCCCTCAATGATAAATGTATTAACTCCAAATTAGTTAATCAAAACAAAAGAATAGCATAAAAAATAACCACTTGAAATTTAAATAATCAATAGCAACCATACATGGAGCTAAACCTACAGTTCATCTCACCAATTCCAACAATTCAACTTTTTATATGTAAAAATCATTTTACCTACTCCAAATTAGTTAATCAAAACAAAAGAATAGCCTAAAAAATAACCATTTAAAATTTAAATAATCAATAGCAACCATAGATGGAGCTAAACCTACAGTTCATCACACCAATTCCAACAATTCAACTTTTTATATGTAAAAATCCTTTTACTTATGAGAGGTCAGACCTTGCCGATGGCAAGTGCCATCTGCCCAAGAGATATTTTGCAGGTTCAAGTCAGAGTATCACCCTCTCCAAAATTGGGGGTAAGGCTACATACCAACCAGCTCTCTCAAACACCACAAAAGCAAGAGCCTTGTGCATTAGATACAAGTCAAACTTTAAGGTAAAATTTTATTGAAGACCTTGGTGCAATGGCAAGTGCCCTCTGCACAAGCGATGTTTTGCAAGTTCAAGTCAAAAAATAATCTTCTCCAAGATTGGGGGTAAGGTTGACTACCAATAACCTCTCTAACTCTGCAGAAGCAAGAGCCTTGTACACTAGGTACGACCTTTAAAAAAAAAAATTTTAAAGAAAGAAGAAACTCATAAACAGATAGGGTAAACAAGAGATTTCCCTAAACTATTACAATCTAAGCTTTAGAAGATCCAAAAAAAATCATCATGGAAAGGGCACTTGTTCCTTTGTATTTTGTGTCTGTTTGTGCAAATGTCTCCCACTAAGCACTCTGCTTCCAAGAAATCCTCAATGCGTCCACGCATGGACTCAAAAGAATTTCCGAACCATTGAGGCAGACATGGCCTACAATGACTACTACAAAAGGGCAACAATCATCATGGAAAGGGTTGTAAGAATGGAGACCCTTGAAAACACTTCCATACCTGAAGTGTTCAAGGAGAGAACTTGGACAAAGTTGCTGAATCCAAGTGGAAATGTCTATGCTGAACTCATAAGGGAGTTCTTCGCCAATGCCACTGTGGAAGGAGATCACATCAACTATTGGGTGCGACAAAAAGAATTCATTATCACAAGGGATTCCATTCAAGAGTTCTTAGAAGTTCGTCCACCATCTCAACAAATCTCCATACAATATGATGATAGATTGGACTCTCTTGAGCCAATGGTGGAGCTCCTCGATGGCTCTCTTAAGAAGAAGTCAATGAACACCATCCCTTTCAACACGGAGATGAGGACATTGGCTTATGTCATGATTCACAACCTCTACCCAGTGACGAACTTGACAACATTGTCTGAACCAAGAACCATTTTCTTGTATGATCTCTTCACACATAAGGAGATCGACATATGCGGTCATATATACTACCTCCTAACCAAGAGCATCACCAAGAGGAACTCAAGGACAATATTGTCATTCCTAAGTCTCATTATGGGTCTCATAGCAAAGACAAAACTGAAGTTTCCAAGCTGTCTTACCATTGTGCAAAGAGAGTATCCCATTGGTGCTCAAACAGTGACCCAAAGCAAAGCCCACATCACCGGATCAAAAACATGCATTTCTCAAATCCCAAGGGATGATGTTGAGGAAGAAGGTAGGGACACAGAGGAAGAAATTGACAGGTTCACCTCAACCCCAAAAGGCTCTACACAACCATCTTCCCAAGCACAAGCACGGGGACCCGATCTTCTTGATCGTCTCATTGCCAAGGTTGAGCAGATGTATGGTATGCTAGAATCCCATGTGCAGCACACCACGGATCAGTTTACCTATGTCGAAGGCCAGATTATTGCACTATCGTCTCAGATTGAAAACGTGATGATGGAGCAACAGCAGCAACAAGAGGGATCCGACTCAGAATCTGAGCAGTTCTAACTCCTTTGGCCATTCGCAACAAGAGGGATCCGACTCAAAATCTGAGCATTTCTAACTCCTTTGGCCATTCTAGTCAAAAAAGGGGAGAAAGTTTTGAGGGGGAGCATAGCATATCATAAATATTGGTTCATTTTGGTGGTTTAGTGGTTTAATTTTGTGTTTGCCTTTATAGTTTTTATAACTCTTGGATATTTACCTTGCTTTCTTTTAAAGCTTTTTAAGTACTCTAGTAAAACTTTCAGTTTATATTCAGTATTTTGTTTTTGTATCCTTGCTTTGTAGTGTTTTTAAGTACTTTTAGATTTTGTTGCATTATCTTTAGTACTACTCACTTGTGCCCTTGTTGGATCTTATATCCTTGATGCAAATACTTTTTGTATTTCACATTGGTTGTGTGTTGGACATGAAATTGATTTTTGCGTTGCTCTTAATTGCATTGCGTGTCCGGATGATCATTTCCTAGCTAAATGTTTATTGTAGTCATTCTTTAATGACTATTCTTGTTTGATCAAGACATGTTTAATTGTTTATATAGTGTTTATTACCTTGATCGCATTTTACTTGCTTATATACGTACCTTGTATTCCTAGTTATTTATATAACTAGAAAAGAAGATTCACATTGCAAGCATCATTTGGATCAGGAATCAGAATACGACAAGATTTTATATAAAAACTTCGTGCAAGTCAAAAATGGTTACCTATGAGAGATGCAAGTGGTGAACATGTATTTTTATATAATAAATTCGGTTAGGCCGCTAAATGTACAGGCCTAAGCCTAAGGCCTCTAATTAGAAAAGTGGCTCAAATTATAACATGTAATATTTTCATAATTAAACAGGTAATAGCATATCGTTCAATTTTGGGATTCCTTTAGGCCTTATTTGTTACACCATATGAGGATTAGGATTAGGACTAGATAGTCCAAAGTCCCATGTTTGGGGCTTTTTAGTCTCAAGATAATTAGTCCAGAGGAAGAAAATAATCCCGTGATCAAAGGATTCTTGAATATCACGGTTGGGATTAGGCCAGACTAGGACTACTTATTACTTGCAGAGAAAAGATAACTCCAGAGCAAGCAGTGAGTGACCAATTGAGCAGAAACTCAATACACCATTTTGTGTGCACCATGACCAACATGTGCATAGCCATCCACCCCATCTGATCCATCAAATACAGTAATTGAAATAAAGAAAGCACACATCATATAACGCGTAACACTTACATTAAGTCACATGAAATAAGCACAATACACAAGAGCTAACTTATAAAGAATATAATATCCAAAGTATTCCACCCATCTTACATCAAACACACAATAGGATCACATAATACATCCTTAACTTACATGCACTAACCAACCAAACATAAGATTATGATAATAATTATCCAATCCTGTGCAACAAACCGCAAAGCTTCGCGTATCGATTTTAACTGTTTAGTGAATCAATTAATGTGAAATACACATAATATGAAATACAACTTGTAAATATTACTAAACAACAACTCCATTGTTACCGGCTGGTCATGCAATATTGATGCCCTGGGCATGCTGGCAAGACTTGTCCCACCACGGGTTATCTCCCAACATCGAACCTATACAACAACACAAGTGTTTCAAACAAACATAAGATAACAAAGTTTCAGTTCAAACAAAATCAAATGGCATTTCATATAAATTTTCTTAGCAACCAAACAGAAATGAAACACACCTGGCTGTCCCAAGAGGTGGCGACGAGGAAATTGGCTTTGGGACTAAAACTGAGGCTTGAGACAGAGTCATTCGGAGGTTGACCCACCTACGAAAAATTTAACCATAGTAAGCCAAATTTGTGACAGAGTCAAAGGAAACACTGGGATTTGCAAAGGCAGTACCTACTTACCTCGAATGAATTGTTTGGATTAGGATTTGGATTGGACACTAAGAAATTCGACATTGAAGAAGCTTCACAAGTAAAATGGGGAACAACGTGTGAGAGAGAGAGAGAGAGAGAGAAAGTCACATAAATTCTCCTCTCTTTTGCTTTGTTTGGAGGGAAAGGGAGACAGAGAGAGAGTGAGAGTTGAGAATGAATAAATACAGCACGGAGAGTTGTGTTGTATGAGTGTGTGGACTGAGAGAGGTTGTAAAAGCTACGCTATGTTTTTGTAATCGTCCTTTGGCTTTGGTTCAACTCTTTTTCTTTTTCTTTTTTCTTTTTCTTTTTCTTTTTTTTATAACCAGCCTTACTGAAAATTTGAATTTTAAAATAAAAAGTGGTAATAAAATGTAAAATTGACTGTTTAAATTTCTTAAGATTTTATTTTAGTTTTTTAATTTTAGTTTCGTTCATTTCAGTTTAAAACATTCCATCAAACTTTTGTTAAAAGTTTTTGAAAAAAAAAAATCTTAAAAGTATTTTTCAATCATTAATTGAATTTTTTTTATTAAAAAATTTTGAAAATAAATCTAAAAAATTGAAAAATTAACCACAACAGATAACAAAAATGGATGGAAAGTCTTAATTGAATAAACTTGAAAGTTAGAGGATAGAAATGAACAAAAGTAAAGTTAAAAAACTAAAATAAAATATGAAGAAACTTAGAGGGTCAGTTTTGCATTTAAGCCTTTTTTTTTAAATAGAAAAAAGTGGTGATTCAGATGGGAGAAGATAAAAGAAAAAATATAAAACTTATGAGCTTTTTTTAAAATAGTAAAATTACTCTATTAACCAGTTTGTATTTTTAAATTTAAAATTATTTAATAGGGGTATTTTTTAGAATTTAAGAATTTGTGTGAAGATATTTTAGTACGCAAAATAATGAAACTCAAACCATGAATCATGTTATTAATAGTATAGATAGATATTCTTTGTCCTTTAAATTTGCATGAATTTCTCGTTTCATTTCCAAAAATTTAAAAAGTTTGTTTTATTCATGGTCTACGCCATGGACTTTAAGCCGTGGACTCTAAATAAAACTTCTAAATTTTAAGTAAATTTAAAGAAACGGTCTTTTTTTCTCTATCATGTTTCTCCATATCCCATAAAATTAGGCAACACCTCTCTTTACACTTTCTGACTTTTTTTTTATTTAGATTATATCAACTTGGATTTGTTTTTTATAGATTTGAACATGTACCAAAAAAAAAAAGGTGAGAGAAAAACAAAAACAAAGAGATATATCTTTTTTATATATAATTAATGTTTTTTTTTATATATAAGAACCTGGGTTTTTTTTGTTTTGGTTAGAAAATTGATATGAATGTTATTTCAATTTGCAAAAAAAAAAAAAAAAAAAAAAAAAAAAAAAAAAGAGCCTTTATGCACACGCTCATTAGTGTTGTAAAATATTTTGCTTCAAACATGTTTGGGGCTTTAGGCTCCAATTAGGGTTGTAGTTGATTCGAGTATTAAAAGTACAAGCTTGTTCGTGTAAATTTTTTTCAAACATAAGTGAGCTCAAGCTCATCACTAAACAAAATTTTATGTTCAAGCTTAGCTCATTTTCTTGTCAACCAATCTTAAGTTTATTCACAAGTAACTTAACTAACTTATTTTTTTTCCTATATATTGTAAAACTATGACTAAAATGCTTTACCTCTTCATAATGTTATGAATTTTTATTATGAATAGATTGTTTATATCATTAATAAGCCACTGTACGGCCCTGCAATATCCAAATCCATTTGGGCCTCGGGCTTCAACCTGATAATATGGCCCATACCGTACCCAAGCCCAGGCCTCAAGCCCAGGCCTCAAGTCGCCTTTAAGCCCATTGAACAAATGATCTTCATTAATTCATACTACACTACATCTCCTAGATCACATCCGGTGATCTATTTCCTGAACAAGAAAGTGATTATTCGGTCGTATTACCTCTCGGTTGCTCGACAGTGCCAGGGAGTATTATTGCTAAGCATATCTACTGAAGTGGGAACCATTTCCAAAGCCACTCTCACCACACCTTACTCTCACCTAAACACCCACTTACGATTAACGATATTAGACCTCCCATTGCACTAACCATGGAAGTAATCATAACCTCACCACTAATTTTGGGCTATAAATATGAGAAGTTAAAGGAGAAAATGGTTGTTGAAAGGGAGATAAAAAAGTTGGGGA
The DNA here is from genome assembly GCA_023055345.1 of Quercus wislizeni. Classification (NCBI taxonomy): domain Eukaryota; kingdom Viridiplantae; phylum Streptophyta; class Magnoliopsida; order Fagales; family Fagaceae; genus Quercus; species Quercus wislizeni. The sequence goes on from JALGQJ010000005.1 coordinate 15,057,912, forward strand.
AAGGAGAGAAAATAGAGTGGTCCAGAGGAAGAGTTAATTCTGTTGAGTCTCTATGCTAAGAACGACCCAAAGTAGGAAACTCAAGCCCACAAAATAAATAAATTGTGAACCCGGGTGAGGCCTAACCCAATAGCCTTATTTTCGGTACGCACAGCTACAAATAGTAATTTAATATTGTATGAATCTATTAACAAACTTATATAATCCAATTTCAAGTCTATATAAATATATTTTTATTTTTTAGATAAGTATACATATAAAAATATGATATTATATATAGTTAAATCGAATCCTTATGTTTGGCTCATTTGGCACAAACACATTATTATGCTTGAGTTTGGCTCGTTTAATAATTGAGTTTAAATTTAAGGCTTGAACTTAGCTTGTTTTCTAAACAAACTTTTTCCTAAGCAAAATCGAGCTATTTAATAAACAACTTGGTTCATTTACAACCCTAGCTCTAGCTACCAATAAAAAGATTACGTGTGTCTTATCATATGCAATGCACATGACTCACTTGATTGGTTGGGTTAAGTGAGTTGTGCATTGCACATGATAAAGACTAATGTTATTTTCCTATGAATGGTTGGAGCCCAAAGCTCTAAACATGTTTAAGCCAAAAATTTTCCTATTTGATTTTAAAGTCACACAACTCATTAAAAAAATAATTTAACGAAAACTAAACGTGAATGGTTTCTTTAGTTGCCATATAATTGGTTGGAACAATATAACTTCAAACATGTTTAGACTAGAGTCAGACTTTTTCATTTTTTTCAATAGTTTAAGAACAAAATCATGAAGAAAAAAGAGCAATTTACAATTATGTGTGTGTGCGCACGCCAAAATTGAGAGAAAAATTAATTTAATTCAAAAACTGAAGTTTAATTTTATGTCATGTGTCAAATCAATTTTTTAATTTTGGTGCAAGTATTTATTACTCATTGCAACAATCAAGGATTTTGTTAGATTTATATTAAAGGTGGCTTCACTTTCAACAAGAATTACTTCTTTTTTAAAATATAATAATTCTATAGCATATTGAAATTTTAGTATTCAAATTTTTATTTATTTTAAAACAACTAGAATTTCCTAAAAAAAAAAAAAACTAGAAAACTCCTTTTAAAAAAACAAAGAACCTTATCATTTGAAAGAGGAAATAATATATTGAATCTAAATTGAGTAAGATAATTCAAGAATAAAATACTGTATTTATAATCCTATAATATAAATAACTTAAATTGTAAAATAGCTCTCAAAGCATATTTTCAATCATGTATCAAATTTTTTTTACAAAGAGCATACATTATGCTACTTATACTAATTTTTTGCCACTGACAACCTCTAGATGGTTGACAAGTGTCTAAATCTTATTGGTCGATGTATAAGAAATCATTTAAGTAATCAAGTAATTAGTTACAAGAAGATTAGGATATAACTACTTGAAATGCCCTATATTAGAGCATCCAAATTGGTAGAGCCATAAATTTAGTAATTAGGTCACAAAAAGTTACTTTATCTACTTTACCATCACACTTTACAAAACATCCAACATCGATGGTTTTATTTTAGCTTTCAACATAATAAAATAATATAAACAATACAATAAAATAATATATCCATTATAATAAAATAATATTTTCACTACAATAAAATAATATATCCACTACAATAAACAAACAATCACAACCACTGCAACCGCCACCACCACTGCTACCACCACCGCAATCGTCGCCACTGCCACCGTCACATGATAACAAATAATCGTTTAGTGTAATAATAATATTTTTTTAACCCCAAATTATAAATATACAAATTTTTTTTACTAATATAATTTCACAATCATCAAGAAGCAATCTTGGAACAATGTAAACTATGAAGTGGAGAAACCTTATCAAAAAACATATAAAATGGAACACATATTATACCTGGAACAGTGTAGTCCATAGATTACTCACATATATAACTCATATAAAATTACAATAAAAACTCACATCAATAACTCAAACACTCAAGTTCCTATGACTCATGTTTCTTAACATAAGGAAAAAAAAAAGTTCCTATGACTCACCTTACAATTGCCATAAATGTTCAATGAGGTCCAACTGGAGTTGAGAATGAATTTCTTAGTCTCTAATGCATTCATAACTTTAAATGTATGTCATAAATCCTCAGCTTGTTCTTGTGACACTTGTATGGGAGGATTATCCACTCCATCAATTTGTTCATAATCCGAGTCTACCACTTCATTTTCATCTCGCTCATCTTCAACAATTATGTTATGGAGAATTATACATGCTTTCAGGATCTCTTGGAGTATTTTAAGATGGAAAAATCATGTAGGTCCACGAACAATTGTGAAACGCGCTTAAAGCACTCCAAATGCACACTCAACATCCTTTCTATATGCCTCTTGGGCTGTTGCAATTAATTTTCGTTTCTGTCCTTACGGAGCTAGGATTGTTTTCACAAATGTTGCCCACTTTGGATATATGCCATCAGTAAGGTAATATCCCATTGTGTAGTCATGACCATTAATTGAGTAATTAACTAAGAAGCACGTCATTATGCAAGCTTAGAAAATATATAAGACCGCTCTAACACACTAATGTCATTATTTGACCTAAGTAACCCAAAAAATGCATGTCATATCCAAAGATCATATGATGCTATTACTTCCAAAATAATAGCATGCTCATGAATATGACCACAGTATTGACATTTCCATGCAGCTAGACAATTTTTTCATTTCCAATGCATGTAATCAATTGAACCTAAAATACCTAAAAAATCTCGGCATTTGCCATGAGCTAACAATCTAGCAATGTCTTCATTGTTTGGCTTTTTGAAATATTCCTCAGATAAAACATCAACCACCAGAGTAACAAATTTTTTCAAACTTTGTAATGCAGTGGTTTCTCCAATCCGCACATATTCATCCATAAAATCACCCGATATTCCATACGCAAGCATTCTAAGTGCAACAGTTATCTTTTATAAGGAAGATAGATCAAATTTGTTAGCACTATCTCTTTTTTGGACAGAGTAAAATTCATGAGTTTCTACCTTAGATTGAATATGGAGAAAAAAGAAAACACCTCATCTGAAATCTTCTACAAAATAAAGTGGGAGGAAATACTGGTGAGGGGGCAAAGTAGTCAAGAAAAAGCCTCACATTGCTTGCCAAATGATTACGTCTGATATAGCGATGACGTATACATTGTGATGTTGAACCCGTGACAACTTCTTTAATTATCTCATTCTCATCTGAGTCATTAAGAAACAACTTTAAACAAAGAGCGACCCATGGATGCAACCTTTAAGACAATTGGAAAGCAATTATTATTATAGATGCAAAAAACATAAGAAATTTGTGCTTTTAGTGCCATAAGCAATTATTACGCACACAAGCACACACGCGCACAAGTCATAACATAAGCAAGATGAATAATAAATTTGCTTCTCATATCGATCCAAGTTTTCAATGCCATAATATTAAACATTAGTACAACATGAGCCAACAATGAGAAAATAACAGTGTGCAAGACAGATACAATGCTAAGAAAGCATTTGGGTTTATAAAATCATCTAATTTAAGATTAAAGGCAAGTGACATAAGATATTACCAAAATACATGAAGGCTTATCATAAGCTATTACCAAAATACGTGAAGGCCTAATCTACATTAAAAAAAAAAAAAAAAAAAGAAGAAGAAGGAAGAGATCAGATTTTTTTAGACCACACGTGCCCCACCTACCACACCACTCATTTCAATCTATCTCACCCTCTCACGTCTGGCCATATCTCTTATTTGTTTCTTTTTCTTTTCTTTTCACTTAAACACACTCCTCTCCATCACTCTCATCCTCTCCACCGGAACTTCCATACCACACCCACCATTTTCATCATCATTTTTCCGGTAAGATCACCGGAAAATCCTTAAGAACTTTGAAGCCTCTTCACATCCTTTTTTTGAAGTAAAAAGTTCTAATCTTTTTGGGGGGTTTTACACTTTTGCTTGAGATTATTTTTTATCTAACCTTTAATGATGATACCCAAGTGATTTATGAGCATTGGAAGTGATATTTATGTGTTTAAATGTATGAGTTTTGTATTAGTGGAATTATTTGATAAATGGGTATATGGTTTGTGCTAATGATGACTACCTAAGGTTTATTTATGGTGAAAAATTTAGGAGTTTTGAGTTATAACATGTAATGGTTGGTAAATCAAATTTTCCATTGCTATTGGGTTTATTTGGAGTTAGTTGAAGTTCTAAATTTCTTGTCTTTGAGGATATTTTGATTTTGCTTTCATGGGTCTCTTAATGATGCAGTGTAAAATTTATGGAAGCTAGTCATAATGTTGGAGATGATATTAAATGGGTTAACCTTATAAATTGGAGTTTATGCCTTGTGAATCAATTTATTGAGAAACTTTGGAAGTGGAATATATTATTATTGATGAGGTTAAATACTAGGCTTGCCTAATTAAGTGCTTATTTGGCAATTCCTAAATTGTAACTAAATACAATTTCAAGCTCTATGCTTATTGTGATAGGTTTATTTGATATTGTTTAGATTCTAGCTAATCTCCTTGGAGCTTGGAGAATTAGGTTTTTGCGGTTGCGAGGTAAGTAGCTTTTTAATGAAATTTTTGAAAAATAACCATGTTGCATAAATGTTGTTTTTGGGTTAGACACGCTTTTGGAAACTACCTATGAAAACTATATTTTCCTAAAAACTATTGTGTCGTAACCTTAATATATATATATATATATATATACATGATTATTTATGAAAATGCATTGTATTTGGTATTACATTTGGGGAAATGCATGAATTGTTGATATGGAAAAATGAGCATCTTTTATTTAATCTTTGATAAGGAAATCATGGATTTTATGGTATATTAGAAAATTCAAAAATGCTTATCTTGTTTTGTTACATGGAAAATTGATAGAAAATCTTTTGACAAGACTGAAGTTTGAAAACCTTACAAACTTTGTGGAAGTTAGATTATTTAAGGTTTTCCTAAAATTACCTAGATATAAACTATGTGTTTGAAAGTAATGTAACTTGTAAGGTTTATGTGGTTTTAACACCATGCCATATGTGATTTCTCGGTGATCACCCGATTTGGTTTCCGTAGTTTTTGTGATAACGAAATCAGATCTAAGTCAGAGTACTTTCACTTTGGATGACGCATTCCTTCCTGCTGCCCATAGGGGGAAGACGTTCCTTGACTGTGTATGGGTAAGGCTACTGCCCATGGGGCCAAAAGACCATATGCAAAAGATGTCCTATTTGATGCGCTCTCTTTGCTGCCCATGGGGAGAGAGAAAAACCTTAAGGGTATGGGTGAGACTGCTGTCCATGGGGCCAAGAGTTTGCATACCAGAGAGGACAATATCATGTCAGTTATGAATGGGTGGATCCCCTAACTAGTCTATGTGGTAGTGTGGTATATTTGTGATAATTTACCTTATGTTAGATATTATGGCTTTAGAAATTATATTGTTGGTGCTCACAAATTCTAATATATAGTTTCAAGGTATTTACTTTGAGAAATTTTGTGTTTCATTATTAAATCATTCTGGTCATATCATATTATTATTATTGGAAATGAAACTTGCATTCCCCCCCCCCCCTAATTAATTATGCTATTTACTAGGTTCTGTCTCATTCCATTATTTTATAAACTTTTCAAAGTAGGCAACAATCTTTTGAGATAGTTTTTTGGTGGCTAACAGTAGTTAGACTAACTACTGATGGAGGCTGAACTTTTGTGATGGAGATATTAGATGGTGTACATCTTAGAATAGGCTTGACTCATTTTTTAGTATATTATAGTGGTTGTGACATTATTCCCATTGATGGAACAAGCTAATGATATGTAATTATTTATTTAAATCTCTATTCTTTTGTGGCCAATGATCTTTATAATTATTCCATAGAGCTTTGACTTACTTTGAGAGTATATTCAATAGAATTATTATGATAATTCTTGATATTAGTACTTGATATGATTTATGTGGATTGAATTGTCAAAAAAGAAAAATCTACAAGGACTTTGAGTCGTCTTTTTCATGCTTTAGACCCTTTGGGGTTTGGGGCATGACAATACCAAAGCATCATCTATATGTGCCAACCTTTTCCTAACATTATAAAATACATAAAAACTTAAACTACATACAAATTAAGGTCAAACCCACTATTTACTTGAACCTCATCTTGTCATGATTCTCTCTTAGAGTTGTTCATAAAAAAAAAAAAAATAATAATAAAATTGTGCTCTGGTTAAGGCACTTGTATATTTCATTATGATTCTCTTCTCTTCTAACATATGGTGGATCTCAAGTTTTTCCCTCTCAATCATGACTTTTTCTTTCTCAATATCAACTTTTCCACTTTGATACAAAAACCCTCTTTTTCTTGTTCTTGTGATTCTTCAATAAATTTCATTTTCTTGGCCAAATATTTCCCAACATCTTTTCTGGTAGCTTTGTTCTTTTGGTTGGCCCTTTTGACCTTCCTACCAATTGGTCTCTCAAAATTGGAAGTGTCACCAAGTCCGAATCCACCATCTCCCTCGCCAATAGATATTGAATCCGAAGTTGAAGTTATGAATGTTCTCGATCTTTCCTTAGGATCACCCCACTTTTATTGGTCCTTCAATATGAGCCAACAATGTTCAAGTTGAAAGACTCTACCATAGTTGTTTTTATACAAAGCCTTTGCGTTGACAATCTAAAAAAACTAAAAGAAATATAACATGATTAGTATCTTCAAATTATTGGTGAATGGATATGTTAACATTATTACAATATAATTTAAACCTTATCTTGTTTAGTTGTACCACTTTGATGAATTGCATTAACTTTAGCCATGCACCCACAAAACCTATTTGTCTCCTTGTTAATCGTTGCCCAATGACTTATTAAGGAAATGGCAGTACGTGTGGCATCGGAGGTATTGTTATTCATGAAGTATTCCAGAACTTTTTAACGAAATGTATTATGTATTTGTTCATTACTGCGTATGACATCGACATTAGTATTGAGCCATGCTGACACTAGGAGTTGATCTTCCTCTACACTAAAATTACTACATCGTTTTGCTTTCTTAGAAAAGGCATTCTCAACTTGAGGTGGAGAATCAAAAAATGACATAGGATTATTTTGAGATATACCCAAAAGTGACGAGTCAATATCAATATCCTCGTTTATGATACCAGTAGGAGTTGATCTTCCTTTACACTAAAGTTACTACTCCGTTTTGCTTTCTTAGAAGAGGCATTCTCAACTTGAGGTGGAGAATCAGAAAATGACATAGGATTATTTTGAGATATACCCAAAAGTGGCGAGTCAATATCAATATCTCCATTTATGATACCAATGTAATATGGCACGTCTCCTTGTGACTCCATAAATTAGAAACAACGATATATACTTCCAAGCATATTGAAAGTAAAGACCATTACTATAATAAATTAGAAACAACAAAATATAAACTTCCCTGCACATAGAAAATTCTCAAGCTAACATTTACACCAATAAATTAGAAACAAAAAGTATAAACCTCCATGCAAACACAAAATTCCCAGAACATTTCCCAAATTAACCATTTATTGTAAGGTTTAGTATGTAAGGTTATGGTTGCATAGGTGGAGGCAAAGCCAAATAATTTGGCTTCTTAGCTACAATGCATGGGTACTTTTGGCTGTTCATTAAAGCTCAAATGTAATACACACACACACACACACACACACACACACACATATATTTTTTAAGTTGTGTTCACACCTTGTACAATTATTTAAATAATTTTTTTTTATCTTTTCTTTTATTTTCCTTCTCTTTCAGTCATTCTTCCCGTTGCCCTCTCTCTCTCCTTAGGCTCCCTCATTTTCTCTCTTCTTCCTCCTTCCATCTTTGCCGATCTGCTACCCAACCGCCACAGACCCACCTCACCAACTTGTTGCCTAGTTGCTAGCCTAGCTCCAATCCACCCCTGGTGCTGACACATCTCGCCGATCTCCCCAGTTTCAACCTATCTCACCGATCTATTACTAAATCTACTGGTATTTTTAGTCAACTTTGTCCATTTTTCCTTTTTTCTCAATTTGCATTTAGGGCTTTGTGTGTGTGTGTGTGTGTGTTTGTTTATGTCGTTGTTAACTTTGCTTTGGAGTTACTGAAAAGATCTTAAATTTGTTGAAATTTATTTTGTGATTGGAGAATGATAAGATTGGTAAAATCATGCTTTTTGGCAGTGTTGTGTGAAACTATGCCAATGATCTCTCTCTTTTCTTTTGTAATTTCCATTATTTATAATTCTTTAGGCTATATATGTATACATCTTGAATACATGTGATAGTTCCTTTTATCAATAATTACTTTTCAATATATAATTGTGGGTCAGGTATTTTCATACTATGTACAAGAGCACCTGGAGTAAAGTTTGGGGAGGATTTTTCATTATCTTCAAATACAAAGTTATATACACTGGGCCTAAATGTGAACAATTAGAGTAAATTGGAAATATTGGGGGAGGATCTTACATTCTCTTCAAATAGAGAAAGATCCATTATAGACTTCATTGGCTCCATTATTCGATGTATTGCACCCTGTCATATAGAAGCTGGAAATGATGAGATATAGAATATACTAATTGTGGGAACCAAGTCACAACAATAATTGCCTAAAAGATTTTCACTTTTGGTCGATTATGGAAGAAGCTAGAATTGAATAGGAATATAAAAGCTGCTCCAACATCTTTTTGTTGTGCAATTGTATCATTTTCTTTTCTGCTAATCCTTCTGTATATTTCTACTGTGAAGAAGTTTTTAGATCAGGATTTGTCAGGTGCAGTTTTGGTTGAGTTCAAAAGTGAAGTAAGCAATGAATTAAACTTCTATATATGCATGTTATGTTGCTCTTTTTGATACAGGAAAAAGTAAAACAACCTTACACACTAAACCTCACAGTAAATGGTTAGTTTGGGAAATGTTCTAAGAATTTTGTGTTTGCATGGAAGTTTATATTTTTTGTTTCTAATTTATTGGTGTAAATGTTAGTTTGAAAATTTTCTGTGTGCAGGGAAGTTTATATTTTGTTGTTTCTAATTTATTATAATAATGGTCTTTACTTTTAGTCTACTTGGAAGTATATATCACTATTTCTAATTTATGAAGTTACAAGGAGACGTGCCATATTACACATATATCATAAACAAGGATATTGATATTGACTTGCCACTTTTGGGTACATCTCAAAATAACCCTATGTCATTTTTTGATTTTCCACCTCATGTTGAGAATGCCTCTTCTAAGAAAGTAAAACAGGGTAGTAACTTTAGTGTAGAGGAAGATCAGCTCCTAGCGTCGGCATGACTCAATACTAGTGTCAATGCCATACACAGAAATGAACAAACATATAATATATTTCGTCAAAAAGTTTGGAAATACTTCATGGAGCACAATACCTCTGGTACCACACGTACTGTTGTTTCCCTTATAAGTCGTTGGACAACCATTAACAAGGAGACAAATGGGTTTTGTGGGCACATGGCTAAAGTTAATGCAATTCATCAAAGTTGTACAACTGAACATGATAAGTTATAAATTATATTGCAACAGTGTTAACATACCTATTCACCAATAGTTTGAAGATACTAATCATATTATATTTCCTTTAATTTTTTTAGATTGTCAACAAAAATGCTTTATATAAAAATAAATATGGTAGATTCTTTCAACTTGAACATTGTTGGCTCATGTTGAAAGACTAACCAAAGTGGGGTGATCCTAAGGAAAGATCAAGAACATCTATATCTCCAATATCATATTCAACATCTATTGGCAAGGGGGATGGTGGGTCCGGACTTGGTGACACTTCCAATTTTGAAAGACCAATTGGTAGTTAGGCTGAAAAGGTCAACCAAAAGAACAAAGCTACCGAAAAAGATGTTGGGAAATATTTTGCTAAGAAAATGAAATTTATTGAGGAATCACAAGAACAAGAAAAAAAGGGTCTTTGTACCAAAGCAGAAAAGTTGCGCTTTGGATAGTTGAAGGATAACGAGAGAACTTGATTGGAAGAGAAAAAAATTGATTTTGAGAAGGAAAAACTTATGATTGAGAAGGAAAATGTCATGATTGAGAGGGAAAAACTTGAGATGCACTATATGTAAAAGGAGAAGAGAATCATGATGAAAGATACAGGTGCCTTGACCGGAGCACAAAAACTTTTTTATGAACAACTCCAAAGGAGAATCATGGCAAGACGAAGTTCAAGTAAATAGTGGGCTTGACCTTAATTTAGATTTACCTTAGGCCTTCATGTATTTTGTAATGTTAGGAAAGGTTAGCACATGTAGATGACGCTTTGGTATAGTTTTTTTTTTTGGATGCAGATTAGGCCTTCATGCATTTTGGTAATAGCTTATGATATGCCTTCATGTATTTTGGTAGTAACTTATGATAAGCCTTTATATATTTTGGTAGTAGCTTATGTCACTTATCTTTAATCTTAAACTAGATGATTGTATAAACCTAAATACTTTCTTAGCATTGTATCTGTCTTGCACTGTTCTTTCCTCATTATTGGCTCATGTTGTACTAATGCTTAATATTATGGCATTAAAAGCTTAGATTGATATGGGGAGCAAATTTATTGTTAATCTTGCTTGTGTTGTGAGTTGTGCGTGTGTGCATATGGGCGTAATAATTGCTTATGGCACTAAAAGCATAGATTGCTTATGTTTCTTTCATCTATAGTAATAATGGCTTTCCAATTGTCTTGAATGTTGCATCCATGGGTCGCTCTTTGTTTCACAAGTTGCTTCTTGATGACTTAGATGAGGATGAGATAATCAAAGAAGCTGTCATGGGTTCAACATCACAATGCAAACGTCGTCAATATATCAGACGTACTTATTTGGCAGGCAATTAGAAGCTTTTTCTTGACTACTCTTCCCCATCACCAGTATTTCCTCACACTTTATTTCATAGGAGATTTTAGATGAGGCATTCTCTTTTTCTCCATATTCAATTTAAGGTAGAAGCTCATGACTTTTACTTTGTCCAAAAAAGAGATAATGCCAACAAACTTGGCCTATCTTCCTTACAAAAAATAACTCTGCACTTAGAATGCTTGCGTATGGAGTATTGGGTATTTTATGGATGAATATGTGCGGATTGGAGAAACCACTACATTACAAAGTTTAAAAAAATTTGTTACTGCGGTGGTTGATGTTTTCTTTGAGGAATACTTGAGAAAGTCAAATAACGAAGACATTACCAGATTGTTAGCTCTTGGCGAATATTGGGGTTTTTCAAGTATTTTAGGTTCAATTGATTGCATGTATTAGAAATGGAAAAATTGTTCAGCTGCATGAAAAGGTCAATATTGTAGTTATATTCATGAGATTGTTATTATTTTGGAAGCAGTAGCATCAATAGTATCATATGATCTTTGGATATAGCATGCATTTTTTAGGTTACTTGGGTCAAATAATGACATTAATGTGTTAGAGCGGTCTCATATATTTTCTGATCTTACACAAGGATGTGTTCTTGCAGTTAATTACTCAATCAATGTTCATGACTACACAATGAGATATTACCTTGTTGATGGCATATATCCAAAGTGGGCAATATTTGTGAAAACAATCCCAGCTTCACAAGGACAAGAACTAAAATTATTTGTAGCAGCCCAAAAGGTATATAAGAAGGATGTTTAGCGTGCATTTGGAGTGTTTCAAGCACGTTTCGAAATTGTTCGTGGATTTGCATGATTTTTCCATCTTGAAACACTTAAAGAGATCATGAAAGCGTTTACAATTCTCCATAACATGATTGTTGAAGATGAGCTAGATGATAATGAAGTGGTAGACTTGGATTATGAACAAATTGATAGAGTGGATAATCCTCCTATACAAGTGTCACAGGAACAATCTGATGGATTTATGACATACATTCAAAGTTATGAGTGCATTAGAGACCAAGAAATTCAGTCTCAACTCTAGTCGAACCTCATTGAATATTTATGGCAATTGCAACTTGCAAGGCGAATCGTAGGAACTTTTTTTTAATATGTTGAGAAGCTTGAGTCATTAAAACTTGAGTGTGTGAGTTATTGATATGAGTTTTTATTGTAATTAGTCGCGGACCCGTGCGTTGCGCGTGGTTATTTTTTTTATGATCGTGTTATTATTTGAAATATTTTTGAATGTATTAGTACTTAAGTTGCATTATATATGTACAAACAATATATTGTAGGATTCATGATAATAGAAGGTATTGTCTTGGAATTAGATGTGGAAAGGATAGAACTATAGTTGGCCTTGTAGTCAATCAAGAGTTGATCATCTGTCTTCCCAAGTTAGCAAATTTTAATTAACTTAAAATTAGATAGAAAGAATTTTATAAATTCGAAGTTAGCGTCATGCTAGGTGAAAACTTTAGAGGACTGTAATTAAGTTGTTTCAAGTGTTTTTTATTAAATTTTAATAATAATAAAAGATCTATTCCTTTTAAGATAGAGATTAGTATTATAAATAAGATGAAGAAATTTTATTGTATTATGCTTTTTGGAAACATAATTTCTACGAAACTCGGTTGGCTAATTTGTACATTTCCAAGTCAATTGAGCACATTTTGCATGTTACATGTAATTCTTCATTTCCATATGGGTAAGGGCATTCACGATTCCAATGACCCACTCCATTTTTCTTGCATGCTTGGTTTTTTGGGATGTGAAATGAGTTTGTTCCAAAAACTGTATGTTGAAGGATTTGTCGATAGTTTTGCAGCAATTGTTTTTCATTTGGTTGGTTTAGAATTGATAATGGTAATTGTATTCCTTCATCATTTGATTCGCATAACAACGCAATTGCGAGTCCATACTTTGCATTTTTGTCTCCTTCTATGTTTGCTTGAAGAAGGATTTGTTTTCCCACTTTAGTTTGATCTTGTACAAAATATTTGTGAGCTCCGACCCAAAATAGTACTTGTTTGTTTCCAGCCCTAAAGCATTGATGAATGAGTTTTTCTTTATCGTTTCGAAGGAAAAAAACATATTTTTGTTTCACGTTTTTTTTTTTTTTAAATTCTATTTTTTTTGTTTCACGTTTTTTTCATCTCTCTTTTTTATTTAAATTCTATCCTTTTTTATATATAGGTAATTCTATCCTATTGATTTTAGGCTTTGTTGATAACATTTTAGATAGACACAAATGTAGTTGTAGTTGTAAATCAAATACTACTTTCTTTTTTTACTTGATTATTAGGAAAAAATGACATAAAATGCATATTTATCCCCAAAAAAAAAAGGAACTTAAAAAAATTAACAAAAATGATAAACACCAAATTAATATTGTAAAGGAGAAATTATACACAACGTGTTAATATTCTTTTGTTTGTTTTTGTGTAATTCTATCTTATTTGCTTTATTTTTGTATGTTTTATTTATTGAAATTCTTTCTTTTTTTCTAGGTAATTCTATCCTATTCATTTTAGGCTTTGCTGATAATATTTTAGATAGACCAACCAACTAAATTTAATATCTTTTTAAAATTTTAGAAAATACTTATTGTAGGTTGCACATTTTGTTAAAACACTTACTATTATTTTATCCAAATAAATTAATTAGAACAAATATATTGTAAAAAATAAGGATTAGATGGATTAGATGAAGAATTTGGATTGTAATCAAATTAAGATTCTTATCAACTTAGAAATTATAGGAGAAGAAAAATTGTATATATTTTTTCTTAAAATCTAAAAATCTAAAAAAAAAAAAAATCTGCAATTTAGTGAAGCTACTTGGCACAACCATGGCTTCTAAAGCTAACTTTTATTATATATTATATGATATGATATGAACCAACTTGGGTCCATTGGAATTTGGACACACATCAAATAATTGTGAAGTTTCGATCAACATTTCATTAGGTCTAATGCACAGGTGCATTGAACCCAACCTTTGCCAAGAAAACTTAATACCATAATATGATAATTATGATGATAATAATAAACCACCATTTATCCCAAAAAAAAAAAAAAATTTAAATAATAGCTAATGTTTATATTCTTGGAAAAACACAATTTCGACTGGGTCTATAAGTATCTGCTTGAACTTAATTTTGAGTATATACGCAAACACTGTTGCTCTTGCTCTACGGTTCTATCTCTTTCTGAGTGATTAGTCATGGATGTTGTGCGATGCTCTTCCTCTCTTCTTCAACGTCTGTCAATAGATGATCTTCCCCGTCTGTCAATAGATGATCTTCACGAATGTTTGTTGATTGAAATCCTGACCCGGCTGCCTCTGAAATCTATATTTCAATGCAAGTGCGTCTCATGCCGATGGTGCTCTCTAATCTTTGCTCCTTCTTTCGCTTACATTGTTCACATGCTCCGTTCTTCTTCAATATTGCAACGACCCTCTACCTTGCTCATTAGCCACTACATCGATGGTGTGAGGCTGCCAAGGATGCTCAAATAATATAAACACAAACACAAACAAACGAAAAAGATAAAAAAATAAAAAATAAAAAGCGTCTCATATTAATATAAATAGAGCATAAAAGTTTTGCACCAAAAAAAAAAAAGAATTGAAACAGAGAATAAAAGTTTTGTACCCAAAAAAAGAATTAAGATGTAGAGATACCTCAACCAAAGCAGGGAGGTTCTGTCAGCATTTATAAACCGTCTAGAAAGGAATAAAGGGAGGAAGGAAATCAGATAGGCAGCCATCAATGTGGCGATTGGAAAAAGACTGAACATCAACATCAAAATCCGATTTCCAATACAAAGCTAGACTGCCACCTGCATTGACATGAGGAACAAAGAACAAGTTAGTAAAATGTATTCTTCTACCAACTCTTTCTAAAGTAGGTTTATCAGCTTTTGTTTCCATTAAGAAAACCAGTTTGGGATCTTTTGTAGTTACTAGGGCAACTACTTCATCCTCTGTTTGTGGGTTCCCAAGCCCACGACAATTCCAGCTAAGGCAACTCATTGTGACTGGTGGTGCTGGAACCCAGCAACCACCTTTGAAATTTGATCATCCCCCTGGCTACCACAGCCTATGCATTGCTTTTTCCCCTCTATTTGTACGTCTATGTCCATGCACATACCCCGCTTCCCAAAGTCATTTTTCTCCTCCTCAGAATTAGGTCCACTACACCCTTTAGTTCTTTGATCAATATTCCCCACCTCACGTGCTAATCTCTTCCACCCCCTTGTAGATTGCGGTGTGGGTTTTGAAATGGCTAAATCAACATCCAGAGGCCTCAAGTATTCAGCATTCAGTCCATGTGAGCCCGTGGCAGCAAGCTTATCCATTGGAGCTTGGTAACCCGTGGATTCATCAATAGACAGATTAGTGATATTCTTCTCCAACCTTGCTGCTTGAGGCTCCAAACACACCCTACAATCACTAGTCGCCATACTTTCACTATTTGAAGTACACCCACGGCTTGCCTCATCATTTGTGGATGCCACTGGTTTGGACACTACCATATGCTTCGCACTAGTGCAATCCCTCTGTTTGTCAAACCCCGAGCCTGTCCTAGAGTTTGATTGAGAAGACATCCCACCTGTTGCGCCATGGTCTTAAGATCTACGTTGCTTCTGTTTCAGCCAAGGAGCTTGGTTTCAAGCCATGCCTGAAATCACAGCCACTGTCTTTCTTGTTGTTTGAAAAGTGTCAGCCCTTAACCAATCATTGTATTGTTGATCTTCCCTTCTCAACTGGCCCATACTTCGCAATCAAACCTCACATTCTCTGTACCCATGACTAACTCTCCCACACCAATAACAAAAATTTGGGAGTCTCTCAAATTTTAATCCCACCCATCCCACAAGTTTACCTGCATTCCAGAGCTTACAACAACGAGGCAGAGGTCGAGAAATATCAAGCTTAAGTCGCACCCTTAAGAACTCACCCCCCGTTCCATCGTCTTCCGGGTTTGCCACCTGCACCACTGTACCCAACGTGCTTCCTATAGACTCATCGGTTCCTGAGTAACACGGTCAGGTGGTATATTGTGTATTTGCATCCAAAAGGTAGTGAAAGAGTAATCCAGCAAAGGCGCTGACTCGGCATCAATGGCCTTTTAAAAGACCACCAAGTGTTTGTCATACGACCAAGGTTCAAATTCAAGAACCCGTTCTAGATCAAGAATATCTTCAAACTCAAATAGCGGAATGTTGTCCCCAACATCCCGAATCTTGAGCTCTCCAATCGGTTTCCACAGGGGTTTAAACGTGCGAGCCACGACATCGACGTTTAGCACCCGCTTTGTGAGGAACTTACTTGCCAACCTATGGACGATCAACGCCCTCTGTTTTGATACTTCTGCCCCACGTTCTTCTTCTTCCAACAAAGAAAACCTCGCCCACATCTCATCTAACCCAGCCATGAATCCTTGTCCAACCAAAAAACCACAGCCACACCACATACCAAACTCACAAGACCCATCGTCCTATCAGACTCTAAAGAGGCTGAAGGGTGATAAAAAACCTAGACTAGGCTAGGTACAAAATTCTACAGGTGAGACTTCACAAAAAATTACTTTATCTATTTTACCATCACACTTTACAAAACATTCAATATCAGTGGTTTTATTTTAGCTTTCAATATAATAAAATAATATAAACAACACAATAAAATAATATATCTGCTACAATAAAATAAGAGTTGCGTTCAAGTTACATCTGGTATAACTATAAAAAATGTTACACCACTTAATATTTTTAATTTGATGAAAATTTTGACAAATCCACCGATAGATTAGATTATCTTTGTATATTCTCCATGCTTGCAAAATTTCAAAGTGATCAAAGATCAATAGTCATTTCATCAATCAATTGTTTAAATTAAAGTTTTTGTAGTTTAAAATAATGTATAAAATATGAGTTTATAGATTAAACGGTAAATAACATCCAATTGAAATGAAAATTGGCATGAATGTTAAAAACATATAGATCATGGAATTCAACGGTGGGATTTTCAAAATAATAATTATATAACAAGTTATTAAGTGGTGTAACATTGCTTAAAGTTACACCAGGTGTAACTTTAACCTAACCCACAAAATAATTTATCCACTGCAATAAAATAATATTTCCACTATAATAAAATAATATATCCACTATAATAAACAACAATCACAACCACCAACGCCGCTGCCAGTGCCACCGCCACTGTCACATGATAGCAAATAATCGTCCAGTTTAGCAATAATAATTTTTTAACCCCAAATTATATATATACAATTATTTTTTTTATTAAAACAATTTCAAAATCGTCAAGAAGCAATCTTGGAACAATATAAACAATGAAGTGGAGAAACCTTATCAAAGAAACCATACAAAATGGAATACATATTATAGCTGGAATAGTGTAGTCCATAGATTACTCACATACATAACTCATATCAAATCAATATATTACTAAAAGCTGAAGCATAGCGTTTAATTCTGCTGCTCTCACGTTGCGCCACATCAGCTGCCATGTCATTCTCTTTGTAAATAAAATTATTTTCCCTTCAATTTTTAAATGGTTTTTATAATTTACAACCCTATAAATCCCAGCCCACTACTTCTCTATTTACTCCCACTATCACCCTATAATAAATTTATATAATTAATCCAGCCCACCTCCCTATAAATCCCAGCCTACTACTTATTTATTTTCTTACACTATCACCCTATAATAAATTTATATAATTAATCCAGCCCACCTTTTATTTATTTAGTTCTACTTTCAAGCCCAATCCAAAACCTTTTCAGTTTAGCTTAAAGGGGAAAAAAAAAAGGAGGCTTAAAGGGAAGATAATATTGCATTCAGGGTTTTGAAGATATCAAACATTCAAGCCCGTTTGAAAAAAAAAAGAAAAAAAGGGAAGCTTAAAGGGAGGATAATATTGCATTCAGTGTTTTAAATATGTAACGTAGATGGGAGATTAAAGGGAGCAAAAAGGGGGAAAAAAAAAGGAGGCTTAAAGGGAGGAGCCGGTTTGGAAAAAAAAAAAGGAAAAAAGGGGTTTTAAATATGTAACGTAGAGGGGAGATTAAAGGGAGCAACAAGGGAGAAAAAAAAAAGGAAAAAAAAAAGGAGGCTTAAAGGGAGGAGCCGGTTTGAAAAAAAAAAAGGAAAAAGGAAAAAAAGGGAATGTAATGTAGAAGGCAGATTAAAGGGTGCAAAAAGGGGGAAAAAAAGGAAAAAAAAAAGGCTTAAAGGGAGGAGCTGGTTTGGAAAAAAAAAAGGAAAAAGGAAAAAAGGGGTTTTAAATATGTAACTTAGAGGGGAGATTAAAGGGAACAACAAGGGAGGGAAAAAAAAAAAGGAAAAAAAAAAAAGGAGTCTCAAAGGGAGGAGCCGGTTTGAAAAAAAAAAGGAAAAAGGAAAAAAATGGAAGTTTAAAGGGAGTATAATATTGCGTTCAAGGTTTTAAATACGTAACGTAGAGCAAAAAAAAAAAAAAAACAAACGTACGTTCAAGCCGGTTTGGAAGAAAGGAAAAAAAGAAAAAAAAAGAAAAGGGAAGCGTTCAGGGTTTTGAAATATTGTGTTCAAGGTTTTGAAATATGTAACGTAGAGGGAAGCTTAAAGGGGGAAAAAAAGAAACAAAAACGTTGAAGCTTTCAGGTATTGCTTGAGAAAACAGAGAGTTTGAAACCTATCCACCTTCCTGCTCTACTGTGTTTTTATCAACCAAGGAATGGATGATGTCTGGTGTTTTACAGGTTTCTATGGAGACCCTGATACTGCCAGCCAGGAAAACTCCTAGTCTTTACTTCGAGATTTGAGTCAATGTTCATCTTTGCCTTGGATTTATGTGGGAGATTTTAATGAAATTTTGTTTGCTGAGGAGAAATTAGGATGGTTGGATAGACTGGAGACAAATGCAGAGTTTCAGGGATGCTTTAGATTATTGTAGACTAAAAGATCTTGGTTTTAATGGGTACCCTTTTACTTGGTGTAATCGTAGACTAGGTGTTCAAAATACATGGGTTTGGTTGGACAGAGGTGTAGCCAATGTTGATTGGATTTTGCGGTTTCCTACCTCCCGTATTCATCATTTAGATGCCTTTCACTCTGATCATAAACCACTGCTGCTCTGTTCAGACTTTGAATTCAAGCGGTTTTACAGGAGAGGCAAACCATTCCAATTTGAAGCAATGTGGCTAAAAGACCAATCTTGTGAAGTAGTGATTAAAGATTCTTGGGGTGAACAAGCTGTGTCTGAATCGGTGTGGGGCTTTCAGCAGAAGATTGTGGCTTGTCAGCTTAATTTGAAGGTGTGGAATAAAAACTGTTTCGGGCATGTTCGTAATTCCTTGAATAGGAAGCTTAAAGAGTTGCAGGAAGCTGAAGAAGGTGGTAGTTATAGAACTAACCCGAGGAGAATCTATAAGCTGAGGGAAGAGATCCAAAGGTTGAAAAACAAGGAAGAATGCATGTGGAAGCAGCGTTCCTGGAATATTTGGCTTAAGGAAGGAGATAGTAACTCTCGGTTTTTCCATTGTAGGGCAAAGCAAAGGAATCACCGTAATTTCATTTCTGGTTTAGAGGATGGTGATGGGGTGTGGAAGGAAGATGAAGGCCGAATGGGTAGCATCATTGAGAATTATTTTAGAGACATCTACACCACATCTAATCCTTTAGGCTTTGATGAGATCTTGAATGGCATTCACCCGGCTATATCTGAGGAGGATGCTGGGTTGCTTGGTTGTGACTTCCATGCCAATGAAGTTAGGTTGGCTCTTGATCAAATGGCTCCTCTTATTGCCCCTGGACCTGATGGTATGTCCCCAATTTTTTATAAGTCTTTTTGGCATATTGTGGGTGGAGATGTAACGTCAGTGGTGCTTAATGCTCTTAATTCTAGTGTGGTCCCAGAGTCACTAAATTCCACTTTTATTGCCCTAATTCCAAAAGTTAAACACCCAAAAAGAGTTGCTGATTTTCGTCCCATTAGTTTGTGTAATGTGGTCTAAAAGTTGATCTCTAAGGTTTTGGTGAACCGATTGAAAAAGTTTCTAGCCAGTGCTATTCCAGAATCTCAAAGTGCATTTTTATCGGGTAGGCTTATTTCAGATAATGTACTTGTGGCCTTTGAAACTTTGCATTATCTTAAAAGGAAAACAAATGGGAAGGTGGGTCAGATGGCGCTCAAGCTTGATATGAGTAAGGCCTATGACAGGGTTGAATGGGAGTTTTTGGAACGAGCAATGAGGCATCTTGGGCTTGGAAAATGAAGGGTAAGGCTTATTATGTCTTGCATTAGTTTGGTTTCCTATTCTGTACTTCTTAATGGGCAACTTGTTGGTAATATCAAACCTAGTCGTGGTCTTCGCCAAGGTAATCCTCTGTCGCCTTACCTTTTCCTTATGTGTGCCATGGGATTACAAAGTTTGTTGCATAAAGCAGAAATGGGGGGGCATATCCGAGGAGTGGCTATCTGTAGAAATGGACCAAAAGTCTCACATTTATTTTTTGCAGATGATAGTGTGTTATTTTGCAATGCTAAAGAAGAAGAGTGCCAAAAGATTCTTGATATCCCATCAATCTATGAGAGGGGTTCAAGCCAGAAAATTAATCGTGAGAAGACTAATACATTTTTTAGCTCTAACACCCCTCATGAGGTTCAGGTTCAGATTCAACAGGTTTTTGGTGTCCCTGCTATTTGCCATTTTGAAAAGTATTTGGGTTTGCCGGCACTGGTGGGTAGAGCAAAAAAACAGAGTTTCATCTGCATTAAAGAAAGGGTGTGGAAAAAGCTTCAAGGGTGGAAAGAAAAACTCCTGTCTCAAGCAGGTAGGGAAGTGCTGATCAAGGCAGTGATACAGGCGATACCAATCTATACCATGAGTTGCTTTAAACTCCCCAAGGGGCTTGTTAGAGAACTGGAGGGTATGATTCGCAAATTTTGGTGGGGGTATAGAGGAGAGCATCGGAAAACTCATTGGGTTAAATGGGAGCGATTATGTGAAGCTAAAGAAGTTGGTGGCATGGGGTTCAAAGAAATTGAAAAATTTAATGATGCTTTATTGGCTAAACAAGTGTGGAGAATGATTAATAATTCTGAATCTCTGTCATCGAGTGTTTAAGGCTCAATTTTTCCCGGATTGCTCCATTTTAGATGCCAAAGAGCCCAGGTCAGGGTCCTACGCATGGAAGAGTATTATTGGGGCTAGAGATGTGGTACGCAAAGGGATGGTTTGGCGCATTGGGACAAGAGAGGCTGTTCGAATTAAGGAGGATAGGTGGCTGCCTGTATGTGCAAATTGTTCAGTCATTTCACCCCTTCCTTCTTTGGATCTAGATGTGAAAGTTAGTACCTTGATAGATCAAGACACTGTAGCTTGGAAAACAGAGGTTGTGCAACAACTATTTTTGCCTCATGAAGCTGAAATTATTTTGGGTATTCCTTTGAGCATTCAATGCCCCGTTGATCGCATTATTTGGGCGCACACGCCGTCTGGTACGTTCACTACTTGTAGTGCTTATAAACTATTGGTTTCATGTGATGCATCTTCTAGTGCAGGTGGTTCTAATCCTGAAGCCCAGAAAAAATTTTGGAAGGGCATTTGGCAGCTCCGAGTCCCAAACAAAATTAGGCACTTTGTGTGGAGAATCTGTAACAATGTTCTGCCAACAATGATGAACCTTTATCGGCGTCAGATTGTACCTAGTGCGTGTTGTGCTCTGTGTAATGCTCTTCCTAAAGACTCTCTTCATGCGGTTTGGTCTTGTGAAACCATTTCAGGTGTCTGGTCTACGCTGGAATGGTTTCACCAAACTGCACCGCTGCATCCTAATTCCTTCATTGAGCTACTTTCTAGTTTTTTGTTCAACAGAGAGGAGTTTAGAGCAGAGATTTTAGTGATCATGGTGTGGTTACTGTGGAATAGGCGTAATGCAGTCCAGTTCGGTCACCCTCCTCTTCCAGTGGCTAGCATTTGCAGTTCAGCGGGTAGTTATTTGCAGGAGTTTCTTCAAGCTCAGAATGATGAGCCTAACCCACCCCGTCCTCCTCCCATGTAGCAGTGGCGACCTCCGGATCCTCAGTATTTCAAAGTAAACTTCAATGCTGCGGTGTTTCGTCGCTCAACCTTGGCAGGCATTGGGGTCATTGCCTGTAATCATGACGGGGAAGCTATGGGTGCTCTGTCCTCACCCATTCCAGTGGCCCAGTCTGTGGCGGATTTAGAAGCCTTAGCATGCTTGAAGGCTGCACAGTTTGCATTGGAAATTGGCCTCACCCGAGTTGTGTTTGAAGGAGATTCTGCAGTCATCATCAACGCTCTTCTTCACGGCACGGGTGAACTGGCTAGTTTCGGAAACATTTTGGACGATATTCGTTTACATTCTTCTATTTTTCAGTTTGTGGAATTTGTTCATGTTAATCATAATTGTAATTCAGTGGCTGATGCTCTTGCTAAGAAAGCTAAGTCAAACGTTGGGGCTTAGGTGTGGCTGCATGATTTGCCAACTGATATTGTCCCTTTAGTTTTGCATGATGTTCACTAGTTTTGGGTTGATGAAATAAAGTTCCCAGGTCTCTGATCTGGCTTCTCAAAAAAAAAAAAAAACATTTTGTGGAGTCAAATTGCTAAATTTATGGCTTCATCAATGTAGATGCTCTAAATATGTTAGGTTTGATTCATGAAGTCGAGAAATAATGAATGCTATGAGCCTATTATGTGATGTTGTGAAGATGTGGGTCATGAGCCTATCCATGAGGTGAAGAGCTTTATGGGCCGTGAGCCAATCCAAAAATATGTGGATTCTAGGTGAGGAAATTCAACCTACATGATTGTATAAAATTTGGCTCTTTTTGGGCTTTGAAGAAATTTAGCCCAAGACTTACCAGTTTTTGCTTGTAAAGTAAATGAAGTGGCAGATTTGCCCAATAAAGTTTTTTTTTTTTTTTTTTTTGGGGAGAAACATTTGCCCAATAAAGTTGTGCGCCTACATAGTAGTGGGGTAAAAAAATCATTAACACAAAGTAAAATATAATAAAAGTCAATAAATTTGTAATAATGTGAGGTTCATATACATTGATTTTCTTGATATATGTCTATAATATATATATATATTAAAATAAGTAATAAAGAAGATTAATCGTAACTTGTACTTCTAAAAGAAATATTAGAGATATATTAAGAAAATCAATATAAATAGAAAATAAAAGAATCCAATTAAGGAAAATAGTTCAATTTTTTTTTTTGAAAATGACCTTACAGAGCAAGAGTGGATTGTACATCTTTTTAAGGCGTGAAGCCAATACGGTAACAGATAGACTAGCAAATAAAGGAAGATCACAACAAGACAAAGTTTTTGTTTATAAAACTTGCATTATTTTTATTTATGAAAAGTATATTAGGAATTTAGGGACAGTTTTCAAATAGGTACTCATAGAGAAGTGCTTGTAGATGGACATGTAATTCTGTAATCTATTTTAAAAAAAATAAAATTCCTCATTGCATAAAAAAAAAAAAATGAAAATAATCTAAATTATTTCAGACATTTTATATCTTTTGTGTGTAATAATTTCATATAAATTAAGCGATATCATTATAAAAAGTAAAAATAATATAAAATAAATCACCAAAATTTTTGTATCATTCATTTCTTTCTAATTTTTCTCCAATTGTTTTAGACGTCAAATTATATTTATATAAAAAATATAACCATCAAAAAAAAAAAAAAAAACTAGAATAACCTATTTTGAGCAACATTTTGAGCATTTTAAAGATACTTACATATATTTTCATAGGCTTTTCCACCGATACATATATAAAAAATACTCAAACAACAACATTTCTCAAACTCCTCTGCGGAACATCTAAGACATAAAAATATAGCTCTAATTCTAGGTACCAAAGTACTAAAACCATCGTCGTTCTCGGTGGGACTCGACTCTGACTCACACAGACAAAACCCTCAATTCTCTTTCTCTCTCTCTCTCTCTCACTCACACACACGGTCACACAGACACAAAAGGGTTCCTCAAAAAACCACTTTGAAAACAGAATCAAACCTCCAAAAAAAAAAAAAAAAAAAACTTTTACTGTTTCCTTATCCTAGAAGAACAACAACATAAAAAAATCGAAAATCATGATAACTACTCCGTTTCTAACCGCCTCAACAGCCCCGCCGCTGCCACGTCAGCGACTCGTACCACCCAGATTTCACACCCTTACCCTTACCCGTGCCCGCACCCGTTTGGCGTTTGGACCCGACCCGAGGAGACGCTTTGCAAGCATTTCTGCTTCAGCTTCAAGAAGTAGTAGCAATAAAGAGACAACTTCAATTGGTGTCAATCCACAACTCTCAGTGCCACCACCTCCACCACCCTCATATATGTAACCATTCTCTCTTTCTTTCTCACTGTTTCTTTCATTCTTTTGCTGTGTATTGCAATTTAACTTCTTTTTTGCTTTGTTTGTAGAGGGTCACCTCTGTTTTGGATTGGAGTTGGTGTTGGGCTCTCAGCACTATTTTCATGGGTGAGAACTCAAAAAAACACAATACCCACTTGGCCTTTTTTTCTATTTCTTATCAATATGGTTTTCTTTATGTTCTGTATTGTTTTTTTAACAAGTTCAATGGAAATGGCAGGTGGCTACAAATTTAAAGGTGAGTGTTGTTTCTCTCCTATAAGGTAATAAGTACACAATTCATGCATTTCAATATTTGGAAAAATTAGCGGATGCGAAGACACGGGTTTTTTCTTATGATCATGGATATGTTGTTATTTTTTACTTGTAAGAGAAAAGAGTTCATGGGTGTGCCCATTTTTTTCTGTTACCATATCAAATATGATTTATGATGTGTTTTAAAGAAGGCTGCATTGCTATGTTCATTGCTTTGTATTGTTGCATAGTTGAATTTTAGTGTGACAAATAGAAATATGCAAAATTTTAGGAAAAATTGGGACTATCAAAATGAGGTCCTGAGATTGTGTGTTCCTATTCCAAATGCAATTGTGTTTAGAAGACTATTGATATTTGGTCAAGCTTTGGTGGGTAAATATTTGGCTATGGTGTGTTGAAGAGAGGGATCATTTTTGATGGAGGGTGGTGCATATAAGATATGGGATTTATGGAGAGAATGGTGCTTAAAGGAGTTTTCGGGCCCTTATAAAGTTAGATTAAGAATAAAAGTTTTTTGAGAGAGAGGAATGCAAGCAATTTTGAGAGATGTGAATTACTTCAAAATATGGGATGTATGGATAGAGTGGTGCTTACAGGAAGTTTTGGGCCCTTAAAGGGTTAGATTATGAAAAAAAATCACTTTCTTTTTGGGAAGGGAGAGAAAGGGGGGTGGTGGTGGGGAGATTTTTCCAAATTGACTTAGATCCAAATGGGGATGACTATAAAACTGGTTTTCTCATGACTTATTGTTTGGGACACTACACTGATAGTGGTATTTTTAAAAAAAATCCTTTTCTTCTTGCAAGGGAAAAGAATCCTATAGTGGCAAAATATATAAGTGAGGAGCATGGAAATGCCAACTAGAATCTTAGATTTAATAGATTAGTGCAAGGTTGGGAACTCAAATTCTTGATTTTTTTTTTTTTTGATGTATTATATTCTACTAAGGTCTAAAGGGAGGATGAGTATTCAATGATTTGGAAGCTTACTAAATCCTGATAGTCATGGCTTTCAATTAAACCCTTTTTATAATTCTCTAAGTTTGATGGAGGTAATTTCTTTCCATGTAGGAGTATTGGGAAGGTTAGAGGACCATCAAATTTGCCATTTTTTATTTGGACATCAATATTTTACCAATGGACCAAGTGTGATGTTGAATTGTGGATTGTTGTTGTATGTGTAGATCGAGTGTGATACAGCTAGAGAGTTGTGGTCTTTGGTGTCTAGACTTTGGACTGTTTGAGGCTTAGTGGGTGATGGCTAAAGCAGTTGTTGGTTGATTGGCATGTTGAAAGGGATAGTTTGGAAAACATTGTAGTGAAATTCTTGTGTATCATGTGATGTCTTTGGAGGAAGAGGAATGCAAGTAATTATAGAGATGTGAATTACCTGTGTTGAAATTGATGTTTCTGTTTTTTGTGCTTTCTCTTTGATTGAACAGTAGCCTTTAGTTCCATTTCCTACTAGAAATGTGTGAGCTTTTGGCAAGGCAGCTTTGGTCGTCATCGAAATGGTTATATATGGTCCATCGTCCCTCATGGCTTAATGTGGTGTCTTTGGAGGGAAAGAAATAGTCGTCGTTTTGAAGATATTGAGAGACCTATTCCGGACCTCAAGCTTTTCTTTTTTAGAACTTTGTTGGATCGTTTGTTTGCTTTGCAAAACAAATCTTTCCCTTCTTTTTTTGATTTCCTAGATTCTTGCAATTTTCGTTTTTGATTTGTTGTCCCTTTGTTCACTCCCTGTGTACTAGGGTGTTTCCCTTTTGATATCTATATATCTTACTTATCAAAAAAAAGAAAAAAGAAAAAAAGAAAAAAGAAAAAAAGAAAAAAAGAAATGTGTGAGCTTTTGGATCTTTTGAATTTTAAATGTTAGATTTTCTTTTTTGGTCTTCTCATGTATTTCCCATGTAGTAGGTTATCCCTTTTTATTTCACTTTTTCTTCTTAGTAAATTCTGTGTCTGTGTGTGAGTGAGGAGATGTGCTAGCTTCCATCTTTGTGATTGGTTGGAGCTTGATTTCTTGAGTTTGTGTGTTGATGTGTTATTCCTACGTGTATGTGTGTGTAGGATTTGGATCCTCTTCATTACAAAGTCAAATGGAGAGTGTCCATTTAAAGGCCATGATTCAAATTGAAATAAATCTAGGGTCTACATTATGCTAACTCATTTAATAACTGATAACTCTAGTTAGTTAACCACAGTTAATTTTTACTTTAGTTACTAAACTAGAGTTATCAGTTATTGAATGAGTTGGCATAATTTAGACCCTAGATATATTTCACTTTGAATCTTAGCTTTTAAATGGACACACTCCATTTTTTCCCTTTTTCACTTTGAAATGGAGAGGATCCAAATCCGCGTCTGTGTGTGTGTGTGTGGGAGCGTGCATGTTAGTGTTTTTGCATTTGTATATGTGGCAATTATGCATGCATCCACAAACTATTGGTTTTACTGTCATCAATATGAGAATTAAAAAGTATCACAAGCCTTAACACCATTACACTTGGATTATGGACTTTAACCCTAGTGTTGTCCAACAAGTTTTGAAGACAAATTTATAACTAGAGGTGTAATTGCGTTGGTTTGGTTCAGTTGGTGGATAGGGAACTGAACCTGTCAGTTTTTGGAAAGGAGCATGCAAGCCATTGAACCTCACTAATGTAACAGGTTCGGTCAGTGCGGTTCGGGTGTTTGGGGCTGGACTTCCGAAATACATGCCCATGTGTCAGAGTCATTTTTCTTTTAAACCTACACAAAACCCAAAACCCAAAGGATAAGAGTTAATATATGTATTAATAAAGAATAAACATTAAAAGAAATGGACATCAATGGAGAGGACCTGGTCCATTGGATTGGCTGTTAACCTCAATCATATGGCTCTGGATCTTGTGCATGCTGTAGACATTGAATGTGAGAACTACGAAGATGGTGGTGCCACCCACTGTGTTCTCTCTTTTTTCTTAAAACAAGTTCCTCCCAAGTCCTATCTCTGTTTGATATCACTCTTTCTCTCATCAAGTTGTTGATGCTTCTAAAATTGAAGGAGAAGAAATAAAAAAAATGGGGGGGGGGGTTAAAGAGTTGTGATGAGAGGAAGCATGAAGCGGAGGAGGGAAAGAAAAATTTCGGTGGCTAGGATTTGAATTTCAAACGAAAGAAATTTGTGCGGAGGAATGAGGCATAGTGATAGAAGAGATCTGAAGAAAATGGGAATGTGAAGAAGGGACAAGGTTAAAGGGATTTGATAACATGAGGGTGGGTTTACAAAAGGTTAGTAGGTTCATAAAAAAAATATATTTAAACAAATATATTTGACTTGTTCTCATTGTGTGAATTCTTGGCACTGAGACTGACTGAAACACTGAATTGTTTAAAAAATTGGAACTAATACCGACGGCCGACAAACTGAAACTGGCCGGAATTGACTTTTTGGGTCTGTTCTGGTTGGTTGGATCAGTTTTTCAGTGGTTTTTTTACAACCCTAATCATAGCAAATGCGTGCACACATACATTCATTTATGCTTATTTATAAGATAGAGATGCACTTGTATGTTGTTATATTTAAAAAAAAAATGTATATTGGTATCTTTTATTGTTGTGTCTGTATCAGTATGTTGTTGTGAGATTGATGTATACTCTCTTCTATGTGACATAGGGTTGGATCTTGTATGGCATAGCATAATTCAACCTTTCACTCTTTCAACATATATCCCAATCCTTGTAAAGTTTATTGTTAATCTTTCAGAAATATGCAATGCAACAAGCTTTCAAGACGTTGATGGGACAGATGAATACTCAAAATAACCAATTCAACAATGCAGCCTTTCCTTCTGGATCCCCTTTTCCATTTCCTATGCCTTCGGCACCAGCGCCTTCCACTTCACCTGCTCCAGCAGCTTCTCAACCTGTAGTTACAGTAGATGTGCCTGCAACAAATGTACAAGCAGCTCCTGCAACTGTTCTCAATCATGAAGAAGAAGTAAAACAGGAACCGAAGAAAGTTGGTAGTAAACTTCTAAGCCTAGTTTTAAGTTCCTAAAAGAATTTGTTTCTGCCTTTTGATCTTCATTGTATGCTGCATGTGCCTATTATAGGTTAGATGCAATTTTTGTGAGCCTTTTGAAGATCTTTCTTAGTTTAGATATATAAATTTGATTTATTAACTGCTTTATTCATGTTTCTATTTTATAGATGATAAACTAATACTTGACCCAAAATTTAAGTTGTTAGAAAACGATGAATATGATCATTTAACCATTATTCTAATATTTCCCTTGTGGGTCTAGATGCCCCTTAACAAGTGAGGGCCTACAATTGGGATTTTAAACCTTTTAAATGGGAGGTAGACTAGAGATAGGGTTAATTTTTTAAGAAACCTTGGGCTGGGTTGGGTTCAGGTTGATGAATTTTCAACCCAACTCGACTTGACCTATTTAATAATTTAAAAAATATATATTTTAATTTGTATTTTTCCATTTACACCCTTAATACCTAACCCTCTCTAATTGCCTCATTATGTTCTCATCAGCCAAAATAATTTTGCCTCCTTTCTCTCCCCCTCACCTCACATCCTCCTCTGTTGACAACTGAAACCCTATCCTAACCCCACTTCTCTCTCTAACCTTTGAGTCCTCTCTCCTCCCTCTCTCTCTCCCCGAGCCTTAGCCTCTCTCTCAAGTGAGTCCTCCAAGCCAATTCTCTCTCTTGTTGCTATTTCTCAAGCAAGAGCTTCTCTGTGAGATAATTCTTTAGGCTACTTTATGTCTTTTTTCATGAGGTAGTCTCGTTTCAATAAAATTATTTTAACCTATAAAAAAAAGAGCTTCTTCGTGAGATCAATGCTATGTTATTTGTTAGTTTCTGCTACTTGAACGCTACAAATCAAAGGTATCTTTAGAACTGAAATTATTTCTTTCTTTTCCTAGATTTCTCTGCAACCAAACAGAGATTGTGATGAGTTAGGATTATGGCGAGTATATATAATTAGATTTGTTTTTTGTTTGTTGATTTCATTTTGTTTCTTTTGCATTGGCTTAATTTTGAGTGCCATTTCAAATTCATCAACCCGAGTAAATGACCCATGACTCATTTGTTTGGTTGTTTTTGTTTTGCACTGCCTGCAGTTTGGTTTCTGAGAAAATAGAGGAAATTGAAGAAAAATGGTTGTTAAGTTACTGTTAATAGTAGGGTCTTGGTTTTGGTATTGTGTATTTCAAAAATGAAATTATAATTTGTTTTTGTGATGAGCCCAATCCAATGAACCAACCGACCCATGTGGGTTGCTTTGGTTTTTGACTTTTTTTTTTTTTGATTGGTAAGTTACACACACACACTTGATGATTTGGTTTTTAGACTTGTGATGGGTTGGGAATTCTCCACCCGATGAGGTTGGGTTGTGTTGAAAAAACCCCCAAAACTGACTCATGCACACCCTTACCATGAAGTGATTTTCTTCATAATGAGCATTCTCTTTGTCTGAGTTGTTCATTGCTCTCTCATTTTGGTCAAAGCTCCTACTATCTTTCCTTATTAAATCATTTAGTTGCTCAAACAAAATGAATGGATGATCTGATATAGTACTTGACTGCTTACTTTTCCTTTCTCAGTAACCTTTATGGCAGCCCATGACATAGAGCTTTGATCACCTTGTACATTCCTCTATTTTTACTTTGGATTACTTCTACCATGCATCTATAACACCCCCAGCTCCTTTCTTAGCTGTTAATTTAGTCAGCATGGCCATGGTCAGAATGCTAGAATCAAAGCGTTAGAAAATAATTAACAAGATAGCAAGTTATAAGAGCAAAGTGGGTGGTAAGGTTGTGGGGTTCAAAGCCTATCAGACGTGTAACTTGCCAATAAAAAAAGGGTTCTTTGTCTACTGCAATATCAAACAATATTTTTTGATAAGCTGTGATATCAAACAGTTTGGGGAATAAAATTTTCAAAGGTACTTCTCTAAACTATAAATCATGCTGAAAACAAGTTCAACTACTTATCCCAAAAAAAAGAAGAGAAAGCAAGTTCAACTTGTAGGTGTGTTATGGCACTGATAAATTGAAAGGGAAAAAAAGAAAGAAAAAGAACTGAGTTTGATTACCAATCCCACTACTAAACTTTATGTATTTCGAAAACACCTATTATGTTACCTCTGTGTGCCCCTTTACTTCATTTGAACATCATTGACCTCACTTGTCCCCATATTTTGCTCTCACTTCCCTCCTCCAAATAAACTCCTCTCCATAAACAGGATTAGTAGGTGCCTTACATTAACGCTTACAGATATTCTTGTTTATGACTTAAGCATTTCTTACTATTCAGAACTTGAATATTACTTATTAAGAGAAAAAAAGGAACAATAAGAAAATGTCTGTCTTTAACAAATGATATCCATAATTTCAGTAAATTTGCAGTCTTTGGATTTATACCAGAATTGAAAAAAAGTTTTCTACAAAAATTCTAATGCAACATGTACTAACAGCTTTTGTAGATGTTTCTCCGGAAGAGGCTGAGCAAAAGAGTCCTTATGAAAGCTTTAATGATGTGACTGGAACAAGTTCATCCAAGGATGTTCAGATTGGTGGGGTGGTAAGTATTTGCTGTTGAGCTTTTGTACAAGTCTGTAATGGTTTAAGTTAATATTTAAAGATTTTAACTTTGAGCATGGATGAAGTTTTCTCAAAATGGAGCTGCTTCTAAGGGCATTGGTGGCACTGAATGGTCCCAATCTAACGCTGCTGGTTCTGTATGGTCCCAATCTACCGGTAACTCCACTGGTTCTGAGGGATCCCAATCTACCCGTAAGTAGTCAATTGTATAATTACTAACTACTGTTTCTAACAAGTGCCTTATCTTAAACCTATATCCATGACTTGTCTTACTGATAAAATATGTAAAAGTAGTTACTTATTAAACAAAAAAAAATGTAAAATTAGTTATTTAGGGCTTGTTTGGTTAAAAAAAATGGTCACTCATCACTCATCACTCAATTTTCGTCACTCATCACTGATCACTGATCACTTATCACTTAAAATACCCCAACTCCCTACACCCCACCCGTTTGGCACCATCACTCAACTTGTCATCACGCAAAATTTTCAACTGTTGTGGGCCCCATACTTGTAACTTGGTGCAGCTTTTACTTTTTTAGTTTCCCTTCAACCCCCAATACCTAAACTCACCGAACCCAGTGAAAAAAAAAAAAAAAAAAACCAGAAACCCAAACTCACAGAACCCAGTGAAAGAAGAAGAAGAAAAAAAAAAAAAACCCTAAAAACCCGAACTCAGTGAAAGAAGAAGAAGAAAAAAAAAAAAACCCAGTGAAAGGGAAAAGAAAAAAAGAAGAAGAAGAAGAAGCCGCCTAGTGTGAAAGGAAAAAGAAAAAAAAGAAGATGAAGAAACCAAACTCACCGAACCCAGTGAAGAAAAAAAAAAAAAAAAAAAGAGGGTCAAAAGTTGCGGCTGACTCTGACCGTGGGACTCAGTATGTAGTTTTAATTACGGAAATGCCATTGAAAACAGAGTTATGGAAACTGAAAATACCTAAAATGTGTTTTTAGTTTCCATAACTCATCACTCAAAAATCAGAGAATTGAGTGATGGAAACAATCATCCAAAACCAAGCCAAACAATCATCCATTTGTGGGACCCACTTGTTTTGGATGATGGATCATGAAAACTGAGTGATATCACTCAGTTTTCATGCTATCCAAACAACCTCTTAACTTCTAGAATCTATTTCATAGTTCAAGATTCCTCCCTGGTCCAGATTAATACATATATATATATATATATATATATATATGTATGTATGTATTTTGATAAGTAACACAAAACATCAATATATCTTTGAATTCATAGTACAAATATTATACAGTTTTGGCATCTCTTGAAACAATATAAATGAATTTCTATTGTTTTTTCTATTTTGATTTCATATGATGTAACATATAAGTTTTGAATGTCAATTCCATCCTTTTATCATAAAAAGGGAAGGGATTTTGGAATATTTTTTTGCTAGTACTGTGTCATATCTCACAATTGTCAACCATCTTAGCTTCATTATGCCTATCACCACCACAACTATTCTTACTGCTTTGCCCTCCACCACCATTTTTGCCACTATCTATTCACCACCTTTTTTGGCTACCAGCACCATCAATGCCAGCACATCCATGATATGCTCTAATTACTGCCACTGCCACTACCTTCAATGAAAATACAAACAACCCCCCCCCCCCCCCCCACCAAAAAAAAGTCAGCACTGCCATTACCATTTTGATACTTTAGCAATCCTCTGTCTTTCTCTCATGGTGATTTGGTTGAGGAGGTCATTAGGTTAGATGGTGTGTTGTGGCACTTCTTGTTAACAATTTGGTATGTGCGCATTGACCATGTTGAATTTACCTTCAATTGTGGGTTTAAGCAAATTTCATATTGATCTTAGTTCTCTCTCTCTCTCTCCATTCCCAATTCCCCCAATTCCTAAATCCCTAATACTTTACTATCAAATCCATCTTGTCTAAAGAAAGGTCCCGGCTTACCATCCTCTCCCTCTTCATGTCCAAGCAAAACACCCACAAATGGATGACTTGCACAGACCCAACTCAATTTTACACATTAAGAACTATACTTTTAATCATTCTACACTTCCAACAAGAGCATCAAATGTTGAGTAAGCTTAACAACTCAATGATTTTTCTTAGAATCTCAGTAATATTGAAAGATAGAGAAGCTCAAAAAGTTTGGAAGTGAACTAATCCTCCAGGAACATGGTCTCGACGTTCTTAAATTGGAAGAACTTATTGAAACGTCATGTGGCAAGAAAAAATAAATAAAGCACAATAGGGTTATATCTTATTTCAATTCCTTATTTATGTCGATACTTATTATAGTTATGTTTAGAGTTTGAAATTGCTCAAATAAATCCCTTTTTTCAAAATGACTATAAAGA
Organism: Quercus wislizeni; assembly: GCA_023055345.1. Classification (NCBI taxonomy): domain Eukaryota; kingdom Viridiplantae; phylum Streptophyta; class Magnoliopsida; order Fagales; family Fagaceae; genus Quercus; species Quercus wislizeni. The sequence continues at coordinate 15,091,545 of JALGQJ010000005.1, forward strand.
CAACAGCATAGGCAATCGTTTTTAGCAAACATTTTGATCAAAATCGTGCTGGAATAAATCCCCTATGGCCTATGCATTCTTTGTGTATACTTAGCATTTCTATTTTTCAGGTCATAAAATGTTCATTTTACTAATAGGAAATAACTATATTTGTATATGTTTTGATAAGTAAGATATTTTATTTAGAGAAAGGAAAGCTCGAAATGGAAAACTTCCTTGAAATAATTACAAATGGACATTCATATGGTCCAAAAGTTCAACTATAGAGCTACATAAACCCCCCCTCCCCCCCCCCCCCCCAAAAAAAAAATCATAGTGCAATATTCAAACAATGATCTCAGCAAACTATACTTAATATCTAGCTTCGATATCTCGTCATCTTCAAAAGTCCTACAGTTTCTCTCTCCAAATGGTCCACATGATACAATTAAGAGTTGCTTGCCAAACAACCCGATTTCGATGATGTCTGCATGCTCCTCTCCATGTAAACAAAAAGTCTTATCACCTGTCTGGGCATTACTCATAACATCCCAAAGGCTGTAAATGCAAAGAACACAACTCTTGTGCTAGAGGACAATGAAGTGGGAAATGCTCTACTATTTCACAACTACACTTACACATTATACATCTATTAAGAACCACCACCTTGCTTTTAATAAGATTATCCAATGTTAGGATATAATTCATGGTTACTGTTCATGCCAAAAAAAAAAAAAAAGCCACCTTGCATACCTTACTACCTCACATACGTTTCGAAGGAAACCTTCCTTTTCCATCAGGAGTCCAAAATAAGCGATCCTCATTTCCTTCTGAAATCTGCATGGAGTAAAGCAAATGCTTCATTTCATTCACCTGTTCTAATTCCCAATCATGAAAATCCCTGAAGAATCAAGAATTATATGTTCCAATACGAACTTCCATTATCCCCTCTAAAAGTAATTAAAGAATTCACTGAAGCATCCTTGTATGAGGCAATCAAGTATTGCTACGGGCACAATTCTTTCAGTGAATGATCTCCACACCAAACATCATGCCAAAACCTTACTCTCTTACCATTTCCTACCCTAAAAGACGGAGGGAGAGAATCTATCCCAACCAGCCTGAATTCCTTTCCACAAGCTACATCCATGAGGTCTTCTCACCACAACCATAGTCCAGTCTCCCCAATTAGAGACTTATTAAGATGTTCCTTTGCATGGTGATTTCATGCATATCAACAGATGTATCATGTGCAAGGGCACATGTTTGTCTGCTTTATCCAAAAATTCTGTGAATGTATGTTTCGTCTAGTGTCGGACCAAATTTTGTTCATGGGGTCACACATTTGTCACAAAAGGGCTGTGAACTTATGAAGCTATTGTATTTACTTCTGATAGTCTGACTTGAAGGTTGATCAGATCTCGTATGCCACCATAGATGGGGTTGCAGACTATCTTTGACTTGTTAGTCTCAATTATGGTGGTTTTCAAGATTTAATCAAACTTACTAAGTATGTTATTTATATTGGACAGCAAAACCTGTCTTATCAGTGGAAGCTTTGGAGAAAATGATGGAAGATCCAACAGTGCAGAAGATGGTTTATCCGTAATATGCCTTCTTTTTCTATTTAACATTTATGCTTGTTCATATTATTATAAATGATTTATTTTGCCACGTTGCTATGTTTAAATTTCTTCCTTAATGTTTCTTTTTGTTGCAAAACTTTAAACATTTATCAGATATCAAAAGTTTCAATAGTCATTCATGTCTTTCATATTTGCAATATACAAGCAACTTGAATACAAATATTCTTTCTTCCCCCTTCCCAGTATTCAAGACGATGATGGACGCAGGTCCAATAATCAAAGATTAGTACATCTGTTCTGCCCAATGTATGAAGGGGCTGTAGTATGAACTCGTTGACATCATGGCCCATAGCCATGTGCTAGAGTGCTCTGAGCTGCAAGTCCCACATTGTCTCACCTGATTTGCTCCCAGGAGTACCCTTAAAAAATTGAAAGAATAAAATTTTTTCTTCTCTACAGGCAGAAGATTGTTTGTCCCTAATATTACATTTTATCTATTTATTATAATAAACTTATCTGTGTGTTGCTATGTTTTGAATTCCTGCCTGAGTAATCTTTTTCATTGAAATTATAAGTAAGTCCCTGAATCACGAAATGTTGTTCATGCTAATTGGTTGTTAGAATTCACATATTAAAATAAAAATTGTTGATAGAAATTTCAGTTACACATCCATCTATTTTTGATTTTGTTGACTCTCTTCCCTTTTGATTGTAATTCTCTTCTTTTGAAATTCTTTTGGATTATTCCTTGTTTTCAGCATGGGATTGATCCTTTTCATCCATAAATTTTTTAACTTATTAAATAAAAATAAATATAAAAAGGTCTGCTTGCTGAAAGATGAACCTTGTAGACATGGCATAGGACTAGCCCACATTTGGATTTCAAAAGTGTTATAATGTTTGTATGGATTTTTGTTTGTAGGGTGTATCTAGTTGGCATAGGAATGGCATGATGTTATGGTCACAAATTACACATACTTGCCCTTTGGAACTTTCCAGTAATTTATGATGATGGAATCTATGGCAGTGTACCGCAGTCATATGCTAATGTGGGCACGCTCATCTCCTGGAATAAATGAATGCTAGATGGATGGAATGACAAAATTGATACCATTAAACATTTTCAAGGATGAAATTGTAATCTTTTAAATTTAAGGGCAGGAAGTTGGACTTAAACTAAATTGCATGGATTGAAAAGTATATTTTAACTTGATTATATTATTTGTGTTTATCCTCTGATTCTTTCTCCTAGCTTACAAATATCATTAATCTTGTTTGATTGCTGGCATGCTGGTTATGACTAAACTTTGCTTCATGGAAGTTAGAATTGTTGTTCACATAGATTTTGTAGAAATTAGTAATTTTGTGTTATCTGCTGCTCTAATAATCTTTTTATAGCTTATACTGGTATCTGGTTTCGGGTCTTTTGAAATTAAATTCTCTTCATATTATTTGCAGCCATTTGCCTGAGGAGATGAGGAACCCATCAACCTTCAAATGTAAGTCTGTTCAATGTAGCTGAGTGTAATTAAAAAATAGATAAAAAAATGCCACTATGTTTTACTTCTTCTGTTGGAGAATGGTGGGTCATGGCTCTACTTTGGAATAAATTATATAATTGAATGGAATGTAATGACAATATTTTCATTGTTTAGCTTGTAAAGTCGGCTGTGGAAACAATTAGTAAGAACTTGAATTTGTTAGCATCTATGCCTAGTGGAAACAATATTCTTCTTTTATTGAGGCTCTCTGCAACATTATCACCCTTATTGCATGGAATATTTAGTCCCTTTTTGTACATTTTTATTTCCTTTTATTTTTTAGATTGGTAAGTTACACATGCACGATTGGCCTTGAACCCACGACCTCACCCTCCTTGTACTTACAAGGGGAGCAGGTTTTATTTGAGTTAGAGATTATTGGCCATTTTCATTTGCTTTTATTGCAAGCAAATAATTTGTTTTGTCCATGGTAGAATGTATTATTAGCATGGTATAACATGTAGGGCTAGAATAAATTTTGTTGCTCCCTGTTCTCTCTCTTCGATTGGTAGTTACACACCACCCAGTGGCGTGTAAACCCACAACCTCACCTCACCCTCCTCTTGCTCTACAAGAGAAAAAGGTGCCATTTGAGCTAGAGCTGATTGGCTTGTTGCTCCCAATCAAGGGCTTGAGTCTAGTTATTTTATGCAAATGTTAGTCATGTCATTAATTTAAGCAATGCTGAATTTTTATGTCTATTGTTTGATAGGGATGCTTCAAAATCCACAATATCGCCAACAACTTGAGGAGATGCTGTGAGATCCCGTTTTCACCTTATATGCATTTGATTTTGTTTAAATACTGCTGCTCACTAATGCACTTATTTTTTGTGAACAAGTGCTTTGGAAGCCATTCCATAGTATCTATGTTAATGTTGTAATGAAATATGTCTAACTAATCAATTCTTTGTTTCATTTAATGTTTATTGCTGATTCATTATTAAGTTTTCCCCTCTGGGCCATGTAGGCTACAGTCTCTTGGTTGTTCTGTTAAAATCTGATAGCCCAATTGGCCAATTTGTGATGCTTCTTAATTCCTTTCCCATAATTGATATTGTTTCCAGAAATAATATGAGTGGAAGCAGCGACTGGGACAACCGTGTGATGGATTCTTTGAAAAGTTTTGACCTTAACAGTCCAGAAGTTAAGCAGCAGTTTGGTAAGTTTGAATTGAACAAGTCTCTGCTTTATGTTCATGTTCCTTGCATTTTGGATTCATCAGGGGGTGATCACTGTTTGGATTGGGTCAGGCTTCATATAAACCTGTAACCTGAACTGCATGTTGGGTGAAGGGTTCTTGGACCCAAAGTCAACCATCAGATCTGTTAAAATTCACTTGCAACTACCTTAAGGTGGTCGGTCAGATCACGGGTTTTCTTTTCTTGAAGAAGAATCATGATCTAACAAATCACAAATTTGTTAAATCTGTTATGGTTTTTGTTGGGTTTTGGGGGGGGGGGGGTGGTGGGGGGCTTACAACAAGTGGGGGGATGGGGATCGAACCTAGTTTCTTCCTATGGGGAAGATCAGATTGTGTCATTGAGCCACAAGGCTCTTGGTCTGTTAAGTCTTTTAGTTTGATGCACATAATTACAAGATAAAACAGATCCACAATTTTCACAAATTAAATCTGCAAATCAGATCCACATCAAGCAACAAAACCAGACCCACAAATCAAGCCAAAAAAAAAAAAAAAGAAAAAAGAAAAAAGAAAAAAAGAAGAAAAAGAAAATCCTCAAAAGCTTCATCATGGTTGAGGACCTCATTCTCACTCTGTGCTCATGGTGACAGCCTCCACTGTCAATGCTCAATTTGCCACAAGGAAGCTCAACGAAGGAAAATAATTTTGTTGAAGTTTTTGACAACCTGGGTAGGGGAGCGGCAGGGTAATGTTGCTTTGCTTGGCTTCTCTGTCTTTGGTGAGCAAGAAGGACGAAGAGGAAAGAAGAGAATGAAGATGGTCGTGTGATATCTACCCTAGTCCCATCAAGAGAAATATCTATCCCAGTCCTATTAGGTGATGTTTTGGATTGAATAAATAGTCTTAAGATATGTTAATAGATCTGCTACTAACTACATAGTACAATTTGAAAAAGATAAGATGAGTGCTCATGTGGGTTCTAGTTATGAGTCCTAATCAGTCATGGAGCCTGCTCTGGTATCTATGGATTCCATAGTTAAAGTTGTTTGAGACCTGTCTACTAGGATCAAGTCAATGGATCCTTCCTCCCAAAGGATGATAGGTATGTTTCACACGCTAGAGAATTTTTGTTTTGATAAATAACATAATTTATTGAAGAATAAAGACAATGAATACAGGACGTATAGTAGAGACCACCATAATCATGGTGTATAGTACAATGATCAATGAAATCTTAAAGAGAAGACAGAAAAAAGAACCCAATGAAGGCAGCCAAGCAAACAGAGAAGTAAGAAAAAAGAATCTATAGTTCTTTCTTGGTCCTCAAAACTTCTAGCATTTTGTTCTCCACCATATTCACCACACATGAGAGACGATGACATGGGTAATGAGATTTTGTTGATGAAGAAAGATCATGAGCCATCAAAACCTAGTGCTGAAAGAGAAGTATAAGTGCCAACAAATGTTGCTACAACTTTAGAGCAGAGAGAATACACTGTAGAGTCTAAAAAGGGGTTTGGAATACTTGAACCATGTGTAGTCTAGTGTTTGTTAGGCAAAACAAGTTTTGCTTCCAGCATTTTGGTTTTTTGTCTCACCTTTGACCTTTTTTTTAAAAAATAAGCTAACTTTTATCTATTTGTTTCACCTTTAACAAATAAGCTAGAAACTATGGGATGCTAAACTCACATAGTTTGTTGGAGAGTTGGGGTATATTGCTTATTACTGAGAAGATTTCCAACTACTTTTGATAAGAAAGTTCAACAAGAGAAAAGAATTTGACGGTTTACATGCAAATATGCAATGAATAATGAGTTTGATGTATCTTCTATTGATCAACCCGCCATGGTGTGTAAAGTGGAGAATCTTGATATGAATATGCTGTGGATTAAGATAAGGCTTTATCGTTTGTAACATTGGTTATACCCGTTGATTTTATCTTTCTAGACGAATGTAATGATATGGTGGAAAAGAAAGCTTCTTTGTTTTTAGTGCTGTCAAAGGTGTTTCAAGGATTGTGAACGTTCTGTGCTAAGCTTTGAGGGTTGTGAATGTTCCGTGCTAGAGATTAAGTCTTTCTTCTTGCACACTCTCTATGATTGGAGTGTGGTTTTTTTCTCATTTTTCTTTTCCTGTTTTTCTTGATCGTTGTATTTTTGGTTCCTGATTTGTGCCCCCATAGTACATCCCCAATGTACTCGGTTTGGCACTTCTTTTATTATTAATAATATTTTTACGTTACTTATAAAAAAAAAAGGTGTTTCAAGGATTGGTGCAATTATCCACTGTAAGAGTTCATATTTGTGAACACTTAAAACTTGAGGACATGTTTTCTCCAACCAAGAGAGAATTATTTAAGGAACAGGAAGACAATTCTATTTTAATTTAGTTTTACTTAATTTGAGATGTCACTTGTATTTTTTTACTATAAGTCCATTGGGTTTTATTTAGTTCTTATTAGCAATATTATTATTATGTTTAGTTTCGTAGTGTTAATTTTTTTGTTAGACAATTGATATTTGACTCAAGTCAATTAGGATTAGGGTTTTGGTAGTCTATTTAAGTGTGCTATTGTACTCCAATGGAGACAATTTGCTTGATTAATAAAATTTCAGTTGGAATATAATTGCCTGGTGCTGAATCTGGCCAACCTTAGATGTTGATTCCTAGGTTTTTTATCCTGTTTGTGCTGATCCAAGCAGCCTTAGATATTGATTTTTAAGTTTATTTTTATTTTTTTGCTGCAAATGTTGCTAGAGGATTTTGTGCTGCATCAGCAACTATGACCTACAACTGACAATTACATAATTATGAAAATACTCTAGAAAAAACAACTGAAACATAAAATAGAAAGCATACTTCTTGTTGCCATCAAGGAAATAGAGTATTTGGCATGCCCAGCATGGTGTGCATCACCATCCCATATCCATGTGCGACCTAAAAGTATGTGCCAAAGCTTAGAAGATAGCACATTACACGTAACGGTTTTTTAAAGCTTGCCAATTTCAAATGTGACTTGGCACTATTTATCCTTAGTTATATGGTAGGTAGCACAACACATAGTAGGGACCAATTACCTTGACAAGTCTTTTATTTACAGCTTTCTTCTTCTGTTTATATGAAGTAGTCCTCTTAAGGCTGTCTGCATTCCTACATTCATTGTTATGTTAGAATTAGTATTTTTACAAGATGTATTATGAGAATGAATTCTTTGGCCCCAACAGGAGAAAAGGGGGGGGGGGGGGGGGGGGTGTTGATATTCCAACCAATAACCTTCGCTTCATAAGGCATAGTCTCTAACTGATTGCTACCCCCTTCGGTTAGTGATTGACTTGAATTTGTGAACATTTCTAATCTCTCCCATAATATTTAGTTTTGTGTTTTATGATTCTGTTTGTATATGGTTACATTACATCATGTTATCAAGGTAAAACCCTATTTGGCTGTTCAGTATTATATTTTCTCTTCTCCTAATTCTGTTTCTATTTGGCAATTTGCAGATCAAATTGGGCTCACACCTGAAGAAGCTATTTCAAGAATTATGGCCAATCCTGAAGTTGCCATGGCATTTCAAAACCCTAGAGTTCAAGCTGCCATCATGGATGTATGTCAAACCTGAAGGTTTTTTTTTTTTTTTTTTTTTTTTGTGTGTTGATAATTTGATAGTTAGGGTAGGGGAATTTGAATCATGGATGTTTCCGTTGGAAACACAAGGATGTGCTAATTGAGTTACAAGGCCTTGGTCGTACCCAAAGTACTTATTTACTCTGTTATACCAAATTTCTAACATTTTGTTTCTTTTCCAGTGTTCACAGAACCCACTGAGCATTGCAAAATATCAAAATGACAAGGAGGTACGGACAAGCATTTTTTACTTTAAAAGACAGTTATTTTTCATTCATGGGAGTATTTGCATTTTAATTAATATTAAGAGTATATATTATCCTTTTTTTTTTTCTTTCAATATCTTCTTTCATTTAAGGTAGTTTTGACATCATGACCAATTAAAACATGTTTTAAAGGTACTTTGCATGAAAATTTTTTGTATGTTTTTAAAAGATTACCAAATGGGAATTGTATTTAGCATTTTGGCACGATACTTTGGTTCATTATATCATTGCTTGTTCCATAGACATTCAGGTTGATTAATTATTTAATATTTAGTGTACGTTTGGATAGAGTTGAAACTAAATTTTCAGCTTTGTTTTGTGTTTTCAGTGGATCCTGTGCACTATTCACGGGACCCGCAAATTACTTTATTCAACAAAGAAAAACTTTAAAACCGAGTCTCGCGGTACTATTTACACATTTAAAAATTATTTTGTTACAATATTTTCAATTTTCAGCAATAAGCGGTATCTAAACAAACCCTTAATCTCCACCCTTGTAGATGGAACATTGATTTGTAACATGTGTCCTTAATTTTCTTTTCTTAGACCAAGATTTGTCCTTATTTCATCCTGGCATATAATAATAACTTTTATGTATATAACTCTTTTTTTTACTGGCCACTAAGGTATATATCACATTCCTTTTACTTTTGGATTCCAGGTTATGGATGTTTTCAATAAATTATCAGAACTCTTCCCTGGAGTGACAGGTCCACCTTGATTTTCTTTCATCCATAGTTGCCAATTGCTGGAGTGAAAATGCTCATTTGTTAAAACAAAATCCAATGTTCAATTCCTCGTCGCTACATGTCGAGACTGTTTTTGCCGTATCCTGTTGTAAATTTTTGGCTGCTAGTTCTCAATGACTTGAGTTCAGCTTAGAGTTCTCTCACCTTATATCATATGGTTAAGAATATGTAGTAGTTGGCTGAACAAGTTTTCGTAATGGCTTTTTTGATGTTTTACTTTTTGTGATTTGTAGTTAAATAGTTAATTTTCTCACTTTTTTTGTACTCTCTGGAATAGTTTCACTTCATAGCTATATACCTCTTGATTGTATCCTTGCAATAATACTCCACTTGGGATCCATCTCTGCGCCTCACACAGACTCTTCCCTTTCTTAAGCATTGGAAGCTCATTGACTGCATAAAATTACTGTCTTCTTACTCATTTTCATTTTGAGTTTGATAATTACAATGGTGCCTTTCTAATTTGATTAATTACTAGGTGAAAATGTGCTTTTGGTCCCCAAATTGATTTTGCGCTTACTTAAGTCTCTAAAAATGAAAAATCACGTTCATTTTGGTTACTGTCGTCAACCTACTAACAGAAAATGCATACGTGATAGACGGAGTACCAAACAGTAAATACTGACGTGATTAATAAAATAATAATTAAATATTTTATTGGCTATTTTTTAAATGCTATGTCAGCATTTTCTAAATTAAAGGAGCTCACGTCAAACAATTTAAACTGAAAAAAAAAAAAAAAAACCTTAAATCTATTAAATTAACATTTTTTGTTGTTGTTGCTTTTCATTAATTTTTTCAGGACATTCTTGTTCTGGGTTCATGTTCTTCCTTCAGGGAATAACATTTTTGGGTTTTCTTCTCTTGCATTTTCTTAGCAACCAAATCAATGCATACCCAACTATTCAAGATCAACCCCAGAAAATTTTAAACACAATCAACAACCTGATTATCAACAAATAATCAAACTCAGAATTCGAACCTGCCATCAGACCCAAAAATTGATTTACGGATTTCCATCTAAACCTAAAGCTAGTAGTCTTGTATGACTTAAATGGGTATGACTTTAAAAACACCAGTCAAAAAGTTTCTGTATTTTTAACCTTTTATATGTTTGCAATCTTCACATTAGTTCTGTGTAGGAACCATTTAGACGGAGAATCCTCTGCAGTGATTTGGATTTGGATACTTTTCCGTGATCTTGTCATATAGGACCTGAAGTTTAGTCAAAACAACAACGAACATACGCACCATGTATTAGCTACTTGAACTATGTAAGGAAACAAGTTTCCTTTTTGCGGAAATATAGGACTAAAAAAAAAAAACACCTGTGTGGATTTGCTGTTGGGAACAAGATACAAAGGATCATAAAATTTTCATCCACCTTTGAAACAACTCATCCCAAAGACTGGCATAACTCATTGATGAAACAATTAAACTCAAACAAATCTAGATGATCACAAGACAGAGAGATGAAGATTTCACTTATTTCTTTGAAAATGATCACATCATCACGCTGCATACAAAAAAAAAAACATAATAACCACTTGAACCATTATGATTTGGGACTTGATTTTGTTGTTGCTGTGCTTGTAATGAAGGCCACGCAGACTGAGGCAAACCTAGATCCCCTCCAACCCAATCCGCTCCCTCCATGATCACTCTTGTAAGGTCTAGTCCATCGACTACAACCCCGTCTCTTTCTCTTTGATTATCTTCTTTCTTTTTGGTGCACTTTCATTTCATTTCTTGAAGCCCTTCATCCCCTTAATGAATTTTTATGTTAAGGGTTGATACATTTTGGTGTTATGTTTTTTAATTTTCCATTGTAGGTGTAGGGATATGGGCCCAGATTCACGGATTGAGCTTTGGTCTTGTCCGAGGACATTGAATGGACCGAGGAGGAACAAGTAATTGTTGGAGGTCCCAATTTAAAGTTTCATTATTAAGGAACGGATGGAAGGTGGTCTGAGGAGGAACTCCTCCTCGGATATGATGAATGCAGCTCAAGTATCTATTCTAGCAACTAGAATGATCCTCCAGGAAACTCCATTGATAGAGACGTGCCTTTTGAACATACGAGAAGGAAGGAAACCCAAAAATATCTAAGGAAAAGCTGCTACCACCACATTAAATGCACTACAGCTACTTTTCTGGCCGCATTTATGTGGAGAGAACTTTCGAACAGTGCTACCTTGGCTACTACAACTCACAGAAAGCCAGAGAAGGTGTCTGATGGGACAGGTACTCAAGTGAAGGCTTAGATGATTAACAAGTGTAGGATGAAGATGACCCAAAAGGAGCTATATAATGTGAGAGATTCACCTTGAGAAAGGGATCGGAAAAATAGAGAGAGAATATTGTAGCAACCTAAATTATCTTTACACCCAATTGTGATCAATTTATACAAGTGTGACCTCCTCAGACTGAAAGTCCACTAATATTAGAACCTCTTATTTGTGTCTGATTGTGATTAAATTCAATGCTAGCCGTTATCCAACTCATTAGGGCCTAGTTCTTTGACTCATTCTTTACAAATTTATTATACTGGGCTCATTGGGCCAAGACCCCATACATCTTGGGCTTGGGTACCAAAAACGTGTCCCTACAATAGGTATTCTCTCTCTCTCTCTCTCTTATCGCCTAGGTTTAATTTCAGTATGGTTTCTTAAGTTGTTTTCTTAGAAGTGAGAATTTGAGTTTATATAAAAACAAAATTTGCTTAGCTAGTTAATTATTAAAAAACAAGAATTTGTCGCATTTTGAGAGAGAGAGAGAGAGAGAGAGAGAGAGAGAGAGAGAGAGAGAGAGAGAGTATAAATGGATGATGGTTATATGCAATTTGGAAAGAGAAAAAAGGAAAAGGGGGGGGGTGGAACTTAGAAAAGAAAATTGTTGAGTGTTAAATACGTCTTTGGTTAAACGAGTCTTCTTCTCAAGATGGCTAATCCTAATGTATTATATTTAGCAAATTACAGAAAAACTTATATATTATACCACATTATGATATAAGTACATATAACCACAGATTGTGCAGTCTACGACTAGTATATATAAAAGCAAGATCCTCAGCTTTAGTAATTTAAGGTTCTACCATGTAATAAATATAGAAAAAAGATTGGGAAAATAAAACTAGTTATCTCTATAGGTGGTGGTGCACTAATTATTTATATAAAATAAATTTAGGAAAATACACAAATCCTCTTATTAATGATTGTTACAATTTTGTCTTCTCCAGTACAATATCTTTAGTGTCAATAAATTTCCATAAGGAACCCTTAATATAATCATTTGGTGTTGTTACTCAACAATTTCTATTGAAACCTATCCCATAAGAGTAGAAACTGGATCAATGATGAATTTGGCACATGAGTGGTATAAGTAGAGATTTATAGCAAACAACCAAAAAAGTATGTGTGATCATTGAGTATTTAATGGGCTACCTTTTTGTAGGTTTTAGTTAACTCAACTAATAAAGTCTTTTGTTGTTGAATAAGAAATTAAATGGTTCGAACTCTTTTTATATTAAAAATCGATTAGTGTGTTGGTTGGATAATAAAGATTAATTATCGTGTAGCGGGTGCTGCATGTTGAAATTTTATTGTATTTAAAAAAAAGGGTGACCCTTTTGGAGGGGGGGAGGGGTTAAGGAGGGTGCAAAGGTAGTTATCTTTAATTAATTTACGTGCACAATTTAAAAACTGTTCAAAAGACCAAGGGGTTAAGTGTTACTCAATTAATGATTTACATATAAAAAAAATACTATGTGGGATTTAAATGTTAAATGCTCAAACCTTAAAAGGGTTCCATGTATAATGGGGAACTACACGGGGAATTATATGTATTTTTCTTGTTCCTATACTCAATTAACGATCTTGTTGAACTGTTATAAGTTCTATAAATATAACAAATGATATGATATACTATACTAATAATACGTTGATACGATGCACACAATAAATTAAATCATATCTAATTTACAAAAAGCATTTGCCAATATTATTGAAATTGAAGAATAAAATAGAAAATAAAAATAATCAAGAAAAAAACCCTTAAGTTACATGTGAGTGAGTTTTTATAAAAACAAGAATTAATATAAAATATTATAAAAATAAATTTTATAAATTTGAAACTCTTATTAATCAAATTTTAGTCAAAATATTATTTTGAACTTCTTAAAACATTGATATAACATAACATCCACTTTTATTACATATTACATAAGATAAGATAATTGTAAAATTTATTGAACTTAGACAACGTCAATTTTCTTCTCTAGAAGTGTAGATTCCACTGTGATTTACCCTTAAATTAAGGCAAAATGACCATTTTGGTCTATATTGGGGCCACTTTCAATTAGTTCATCAATTTTTTCAATATTTAATTTGGTCCATATTATTTTAACTTGTTTTCAATTTAGTCTTTATCGTTATCTTAGTGGTGAAAAACATGTATATGGCTAGCGGATTGCACTATTGGCATGTTTGAAGTTTATGTGGCTAATATAATAATAATAAAAATTTCAATCTATGCATTAAAAAAAGGTCAAGTAAGCATTTAAATGAAAAAAAAAATGAATAAAAAAATCAGAATCTAATTCTCTTTTCTCTCACTTTCTTAACAGCCAAACACAACAAATACAAGTAAGCAATATTAATGATTGTCCTCGTGTGTCATAACGAGATTCTTCTTTTGTCACATCCAACACATATTTGATGAATAAAAAATAACACAGCTAAAATTAATTAATGAAAAGAAAGAAGCAAAAGGATTAATATTGCTAGACAAAATGATAGAAACCCCCTAATGAGATTTTCCTAGAGAAAATTGGCTTTCACCCCCCTCCTTTTTTTTAAATTTATTTATTTATCTAGTAAAATGCCTCATGTCTGAAACTAATTAGAGAAATACTTCTGTTTTGAAACTTGACTTTTGAAATATCGAGTTATAGCGTAGATTTAGAAATTTTTTTTTTTGGGAACTTGAGTTCCGTAAACTTGAGTACCATGTAAAGTACTTGAGTTCATGGAACTCAAGTTCCACTTGAATTTTTTCAACTCGAGTTCTATGAACTCGAGTACTTCACATGGAACTCGAGAACTTGAGTTCCAGAATTTTTTTTTTAATTTTTTTAATTTTTAATTTCAGTTCGTTATAACTCGATTGTTCAAAAATCGAGTTTTAAATTGAAATTCAATTTTTAGAAAATAGAGTTTTAAAACAGAAATATTTTCCTAAATAGTTTCAGATATGAAGCATTTTACTGGATAAAAAAAAAAAAAAAAAAGGCAAAAACCCATTTTCTCTGATTTTCCTTGACTTTGTCAAATCAAAAACAGATTTGAAGAATAAAAAATAATACAATTAAATTAAATGTTTAGAATGAAAGAAGAAAATAAGATTACTGCTTGAGAGTTCAGAGATAAAGAGAGTACCCAAGAATTCCTAAAAGTATGGGTAAAGCTTGATCAGTGCCAATATTGTATAACGACAATTCTTCGACGGTGGACAATCTCAAATCTTATTCTTCTTCTTCGTTGACGGTGAACAATTTCACTTTAAGTGAAAAAAATCTGAAGATTAGGGCGGCCATGGAGGCCACAAATACCAAAAAAAGAAAAATAGAAAAAAAAAGAAAGTATGATATTTCTTGATGATAGATCGGAAAATGGGTGGATTGTTGTGTTGTTATGGGTGAGTGTGAAGGAAAATCTGGTTTTGTATCCCATACAAAACTCACAACGGAAGCGACATTCATGGATCTATTTCATTCATGATTGATAACATGCACTATGTGATTTTGAGAATTTGAGAACAAGATAGCGTACCTTGGTGCGGTGAAATTCAAAACAAAAGATTAGAAGTTCTTGGGAACACTTTTAATCTTCACTCCAATTCCACTTTTCGCCCAAGAAGTGTGGTCTCTCAATCAGTTTCTAAGGGAGAATAATCGAGTGGTTTCACTTGCACATACACACCACTTCACAATTATGATTCTCTTAAAATAAATTTCTGTATGTCTCTCCCTTTTATAACTAACTGATTATCTAATTGGGCCGGCTTATTGGGCCTTTCCAATTGGGCTTTAATGTGTGGCTTGGAGTGGGACCAAAAGGGACCAATAAGACACTAGCTCCAATGGGCCTTGGGCTTTTCTGTCAATTCTTGATAAGTCCAAAGTTACCATTAATTATATTTAATACCACTATATAAATATAATTGCACTCTAGGTCTTATTTATAAATTATATCCCAAGACTTTATTATACATGCAACCCCTTCAAAAAATATTCGTAGTAATACAATGTCATGAATGTAGACTGCCACTTTGAAAATTACTACATCTTAATCCTTGATTACCCGATTTAATCCTTAAAGTTATTCATCATATATTTATGAAATCCAATTTCATAAATATATACTTTAGTAATTTCTTACTAAAGTGGTTAGGCCTAACTCTCTGAATAACCAAACCCATTAAACTTATCTCAAGGGAATATTTTATATCTCCGTTAAGAGACTATGAATTCCATCTTGAGAATATATGTTCCATCAACACTAAATGTGGTTGCCTAACATACTGAGGTTTTGATCGTGTCTTTAGATCTCACTCCTGATATATCAAAGCAACCTACACCTCATGATCAGGTCCATTATTCTCTCAGGATTAAGAGTTCATGCAAATAGGAGTCGTGAGATTTATTATTCATTTGACAATCGTTAGGAGAATAATAAATCTCACAGCGGTCCAGTTTAATATGTCTTAACTCTTAAAACATATCAACATATCAACTAGAAGTCTCCACTTCCATGATCAAGACAAATCATCTTAGTTGATATGTTATAGTCTTCGCAGATGAAATGCCCAATTTCATCACCGACTATGAACCAAAATTATGAGTTTACAAAGAACTTGTGATCTATATCTTCTGTGACTAAATCACATAAATCACATACTATGCATCTCATGGACTATATGATAATGTCCAAATATTCATGTTACAATTATTTTAGATAATAATAATAAAGAATCTTTATTAATCCACAACATTAAGTCATACATAATGTCATACATAATAACATACATAGCATCATACAATAGGATTTAAGGGCACTAATCCTAACAATCTCCCACTTGCCCTAAAGACTATTGTGTACTAATCTAACTCCCATTCCCTCCAAATGTGACTCGAAGGTCCTTTGAGGCAAGGCTTTGGTAAAGGAATCTGCTAGATTATTTGCACTTTCAATCTTTGCTACCACCACATCTCCACGAGCAATAATATCTCTAATGATGTGATACTGTCTCTCAATGTGCTTTCCTTTCTTGTGATTCCTTGGATCTTTTGATTGTGCAACTGCTTCACTATTGTCGCAAAACAAAGTAATGAGAACTTGCTCAATTCTCACTACACCAAGGTCAGAAAGGAATTTCTTGAGCCATACAGCTTCTTTTACTGCTTCGCAAGCAGCAACATATTCTGCTTCCATGGTGGAGTCCGCAATACAAGATTGCTTGACACTCGTCCATGTTATGGCTCCACCTCCCAAGGTGAAAACACATCCTGATGTGGACTTTCTGAAATCTAGATCTGATTGAAAATCTGAATCTGTATAACCAATGGGAATCAAATCCTCACACCGGTAAACAAGCATATAATTTCTCGTTCTCCGAAGATACTTGAGAATATGCTTTACAGCTTGCCAATGTTTTGATCCTGGATTTGATTGATATCGGCTGACCATGCCAACTGAATAACAAATATCTGGTCTAGTACAAAGCTTGGCATACATGAGACTTCCCACTGCAGAAGCATAAGGAACTTGTCTCATCATATCTACTTCCTCTTGAGTCTTAGGCCTTTGGTCATCAGACAGAGGAACTCCATGTCTGAAAGGAAGTAAACCTTTCTTGGAGTTTTGCATGCTAAACTGTTCTAGAACCTTATCTATATATCCAGCTTGTGATAAGCCTAACATCTTATTCTTGCGATCTCGCCAAAGCTTGATCCCTAGAATAAAATTAGCCTCACCCAAGTCCTTCATATCAAATTGGCTTGACAACCAAACCTTTACTGATGACATTACCCCTACATCATTTCCAATGAGTAGAATATCATCAACATAAAGCACTAGGAACATTACTACTTTATCTTGATGTCTTTTGTACACATATGGTTCATCAAGATTTTGTTCAAAACCAAATGACTTGATTGCTTGATCAAATTTGATGTTCCATGAACTAGATGCTTGCTTAAGTCCATAAATGGACCTTTTCAACTTGCATACCATATGCTCTTGGTTCTTTGCTATGAAACCTTCCGGTTGCAACATATAGATTTCTTCTTCAAGATTGCCATTAAGAAATGCAGTCTTGACATCCATTTGCCAAATCTCATAATCATAATAAGCAGCAATGGATAAGAGAATTCTGATAGATTTAAGCATGGCTACTGGCGAAAAAGTTTCATCATAGTCAATGCCTTCTTTTTGTGTATACCCTTTCGCCACTAGCCTTGTTTTAAAGGTTTCAACCTTTCCATCTACCCCTCTCTTCCTTTTGTAAACCCATTGGCAACCAACAGGTTTAATGCCATTAGGCGCCTTTACAAGATCCCAAACTTGATTGGAATACATAGAATCTAATTCAGATTTCATAGCTTTGATCCAATGATGTGCATCTATATCATTCATTGCCTCCTCATAAGTGTAGGGATCCGATTCAGCCTCTTCTGGGATAGCTTCATAAGTTTCTCCCAAACCTATAAATCTTATAGGAGGCCGAACAATTCTCCCACTACAACGAGGCACCTGTGTACTAGTCATCTCATGAGTAATATCTTGTGGTGTATCTAATACAGCCACATCATCCCTAGTTTCATCAATTGGTTGTTCATTTACAGGATCATTCATTTCAGCTAAAACAACTTTATTTCTAGGATCAAAATTATTCACATAATCATCCTCCAAAAATTTGGCATGTGTGCTAACAAACACTTTGTTATCTTTATGATTATAGAATAAATAACCCTTTGTTTCCTTTGAATACCCTAAAAACATGCATACTGCGGTTTTAGCTTCCAACTTATCAGACTTCCTTTTCAACACATGTGCCGGACATCCCCAAATGTGGAGGTATCTCATACTAGGCTTGCTCCCACTCCACAATTCCTTAGGTGTGTTGGGAACAGATTTTGATGGAACTAAATTCAAAATGTGCATTGCAGTTTTTAGTGCATATCCCCAAAAAGAAACTGGTAAAGTTGAGTAACTCATCATGGACCTAACCATTTTCAAAAGAGTCCTATTCCTTCTTTCTGCTACACCATTTTGTTGGGGAGTTCCAGGTGCAGTCAATTGGGATACAATCCCATTTTGAGTTAAGTAATCCTTGAAATCCCCAAGAAGGTATTCGCCACCACGATCAGTTCGAATGGCCTTTATGCGTTTACCTAATTGATTCTCAACTTCAGCCCTAAACTCTTTGAACTTTTCAAAGGCTTCGGACTTCCGTCTCATTAGGTACACATAACCATATCTTGAGTAATCATCGGTAAAAGTGATGAAGTACTCATAACCTCCTTTTGCTTGGGTTGACATAGGACCACATACATCCGTATGAACTAATTCAAGCAATTCTTGGGCTCTTCTACCTTTTGCATTAAAAGGTCGTTTGGTCATTTTACCTTCCAAACAAGATTCACAAACTGGAAATTCATCAAAGTCCAATGGCTCTAAGAGTCCATCTTTGATCAGTCTTTGAATTCTGTTTGGATTAATATGACCTAAACGCAAGTGCCAAAGATATGCTTCATTAGTAGAAGGAAACTTTCTCTTTAATGATTTTACATGAGTGTTATGATCTAATTCAGAATTATATAATTCATGCTTATCAGGAGTTAAAATATAAAGACCATCCACAATATTGCCAGAACAGATAAACACTTTATCCTTCTTTATTACAACATTGTCTTTTAGGATAACATAATATCCATGTTTACCTAAATAAGTTGCAGAAATTAAATTCCTACGAACATTAGGTACATACAAACAGTCTTCCAATATTAAAACTCTAGATTCAAAACATAAATTACACACTCCAATAGCTACAACTGGAATCCTGCTCCCATCAGCCAAGGTAAGAAACATTTCTCCTTCATTCAGCTCTCTGGTCTCCTGAAACCCCTGCAAAGAATTGTAGATATGATTAGTACAACCTGAATCCACACACCAGGAATCTGTGGGATTCTGTACTAAACATGTTTCAAGAAGGAATGTACTTTTCATACCTTTATTCTTGGCAGCCTTAAATATTGGACAATTCCTCTTCCAATGTCCTTTCTCACCACAATGGAAACACTTTCCTTTGGTTTTCTTTCCTTTGTTGGCAACACCTAAGGCAACTTGCTTACCATCTTTCTTGGCGAAGTTCTTCTTCTTCTTCTTCTTACCCTTGCCTTTTGACTTAGGTTGAGAAGTAGAAGCTTCTGCCATGTTGGCATCAACACTAGAAGTACCAAGGATGCCTTCCGCCGCTACCAACTCATTCATTAATTCAGACAAATAATAAATCTTTTTGTTCATATTATAGTTAAGTCTGAATTCCTTGAATGATTTTGGTAGTGACTGGAGTATCATATCCACTTGGGATTCTCCATCAATATCGGCACCTAAAACTTCCAATGTATTCAGATTAGAGATCATCCGAAGACAATGCTCCCTCACTGAAGTACCTTCAGCCATTTTGGTATTATAAATCTGCCTCATAGTTTCTTGCCTTGCAGAACGGCCTTGCTCACCAAACATCTCCTTCAGACTTAGCATAATGTCCGAAGCTAGTTCTACATCCTGCATTTGATGCTGTAGAACATTTGAAATGGATGCTAGGATGTAGCACTTGGCCATCTCATTAGATTTCTGCCAAC
Source organism: Quercus wislizeni (assembly GCA_023055345.1). NCBI lineage: Eukaryota > Viridiplantae > Streptophyta > Magnoliopsida > Fagales > Fagaceae > Quercus > Quercus wislizeni. Next base: position 15,111,357 of record JALGQJ010000005.1, read on the forward strand.
GATCATATCGCTGTTTTTCCTCAAGAGGAGCATCTAATGATGGAAAGCTAGGACATGGTTGAGTAAGCACATATTTGTGCTCTTCAGCAGTAAAAACAATATCCAAATTTCTTTTCCAATCGACATAATTGGATCTAGTCAGTTTGTTTTGATTAAGAATAGCAACAAGTGGGCTAAATGATGCCATGATTTTAAATCTGAAAATAACAAACATGAATATAATAAGTAAACTGGACATTATCAATTTAGCATATAAGTATATAATATGGAACCTCATAAAACCATAAAATAATATATGCAACGACAAACCAATTCATGTCTATAATTCCTTGGTAGCAAGTTTATTATAAACACATTAATTGATTGAGAACTATTCTCATTACTAGTGCTATCATGATAACTCTTATCATACACTAATAATATGCCGTATTACCTTTAGCCTCTAAGTAATAATGACATAGCTCCTTTGGGAGGTTAACATTATACTTAGTCTAGTGTACACCATTATCTAGAATCATGTGTAGCCACATTTCATCTCCCTTATAATGTTTAAACTTGTAGTATCATGGAACAAAACACCCTCCTTTGGGATCGCGAGGCATATACGCCAAGACGAGGTGCTTGTCCTCACTACTTTAAACAGGTTAGTTCTATCTTGTAGTACTATGAAGTAAACACCCTCCTTTGGGATCGCAAGGCATATACGCCAAGACGAGATGCTTACCCCACACTACTATGAACCGATAATGGAGGCCGTGAGATCCAACCCTTGTATCTCTCTCCCACTAGATATTTTAAATTAAAGGTTTTTATGATCAAGAACCATATTAATGCTAGAAACCTTGAAAACATAATCCTAATCTCCGTTAAGAGACTATGAATTCCATCTTGAGAATATATGTTCCATCAACACTAAATGTGGTTGCCCAACATACTGAGGTTTTGATCGTGCTTTTAGATCTCACTCCTGATATATCAAAGCAACCTACACCTCATGATCAGGTCCATTATTCTCTCAGGATTAAGAGTTCATGCAAATAGGAGTCGTGAGATTTATTATTCATTTGACAGTCGTTAGGAGAATAATAAATCTCACAGCGGTCTAGTTCAATATGTCTTAACTCTTAAAATATATCAACATATCAACTAGAAGTCTCCACTTCCATGATCAAGACAAATCATTTTAGTTGATATGTTATAGTCTTCGCAGATGAAATGCCCAATTTCATCACCGACTACGAACCAAAATTATGAGTTTACAAAGAACTTGTGATCTATATCTTCTGTGACTAAATCACATAAATCACATACTATGCATCTCATGGACTATATGATAATGTCCAAATATTCATGTTACCATTATTTTAGATAATAATAATAAAGAATCTTTATTAATCCACAACATTAAGTCATACATAATGTCATACATAATAACATACATAGCATCATACAATAGGATTTAAGGGCACTAATCCTAACAGAGTGGTCAAGAAGGTGATAGAAAATGGGGGGCAGGCTGTGGTTTTTCTTGAAGTCTGCAGTGGTGTATTGAGATTTTCTTTGTGTTTATTGTGTTTGGTTACTAGGAAAGGGAGAGAAAAGAGAATAAGATTTTGATTTTTTTTTTTCATTTCATTAATTCATTTTATTTATTTAAATGCTGTCATGCCATTTTTTAATATTTTATTAGCCACAGAACCTTTGGCCATGCTAGCAGTGCAATAGGTTAGTCACATGGACATTTTTTTGACACTGAGATGATTGTATGGACTAATTTAACAGCATGTTAAAAATATGAATCAAATTGATTGTATGGACTAATTTTCCACCTCTTTAACTAGGTGGCCAAAAGAGGAGGAAAACATATTGCCCATTTGTAGAGCCTTAGTCACTGTTTCAGAATCACCTTCAAAGTAAGGCTGCATGTTGTATACCAATTTCCATGGCAAAAATCACAGCACGCCTCGCCGCTAACATTTCCAAAGTCTCAATGTTGCAAGGCTTTCCTATTTTTTCAGCCAAGGCAGCCAAGACTTGACCCGATGAATCACACAGCACAATACCAATCCCTGCCTCCTCACTCTCATTAAACATCGCTCTGTCAAAGTTTATTTTATACTAACCTGGTTTTGGAGGCAACCATTTGCGTCTTTGTACCACCTTTCTTGGTTTGCTGCTGCAGAAGGAGTCTCGGCTGGCCTTGAAGATCTGTAGAAAATTGCAGGCCGTGTCTCTGATCATCTCCAGCGGTACGGTCTTCTCCTGAGGCCTGGTTTTATTGCGGTGAGCCCATATGTACTAGGAAGTGGTTGCGAACATCTCAGTCACCCGAGGTTGTGACAGCAGGCAACCAACCAGATCCAAGAAGTCCCCATAAGCAGCTTCGAACTGATTTACCCAGCTGAAATCAGTGCACCAAACGTGTTTTATCAACCTCACAATCCCATAATGCATGCTTTGTATCTTCGTTACACCGTCCACACCGATGGCACAGCGAATCCGATACAATTTTCCTCTTCAGCAGATTTTCTTTTGTTGGCAAAGAAAATGCTTCACCAAAGAAAATGCTTTATCTTCCCTGGCACTTTAAGCTTCCAGATTCCAGACCATAAATCTGTCGCTGCTGCCGAGTTTGATGCTGAGGCATCCTCATTTCTAGCATCCTCACAGATACTTTTATATCCCGACTTCATTGAGTACACCCCATCTTGTTCCCGTGCCCAGTACAGAAAATCAACTTCGGGAGACGCACATAATGGAATAGCCTTTATCTGCTGTGCTTCAAAAGGGAGGAAGCACGTATCAATCACCTGATCGTTCCATAAACCCGCATCAGAATCCATTCCAGGCAGCCAACAATCTTTGAAGACCCGAATAGTTTGTCCATCGCCCACCTTACATTTTGCACCCATAATAATAACTTTTCTCGCCTTCAAAATGCTTTTCCAAGAAAATGAACCCGAAGATTGTTTTGCTTCAAAAATAGTACTATTGGGAAAGTATTTTGACTTAAAAACACAATAAAATAATAAATTTTTATCATGAACAAGTCTCCATATCTGTTTGGCCAGCATTGCATCGTTAAACTTTGCCAACTCTTTAAAACCCATTCCTCCTTCCTTTTTTGGTTTTCAAAGTGTCTCCCAATTTTTTCAATGGATTTTTCTTCGCGCTCTCCCCGTTTTTACACAAGAATAAGCACAAGATCAAGTTGAAAATAAACCTTACAACATGCGGACCACCAAGTTTAATTACAAAAAGGAAGTCATCATATAGCAAAGAAAATCAATGATATTCAAGATAATCATACAAATACCCACATTAAATTAATCATGCAAATTTGTATTGGACCTTAATCATGCAATGCCACCTTTAACAGTGAAGAACATGCTAGAAAAACAAGTGAGAAAAGACTATTTTCAATGAAATGGAGATAATTTTGTTCCTTGATATTGGTAAGAGAAGAAGAAAAGTGTGTGCGTGGAGAGAATACTACTGCTACGTTTCTTTCGATAGAGTGTAAAGATAATTTTTATTTTTTTATGTTTTTCAGTGTTTAATAGTATTGGAAAAATGAGTTAAAAGAAAATTATTTTAGGTAAAAAAATAAAATATAGTTTATTTTTAGAAATTTTTTTCCACTAAATTTTTTTGTAAATCAACTTTATCTCACATCAAATTAAATAAAAGAAGTTAGAATATTGCGTTTCAACTCATTTAAATTTTCTTCCAAACATAGAAAAATGATATAGATTTATAGAAAATATTTTTTGAAAAATAGCTCATTTTCTAGAAAAACATCACCACCAAAACAATAACACCTCAATAATGAATAAATAAAAAATTTCTTTAGGGTATTTTTTAGAAAATAAGTCATTTTTAAAATTGTATTTTCTACGAAATAATGAATAAAACAAATTAATGGGCCAAGTGCCATTGTACCCACCGTGCCTAAAAATTGGTCAACTCCATTATGGGCCCAAAAATAAAAGAAGTCAAAAACCCAAGTTTATACGATCACTTCATCATTGATTCAATGATTGTGCAGGTCAACACAAAAGAAGTAAATAAATAAATAACAATTACATACGAGGGTGGGTTGATTGTGATGCTTGGTTGATCAATGTGTGAAAAATGTATGGATATGGTGGATTGGAGAGTGTAAGCCTACGTGGGTTGCTTCCATTCCTGTTTGGGACAAACATTTTATTTTGTTTTATAATTTTTTAATATTGAGCAAAGACGTTTGAGATTAATTGCTAGAAAATGTATGAGAGCATGAACCAGGCCTAAATTAACCTCAATATTGAACATAATTCAAACTAAAACTCTAGGCATAATAGAATATTGAGTACTCTAAATAAAATTCAAACTAGTATTGGAATTGACGCTGGCTATTAAATTAGTAGCTAGGGTGATAAAACTCTAAAATTTACTATCTGTCGTAAATATTTTTAACTTTTATCAAGCAACATTGATTTAAGAAGACAACTTGGATTGTAACGTGTAATGCAATTTTTTAAATTTTATGCACATCACTTTCCTTTATTTGTTTTTTACTCATTGGATTTTGGAAATTCTCATGCCCCTACGACTAAATCTGTCTGTGTGTGTTTTGTATGTATATATATATATTTTCTTTCAGCTTTTTCACCGGTGAAAACTTGTCGGCTAATAAAACTTGGCGGTGTATAACACAATTCTAACTTTGCCGAAACGTTGAAATGGTCATAGATTCCTATATTCAGAAAAAAATGAATACAAAGACGACAGGAATTAGCAAAAAATAATTCTCTTAAGCTGAAAACACATACACACTCACTCAGATGTCAAATATATATATGTTTGCCTATAAAATTGTAATGAAGCCCTGCTAATCTCTTCTCTTTGTTTTCGTTCTTTTATCCAAAAGCAAAGGCGCTCTTTTTCTTAGCTCTATGGATTTCTTCTAATTAAAGAGAACCCTTTATCTCTTCTCTCTTATGAAAGGGTTTGTAGAGACAGTATGCGGAACACCGATGCAGAAGACCTCAGGTATGCAAATTGGTGTTACTAATATTTACTATGTTATTGGATTTATTTTTTTAACAAATTCATTATTAGATTAAATTATCTTGTTATATCTTTTACATGCAACTAAAATATTAAGGGAAAAAAAAAATACAGATTACAAATTTATGGACCAATAAGTAAATAACAACAAATTGATACGAAATTTAAGGTGCAGATTTAGAACACAAAGAAAATATAATTCAAATATATACTTTTCAAGTGCAAAATGAAGCAAGAATTACTCAAAATATAACTTGATTCTGATCACTCCCTCTCTCTCTCTCTCTCTCTCTATATATATATATATATAAATATAATATGGAGAACCTGTTTTAACATTTTCTTCTTGTTTTTAAACTCTCATTTCAGCTTAGTGTATAAAATGAGAAAAAGATTCACAAAGTATGGCTAAAAGGAGCCCTTGTTTGTATCTATACGCAATTACGCATCATCCAACCCTCTCAACCTCTCCGTCTTGGGACAATCAGTTGGAAAAGGCGACAGAAGAATTGGCACTGGAGTCTCCTATTACAGGTACGTGTTGTATTAATTTATTATTTAGTTGTTGAAATATATTATTTGGAAGTTTCTCTTCTTTGAAAAGATGATGCTGGATCAATTTTTTATATCAGAGAAGAATTATAAAATAAATATAGGAATTAGGAAATATAACTCAAGGAAAGGGACTCACTTAAAGCTACAACTCACCCAACTTATTAAAGAACTCCTAACTCTTTCAATTGGAGCTCTTAATTAAGTCTCAAGCTCTGCATAGTGCATACACAAAAATAAATAGTTCAATTCACTATCCTCTTGTTCACTCACTTGTAACATTCATTCTCTCTCCCTCTCTCTCTCTCTCTCTCTATATATATATATATAGAAGACTTGTCCATCCTTTGTGAAACATGGTTGAAATTAAACTGTTAGCGTTAGCTTTCATTCTAATCTTTTTGGAAGAATCAGAATTGCACAAGAGTACATCTACTTCAATTTGATGCTAAAGCACATGTACACACAATTCAATTGAGATGCAAGTTAAGAGGTTCATATCATATGGCACCGATTTGCTATACAAGCAAAAGTTAACAATTCCTAGCCCAAATCAACGTTTTCCCAATAACGATGATCGATAGCTTTTTATCAACACAATTCCTAACCCAAATCAATGTTTGCCCAAACAATTACATCAGGAAGCCCAAGTCCAAGAATAGGCCCAACAACGTTTAATTTTTAGTTCTTTATGAATGTAATAGAACTACATTAAAACAAACCAAATCTAATAGCAAAAGCTAGCAGAGCACAGCACAGCCATAAGACAATTTATCAAAACCGTGCGAGTGCAAGTGCGAGAGTGTGTTTGTAGGCATGGCTTAAGCATAAGCATGTTGTGAATTTAGGAACGAGTGTGTTTGTGCGTGTGCTACATGTGAATAGGAAGGTGTGTGGAAATGTAGGGGGCATGGCTTAAAGGCTTTTAGAGCAAGCACAAATACTGCAAAAGTGTTGGGGCATGGCTTAAGCATGCTGTGAATTTGGGACTATATTTAGGTGTCATTAGAAAATTATTAATCAACCAAAATCGAGAGAGATCATCGTGACAATCAGAAGATTGTTAGAATGATTCTTTGGTAATGGAATTGTTCTATTTTTCGTTTATATTTTAATTTATAGATAGATGGTCATGAACATCCTAGCTAGTGACCCCCACATAATAAAATTGTCTGTGAATTCTGGGAAATCAAATTCCAAAATGTCTGTGATAATACCTTTCTCTTTTCCCACATACATGGCCTGTCGTGCCGCAAATGAGCAAATAATAATAGGATTTTACTAATGTGTGTCCTAAGGGCACACATTAATTTCCATTTTTAGAAAAAAATTTCTCGAGAATTGAAAAAGTAATGATAACTTTTTCAATTTTCGAGAAAATGTTTCTAAAAATAGAAAGTTTAACGTGTGCCCTAAGGGCATACATTAACCGGATCCATAATAATAACATGAAAGATATTATTATAAAATACTATTTAGTATGATTTTCGTAAATATTACTATATGTCTTTTTTTGTTAGAAATATGGGTCCGGTTAATGTGTGCCCTTAGGGCATAGATTAACTTTTCTATTTTTGGAAACATTTTCTTGGAAATTGAAAAAGCTGTCATTACTTTTTCAATTCTCGAGAAATTTTTTTCCCAAAATGAAAATTAATGTGTGCCCTAAGGGCACACATTAGTAAAATCCTAGAACTATTAGTATATGTTATCTACTTGTATATATTAAATGAATTTTTCTACTAGTTTTACGGGGAGAGATTCAACGCTTTTAGGTTCAATGAATTTAGACGTAATTTGTTTTCTTCCTTTCTATTTCTCTTTCATGTTTGACATTGTTTATTGGTTTCTTAAAAAATAATCATAATAAATTAACATTTTTTATTGAGCTTAATATATGAGAGTACAATGCGGAGATACGGTGACGCTCGATATGAGTACTTCTTTCGAGTTTGCTTGTTTCATTATTTTAAAGTTTAATAACTAAATTTATTCACTATATATAAAAAATTATGGTCTTGTGGCTATTTGACTTATTTTATTTTATTTTATTTATACTTTCTGCTTACAACTATGTCTGGATTGGTTTTGACAATGATGGAACCCATCACCACCATACTCGTCATTTTAGACTGTGAAAGACCAAGTTGGACTTTTAATTTAACCCTAGAAAAACAAGAATGAGAAGACCAACTTGGATAGAATTTACATTGAGAGAGATTCCCTAGACAATATTCATTTGAATGCAAGTGGAAAAAAATGTTGATACTTTGATAGTTTTTTCACGCGTTCAGATATCTAAAGTTGCTTTCAATGGGTTCTTAATTAACTGGACAACAAAACTTTCTTTATACTGCTCCACGCAAATGAGTGAGTTTTAAATAAAGAAGAAAATTAGTAAATGTTATCCACGCAAAGTAGTATTGTAGAAAAAGAAAAGACTGAACTAATACTCACAATGTAATTTTTGTGTTACTCTTTTATACTTCTGCTTTCACATCTGTTTTAGTATCTTTAACAAATAAGACACCTACAAAAACTACTACGATCAATTGAGGTTCGTTTGTAGTGTGTATTCCTTACATTCTGCTTAGAATAAATTGCTAGTTCTTATGATGATAAGAATATATATACACGTGATGTTGCATCTTGCATGTTGTGGGGCCTTAGAGAAAATAGGCATTTGATATGGAAAAAAAAATCTAACGCAACTGGAGAGATTGCTCCAGAAGCTATGGCTCTAATGCCATGTAGAAAGTGAGCAAGACCAAATTAACATTCACAATGCAGTGACTAGGGGGGTGTTTGGTGAGTGTTTTCAAACAATAATTTTTAGTTTTTAAACAACATTTTACGTATTTCCACACATTTTTTCACCCACACGTATTTCTACAAAAATTTTTAAATAACAATTTTCAGTTTTTAAACACATATACCAAATGGGCCCTAGGATACTTAAAAAAAAAAAAAAAAAAAAATCCTTTGTATACTTCATATTCGTGACAGCTATATGCTAAGTCGTATGCTCATATCTGAAGAAATAATAATAAAATAAAAAAAAGTTTAGGCTTGCCTATATATATATAAGTAATAAGAACTTCCCTGTATCTTGTACTTCCATCTTTATCTCACTACAAAACGCGGGGGTTTGAGGCTGCGTTTTTACAAACGCAGTCCTAAACGGATTAAAACCCCGTTTTTAAAAAACGCAGCTTAAAGAAAAAACAGAAGCTGCGTTTTATACGCAGGGCCATAGAACGTGTCTAAAGCCGCGTTTTTTTCAGCTATATCCGCGTTTTTTTGGGTGGAGCTACGGCCGCGTTTAAAACACGCAGCCATAGGACGTTCCTATTTAATTTTTTTTTGGGCAAATCATTTTTTTTTTTGTTTTCCTTAACTGTGGCCTAGCTTGCCTAAAGCCGCGTTTGAAAAGTGCGGCCATAGACCGATCAGTCCTATAGTCGCAGGTTTTAGGCTGCTTTAAAAAACGCAGCCTAAAAAAACGCGGCTATAGGCCAAATCGGGCTATAGCCACGTTTTTTTGCCCTATGGCTGCGTTTTAAAAATGTGGCTTTAGAACCATTTTTTTGTAGTGTCTATCGGCTTAACTCAGCCTTACTTTCCATAGTTAGTAACCATTGACTTGTTACAATTTGTTTTTGCAGAATAAAAATAATTTTTAGCAGTATCTTCTGAGTTCTAATCAATTTTCTCTGCTTCATTGTTTTAATATAAGTTTGATATACATATATACTAGAGCTATAACTAGGTTTTGGCTTTAATGAGTGGGCATGTTACTTGTTTATTTGTTTAGACCCCTTAAAAACAGATTGTTTAATCTAATGAATCGACCAAGTAGTTATTTAAGTTAATTATGAGATCTAGGTTAAAAAATAATAGATCATATCATGCAGTGTAGAAAAATAAATAAGACAACGATATGATTACTTAAGAAAACCAATGAAACCAACTGTTTCAAGGTAAAAACTTGGAGAAGATTTGACTTAGCTATCTTCAAGGTAAAACAAATCAACTATGATAAAATGAAATATTACAATAGATTTAAACCCTAAATCTAAAACTACCTCTTGTAGAACTTACTAACACAACCACATACAACTTTGACTCCATGGACTCTTCTATCTTGGATTTGCTGAACACAAAGTCCCACGTTTGTGACTTTGAGATCCCACAAGGTTTAGCAACACAAACTCTCCAGTTTGTGACTTCAAGATGACCCTTGAAGGTTTAAATCATCAGCTATGTATGATCTTGTTGCAACAACTTCAGATTTATTGGTTCTGATGGCATGATAATAATTTCTGATAGTGACTTTGGAAAGAGAAGGCATAACACCTTTTAGATCTCACAAGAGCACCTCCAAGGTCTCAACAAAACATGACTTAGGGTTTCCTTTAAATACTATGTGAAATAGATTTGAAACACTAATTACTTATTGGGCTTAATGAGCAGTGGGCTGAAATTAAAATCTGTAGAATTTGCATCTTGATCGGTCGAGCCTTGTTCTCGAGCGGTTGAACTTGGCATGTTTTGAATTCTTGAACTTGCAGCTTCTTTTTTCTTGCATTCTGACTTGCAGCAATTTAAGCATTATCTAATATATCCTATAGATTCTAAGATCTATACCTAGACAAATTGGTGCTCACGGTTTGTCCATTGTTCTAAACTGTTAGAAACTAACATTACTCACGAGATGGAGATTGGGAGTGGCCCTTTGTCGCGATACCATCCACAACCTTCTTCTCAAATTCACAAGGTGGTAATGGCTCCTAAGCAAAATGTTCTCACAGAATTTCAAACTGTTATCAAGGAAATTTTCTTCCCCGATGAACCCTTTCGTGCTTTTCGGGGCCAAAGAAGTCATACAAGGTTTTATCTTGTACTCCAAGCAATTTTCCCAATACTTGAATGGGCAAGAAGCTACAACCTACAAAAGTTTAGAGGTGACTTGATTGCTGGACTCACCATAGCAAGCCTGTGTGTCCCTCAGGTGAGTGAAAAACATTTCCATAAAACAAAGTAAGCTTAGCTACATATATTTATTAATTTTCAGTGTCCATTTCTAATGATGCTTAAATATTTTTCCTGCTAGGATATTGCATATGCAAGGCTAGCAAATCTTGAACCCCAATATGGGTTATGTGAGTTTCCTTGTGTCTCAATCATCTTTGTTTTTTTTTTTTTTTTTTGCTACAATATGTTATACTTTATTAATCAATAATTAATGTTGCTTGTTGTTGACTTTTCTCTAGACTCTAGCTTTGTTCCACCTCTTATTTATGCCTTCATGGGTAGCTCCAGAGATATTGCCATAGGACCAGTGGCCGTGGTGTCTCTTTTGATTGGAACTATGGTGCAGAATGAGGTTGATCCAAGTAATAAACTTGCTTATAGGCGGCTTGTATTCACGGCTACCTTTTTCGCTGGAGTCACTCAATTCGCACTTGGTTTTTTCAGGTAGATTATTATTTTTTAGCTGTTGTTCATTGACAATTCAGCACTAGGCTTTTTAGATAGCTATATCAAGTGGAAAATGCTAAAAAATACTTCACAATTTGACTTTTATAAATATGATTGGTAGATTTTAATAATATAATAATTGAATGGTTAAATTACTTTTTGTTATGCAATAAAATTTATAGTGTCCCTAACATCAATCCTATGAAAATTAAAATGATGGCTTGACCATTGCATGCAGATTGGGTTTCTTAATTGACTTTCTGTCTCATGCTGCCATTGTTGGATTCATGGCTGGGGCTGCCATTACCATAGGCCTTCAACAGCTCAAAGGTCTTCTTGGTATAACAAACTTCACAAAGAACACTGACATTATTTCGGTGATGCATTCAGTTGTTGGCACAGTACATCATGGGGTATAGAGTTTGTAACGTTATTTTTCTTTTTCTCTTCATCAAATGATGTCAATGTTTATTATGGGTCGGAAAATCCCATGAGTAAGTGTGAATGACTTTGTAACTTGTACAGTGGAACTGGCAGACCATAGTAATTGGGTTGTCATTCTTGGCCTTCCTTTTGCTCACCAAGTACATCGTAAGTATCTTATTTTTAATAAAAATACTATGTTTCATTCTTAACGTTTCACTTTATACTCTCTTAACTATAACGATTTTTTTTTTTTAATTTTCATTTTATCTACTTCATAAAGAAAAATAAAAAATAAATTCTTTTTGGTGGAGCATAAACTAGAATACTATGTGGGTAGAGGATTTTTATTCTTCAATTCCTATGTTACCTAAATTAAATCATTTTCATTGTTATTGACTTTTTCTTTGATATTGGCACAGGCCAAAAAATACCCCAAATTATTTTGGGTATCTGCTATTGCTCCATTGACCTCTGTCATAGTAGCCACATTCTGTGTATATATTACCCGTGCTGATAAGGAAGGTGTAGCAATTGTAAGTACTCTCAATTTTTATCATTTTGATTTTGTGTTTAGCTCGCCAGAAAAAGGATTTGGCAAGCTCACATTGCGGTTTATTTTACTGTGTCAGGTGAACCGTATAGAAAGGGGCATAAACCCATCATCTGCTCATGAAATCTATTGGACTGGAGATTTATTTCTCAAAGGTTTTAAGATCGGTGTGGTGGCGGGTTTAATAGCATTGACGGTAAGCTAATTTCTTTACAATCATTAAGAGAACTCGGCCTAATAATACTCTCCAATATTAAAGCCAAATCTGTTGGATTCTAGGAAGCTATAGCGATTGGTAGAACATTTGCTGCTGTGAAGGACTACAATGTGGATGGGAACAAAGAAATGGTGGCAATGGGAACTATGAACATTGTTGGTTCCATGACATCTTGTTATGTAGCTACAGGTGTATAAAAATGTGCTCAAATTGAAATTATATATTTGAATTTTAATCACAGATTAATTTCTTTCAACATTTTATTAATCATCTTCGTCGCATGCATGCAGGATCATTCTCTCGCTCTGCAGTAAATTTCATGGCTGGCTGCAACACAGCAGTTGCCAACATTGTGATGTCTTGTGTTGTTCTTCTAACATTGGAACTCATCACACGATTGTTTAAGTACACCCCAAATGCTGTACTTGCTTCTATCATCATTGCAGCGGTGTTTCCCCTAGTTGACATTCCAGCTGCGATACTACTATGGAAGATTGATAAATTTGATTTTCTTGCTTGTATGGGAGCCTTCTTTGGTGTGGTCTTTAAAAGTGTGGAGATAGGCCTTTTAATTGCGGTATGTAAGAGCTCAACAAAAGTTTTGTGTTTTGAACAAAAATACTCAATCCCATTTTGAGTGTTTCATCTTTTGATTTTCTCACTAAAAATTCTTACCTTTTATTATGTTAGGTGGCTATATCCTTTGCCAAAATCCTCCTACAAGTTACAAGGCCACGGACTTCAGTACTCGGGAGGCTCCCAGGGACTCTTGTTTATAGGAATGTGGAGCAATATCCTAATGCAACAACTGTTTCTGGAATTCTGATTATTCGAGTTGATTCTGCAATCTACTTTTCAAACTCCAACTATATTAAGGAGAGGTATTTTGAGACTTTCTCTATCTATAACAAACTAACAGCCCCAAATTTTATTTTATTTTTTCCAAATCAAAATTGTTTAGATTAAGGGGTTCATTTTTAAAAAATTAACATAAAGAAGATCAATTTTGGTACTTTTTATTTTTAGAATTATCTTTTGAAAATATTTTTTATATATATTAGAAGAATTTTCGGAAATTTTGGAGGGCATGGCCCCCTCCCGCCCCAAAAAAGGATCTTACCATTCCACTACATGCAATCAAAACATAAGATATTAACTCCTCCTGCCCACATGTGAGCATAATAAACAATTACCTAGGCATGTAGGGCTTTTATGTATGTTATGATCCGGAATTTTTCATGGAAGTTTTGTGATAATTTCTACATATGATAAGGAATATTCTAGCAAACATAAGAACCTCCAAAAACATGGAAAGGGAAAAAAAAATTGGCCTAGTTTTGTTCAATAAACTACAATGAAAATTTGAAAGTAAGAACTAGACCAATAGACAGTTGTTAAATCCAATTTCTTGCAGGATTTTGAGATGGCTAAGCAATGAAGAAGAAGATTTGAAGATAAACAGTCAGCCCAGAATCAAATATCTCATCGTTGAAATGTCACGTAAGCAATTTGTTTAGTCATGGTCCTCATGGATTCGGTTCTAATACTTACTAGAGGAATATGTTCATATGATTCACAATCTTGCAGCTGTTACTGATATTGACACATGTGCCTATTATTTGCTTTCTCAACTGTGTTAATTTAGACATATCTTGATATTTGTCCAGGACTTCTACAAGTTTCATCTATTATATGTTCGCAAATTGGCATTGGTTTACACCCACTGCATTTTCTTTATCAACACAGAATACTCCAAGTTGAAGCATTAATTATCTAAATTTTTTTAGACAAGTAAACCTAGCTACTAACATGTACACGTTTCACCAAAATTAAATTTCCTTATAATCTAATTAATTTCAAATTAAACTTCTTTGATGGAAACCATACCCCATTTAAACACTTTAATTGTAGGGTTTGTTTATTTTCTTTATGTTTTTTTTTTTTCTACGTACTAGACTATAATTCTACTCATTAACAGATATGCCGAGAATATTGTAATTTAATTAAGTTATATGTTATTATTTTATGAAAAGAATTAGGATTTGAATTTCACTCATCAGTGTGAAGTTTATTAGAAGACCATAAGTATTAGTGACAATAATTTGATCATGGTTTTGTAACAGCTTGTTTTAGCAAACCCCGGGGCAATCGTGACCGAAAAGTTGCACGCATCAGAGTTTACAAAAAAGATCAGCGAAGACATGATCTTTCTCACAGTTGCAGATGCTATTGAAATGCTGTCGCCGAGAATTAAAGAACTACTATAAAATATATTACGAGCGAGGGTGTTATGAATGAATGCAAATAGCTAGTTAAGGTGTGAAGCTGGGGTGTTTAAATTTCAGCCTAGGATATTAACTCTGTACACTTTCTTTGTGGATTGCACATTGTAACTCCCAAGACGTTGCTAGGGATAATAGGCCGTCCACTACCTTGTGATGAGAGTATGTCGATGACTTTAATTGTGGATTAGAGTGGTAGCCAGTAGGGCAACCAATACCCATCAACTAGTAATATTGTTAGTTTTAGAAAATCATCAATAATCGTGACTGCCATTGTTGTCGCAGTTGTTCGGTCACACCATGTCAGAGCTCATGTGATAAAAAGGGTTCTCCCTCCACCTGCACCCCTAATGAATTCTCTTATTATTTTTTGGTTCAATATGTATGCTGACGAAAAGAGGCGATAAACGTTGAAGAGGAGGAGGTGGGAGTAAATTACCCATGAAGTTACCAAAGTTGTTGTTGAGAATGTTATTAATAGTATTATTATTACTACTCAATGAACTCTTTATCCTTCTACGCGATTTGATAACGAGGAATTCGATTATGTGAGAAAGGACAATGCCAATGTCAATAGAGGTAAAAAGAGGAAGACGAAACCTGTAAAAACGCAATTGTTTGAAGTCAATAATGTAGAGTATAATTGGATTTTTGTACATGAATGTTTTCATAAATGGAGTGGTGTTGGAAATGTGATTTTAGATTATCATAAATTTGTGAGTGCTAATGTGGGGAAAATTGGATTTTTGTACATGAATGCTTTTGTGGGGGGTGGGGTGGGGTTATATATTGGAAATGTGCTTTGAGAATTGAGATTATTGTAAATTTGTGTTTTTGTTTGGATTATATTTTAGCATTGGAGGGGATTTTTTATTTATTTATTTATTTATTTTTTATAACTTTTATAGATTATTTTATTTTTTATTTAAGTGATTTTGGCATGTGTTTTGTCGTGGGTGAGGTTAAGTTTGAATAAATGGCAGTGTTAGTGTTGGCCTCCATGGCTAGTAGGAACGAAACTATGTTTTGGCATTGGGGGGCAATGGCCTCTCTAAAGTTTTTGGAAAATTGACTTTTATATATTTGACTCCCTTTTTGTCCAATTGCCATAAGAATAACTTGAAAAACCTTTAGCCAAAACCTAAAAACCAATAAAATAGAGCACGAATCTACATATCAAATCATAAATCTGGTCTAAACAGCCCAAATACCAACAAAACAATCACAATACCCTGACCATTTTTTAACCAAAATTTCTTGCTCAATCAAGAGCTCCAACTCAGTCTTCTGTCGATATTGGGTTGGTGGAGAGTTAAATCCTCTCTCTCTCTCTCTCTCTCTCTCTCTGGATTATACGTCTTGACCAGGGACAGACCTAGGATTTTAAGCTAGCGAAGACTGGAGTATAAAGAAAAAAAAAAAAAAAAAACTCCGAATAGGCATCCATATAGTATTAAAAAATTATAAATACACAAAATCGTTATTTCTAAATACATTAAGATACAATTATCTACCAACAAAGACAAAAATAAAAATAAAATATTTTTTTTAATACTAGACTAGCTAAGATTTTTTTTTTTTTTGTTGAAGTTAGAGCATTTACAGTGATAGTGCTAAAAATTTTAGCTTTTAGCATTTTAGCACATCAAAAAGTTACTTTATCTATTTTACCACATCAATTTACAGAACACCCAATATCAAATGTTCTATTTTTTTTTATCACTTCATTTAAAATAATATAAACAACTCATTAAAATAATAAAGAAAGAGAAAGAGTTTGAGTTTTCTAATTGAAGGAAGAGATATAATTTTAATAAAATATTGTATTTTATTTTTAACAACTTGCTAGAATCAACTAATATTTATACCATTTTACTGTAGTTGCAAAAAATATAGCTTTAGCTTCTCCTATAACATATGATTTTTTGGTTCTTCGGTGATAAAATAGTTTTTTTTTTCTTAAAATACAATCACCATTGTGAATGTTTTTATTGTTTTTGTTAAGTTTTTGGGTTGGATAGTTGTTATTTAGGTTAGACTCGTTATACTGATTGGAGAAAATGGGGGTCTAAGGTTTTGGAAGAGAAGCCCAACTACAAAAATAAAATATATAATAACTATATAAAAAATAAAAAATAAAAAATAGGACCCAGGGGTGGCCGGGCCTCCACCTGGGTCCATCCCTGGTCTTTACTCTTGAGATGTAGTTGGGGATCATGGGTCATCCACCATCTCACGACGAGAGTTTGTTGACAACATTGCTTAGGTGATGGACGAGAGTGGTAGACGATCAATGCCCATCAACTCATATTTATTATTTGGATGTATGAAGAAAAAGAAAGTAAGATGAGAAGTATCATTGTTTTGGAGTTGAATGCTAATGAATACTTTTATAACATTACTAGAAGCATTTAGAAAATTGTTTAAATTCAATAAGGATTTGGTATAAAACCCCTCTTTGACACCCTTAAATAAAATAATGACACATACAATTTTTTAAAATAAAACAATAGATATTAACACACATGATTAAAATCTCATTAAAACACTATCCAACAAAATTTCTAGTGGTTTTTTTTTTTTTTATTAAAAAAAAAAAACATTTGTTAGCCATCACCAAGAAGCCATTGGAAATTCCTTGAGTAGAAGAAGTCGTAGGCATCATATATAGAAAATGAGAGCTAACGATGCAAGAGAATCTTTAGAGGAAAAAAAAAAAAAAAACCTCTGATACAAGACACTAATTTCATATAATTTTCAAATTCTATGACAAATTAAATCCAAACCAGCCAGAGACACATCAAAAGGATTAAGAAAGCAGACTTGAAAAACAAGGATAGAAAGATCTAAGAAGGCTTATATTACTTCAAAAACAAGGATAGCAAGTGATTGATTAGATTAATTTTGTTTCATATCTAAATTGAATAACATCACATAAGCATGAATCATACATAAACACCTAAAATGATGACTAAAAAAAAAACCAATAAAATAAACAGTTTCAAAGTAAAAGCTTGCAAGGATTTAACCTACAATCCTCAAGGTAAACAAATCTATTAAAATAGAATGAAAGTTTATACAATACATTTAACCATAAATTTATTGCTTCTTCATGTAATATTTACTAACGTAACCACACGTAACTCAAATCCAGACTCTTTTATTCTAGACTTGTTGCATGTGACCACATATCTGCTAACGACTCCTAGAACAGCTCTCAAAGATTTGTACTAGCAACTTCGACTTTGACTGGATGCAATAACTTGATCACCAAATCATTTTTATGGACATAAGTCTCTTGTTGATACTTCAAGAGAGCTTAAAAAATTTCAAATCTTTGTACAATACATTGCCCTCCTGTGGTCTTGGAAAGCGTGCTATATGGTTGCTTATATAGTGGACTTGAAGTGCAAGTAACCTTATATCAAACATCTGACAGAAATAGTTCAAGATCTATATGCATGATTCTCGATTGGTGGAGACATATACTTCAATTGATCAAGTTAAGTGAAACTCAATAGATCGGGCTTATGTCAAAATGTAGTGCAATAATATTCTAGTGTCTGAAATTCTTGATTCATTCACAGCTTGAATCTTGACTCGTGTTATTCTTTGACATATTCTCAATGCTAAATTAAGACTAACAAAAATTCTACGTATTACAATTATTCATGGTTTGTCAACATAAATCTATAAACCTAACATTGTTTTCATTCCTTGTTCACGTTGGTTGACAAACTAGGTTATTTCCTCTATCTACCATTAACTTATTACAAAACCATGTAGTTTTGTTTAGAAGCAATTTTTATCATGTCCAATTAATGAATATCAAATCCTGCAATATAATACAAGTGACCCAGTAAAAAAACACAAGCTAAATAAAAACACCACCTCATCGCTAACTTAGCAATAACCAAACAACCCAAATATTTATTACTAGTCCCCAAACGATTCTCATTCCTTTCTTGTAACCAAACAACATCTAACTCGAACCAGCCATCGGACTACAAAAATCTGCCAAATCTAATGCCATAGCCGCCACTGCAAAACTCCACCAAGTATCTTCTGAAATCCTTTCTTCTTTCATTTTTCCCTCTTTTCTTTTCTTGCCTCTCATTGATCTCTACTCAGCGGAAAGCATGAAGTGAAGGTGTTGGTGCTGGGTTAGAGCGGTGAGTGGCCAACACCAACAATCAGGTGTAGGGATCATCAATCTCGAGGCGGATTTGGCCCTTGAGATGGATGAGAGTGACACTAACAACAATGCCATTGGTTTCACTGTCTTAGCTTCATTCCTCTCTCTCTCTCTCTCTGTATGTTTGTGTACGTATGTGTGTATGGAGGAGGTTAGTGGCTACTGATTGGGTGGCTTTGGTGGGTTTGTTGACACCACTCGATCCATAGTGGCACTTGATGGGTGAGGGTGAGTTCCACAGGATGAAGAGAGGCAATGATGAGTGGTGGTTGGTGGTGGCGCTAGTTTATGACTTCATCCTATGGATGCATGAGCCAGGTTAGGTCAAGTTGAGGGGATTTTTTTACTCAACTCATCATAGTGGGTTAAAAAAAATCTAACTCAACCTATCACAGGACCCAACCCAATCCAACTCATATGGATCGGGTTGAACCGTTGAACCCATAAGTTGGACGATTATTATTATTATTATTAAATTGAGCAAAAAAATATATCTCGCTTATCATTTGAGTTGATAAATAAAATATACATGAACTAGTATTCCAACTTAGTTATAAACAAAATATATCCAACTGAGTTAATAAATAAAATATACATGAATTAGTATCTCAACCCACTTATAAACAAATAAGAGTGAAGTGAGAGAATGAGAGTGGGAGATGGCAAAGAGAGAAATAAGATTGTTAGGATTTGTGAGGTAATTGAGTTTTATATAGAAAGAGCTGAATAGGGGGAAAAATTAAATAAAAAAATTATTAATTATATAATCTAGTTTTAAATATATATTAAATATATACAATTTAAAATTTATTATAGGTGAGTTGGGTCAAGTTAGGCGTGTTGTGATTGTTATGACCCAAACCCAACCGAACCCACTATTAAAAATATTTTCATAACCCAACCCAACCCAACTCACCCACCCACCCCTAAAAATCGACCCAACCCGATGAGTTGGGTTAAATTAGATCGATTTTGGCAGATTGGTGGGTTGGCTGCATACCCCTAATTCAACCATTTGGAAATGGGTATAGGAAGAGGAAAGAAATATGTGAATTGTTTAGATATTGTTTAGTTGGTGGTGAGGTGGAATTTTTAATGAGTTCCAGTTATTTTGGTGGACCACCTTATCACATTGCAAGTATTGTATATTCACCATCTATAGGTGACATGCTCCCGTCGTGGTTAGATGAGGTTGTTGAATCTAGGTTTTTCTACTCTCCTTAGTTTTTTCAGTAAATGTTATGTGGCACAAGTATAAGTATTTATGGAGTGTGGGAGGGCAATGACCGGGGTTCAAGTTTTCAAAAGGGAGTTTTACACACATATATACTTAGATATTATACTAGAATAGAATCTCTATCTTATATTAAAAAAATATTTAAAAAATCACT
Source organism: Quercus wislizeni (assembly GCA_023055345.1). Classification (NCBI taxonomy): domain Eukaryota; kingdom Viridiplantae; phylum Streptophyta; class Magnoliopsida; order Fagales; family Fagaceae; genus Quercus; species Quercus wislizeni. Next base: position 15,131,503 of record JALGQJ010000005.1, read on the forward strand.
ATTTGTTATTTTGGATTTTTTTTTTCATCCACTGCTTAAAGACAATGACTATTTTGACATGATAAAAAAGAGTTAATAATTAAGACATTTGGAAGTTACCACTACTTTTTTTTTTTTTTTTGATAAGAAGTTACCACGACTTAAAAGTTAGAAGTTTTTTGTCTAAGCATTTTGTCAAATACTCTCTTCTTTATCTTTTTTGGAAATAAGTTAATTTTTAGCTTTTTATCACAAATTTAACATAAAAATTACTAAAAATCATATTTTTTTGATAAATATTATAAAAATAAATTATCGAAAATTACGAGTACCCAAACAGGCAAAATAACTAATGACTTAAATTTACCTATCAAAATAACAAATTGTGATCAATAAGTTTCTGCTCCCATCCCCATCAAAATAACAAATGACCCAAATTTAAGAGGTGTATATTAGATTTTATTCATATGATAACTATAGGTTTTTTTTAAAAAAAAAAGAATATATCATTCATAGAAAACATAGTGTGATCGATAAGTTTGTGTCCCTATCCACCTTGTTAAGTAAACGAATTTTCTTATTTTGCACCGTCCACGTCGACTCCTATTCCCATGGATAAAACATATTCAGATCAAGGTCTTCCATTAATTTCAGCAACAACAACATCCAAAAAAAAAAAAAAAAACTCTTTATGAAGTAAACATTTTGTTTGTCCCAACAACGAAATAATGAAATCATCCAACCCACTTGCCACAATTAGAAAAGCAATTCGACATGTAATGTCGATCGGTATGTGTGACCAAAACCGAGAGAGATCATCGTAACGAGCAGAAGATTGTTAGAATAATTCTATGGTAATGGTATTAATTGTTCTATTTTAATTTCTAGATAGGTCATGAACATCCTAGCTAGTGACCCCCACATATTAAGATTGTCAGTGAATTCTGGGAAATCAAAATTCCATAATATCTGTGATAATACCTTTCTCTTTTTCCACATACATGGCCTGTTGTCGTGCCGCAAATAAGCAAATAATAAAAACAGAAAAGATATTGTCATAAATTATTTAGTATGATTTTCATGAATGTTAATATATGTTATCTAGCAAAAATGGCAAAATACTCATTTCGCACAAAAGTTCCAACAAAATGCTTATATTCTGAAACTATTTAAGAAAATTTCCCTATTTTGAAACTTGATTTTTAGAAAATTGAGTTTCAATGAAAAACTTGATTTGGTGAAAATCGAGTTACTTGAAAAAAACTACATGGAACTCTAGTTCTATGTAGTTTTTTTTTATTTTTTATTTTTAAGTTTGATTGCTTATAACTTGATTATTTAAAAATCGAGTTTTTTTTATTGAAAAAACATTAACATTTTTCTAAATCGTTTCAAAATAGGAGTATTTTACTATATGTTTTGCGCGAAAGGGGTATATTCTCATTTTGGCCTATGTTACCTAATTAATAATGAATTCTTCTACTTGTTTTATGGAGAGAGGAGAGATTCAACGCTTTTAGGTTCAATGAATCTAGACGTAATTTGTTTTCCTCTCTTTCATTTTTGACATTGTTTATTGGTTTCATAAAAATAAAAAATTACATTTTTTATTGAGCTGAATATATGTGAATACAGCACGGATATGGTAGCGCACGATATGAACACGTCTTTCGAGTTTGCTTGTTTCATTATATTAAAGTTTAATAACTTAATTTATTCACTATATATATAAATTTGAGGTCTTGTGGCTATTTGACTTTATTTTTATACTTTCTGCTTACAACTATTTCTGGATTGGTTTTGAGTTTTGACAATGATGAAATCCATCACCGTCATACTTGTCATTTTAGACTGTGAAAGGCCAAGTTGGACTTTTAATTTTAACCAAGAAAAATAATAAAGCAAAGGCCAACTTGGACAGAGTCTACGTTGAGAGAAATTCCCTAGAGCATATTCACTTGATGCAAGTGGAAAAAAAGTTTATAAACTTTGAACCAAACAAAAAGCTGGATTGAGTTAAGTAAAAGTAGAGATAGAGATATGAGATACGAGTTAGAAGTTTGAGTCATAAAAAATGAGAACTGAATTTTAAGTTATCTTCAACAACAACAACAACAAAAAGAGGAGAAATGAGAACTGATATCTTCAGATCAAACAGGCTCTCAGATACCTCAAGCTGCTTTCAATGGGTTCTTAACTGGACAATAAAACTTTCTTTTATACTGCTTCACGCAAACGAGTGAGTTTTAAATAACGAAGAAAAACAAATGTTATCCACCCAAAGTAGTATTGTAGAAAAAGAGAAAAGATTGAACTAATACTCACAACGTAATGCTATATGTGGGAGATTTATTTATAGGAAACTTAGCCAAATTCTATTTGATTTTAGTAGTACTACTAGAGGGTTACTTGCTATGAAGCACGGGTGCGTTTCGGGACTCCGGTGCGGGTGTGGGTGCAGGTGCGGGATTCGGCAATTTTTGAAAAAGGTGGGTGCGGGTGTGGCAGGACTCGGCGATTAAAAAATTATTAAAAATATTTTTACAATATATGTTTAATATATTGCTAAGCATACTTTTACTTTTTCACATTATATAAACAAATACCAAATTTAAGAGCAATAGTAGATAATAATTAAAACATGATGTTCATAAATTAAATATAATCCACAAGATTGAAACTAAAACATTCCATGATGTTTGGAAATTAGAATACAACTCATAAGTTTGAAACTAAAATAAAATAAAAGATAATCAACAAGACAATCAAACACAAATATCATCATCCTCAAGATCAATAGCTTCACTTTGAACTTCACTTTCACTAGTAATAGCACTAGTGTTAACATTCCCAATAACTATGGCCTCCAACTCTGGCTCATCAAGTGTAAGAGCTACATTCTCAAGAATTCCAGCTCCTCCATGCATGTCGCTCTCATTCCAAGAGTCTCCTGCAATATCCCACATCTTTGTTGCAGTATGTATGTACTCTTCATTGCGCCTTGACAAGAGTCGAAGATTAGAATGCACATATACCAAATCCTCAGCGCGTGCAGGAGCCATTTTGTTTCTTTTTAAGGAATGAATGAATTTGTACGTGCTCCAATTTCTCTCAGCATATGAGGATGAGCAAGGTTGTCCAAGAAGTTTAAGGGTAAGGGTTTGAAGAGTTGGAAATGCGGAGCCATGGTATTGCCACCAAACCAAAGGTAGTAAGGTCCACCTATCCGTCAAGGCACTTGGTGAAGGAAACCCCCCTCCTGAAAATTTAGCAAACTCATACTTCACCACCGTTAAATCATTCTCATCTTCGAAGTATCGCTCCAAACTCATACTTCCCGATGTGGAGGAATGCGTTTTGGATTCTCCGAAAGCCATTCAATGGAGTAATACCTAGTTAAAGATTAAAAAACAAATATAGATCAAACGTGTGTTTTACTAAAAGGGTGAACTAAGGAAAATAGATAATAAATGTACTTACTTAGGATTTAAGGAATGAGCCAAGCAATGTAGTGGTGTAGAATTTTTAGTCCACCGATCAATGAGTATATCATACACCACAGCCCAAAATGAGCTATATTGATCATCTTCCAAGCCTTCATGTCGATATATCACTGCTTTCACCTTCTCTATCATGGAATCCCACATCTTATACACAAGATGAAGACAAGGCTTATCTGTGTCGGCTATTCGTAGCATATCATAAATAGGTGCTGTGAATTCAAGGATATAATCAATATTATCCCACCAAAGATCACTTAGAATCATATCTTTCACCTTTTGAGCTTTTCCAACGTCATCCTCCCTATAAGAAGCCCATTGGTCACTAATAGCCATGGCTTGAAGGCATCTTTTTATCAACTTCAACCTTTTCAACGTTACAACCACCGAAGCAAATCTAGTATCAGCAACTTGGAGCAATTTTAATGGACAAAATTCATTAAACATTGCCAACCTCATAGAATGGTTCATGATAAAAACACGTATGAAGGATGCATCATCAGCAACACGTGTAATCCAACTACATTCCTCATATGTAACTTCATTCTTTCCAGTGTTTTTTGCTGCACAAATATTCTTCAAAGCTAGATTGAGAGTGTGGACAACACAAGGTGTCCAAAATATTTTAGGATACTCACCCTCAATAAGAGCTCCAGCAGCCTTCATCACATTAGCATTATCAGTGATGACTTGGACAACTTTTTCATATCCAATCTCTTTTATAGCATCCTTCAACACCCCAGCAATGTAATGCTTGTCTTTGAACTCACCTGACCCATCAATTGCCTTTATAAACACTGGACCCCCATCTGATACAGCTATAATATTAATAAGAGGCCTCCTTTGTGGATCTGACCATCCATCAGAAACTATACTTACACCATTTTCAAGCCAAGAGTCCTTAATTGGTTTCAAAAGTCTTTCAACATGAGCTCTTTCCTTTTGCAAAAGTGTTGTTCTCAAAGCATTGTATCCAGGAGGAAGATAACCCGGAATGCTATGAGTAGCAGCAAATGCATAGGAACTACGATAATGTGGGTTCCTTGCAAAGTTAAATGGAAGCCCACCGGTGTAAAACATCCTAGCAATTCTACTATCCAAATCATGTCTAGCATTATTCTGAAATGCTTACTCCAAAGTAGTATTCATAGTCACCTTCCTCCTCTTAGCATCAACCAGATTTGTACTATGACTACTATCACTCCCTTCTTGTCTCCGAAATGGGGAAATAGGTATCCCACGGCCTGGGGGAGGTGGAGGTAAGGGAATTTGACTTCTTTGTTCTTGCTCTAACTTATTAGTCTCAACTTGATCATGCATTCGCTGCATTTCCAACCTATGGCTCTTTGACACATTACGGCATGCTCTAATACCTTTGCTAGAAATTTGTAATAAATGAGCCTTAACCCTAGAATAGGATCCCATAAAAACTATATCACAATAGTTGCACTTAAAATATGTGTTTCCACCAGATTTAACAGATGCACTAGCTGGTTTTTCTACTTTAGTCACATACTGCCAAAGAGGAGATTCAGCATTTGACACTTCTTGTGAACTTTCTGTGCTATTAACTTCGTCCATTGTAAATTCAATGGATTCAATTTAACCTACAAATAATAACTATTAACTAAATAAATTAATGATAAATCAAACCAAGTTCACAGCAATAAAGCACAACAGCCAGGTTCACAGCAAAAAAACACAAAACCACAGAACCAAAAAAACCCTTTAACTTCCACAAATAACCTACAAATAATAACTATTAACTAAATAAATTAATGATAAATCAAACCAAGTTCACAGTAAAAAAACCACAGCAACCAGGTTCACAGCAAAAAAACACAGAAACCTTTAACTCCCATAAACCACAAATCACAAATCACAGGTTAACAAAACCCTTTAACTCTCACAAGAATTGAAAAAACAAGCAAAAAAACACAGCAAGCAGTCAAGCACATAAATTTTCAGATTCACAAATTCATTTCTAAGCAATTTGAAAGAGAGAAATCGTAAAGAACAAAGAATAAAAATTCAAGAAAAGAGCAGAGAGAGCACACCTGAAGGCTGAAGTAGTGCAGTGTGCACACAGCACTCACAGAGAGCTCAGAACACAGAGAAGAGAGATGAGGGACGGAGCACACAGAGAAGGGAGATGAGGGACGGAGTGAGAGAGGGTGTTTGGGAGTTTTGGATGAAGTGTGAGGGTCTGAGGGGGTCTGGGTATTTAGGTTAAGTCAAACAGTGCGTTTTGCACCCTTTTTTTTTTTTTGTTGAATTTCGGCCTGACTCGGCCGTTTCGGCCGATACAGGCCGATACGGACCGAGTCGGCCCGATTTGGGCCGCGTCGGCGCCGATTTCAGCCGCGTCGGCCCGATTCGGGAATCGCCACGTGGCACGACGCGGCACGGACGCGCGGTCTGCGGCATCCCTCCCACGTCCCACCGCGTCGGACGCGGGTGCGCTGGCCTGGGAGCCGCGTCCGTGCATCCCAGGTTACTTGTCCTACAAATACATGCTTTACAGTTATTCGTTAACAACTAGTCGCTAATTTGTGCGATGCACAAAAAAGTTATTGAACGTAAGATTCAAAAAAAATGTCATGCACTAGAGAAGTTGTCAATTTAAATAATGTTAAGTCACAATCTATTTTACACTATGCTATGATAGAAAGTTGTGATCAGAGAAAAATGAAATTCATGTAAAAACCCAAAACAAAGTACCGGAATACTTTATTTAAAAAAAAAAAAAAATTGCTTTATACTGCCAACTTCTTCGAGTAACAACAAACACATCATCACTTTTGAGGAATTATATAACATCATGAATATGGAATTAGACTACAACAAACTATTTCTACCATTTAGTCAAATCATTCATTAGTTATTCAGTGTCAAGTGTGGAAACATGATATAATAACTCACCAATGAACATGTCACTAGAAAAATTAATGGATGAGTCTGGAATTTATCCCTTGAAATTAGACGGTATAAAAGAAATAATTATATCTTTAGTTTTATGTGGGCTTTCAGATTGAAAAATATGTTATGGGAAAATCTGTTATGAATTTTGGAGAGAAATTCAGAGATATTTAGTAGCCAATTGCCAATTATTTTGTATTATGGGATATTAGTTTTTTTGGATTTCTTTCTTATACATTCACTTGCAAAAAGTGGGCAATTTTTATAAGATTTTAAGGCTTTGACAATCCCGTTTTATGAACTTTATCACAAACCAAGCAACAAGCAACTGGCATAACCTGTAATGTATAAATATTGCAAAATATTCTATTTCATGTCTCTTGCAACCCCGGGGTGAAAAAATATAGTCTAATATCTCAAGTGGAAACTGAGTCAAAATCTTATGAAAAGAAAATTACCCTTCCATGAGAGCTTGCTAGTTTAGAATGAGTGCTTCTATCAGCTTTTTCTGAGTTCCTCTTGTGGACTCTATAACCGTCTATTTTGTGATCCGACCAACTGACTCTCACTCCTACTATCCCTGCTTCTGTCCTCACAGAATCTCACTATCGATCTCAATCTTCGTCTATCGCTCCAACCCTCCACTTTTACCTATACCTTCGCATTTAATGCTTTTTTATGATCAACCACCCATTTTCCTTTAAAAAGAGTACTTATAATATGTACATACATATGCGTGTGTTCATCTATCTCCACCTTTGCTACCTAAACTCAATCAAATACAATTGTGGGTACCAGGGCCTTATGTGCCACACCAACCCTCCACTTTTTCCTATACCTTCGCATTTAATGCTTTTTTATGATCAACCGCCCATTTTCCTTTAAAAAGAGTACTTATAATATGTACATACATACGCGCGTGTGCACACACTCGTGCCCCCTCCCCCCTCCTACCCCCCATACACGTATATTATATATATATATATATATATATATTAGACAAAACTTAGATTCAGCCATGTAATTACATAATTAAAAAATACACTTTCATCTCATGAAAAAAAATTTACATGACAAAATCTTTAAAATGGGACCTAAAGAATAATACCTAAGTTTTGCGCATATTCTTTTAGGGGGAACAAAAATGATAAAGGTACCATAAAAAAGAAATAAAAAGTTAAGAGAAATAAATTGATAATAATAATATTGAGCTACAGTTATAAACAAATCCAAACATATTATTAAGAGCTTGAAATTAATCGTTAATTTGTAGGTTAATTTTTTGAGAAAGTCAACCTTTGTATACATCATATTCGTGGCAGCTAGATGCTACGTAGTTGGTCATATCAGACGAAATAATAAATGAACTAAAAAGCTTAGGCTTGCCTATATATATATAAGCAATAAGAATTTCCCTGTATCTTGTACTTCCATCTTAGTCTATCGGCCTAACTCAGACTTACTTTCCATAGTTAGCAACCATTACTTGTTACCATTTTCTTCTATTGAATAAAATCATTTTTAGCAGTATTTTCTAAGTTCTAATCAATTTTCTCTGCCCCATTGTTTTAATATAGGTTTGATATACATATACTAGAGCTAACTGTTTCTGGCTCTAATGAGTGGGCGTGTTACTCAGGAAATGGAGATCGGGAGCGGCCCTCCATCGAGACGCCATCCACAACCTTCTTCTCATATTCACAAGGTGGAAAGGCCTCCTCAGCAAAATCTTCTCACTGAATTTCAAACTGTTATCAAGGAAACTTTCTTCCACGATGAACCCTTAAAAGCTTTTCGGGGCCAAAAAAGTCATGCAAGGTTTTTTCTTGTACTCCAAGCTATTTTCCCGATTCTTGAATGGGCAAGAAGCTACAATCTGGAAAAGTTCATAGGTGACTTGATTGCTGGACTCACCATAGCTAGCCTGTGTGTCCCTCAGGTGAGTGAAAAATATTTCCATAAAACAAAATAAGCTTAGCTATATATATATATATATATATATATATATTAATTTTCAGTTTCTATTTCTAATGATGCTCAAATATTTTCCCTACTAGGATATTGCATATGCAAAGCTAGCAAATCTTGATCCCCAATATGGGTTATGTGAGTTTCCTTGTTTCTCATAAACATCCTCGGTTTTTTTTTGCTACAATATGTTCAACTTTCTTAATCAATAATTAATGTTGTTTGTTGTTGACTTTTCTCTAGACTCTAGCTTTGTTCCACCTCTTATTTATGCCTTCATGGGTAGCTCCAGAGATATTGCCATAGGACCAGTCGCCGTGGTGTCTCTTTTGATTGGAACTATGGCGCAGAATGAGATTGATCCACAGAAAAATGCTCTTGCTTACAGGCGTCTTGTATTCACTGCTACCTTTTTTGCTGGAGTCACTCAATTCGCACTTGGATTTTTCAGGTATATTATTCTTTTATTAGCTGTTGTTCTTTGACAATTCAGCTAGACTTTTTAGATAGCTATATCAAGTGGAATACGCTAAAAAGTACTACATATTTGACTTTAATAGCTATAATTTGAAGATTTTAACATTCATTTAATGGTTAAATTACTTTTTGTTATAAAATAAAATTTGTAGTCTCCCGAACATTAAAATGATGGTTTGACCATTGCTTGCAGATTGGGTTTCTTAATTGACTTTCTGTCTCATGCTGCCATTGTTGGATTCATGGCTGGGGCTGCCATTACCATAGGCCTTCAACAGCTCAAAGGTCTTCTCGGTATAACAAACTTCACAAAGAAGACTGACATTATTTCAGTGATGCATTCAGTTTTTGGATCAGTACATCATGGGGTATAGAATTTGTAACGTTATTTATTTATTTATTTTTTTCTCTTCATCAAATGATGTCAATGTTTATTATGGGTCGGAAAATCCCATGAGTGAGTGTGAATGACTTTCTAACTTGTTGTACAGTGGAACTGGCAGACCATAGTAATTGGGTTGTCATTCTTGGCCTTCCTTTTGCTCACCAAGTACATCGTAAGTATCCTATTTCTAATAAAAATACTATGTTTCATTCTTAATGTTTCACTTTATACTCTCTCAACTATAAGAATTTTTTTTTTTTTTTTTTTTTAAATTTTCATTTTATCTACTTCATAAAGAAAAATAAAAAATAGAAATTCTTTGGTGGAATATAAACTAGAATACTATGTGGGTAGATGATTTTTATTCTTCAATTCCTATGTTACCTATATTAAATCATTTTCATTGTTATGGACTTTTTCTTTGATATTGGCACAGGCCAAAAAATACCCCAAATTATTTTGGGTATCTGCTATTGCTCCATTGACCTCCGTCATAGTGGCCACATTTTGTGTATATATTACTCGTGCTGATAAGGAAGGTGTAGCAATTGTAAGTACTCTTAATTTTATCATTTTGATTTTGTGTTTAGCTTGCCACAAAAAGGATTTGGGAAGCTCATATTGCGGTTTCTTTTACTGTGTCAGGTGAAATATATAAAAAAGGGCATAAACCCATCATCTGCTCATGAAATCTATTGGACTGGAGATTTACTTCTCAAAGGTCTTAAGATCGGTGTGGTTGCGGGTTTAATAGCATTGACGGTAAGCTAATTTCTTTACAATCATTAAGAGAACTCAGCCTAATAAAGTAATAATACTCTCCAATATTAAAGCCAAATCTGTTGGATTCTAGGAAGCTATAGCGATTGCTAGAACATTTGCTGCTGTGAAGGACTACAATGTGGATGGGAACAAAGAAATGGTGGCAATGGGAACTATGAACATTGTTGGCTCCATGACATCTTGTTATGTAGCTACAGGTGTGTAAAAATGTGCTCAAATTGAAATTATATATTTCCGAGCCTCTAAATTTTAATCACAGATTAATTTCTTTCAACATTTTATTAATCATCTTCGTCGCGTGCATGCAGGATCATTCTCTCGCTCTGCAGTAAATTTCATGGCTGGCTGCAACACAGCAGTTGCCAACATTGTGATGTCTTGTGTTGTTCTTCTAACATTGGAACTCATCACACCATTGTTTAAGTACACCCCAAATGCTGTACTTGCTTCTATCATCATTGCAGCGGTGGTTCCCCTAGTTGACATTCCAGCTGCGATACTACTATGGAAGATTGATAAATTCGATTTTCTTGCTTGTATGGGAGCCTTCTTTGGTGTGGTCTTTAAAAGTGTGGAGATAGGCCTTTTAATTGCGGTATGTAAGAGATCAACATAAGTTTTGTGTTTTGAATAAAAATACTCAATCCCATTTTGAGTGTTTCATTTTGATTTTCTCACTGAAAACTCTTACCTTTTGTTATGGAAGGTGGCTATATCCTTTGCCAAAATCCTCCTACAGGTTACAAGGCCACGAACTGCAGTACTTGGGAATCTCCCAGGGACTCTTGTTTACAGGAATGTGGAGCAATATTCTACTGCAAAAACTGTTCCTGGAATTCTGATTATTCGAGTTGATTCTGCTATCTACTTTTCAAACTCCAACTATATTAAGGAGAGGTATTTTGAGACTCTTTCTTTGACAAACTAACGGCCCTGTATATATATATATATATATTTGCCGAATTAAAATTGTTTAGATTAAGTGTTTTTTTTTTTTTTTTTTTTAATTTAACATAAAGAAGATCAATTGGAGGGCATGGCTCCCTCCCGTCCGAAAAAAGGATTTTACCTTTCCACAACATGCAATCCAAACATAAGATATTACCTCCTCCTGCCCACATGTGAGCATAAAAAGCATAGATTTTGCACATAAATAAACAATTACCTAGGCATGTAGGGCTTTTGTGTATGTTATGATCCCCGGACTTTTTCATGGAAGTTTTGTGATAATTTCTACATATAATAAGGAATACTTTTAGCAAAAATAAGAACCTCCAAAGTCATAGAAAGGGAAGAACTCTAGTCCAGTAGACAGCTGTTAAATCCAATTTTTTGCAGAATTTTGAGATGGCTAAGCAATGAAGAAGAAGATTTGAAGATAAACAGTGGACCCAGAATCAAATATCTCGTCGTTGAAATGTCACGTAAGCAATTTGTTTAGTAATGGTCCTTATGGATTCAGTTCTAATACTTACTAGAGGAATATATTCATATGATTCACAATCTTGCAGCTGTTACTGATATTGACACCAGTGGTATCCATTCCTTTGAAGAGTTACATAAGACACTTCAAAATAGAGATATTAAGGTAAGATTAATTTAAACTCAGAAATTATGTACCTATTATTTGCTTTCTCAACTGTGTTTAGATATATCTTGATATTTGTCTAGGACTTCTACAGTTTTATATATTATATGTTTGCTAATTGGCATTGATTTACACCCACTGCATTTCTTTATCAACACAGAATACTCCAAGTCGAAACATTAATTATCTAAATTTTGTTAGAAAAGTAAAACCTAGCTACCTAATATGTACAACACATTTCACCAAAATTAAATTTCCTTATAATCTAATAAATTTCAAATTATATGTAAACTACCTAGCTGGTTATGGCAACCAATTCATATTTCTTCTGAATAATCCTAAATAAACTTCTTTGATGGAAACCATACCCAATTTAAACACTTTAATTGGAGGGTTTGTTTATTTTCTTTATTTTATTTTTTTTCTACATACTAGACTATAATTCTACTCATTAACAGATATGCCAAGAATATTATAGCTCAATTAAGTTATATGTTATCATTTTATGAGAAGAATTAGGATTTGAATTTCACTCATCAGTGTGAAGTTTATTAGAGGACCAAAAGTATTAGTGACAATAATTTGATCATGGTTTTGTAACAGCTTGTTTTAGCAAACCCCGGGGCAATCGTGACTGAAAAGCTGCATGCATCCGAGTTTACAAAAAAGATCGGTGAAGACATGATCTTTCTCACAGCTGCAGATGCTATTGAAACGCTGTCGCCGAGAATTAAAGAACTGCCATAATATATATTACGAGCGAGGGTGTTGTGAAAGAATGCAAATAGCTAGTTAAGGTGTGAAGCTGGGGTGTTTAAATTGTGAAATGGTGTGGAGTGTTTGATAGTTGTCATAGTTATTTGCAAATTTATTTTCAGTTCTGGGGAGCCCTAATCTTTTTAAGTAGAATGGCCAATATAACGTTGGTCGTTGGGCATCTTGTTTCTTTTGTCTTTTGCTTTTTTCTTTTTCATCCGCTCATTTTCTTGTCAATGAACTCTGACTCTCTGAGTTTCTTTGTACTTATTTTGTTATTCCTTTCCTTTGAATCAATTTTGTTTAGGTTTTATTTCGTAGAGTGGATAGAAGATTGAGGGAAAAAGAGGAGAAATTAAAGTGATTAAAGTTTATCATTATAAAGGTTTGAGAAAAAGGTGCAGAGAAAACAACCAATCTTATATAAATTATTATTAATGTATTTGTAATATAATAAAGTAAAGGAATAAGATTGCTAAATCATCTATGAAAGACTTTTCTCTCTTATTTACTAACATTTTAGAAAGATCAGAAATGATGGTCCGAATAAAATATAATCATTTTTCACTTTTTTTCCCCCTTCTTCCACTATACTCTACCAAATAAGGGATCATGTTTATCAATCTATTGTCTATTTTCTCTATACCCATTTTATTCTCTCACTTCTCTGCCCAACCAAATGCACTGTTAGTATTTTGCATCTTGATGATTTTCTCCCCTATTCACCTGGAAGGTAATGATGCTCATCTAAAGACAACGATCCCCTTCTATTTTATTTTATATATAGGTTATTTTCTCTTAGATTTCTTGTATGTATGATATAGTACTGTTAGCCCATCCCATAAAATCAAATAAAGAAAATTACTTGTTCTCAACAACCCAAAAAAAAAAAAAAAAAGCACAAAAGAGGAGGAATAGAGATTTTTACGGTCAGCAAGATTACTTATCCAAAGTGCATATGGTCTCATTAAAATTCAATAATTAATAGGGATTTGGTAATAAATATAAATTCTATTGAATAATCTCTCTAAGAGTACGTTTGGTACACTAAATGAAAATTACGACAGGAATTGTAATATTTATTACTAGGAATAAAATATGTTGTAATGTAATAACTAAACCTATTGATTAGTTTGGTTGTAAGTTATAACATTAGAATGAAACTTAACATTTATTTTTGAAAATTTTTTACTCATACAATTATATTTCCTTAAAAATTATTATTTTTAAATTTAAGATAGATATGTGTTATTTTTTATGATTTTTTATTTTTATAATTGTTAGATGTATATGGAAAGTTTGTTTACTTGAAAATAATTATTACACTTACTAAGGAATAACTAATACAACCTTTTAAAGATGAATAAGTATTCCTCATTTTGAAGAATAGTTATTCATAAGGAATGATTATTCATTGTAATAAAAACATAATCAAACTAAAAAATAACTAAATCATAAGAATAACTATTTCAGTATAGCGCCTATTACAGTCTACCAAATATGTCCTAAGAAACAAAAAACGATTGTTCATGAGCTAATCTCTAATAAATCATAAATGAAATTTCCTAGAATATTTTAATTATCAGAATAAGTTCACAAATTTCAATATTCTAGTAGTAAAAAAAAAAAAAGGTAAAAACCAATGTAATAGTCCAAACTTCTCATAAAATAAAATAAAATAAAATAAAAAATAGTCCAAACTTGTTACAAGTAACCAAAATCCAAACTAACTAGATTAAGCATAAAAACAAGTAAAACAAATAAATAAACTATTTATATAATAAAACTCATAGGTTTGAAAATTGTTTGTCAGTTCAATTAAAAAATTGGCATATGATTTGCAATGAATTCCAAAAACTTTAAAATAAATATATATATATATATATATATATATATATATATATATATATATGTATATATATCATTTGGCTTGAAACTATACACATATCCAATCAATTTTGATATACATAATAATTTTTATTAATATGATCATGCTATATTTAATTTTCAGAATGTATTTTCCAATCAATTCTGGTGATAAGCCCTAGAATAAAAACTAGTCTCTTGGCCAATGTATACCCCCATTGGTAGGTCAAAAGAAGGTATAATTAATTTCAGATTTGTATTTAATATAATTTCATTCCATATCCTAGAAGAATCATATATCACTATTTCATATATAGTTCAAACAAATATTTCCATCAAATCATTAGTTCTCTTCACAAAATTTACACGTGCTTGATCCAAATTTGGTCCAATCCTATAGCCATGTTTAAAACGTGGCCATTGGTCCTGGCCTATAGCCACGTTTGAAAAAGTGCGGCCATAGACCTCTCAGGCCTATAGTTACGAGGTTTAAGTCACTTTTGAAAACGCGGCTATAGGCCAAATAGGAGTCATGTTTTTTTGAGCTATAGCCGCGTTTTAAAAATGTGGCTATAAAACCTTTTTTTTTTGGTAGTGAAACCAGCCTTGAAGAAAATAGAAACTTTCTAAATAGCCAATTGAGTCAAATAAATTTATAGGAGTAATATTTTAATAAGCAATAAATCAACATAGATAAAATAATTAAATTACATATAGAAAAAAATAACAAATGAATATTTAATAAATAAAAATTGTATTTTTAAACATAATATAGCGAGCCAACAATCTCTTTACTTACATCAATCGATGTATACTCAAAAACTCTTGCAAGTCCTCAATCGATGTATACTCCAACATAACCAAAATTTCATTGTAATAAATTCAATTACTCCATGAACCTCCAGTTTTGATAATTTCATATTTGAGAAATATTTCACTTTTGGCTAATGCGGATGTCTTTTGTGGTTTTGGCTTATTCTTTTCTTGGGCACCTATTTATAAGATTTTCTTTTTCTTCGAATAAATTGTTTTTGTGCACGTGTACCAAATATTTTGAGTTTTATTGTCAGACTCACATTCGTTTGAAGTGAGCTTATTCTTGTATTTATGAGCAATTATGAACCTCCTTTTATATATTAATATATGGGTCTAGTATGAATGTCGTATCTAATCTATAACACACGTGTACGTACCCTGTCTCATCTCAAACATCAAGGTCTAGATCAATTTTACTTTGAACTTTTATTTTTGCTATTTTTTCAAGATATTTTGAGCATTTAAGATTTATTTCTGCACATTGAATTTAGCTTTCTTTGTAAGCTAAGTTATTATTTTATTGTTACCTAACTAACTTAATTAGTAGCT
The DNA here is from genome assembly GCA_023055345.1 of Quercus wislizeni. Classification (NCBI taxonomy): domain Eukaryota; kingdom Viridiplantae; phylum Streptophyta; class Magnoliopsida; order Fagales; family Fagaceae; genus Quercus; species Quercus wislizeni. The sequence continues at coordinate 15,147,089 of JALGQJ010000005.1, forward strand.
TATTTTACACATCATCAGAACACCTAATTTTCATTAGAACTAATTACTCTCTCTCTCTCTCTCTCTCTCTCTCTGAACAATAACACTGTTCTTTTCTTCTCTTGAAAGTGTTACTCTTCGACCTCCCACCCACGTATTTTCTCTTGTGTGAATAGTATTCTACCATATCTATTGTAAAGGAAAGGCTTATTAAAAGGTTTTCCTTGAAACCTTGTGTGTGGAAACGAGTCCAATACAAAAGTTGTAACGTCCCAGTCAGCATTAAAATAATAAAAAAAAGTCAAGGTCAGATTTTGGTTTCCCACGTGCCAAGCCCTACCTAACCCCACAACCCACCACTCCTTCTTTTTCAATTCTCCCTTATCTCTTTGACCTGCTCCTTTCTTTTCATTTCTTTCTTTTTCTTCTTTTTCATTTCCCCGTCTGGCAGCTTCTCTTCACTCCTTCAAACTCTCTTGCGAGCACCTCCATATCACCATTTCCACCATCATTTTTCCGGCAAGATCACCAAAAAAAATTTGAGAACCCATAAATCCCTTCACATCCTTTTTTTGAGGTTCTAGCTAATCTCCTTGGAATTTGGAAAATTAGGATTTTGCGGTTACAAGGTAAGTAGCTTTTTTATGGGATTTTGAAAAAAAAAAATAATCATGTTGTTTTGGGTTAGACACACTTTTGGAAACTATTTATGGAAACTATATTTTCCTAAAAACTATTGTGTCGTAACCTGAATATATATATATATATATATATATATATATATATATATATGAAAATGCATCATACTTGATATTGTATTTGGGGAAATGCATAAATTGTTGATATGGAAAAATGAGCATCTTTATTTAATATTTGATAAGGAAATTTTGGATGTTATGGTATATTGGAAACAGGGCCAGTCCTAGACATTTTAGGGCCTAAGGCGAGAACTAAAAATAGGGCATTTTTTATACTCATATATTAATTAAATTAATGTTTATTTAATATTTTATATTATAATATATTTTATTTAAAATTTATTTTTCTTACCTTTTGATACGCAAATTGACTAATTAAATTTTTGTATTCAAGTTCTTCTAACATCTCCTTTTCAATCGATAATATAACTAATTCACTTAATCTTTCTTGGGACATTGTCGATCTTAGATACGATTTTATTAATTTTAATTTTGAAAAACTTCTTTCTGCAGAACTACTGTAACAAGTATTGTTAGTAAAATCCTATAAGCAATGCATGTATTTGAGACTCATTATTTCTTACTCATTTGTGATATTTTCAAGTAAATTTTGTGTTATATTTTGTTTATTACTAATAATAAATTTATCCATTGATCCTTTTTTAGACTCAATTAATTTTTCTTCTTTTGTTCTTTTTTTAAGTTTTTCATATCCAGATGCATATTTTCTAGTAGACATTTCTAATCAAACAATATATCTATAAAGACTAAAATAAAAAATAACTTTCAAGTGTAGAGCAAATGAGAAATAGAACCTGATATATATAAAAAGTATTATTGTAATTTCAACGAACAATAACAAGATTTTAGCAATCTTAACCTGTATAAATAAAGACTTATTCAATATATTACCACCAACTAATATATATATATATATATATATATATATATATATATATATATATATACACAAGATTAAAATTCAAAAAAATAAAATAAAATAAGCACAAGCATAACAAAAATTTAAGCACAACTATAACACAAGGCTTATTAATTTATAAGACCCACCCACGAAAAAAACACAAAACAAATCCTATCTATAACCCAAAAAAAAAAAGGCTGAATCTTATTACAAATACAGCTGAATCTTAATATCTTTACAAAACTAGGCTTTATAAAAATAAAAAAATAATAAAAAGAAAAGAAAAAAAACTTGAAGGCCCAAAACCAGGGCCCAATCTCAGATTCTCAATATTATTACAAGTGAAGTCAAAGTGCCCAAACCCCAAATATTTATACCTGAAGTGAACGGCTGGTGAGCACTAAGTAGTTGACTATTGAGGGAGGCGGATAGCAGATTCAGAGAAAGAATGAGAGAGGGCCTAAAAGGCGAACTGGCGGAGAAACCGAGAGCTTGAGCAGTTGAGGGAGGCGGTCCAGGCTTGCTGCCTTGCTTCAGTTGCTTGAGCAGATGAGAAGTGAACAATGGAGTGGAGAGAATCAGAGAGAATGAGAGACAGAGAGAGGCAGAGAGCATAGAGAAAGGTAAAATTTTTAGGGTTTGAATTGTTTTATTTGTTTTGATTTGTGATTGTTTTGTGGTCAATCTCTTAGACCATATTTGTAGTTTATCTGGATGATTTTTGGTTTGTCTAGAGGATAACAATGTTTAATAGGATTTTTGGTTAATCTGATACTTTTTTTTTTTGCCCCTACTACCCCTTATTTTTTAAAATTTTGGGGCTTCCCTTCCACTTTGGGGCCTTAGGTAATTATCTAACTCGCCTAAGGGAAGGGCCGGCCCTGATTGGAAAATTTAAAGATGTTTATTTTGTCTTGTTACGTGGGAAATTATTAGAAAATCTTTTGACAAGAATGAAGTTGAAAACCTTACAACCTTGTTGAAGTTAGATTATTTAATATTTTTTTGAAACTATCTGGATGTGAACTATGCGTTTCAAAGTAATGTAACCTGTGAGTTTATGTGATTATAACATCATGCCATGTGTGATTTTTCGATAATCACCTGATTTGGTTTTCATAGTCTTTGTGATAACATAATCAAATCTAGGTCAGTGTCCTTTCACTTTGGATAACGCGTTCTTCCCTGCTGTCCATAGGGAGAAGAGGTTCTTTGATTGTGTGTGGGTGAGGCTGCTACCTATGGGGCCAAGAGACCACATGCAAGAGAGGTCCTATTTGACGCGCTCTCTCTACTGCCCATGGGGGGAGAGAAAAACCTTGAGGGTATGGGTGAGGCTGTTGTCCATGGGGCCAAGAGTCTGCATACCAGAGATGACAATATCATGCCAGTTGTGAATGGGTGGATCCCCTGACCGGTCTACGTGGTAGTGTGGTAGATTTATGATAATTTATCTTATGTTAGATATTATGATTTTGGAAATTATATTGTTAATGCTCACAAATGATAGTATATAGTTTCAAGGTATTTACTTTGAGAAACTTTATATTTCATTATTCAATCATTCTTGTCATATTATTATTTTTGAGGATGAAACTTGCATTTCTCCCACCCCTAAATATGCTACTTACTGGGATCTATCTCGTTCCATTATTTTATAAACTTTTCAGAGTAGGCAACAATTTTTTGAGACAGCTTTTTGGTGGCTAATAGTAGTTAGACTAACTACTGAAGGAGGTTGAAATTTTGTAATGGAGATACTAGATGTTGTACATCTTAGAGTAGGCTTGACTCATTCTTTTATGTATTATAGTAGTTGTGACTTTATTCCCACTAATGAGACAAGTTGTTGTTATGTAATTATTTATTTAGATCTCTATTCTTTTGTGACCATGGGTCCTTGTAATTATTGCTTAAAACTCTGACTTATTCTGAGAGTATATTCAATGAAATTATTATGATAATTCTTGATGTTGATATTGGATATAATTTATGTGGATTGGATTATTTAAAAAAAAAAAAAAATTCTACAGGTACTTTAAGATGTCTTTCTCATGCTTTGGACCCTTTGGGGTTTGGGGCATGACAAAAGTCAATACTATAGTCCGATCTTAATATGTTATTTAGTGCTCAGAACCAATCACAACAAATTTTTATTTTGGGTTGTACAAATCAACCTTTAAGAACAACGTTTTTCCATGATTCTATACAGCTGTTCCTAAACTTTTTCTTTTTATTTTTTATTTTTATGTTCTTACGTACTAATTATTCGGTTTACACTTGTCCAATCAAAACTTGTTTATTTGTGAAACTATTTTCAGCATAAATTAATGTGAGTTTTGAAGTTCAAAACCATACATACAAATAAGAATGGGTATTACATTATCTTAACAATAAACCCCACACATCAAAGATACATCACACGTCGATATCTATGCTAAAAAATCAAAGCATTCAAAAATAAATAATAATGTTACAATTGTAAACTATTTTACAATATTTTTAAAAATTATTAACATGGCAAATTTTTACCCGTTCTCATTTAGGCCACACCACTAATATCATTTTTTTACTTATTAATAGTCACATACCACATCAGTAATTTGAAAAGAAAAAGTTTGTGAATTTGGCATTTTTAAAATAAATAATTATCTCGTACGTACGGTATTACTAATAATCACATACCATATCAGCAATTTGAAAAAGAAAAAAGTTTGTGAATTTGGCATTTTTAAAATAAATAAATAAAGAATTCCCCCGTAGGGTATACTGTACGCGGTTTCATTCTTACATGTAAAATGTTAATAAATAAATAAATAAATTTAGAACAAACTATTACAAAGTAATAACAAATACAACAGATAAATTGCCCAGACCCTGAGAACTATTAACATGTAATTTTTTTTTTTTAAATGAAAATATTAGTCCTTGTTCCTCATATTCTGAGCCCTTATTCTACTACTCCTTGACCCCTCCTTTTGAGCCATACGACGATTTGACCTACTTTTCAATCCATTAATTTGTTCTTGCCACCTAGTTCTTGCAACATCCACATCCATCTTCAATGTTGACCCATAATCATTTCTCAGCCCCAACAATTCACAATCATACTCTTTGCGCAACATAGGATCTGACAGAGTCTTGTATGCAGCATTCAGTTGAACAAACATTCTGGTCGACTCTTCCTTCATGGGAGGTGGACAAAGATCAGGGTGATATCGAAGAGCCTTGCTTCTATATGCTTTCTTTATCTCGTTGATGTTTGCGTTGTTTGGACTCAAAGAAAGGAGCTCATAGAAATTGGTTGAATTATTTTCACTACCAATAACTTTGGTGGCTCTGCAGGAAACACTATTGACAAGCACACGAGGCCGTTGTTGTTTAATGGGAAGTGAAAGAGAGAGCAATGAATTGACACTGGTTTGGCTTGAACTTAGCAAAAAAGCCATTACTTTTAATAAGCAAAGGCTTGAAAGAAAGAGGAATATATGTCATTCCTTATATATAGGGAGCACAGTCTATTGGGTTGGTGGTTTTAGTCTCTTTATTTATTAAAGGAAATGAAAGTATAATGAATGTGCACGACATGAAAACATTGACTTGGCTCTTGAAGTTGCCATGGAGACTGAAATAGTGGTGAAGTTGGTAATTACGAAGCTAAACGCGTTTTCTCCTTGGTAAGCATCGAATCGATTGATGTTTTCGTGGTGTGCGGCCTCCAAGTGTTTTGATTCAATTATTTTACACTTTTTTTATATCAATTAATCATGTTTACAAAATAATATATATAATAATAATTAAATATCTAGTGTTGGTAAAACATCATACTCCCCTCCTTCACATCAAACTCACAATTTTATAACAAGTATATTAAAAATATTGTATTTTAGGTATACGTTGATATATTAGATAATTTATTAATAATTAACCATTAAGATCATTGTGGGAAAAAAAAATGTTTTCGAACACTTAATTATTGAAATGAAAACTGCTCTTTTGTATGTATGGGTATATATTTTGAAGTTATCAGTTTTAGAATAAATCAATTTTTTTAATATGTCCAATCATATTAGTTACTAGTTTTACTTCTTACTTCGTGAAACCTATATCAATACAATTACTTTATGTTAAAATTAATGAAAAGAAGATGTAAAAGTAAGGAAAGAGGGATAGGACACGAGAATGACATGGTTTGACTTGATGACCTACATCTACAATATAGAAGATATAGAAGTTTTAGATGGGTACATGTTTATAAAGAACCCTAGTAGGGTATATATAGATGCTACAAGGTCTATGGTTAGGTGTTTCACAAAAAATATAAAGTCCAAGGTTAGGTGTAGTTTATAGTTTATACTAAATCGGGCCACTTGGGCCATTACACATGATAAACATAAACCAATATAAATATGATCTTTAACATTTTATTTAAGTAAAACTTAAATACAAAGCCTTACTTACAATACATTAAGTTTCTCAATTAAATTCAAAGACATAGTTGCATAGAATTTAATTTTCATTTGAAAAAAAAAAAAAACATTATTTGTGCTTCATTAGCCAATATAAACATTTCTTTGAATTTAATTGAGGATCCTAATGAATTGTACTTAATTAATTCCGCTTTATAATTGCTTAATAATAATATGATGTGATTGCACATATGACAACCAAAAGTTTTAATTAAATGTTAGTGTAAAAAAAAATTTCGATAAATCTTTCTAACAAATTCTTTATATTCTCTTTATTTTCTTCATTTTCTTTCCTAGTTGCCATTCCAATCCCCAGCCTATATAAATGAAAAGGATGTAAAGAAGCTTTTTTTTTTTTTTTTTTTCTTTTTAAATATTTGATAGTAGAGGTGGGGGGATTTAAACTCTCAATGTACATTGATGGAAACACCAGAATGTGCCAGTTAAACTATAAAGCTCTTCACAACTTATTTTAAGAATATAATTATTTTAGAATTTTAAGAGAGCAACAAGAGAGAATTGTGAGATTTGAGATGTCTATATTAGGTTTTTTTTTAAAAAATAATTCAAATAATTGTGAGAGAGATTTGAACTAAAAATATTTCTATAGGAAACAATATAAAGTGCTAGTTGAGTTAAAAAGCCCTTGACAATATCTATGTTAGTATTGAAGTTTCATATGTCATTAAGAAAGATTAACCATAATGCCAATTGTAAGTTATCTATAATTGATGTCCATTATATTTTTGTTATAAATAAAATAAAAATATAAAAACAAAACCGCCTACTTATATGTCTATATATGCTGCTCACCACTTTGGTTTTGGTCGTGGTCAAACCCATCCATAATTTCTACATCAACCACCCAATCAGCCATCCACAATACCAAGTCTCTTACAACCCAAAATTGACCAAGCACCATACACCACTGACCTAAGATCCAATCACCTCAACTAACACCAGCCGCCTCACATTTGCCATCCATAATAAAAATTAATTCTGCAAATTTAATGAAAACTAATATATACCAATAAATAATTATTTTTTAAGGGTCATGCTAACAGATGTTTTTAGAGTAATAGTAAACAATCTATTTTAACACTACAAAAAAAAAGGGTTTTATAGCGACATTTTAAAACGTGGCTATAGCACGATTTTTTGGCCTATAGCCACTTTTTTTAGGCCGCGTTTTAGACCAAAACCTTAGGCCGCATTTTAAACGTGGCTATATCTTTCACCTTAGATATAGCCAGGTTTAAAACGTGACCTAAGACCATAACCTTAGGCCGCGTTTAAAACACGGCTACAACTTTCACCTTAGGCCACATTTTAAACGGGGTTATAGGTCTTGGTCTTGGGCCGCATTTAAAAAGTGCGGCCATAGCTCCCTTGTCGACGGTCTCAAGGACATATTTTAGTTGTGTTTAAAACACGGCTATAGGTCAGAACTATAGCCGCGTTTTTTAAATGTGGTTACATTTGTCACCTATAGCCACATTTTAAACGCGGCCACAACCTCCTTAATTCCTGTTTAGAATTTCTCTATAGCCGAGTTTTAAAAACGTGGCTATAGTTTTTGTTTTTTTTTTTTCCTTTCTAGGCCAGATGGCAAATGCATTTACAATCGCTGCTATAAGTTTTACAAACGCTACTATAAAAAACTTGTCACACACAAAATTCTAGCTTGTTGCATGCAACAAAATAACAAGCCGGAATTTCAAAGAAATATCAAGCTAGAATTTTCTCAAACCTGTCACAATTTCAATCAATATCTTTAACGAATACAGGAAAATTATCAATCTTTGAGGAATATGTAGTTCAATACAGCAACAAAATGGAGGAAAAAGTTTAAAGTCCATTTGACACAAAAAAGATGCAGTGAGCATCACACATGATTGTCTCTAACTTCCTATGGCTATTCCGGATGCTTCTAGGGGTGCCTTGTCTACAAGTGGGGCATCGGTTTTGTACCATTGATTTACAGGTAGACCACAATTTATGTCCATAATAGCACTGCAAAAATATAAAGGCAGTAGTCAGCTATTTCGAGCCAAGCAGAGAACTAAGAACATCATAAGTTACTTCATATAAAGAAAACCTTAACTTTTCCAATATTGAATGCTATGATCAAAATATACAGTAGCTAGAGACGCTCTTAAAAACAAGATTAGTGAAGTTATACAACTTTTCAACACTACGAATACCCAATTCATGTTTCTTCCTAAACAACTAAGCATACTCGTCATTTCTTTTTTAATAATTCTAACCAACTAGGAAACAAACTCGTCAAAAGCAATACAAAACCAAACCAAACTTCATTTACAAAACCAAACTATACAAAAAAAAAGTTTCCACATGCCAACATATATAGCAACATGAACAATTATGGCTTGCCCAGACTAAGTAACCAAAACAACATTAATGGAGGTAGTGATAGTAAAGTTTGTTTGTTTTTAGAACGTGACTAAAGCTAGGAAACAAACTCTTCTAACCCATGAAACAAACCCATGAAAAATATCATAAACTCAAAAGCAATATAAATGGACATATCATTCCCAATGCATCGTCTTCCTAGACAACTCAACCAGTATAAACAAGCCCACTCGAAAAAAAAACAAAATTTCATTGAATACCCAATTTACGTGTACCTGCAGTGTGCAAACTGAATCAATTGCTTACAATATGGCACCAACAGCTACACATACAAAAATTATTAGTATTAAAGGGTGATAATCTAGTAAGCAAGGACATGGACACGGGTACTGGTATGGGTACGATACGTTGACACGAGCAATTTTTGAAAAATGATAACATTACGACACCAGTACGACACCCCAAATGAAGTGCCCGTGCTTCCTAAGTGACAATCAATGATTGTATGTACAAAAACGATTCAACAATAGATAGTCTCCTAGGCAATCTTGAATCCCCAATTCTATTAAATAACAAATAGGCCCATGGTATAGACAACACTCAAATAGTTAAGACTTTGTTTGGGTGAAATGTAAGATCCAAAGAAATGGGTGCATTAGTTCTATTAGATAAGGACTATTTTGAGAAAATTCACTGTCATCACAATGAACAACAACAAAAAACCCAGAAAATTCACAATGAACAACAAAACCTTTCTAACAAAACTAAAAACACACTATCATCACAATGAACAACAACAAACCCAGAAAATTCACAATACTCAAACCCAAAAAAAATTCACAAAACCAAAACTCAAACCCACAGAAAATTCACAATACCCAAACCCACCATGGCCGTGGTTGTGGTGTGGCTATGGGTATGGATATCCATACCCATAGCCACACCACAACCATGGCCACCACTAGATCAGCTACCCAAAGTCATAAATAGAGAGTGAGGCATGAGAGAGAGAGGGACGAACGGGTGGTGAGAGAGAAATCCAAGAGAGAGAGCAATTGATCTTACCGTTGATGGCCAAAATCAATTTAAGCAAAAAAAAATTAAAGAAGAGAGCTGATACTTGAGATCAGGTCAGTGATGGTGCGGTGAGGAGGTTGATGAATCGGTCAAAGTTTGTGGATGAGGATGATGGGAATCGGTTTGAGAGGTTGAGGAATGGCTTTCTGTGAGAGATGAGAGGTTGAGAAGAACAAGATGTGTGAAGGGATCATTGGGTTCCATTGTTTACTATGCTATTTATACAAAGCCTATAGCCACTTGTTTTAAACGCGGCCATAGGTCCACCCCAAAAAATGTGGCTACGGCTTAAAAAAACGCGACTTTAGAACCCTTCTATGACCTCGCGTTTAAAACGCGACTTGTGTTTTTGATTTAAGCCGCGTTTTTTAAAAACACGGCTTTAGTCCATCTAGGGCCATATTTTTACAAACGCGACCTAATACCCCGCATTTGTAGTGTAAAAAAGTTTTGACACTACTTTTATGGAAAGTAAAAAAAGTTGTCAAAATATTAATTGTTTTTTTTTTTTTCTCATAAAAACTTTCTTCAAAATAGACTATTAATCATTGTCCTAAGAGCATCTATTAACATTTCCCATATTTTAATTATGGAACCATAACCAATTAATTTCTAATTGGTACAGTTTACGAATTTACAACATATAGACATGAAAAATTATTGAATAGTCCGGGAATATACTCTTTTCCTCTCATATAGAGGTGAGCATCATGGTGAGTGGGACTTCCAACCCTTATGTAAGAGGAAGAGAATATAATCCCAAAGTACACAATAATAACATTGTAGAAACATTTGAATTACAGTATTTTTTTTAGTTTGACTAAAAGATTGTGTTTGTGCGCCTCAAGTTTCTTTTTATAGCTTTGTTTCGATGTTAAATAATAAGGATTAAAAGCTAAATATTGTGTTGGTGCAATCACAATAATAATGGGAATAACACAACGAGAAACTGAATAATACTTCTTTATATTATTAGTATAAAGAAAGGAATTACACAACACAATTTTGGACTGAGGCGCGGCACTCGCTCTCTTTAAGGAGATTCAAGCCCTTGGTTGGCTAAACTTCGTAACCGGTGCAGACCTTCTCCGACTTGTCTCCCCCAGGATACAACAGCCCAACAAGTGTTGTATGGCTAGAACAACCTCTGCACAAAGTATTCAAGCCCAAAGCTCCACCAGAAAGAACACCCTTCCTTGCCAAGAATCTCTCTATTTTTTCTTTGTGTATTGTATGTTGCAGTAACTTAGATTGGGTCTAAATGAGTCTATTTATAGGCTCAATGGGCCTCACGAAATTACTACCCAATTTATTTTTGATTTAATTAGGTCCATTATTCTGATGTAATGGGTGTTACAAGATTAATTGTTGGATATTAATCTAATGGGCTGGAGTTACATAATTAATGGTGAGATAAGGAGTTTCTGAAGAATGAATAGGCCCAAACGGAAAGTCCATTAAGTGGGTTAATGGCTCTTTATTTTCCATAATAAAAATGGAGTATTAATTCGGGCCATTTACTCACCAACGGATATGGTAATTTCTCTGAATGGGCTATCAAGTAGGAGGATCCAAAAGGCTGATTCATTTCCAATTTTGATACCTCCACTCTTCACCTCTCCCTTGCGCACGTATCTAGCCCAATATCTGAGACAATACATTTTAGCCCATTAATCACCACAATTAAAAAGAATAAAATAGTCTCTCTCCTTTTCAATGTGGGATTAACCATTTTCACTAACTCGTCATCTTCCATATTCACTCCTACATTTTTTCATTTATGTTATAACATTTATTCATTTTAATTATTTAATATTAAAATGCTCCAACAATCCCCCACTCATTTTAATATTAAAACTTTTAGTTAAAGAGAGATTACCAGGTAAAGACGGGTCACCATGCATCATGAAGGTGTGCTCTGCATTGAACCTTCACTTAGTAAAACAGCGATCTCAAATCCAGAGTCGTAGTGGTCTCTGACTTGAAATAGGACTGCTTTAGGGAAATTAAGCGTCACTGCTTACACATAATAACCCAGGTGTTGACATGAGCTTTTATAGCTAGCACTTTACGGCCGTGTGCTGATCCCAGTTTCATGAGTGTATTTGAGACTAAGTCCAAATCTCATAAGGAGCGGCCTCACCCCCACACTCACATAGGTGAAATTTTGTCAAGGGTGCTCGTGTAATTCTGACACCCCACTCATACGAGCTACAAATTTCATTAAGAGTTTTTTAACTCATCCTCTCCACATTACAGGATAAATGCACTTACATCATAGGGATGAACAATTAAAATTTATTTACAAAATAAATAATTAAAAATAAATAAATTGTGCATTTCTTACGACTATCGTATGATTCGTTTTTCCCATTGAACCCAATTCTCAGGATCTCTGGTCCTTAGGTTGGGTATCCTCATACATGGCTTATGATTCTATGGACTTTAGTCCCATCCCCCTCGATGTATTCCAGACTCTATCTTTTGCCAAGGCCTTGGTAAATGGATCTGCAAGATTATCATTAGATTTAATATAATCCACAGTTATGATGCCACCACTCAAATAAGATCGCACGGTACTGTGCTTTCTTCTTATAGGTCTAGATTTACCGTTGTAATAACGGTTTTTAACTCTACCAATTGCGGCAGTGCTATCACAATGAATTAATATAGGTGGAATTGGCTTTTCCCAAAGTGGAATTTCATATAACAAATCTCTAAGCCAATTTGCCTCTTCACTAGCTGAAGCTAATGCTATTAATTCAGCTTCCATTGTTGAATTAGCAATTATTGTTTGCTTTTTAGATTTCCAACAAATAGCAGCACTACCTAAGGTAAAAATATAACCAGTGGTAGAGAGAGAATCACCTGACAAAGTATTCCAATCGGCATCACTAAAACCTTCAATCACAGCAGGGTACTTTTTATAAAATAAACCATAGTTTTTGGTACCAATTAAATATCTCATAACTCACTCAATAGCTAGCCAATGATCTTTACTAGGCTTGCTAGTAAATCTGCTAAGCACTCCTACTGCATATGAAATGTCAGGCCTAGTACAATCAATAGCATAACGCAAACTACCAATGATACTAGCATAATCCTTTTGATTAAAAATCTCATCATCATTATTCACAGGAAATAAATGAACACTAGAATCAAAAGGAGTAGCTACACTTTTGTGATCATGAAAATTATATTTTCTCAATATTTTCTCAACATAATGTGATTGATCAAGATATATTCCATCACATGCTTTTGTAATTTTCATGCCCAAAATAAAATTAGCCTCACCAAGATCTTTCATGTCAAAATGGCTTTTAAGCATATTTTTTGTCTCATTTATAACATGCATATTTGAGCCAAAAATCAACATATCATCTACATAGAGGCTAATAATAACATGTAAATTATTCCATGATTTAGAATAAATACATTTATCACATTCATTTGATTTATAACCATTCTCAATCATGCAGGAATCAAACTTTTCATGCCACTGCTTAGGTGCTTGTTTTAAGCCATATAGGGATTTAGTTAGCTTACATACCTTGCTTTCTTGTCCAGGCTCTACAAAGCCTTCGGGTTGATCCATATAAATCTCTTCCTCTAGGTCCCCATTTAGAAAAGCAGTTTTTACATCCATTTGATGAATTTTCAAATAAAAAATTGCAGCAATAGCAATTAACAATCTAATAGATGTAATTCTTGTTACCGGAGAAAAAGTATCAAAGAAATCAAGATCAGCTTTTTGTTTAAAACCTTTTGCAACAAGTCTAGCTTTAAACTTATCTATTGACCCATCCGGTTTCAATTTTTTTCTAAGGACCCATTTACAACCTATGGTCTTACAACCCGGTGGAAGATCTACTAATTTCCAAGTTCTATTAGAAATTAGAGATTCCATCTCATCATTTACAGCCTCTTTCTAAAAAATAGCATCAGGTGATGATAAAGTCTCTTTTAAATTTTGGGGATTTTCCTCAATGTTAAAAACATAATAATCAGGACCAAAATCCTTTTCAACTCTAGCTCTTTTACTCCTTCTAGGTTCCATTTCAAAATTTTCTTGATTTTGTAAATGTGAAGTAGAAGAACTAGGTTGTGACAAAATATTTTCTTCACCCCCACTATTTTTCAATTTAAAAGGAAATTTTTCTTCATGAAAAATTGCATTACCAGATTAAAAAATTATTTTGTTTTCAAGATCAAAAAATCTATAGGCTGCACTATTAATCGCATAACCAAGAAAAGCACAGGTAGTAGCTCTTATACCTAATTTTGGCATTTTAGGGTCAGTAAGCCTTACATAAGCAAGACAACCCCATACTCTCAAATATCCCAAATTTGGCTTATGTCCTTTCCACATCTCAAAAGGTGTGGTGTGTGACTTTTTATGTGGCACCCTATTCAAAACATGACATGCAGTTAAAATAGCTTCACCCCAAAAATGTAAAGGTGCACCAGATTCAATTAACATGGCATTTGTTAACTCAATTAAAGTTCTATTTTTTCTTTCAGCCACACCATTAGAAGCAGGTGAATATGGTGCAGTAGTTTCATGGATAATTCCCAAAGACTGAACAAATGAGTTGAATGCACTTGATTCATACTCACGACCTCTATCACTTCTTATTCTTTTCAACTTCTTTTAAAAAATCTTGAAATTTTTCAAAAGCATCACTTTTATTTTTCAACAAATAAACAGTTGTATATTTTGAGAAATCATCAATAAAAGTGATAATATATCTATTTCCTCCACGAGTAAAAATTCCCTCAAATTCATATAAATCGGAGTGAATTAACTCAAGCAATTCGGTATTTCTTACAACATTTTTATGAGGCCTTTTTGTAATCTTAGCTTGACTACAAGTTTCACATTTTTCAAAATTTTTTGACAGTCTTGGAATTAATCCTAAACTACTCATGATTCCCACATATCTACTATTTATATGACACAAACGAGCATGCCAAAAATTAATAGAAGAAAGCATATAAACTGAACTAGTAGATGCTTTATTATTCTCAACATTCAATTTAAACATTCCATCACAAGCATAACCCTTGCCCACAAATAACCCCTTTTTAGTGATTACATAATTATCAGATTCCATAGTTTGCTTGAAGCCAACCTTGTTAAGCAAAAAACTTGACATCAAATTTTTCCTCATGGACGGAGTGTAAAGTACATCTTTCAATGTTAGCACACGTCCAAAAGTGAATTTCAATTCAACCTCACCACTCCCAAGAACCTTGGTTTTGCTAGAGTTACCAAGCATAACAGTTTTTTCTTCTTCAAAAGGAGTGTACAATTTGAACCAATTTTTGTCATAGCAGACGTGCCTATTAGCACCAGAATTTGCCCACCACCCTTCAACATATTGCACCATATTGATGTCTGTAATCATAGCCACTAAAGGCTCTTCAGTTACGTTAGCCTGCGGGACAGATTCACGTTTCCGAAATTTGCAAAATCGAGCAATATGCCCACTCTTGCCACAGACAAAACAGGATCTATTAAATTGATCTTGTGAAGGGGGTCCTTGGTTCTTATTGTAATTTTTATTTGGGTTTCCCCTTCCTTGAGGTCTATTATTATTTTTAAAGGCTCTTTTTTTAGGCTTCAATTGAACATTTCTAGGAAAATGATTTTTGGGCATATTATTATTGGATGAAATAAGGTTTACCTTTGTGGTGGAATTACCATTGCTCTCTTGTGTTATGAGTGCATCTTGTCCTCTAGCCTCCTCCTCCACACGGATGCGTGTGATCAAAGTCTCCAAGGATGTCTCCTTTTGTTTGTGCCGCAAAGTCTTTTGGAACTCCCTCCAAGATTGTGGTAGTTTATCAATTATGCTAGCTACCACCAAATTGTCTCCAATCTTTATGCCTTCGGATCTCAATTCTGCTACAATCATTTGGAAGTCTTGTGCTTGATCCACCACCGATTTTCCATCCACCATTTGGTAACGGAAAAATCTGCTAGCAGCATACTTCTTTGCACCGGCCTCCTCGGTATCATACTTGTTTTGTAAAGCTTTCCAAATTTTCTTAGCAGAATTGTAAGTTGTATCATAATAATCATAGAAATGATCCGCAAGACAATTCAAAAGATAAGAACGACAATTATATTCATCTTTTGTATACTTATCTAATTTTTCTTGATGGAGACTATATTCTTCCTCACTCATCTCATCGGTAGGAACTTTTGATGGATTCTTGTCAGTGAGGATGTAGGAGACTTTGAGAAGACTTAAGTAGAAGAGGATCTTTCCTTTCCACCTCTTGAAGTGGGCTCCCTTAAAGCGAAAGGGCTTGTTGAGATCTCCAACTGGCTCATTTGGTTTCTCTTGTGTAGGTTCCATGATTGAATCTCCTTAAAATTGTTGGTGCAATCACAATAATAATGGAAATAACACAACGAGAAACTGAATAATACTTCTTTATATTATTAGTATAAAGAAAGGAATTACACAACACAATTTTGGACTGAGGCACGGCACTCGCTCTCTTTAAGGAGATTCAAGCTCTTGGTTGGCTAAACTTCGTAACCGGTGCAGACCTTCTCCGACTTGTCTCCCCCAGGATACAACAGCCCAACAAGTGTTGTATGGCTAGAACAACCTCTGCACAAAGTGTTCAAGCCCAAAACTCCACCAGAAAGAACACCCTTCCTTGCCAAGAATCTCTCTATTTTTTCTTTGTGTGTATTGTATGTTGCAGTAACTTAGATTAGGTCTAAATGAGTCTATTTATAGGCTCAATGGGCCTCACGAAATTACTACCCAATTTATTTTTGATTTAATTAGGTCCATTATTCTGATGTAATGGGTGTTACAAGATTAATTGTTGGATATTAATTTAATGGGCTGGAGTTACATAATTAATGATGAGATAAGGAGTTTCTGAAGAATGAATAAACCCAAACGGAAAGTCCATTAAGTGGGTTAATGGCTCTTTATTTTGTGAAGAATGAATAAACCCAAACGGAAAGTCCATTAAGTGGGTTAATGGCTCTTTATTTTCCATAATAAAAATGGAGTATTAATTCGGGCCATTTACTCACCAACGGATATGGTAATTTCTCTGAATGGGCTATCAAGTAGGAGGATCCAAGAGGCTGATTCATTTCCAATTTTGATACCTCCACTCTTCACCTCCCCCTTGCGCACGTATCTAGCCCAATATCTGAGACAATACATTTTAGCCCATTAATCACCACAATTAAAAAGAATAAAATAGTCTCTCTCCTTTTCAATGTGAGATTAACCATTTTCACTAACTCTTCATCTTCCATATTCACTCCCACATTTTTTCATTTATGTTATAACATTTATTCATTTTAATTATTTAATATTAAAATGCTTCAACATATTGAATTATAGTTCAAACTAGGTACGAGGCAATCTTTTGAATGGGTTAAAGGGAGGAGCCAAGAATGACAGAATGTTGAGTGTTCTCCTAAAAAACAAAAAGAATTGAACACATAAAGCTCCCTTCCCCACCAAGGTTTTGAAATCCAGACCGAACTGTACGGTTCGACTGAGAAAACCTTGAACTGTTCAGTTTTGCGGTTTTTTTAGCTTCAAGAACCGCTCTACAGGAAAAAGGCAGCGAACCGTGGTCGGACCGTACGGTTCTGAGAAGCGTGACCGGATTTTGAGGTTCGAACGGTTTCTTTCTACTTCAACTTTTCTAATGAATTTTGGGTACACTGGTATGAAGTTATGATCAGATCTAGAAGAAATGAAAAAGAAATGAAAGAACACGAAGAAGAACAAAGATCAGAAGGAGATCTGATAATTTTTGGAGGTGCTTAAGCTTCACTGATTCACAATCTTCAAATCTGCAGTAGAGAGAGACAGAGAGCCTTTTTTTTCTTTTTGATAATAGAGAAGGAACTCTTTTTGATTGAAAACACAAACACAAACACAAACACAAACACAAAGAGACGACTGATAAAAGAGCAAATTGTTGATTGCGGAGACGAAACCTAGCAAACAGATGTAAGTTACTCCAGGACAAAGACCAAAGTAGAGACAGAGAGCTTACAGCAGAACAAAAAGGAGAAAGATTGAATAATGAATTAAGGCTTCAATGCTTCAGTGGCCAAAAGTAAAGAAAGAAAAGTGGTCAAGGTAGTAGGTGGGGTAGGTGGGAGAATTTATTGGAGTTTCCACGTTTTGCTTTGCTAGTGGTTGAAGTTTTTAACTTTTTATGTTTTGCTTTTATTTTAAAGAAAATAGTTGACTCTTATATTCCTAGTGGCCACGTTGTAGACATGCAATGCAATACAAATATCATCCGTTCATCACTTAAAAAAAAAAAAAAAAATCTTACCTTCAAAATATTTTTATCATATTTTTATAACAAATTATAGGTGATTAATTATTATTGGTTCAAATTTGAACCTACCACTAAGATTATTTTTTTGCTCCAACAATAACAACCGGTAACAATTTACTACTTAAAATTTGTTGTAAAAATATTATGGACATGTCATTTCTCTTAAAGAAAAAAAATTAATGGATTCGTAATTTTACAAGTGCCATGTTGCAGACATGCATTACAATTACACAAATACCATTATATATATATATATATATATATATATATATATATATATATATATATATATATATATATATATATTTTAATTCTAATTATTATATTATTAGATATTATCACAAATTTAACTAATCAACGTAAATAATACTCGGACTTAATATTTCTTAAAGTTATGAATTATGATATAGAAAATACATTTGAAAAATATATCTCTTTGTTTCTATAAAGGAATAATAGATCTCTATATTTAATTACACTATTTTAGTTATTTTTTAATATTTGTACTAATTTAATATAATTATTTATATTTTAAATAATTTTAAATTAGTTATGACATCATCACGGTTCAACTCCGGTTCAACCTCGACTCGACCTCAAAAACCTTGAACCTCTTCTTTTTACAGTTCAATGAACAGTTCGGGTTTCAAAACCTTGTTCCCCACATCAAGCCCTCTTTGACTAATATAACCAATGTGAGAGTAGGGAGTCCTCTTCATTTGTTTTCGTCCAAAACAATGTGACCACCCGTGCTTCCATTAACGGCCAGTATGGTCAAATTATTCGTTAATTTTCGGCAAAACCGATCAATCCTACTCTCTTTTTTATTTATTATTATTTTTAACTAAATAAAGGGTTTCGCTTATATGGTACCCATGTACGAAAAAAAATATACGTACAATACATATCTTAAAATAATCAAGTGTTGGCTTGATATCAAAAATATTGTATAATTTTGTTAAATATCGTATATTTCAATAAATTTTTTCTTTTTTTTTAGATTATGTTTCAACTTTCCAAAAAAAAGCTCTCAAAGTATTAATCCCTTATTAATGTTGGCTTTCCGTAATTTGTTCCATTATGTGGGATTGAGAGTGACTGGGTATAGATAAAACAAAGTTCATGTGATCTATCAATTTCTTTTCTTTTCTTTTTTTTTGAATATTATGTTTCAACTTAACTTTCGATCAATTATTAATTTTTAATATGTTGCATTAAATAAAAATAAAAAAGTTCTTGTGATCTATCAAATAAACTGGAAACTAGAAGTAGGGACACTAGACACTGCCCATTTTGTCTTCATTAGAATTTTTATTTTTATTTTTATTTTTAAGGGATGTTGTGTTGCGATTATTTCGCTTGATTTGAGTTTGATGGAAATAAAAGTAAAAACAATTACACTTTGAGATAATCAAGTATGGATTTATACCTCTAGATTTGCTACAGAAAACCTCACTTATAAATGTTCTTTCAATGGAATACTACTTGAATCACGTTCTCCTCATTGTACCTATGAGGCTTGACTCTGCCAAATACATATATATATATATATATATATATATATATATATATATATATATATATTAAAAGTGAATTATTGAATGTAAAAATCGAAAAATCTAAATCCAATTAGAATTAAATGGAATTTCAATTAAAATCCAATTTTGTGTCACGTATCCATCTAATTATTTAATTTTTGTGGCAAGTAAATTATTGGGTGCAAAAATCAAAGAGTTTAAATCCAATTAAATTTTAAATTTTATATATATGAGAAATCATTACATATTTTAGAAATATTTTTAAAAAAAATTATAAGCTAATATCATGTATAATTTGAATATCTTCTTTAAAAAATGTATAATTGAACTGTATAATTATAATTATTTTTAATTGTACAATGCATATACACGAGGTTACACACTAGTGTCATTTATCCATAGCAAAATTGGATCCTAACCAAATTTGATCCCCATTTTTTGGACTTGGAGAAAAAATGGGTTGATCCATTCTCAATCCACTTAATTTCTGGGTCAAGTCGAGTTAGGTTGGGTCAACTCATACCCAAACTGTTTTTTAAA
Source organism: Quercus wislizeni (assembly GCA_023055345.1). NCBI lineage: Eukaryota > Viridiplantae > Streptophyta > Magnoliopsida > Fagales > Fagaceae > Quercus > Quercus wislizeni. The sequence goes on from JALGQJ010000005.1 coordinate 15,167,031, forward strand.
GTGATTTTTTTTTTTTAATAAAGACAATAACAAGCACAATTCTATCTAACAAGTAGGTGAGATATCCATGGATTGATCCAAGGAAAAAGGGACAACAACTTAATTGGCAAGAGAAAGTACGTAATGTTATTAATGGAAACAAAGCTATGTAATGTTTCATTTTAGGTTCAAACATTACATAGCTTTGTTTCCTAGCTCCATTTTTGGGCACTTAATGAAAAATCACCTAACTTTTATAATAATAATATTATTAGTGAACTTTGAAAGGTGTAGATTTAAGAATATATAAAACTTTTATTTCTGAGTATTTTGTTATTTTTGAATCCGATTACCCCAACCCATTAGACAGGTGAAGTCTGCAAAAAAAATTACCAAGAAGTATGCAACACCTTTAAAGAGAAAGTGGCCCATACAAAAATATTTACGCCATTCTGAATTTTAAGTTTCAGGCCATTGTTAATGAAGGCCCAGTATGTATAATAACGTAGGCCCAAAAAGAACATATATTATTGTTAACGAAGGCCCATATATGAACCTGATTACCCGACCCATTAGCCAGGTGAAGTCTATGCAAAAAACAATTACCAAGAAGAGAAGTATGCAACAGCTTTAAAGAGAAATTGGCCCATACAAAAATATTTGTGCCATTCTGTACTTTTAAGTTTTAGGCCCATTTTAACGAAGACCCAATATATAATATGTATAATAACGTAGGCCCAAAATGAACACATTGCTATTGACCGACGTGTGAACTTTTTTAGTAAAAAAATAAAAATAAATAAAAAAACAGAATATTTGATAAGCTAACGCAAAATATAGATTACTTTTCAAGCAAGAAAAGAGGGATTTATTTACTTAATCTGCAGCCGCGTGTTGAAATATAATAATAATAATTGACCGACCTATGACTCAATCCTCTTCTATATATAAGGGCATCTATGCGTATCTTTGATATTTTCCTCTTTCTCTCTGTCTTTTCTCTCTCGATTTCACCGGGAAAAATAATGGCAAAACTATCATTGGCTTGCAAAGATGGAAGAACCCAGAAGAAGCATATCGGCTATAGTTTCTCAGAGTCAGAGATGGACGTGGCTCGGCAGCTAATACAACTCAGCGGAGACTCCGATGACAGCCACAACCATGACGATGATAACAACATGAACAACTCGGAGGTGAAAGTAGAACAGAGCGAAGGTGATGATGCAGCCGATGTATGTTCTACTAATAACATCAGAGAAACCATTGAAGAAGAAGAAGAAGAAGATGATGAGATTTTCTATCGAAGGAAAAGGAGGTTTCGATCTATTTATCATGTATACAAGTCGACCAAGCCTGTTATTATTTCTAATGCCCAGAGGAGGAAGCTAGCAGTTGTTTGATAATTAGATTAGTATCTGACTCTTGTATATAAATTAATGTTGACATGTATAGGTTGCTTTTCTTAGTTTGTTTCTCCTTTTGTGGCAAGAATCTTTATGTTCTTGGTTGCTTGAATTTATAAGGAAATGTTAAGTTAAGAGTTGAATCCATTCTTTGATGTACTTTTAGTTTCCAAAAGATGTGAATACATGAATTGTACATTGGCCTTGCCTAGCTAGCTGAGAAAAGTAACTACAGAAAGTTATAATTTTTTTTGTACGTACCCTGCTCTCGAACCATGTAGGACAATTTTAAATTTGAAAATTTTTAATATATTCCATGGAGACATAGTACTTATCGTAGAGAGTGTCCCATAAGACATTTTCTCCATCTTCACAAGCACATGTGATTACGTGAAAGGTTTGTAAGCAATAAAAGCAACAAAGGATAAAATCGAAGGATAACTTGCAAGTTCTGAAATTCGTTCCCATTCAAAATTCAAAACAATAACGGACACTTTCGGATCCCAAGCCCAAACAATATACATGTTTTCAGCACCGACCCAAAAAGTAAAGTCCCTCAAAATTTTTCATTATATTTTTTATTTATAGTTGTTGAAGTTGTGCTTTGTGACTGGTATATGATAAAAATTGTATCGATAATGAATCTATATAAAAATAATATTACACCAGTCACAACTTTTTGTATCAATAAATTATAAAATAGGTAGTGTAAAATGCTTTATCCCAAACACTTCGTTTGTTTCATTATACAACATATTTAAATGTAAAATATTTTCAATTTAAAACATTTTTAGTAGAAACATTTCAAGAGTTCATAAGCAGCGACCTAACCACCAAAACCTACAGCCCTAGTCACCATCAGGTGTCAATGAAGAGAGAGAGAGTTGCAAATAAATTTTCTCTCACCTAAAAACATTTTACAAATTTGATCACATCTTACAAGCAAACAAACACCCAAAAATGCAAAACATGTTTTTAGCAAAAATTTACTCGTTATGTAAGTGGAAAGCAATGTTGTTCTATTTAGAATGTGAATTTCCAGTGTTCGTTGCAAAATGTCTTCGTGAACATGTGGAGTTGTTGAAGTAGAGTAAGAATTACCTTTAGATCGATGTAGATTAGATTTTAGAGGATATTTTTATTATTTTTGAGAGCTTTCGTACTGTTTCTTTTGTTAGTGTTCTTTTAAGATGTAATAGAGTTATTCTAGTTCTTGCTAGTGCTCCTAAAGAAAATGAGAAAATTGTTTGGCTCGAAAAATGTCCCTTATTTCTCTCTCATTGTTACTCATTATATTGAATAAATGAAATCACTATCACTTTTATTTCAAAAAAAATTATATTTGTAAGAATATTTTATGAAAACATTGAAATCAACTAGCTTCCACTTATTATCAATACATTAAAACACTTCACCCATGCATTTTATAAATAATTGCCAATGTTAAAGCTATGATGAAACCTATTCACATTGTGAATGATAACCAGAAATCTATATATATAATAATATGTGAAACTGAGAGAAACTTAAATTAGAATTTCAAATTAGAATTCCAATTTTACACCAGGTGTCCTAAATTATTTATTCTTAAAGAGTTTTATTTATTAATTTTAGAATCAAATGTGGGACTACATCATAAATATTCATCCAAGTGAGTTATTAAATACAAAAACCAAAGAGTCTAAATAAATGAATCGATAAAAAAATAAAAAAATAAAAAGAAGACAATTTACATTTTATACTTAATAATATCCTTACAAAATTTTTTTAAGAGTTCACAAAATATAAAAATGACTACCAATAGTATTTAAATTATATATATATATATATATATATATGAATTATATTGTAACACCACAACCCAACTTTATAATTAAACTATGCGTGAGTGGTTAATTACTATTTTAAGCCACCTTCTATTTATAATTAATAGAAGAGTATTTAATAAACATATTATTTTATAATACCATTGAATAAGAATTGTAAAGATTTTAAATAATTGAATGGCTATTTGTATTTTATATATATATATATATATATATATATATATATATATATATATATATTAAGTATGTACAAAACTATATCAAATGGTTTAAGTTACTAGATGCATAGTTGGTGTTTAATTAAGCATGATGCATGAGATATTATAGTAGAAATTCCACTCACATGCAACCAATGGAAATTCAACACATAATGCCAAAGTACCATGCATGATGACAAACCCCAAATACCAAGACTTGGCTGGCCATGTAATGAGCAAGTTCCACCTAGTTTCTTCTTTGACTTTTCTCAAGACAACTAAAACATCCAAGAAACACACTTCCTCTCATTTTCCACGGATCCACACAAATCAGAATTTCCTCACCCCACTTTGCACTCTTTTCTCTTAAGGAAAGAGCTAGAAGCTCTCTTATGTCCCTTTTGTCAAACCCATGGGTCCACACATTAAAAGAAAGACAAAACTCCATCTCATATCTTCTTCACACTCTCTCAAAGAAACTGAAAACTCAAGAAGCTATCTCCCTCTTTCATACCCACGGTCCAACACCAAAAGAAAGAAAAGACTCTCTCAAGCTCTCTGCCTCTCATACTTGGGTTCAGCCACTAGCAAAGGGAAATCTTTTCATGCAAGAGTGATTCTATTCCTATTTTCCCCTCAAGAACCATAAATTTGGTAAGGGTTTTAGCTACTCTCATCTTAGAATCCATGATTTCTTTAAAGAATTTTTAGTAATGGTAATTGTGGTTTGTGAAATTAGGAAATCATGAACTTGTAAGTTTATATATATATATATATATATATATATATATATATATGCTGTTTTAAGAAGATTTGAAACTGTGTTAGTGATTTATTAAAGGTAGATTAGGGTTTTTACTAATTAATGATTGAATATGATTAAGGAAGTAAGAAAAAGTTAGGATGAGTACTTTTGATGTTGCTGTTGGGATTTTTGTTGTATTTAATTTTGCTATAAATGGTTAAATGATTGTGTATAAGTGTTTTCTAAAATTTTTGATGAGTATATAAAAATTCCTATACGAAAATACCATAGTTTGATAATTGTTTATGAATTTTACAATAAAATGTTTCAAAGCTACCTCTGTGACATATTCTGTGTTTATGCATGATAAATTATGCATTAAATTGAATACAGTGAATTTGGATGCTAGGGATATTTCTTATGAAATCTAAGATATATATGGTTGTAGTGGAAATGGTCTCACAGCATTTGGATCAATATAAAAATAATGGTTTAATTTCTAAGTTGCATGAAATTCTGTTAGGAAAAATTCGAGCACGTTGTCTTGTATGATTTTTAGTAAATCATGGTTTTACACTTTGATTCCGAAATTTTTATTTATATACTAGACATATAGAGAAGTGGTTCTGTAAAATTTCATGACATTTGGATATGTATGGATAGCCCATTTTTATTTTACGAATGAGGCATATGCTGCTGAAATGAGCAGTAAACAGTAAATGATAACTCTGACTTTGAGGATTTAATTCTAAAGTTAGGGTGAATGTTTTGAGTTATAATTTAATATACTTATCTTTTAGTATATCTAGATCATAGATTAATTTGGTGTAACTTGGTTTGAGGTTTAGTACTCAAAGGAGGAGTTTTAAACCATGTGACAGTTGTATTTATGAAGCTGTTTTGTTTAACGTGTTGTGTATTACCATATGAATGTATATAGTTACATGACCATACTTAAAGGATTTTATGTTTATGCAAGCATTATTGCCCTAATCTCAAAAACATCTTCAAATGAAGTTGGCTCCTCTGGAGATATAATACAAATATGAGAATGATGGCTTTTCCTTAGTTTGGTATATCATTTGTTGATGTGTGCATAATATGTTTGTGGGAACCTTGTTGAAGTGGGATTAGGATTTCCTTGATTATAAGAGATAGGCTTTGAGATAAATGTGTAAGTTTATGGTAAGGTATAATTGATAGTAATAAGTTTTGATATTTGGTTTAGGTGTTACCAGTACCCAAGTCTAAGCTCCTTCGACTTTAGGCTTTGGGTTCCTCTGCTTTCAGGTAAGGGATAAGTTATATAAACATTTGGTAAATCATGAGGTTATTTTTAAAGTATATTATGCATTAAAAGTTTTTTTATTAGAGATATGGCATGTAATCATGTTTCAGACAAAGATATGTTCATGAGTTCTCGAAACCTTATGTATATGATTTAAGCATATTGATGCTATTACTAATTCCACGAACATGATGTTTAAAGAAAATAATGGAAATGTTTTTATTATGAAATGTTATACAAACTATAAATTTCAGTATGATGTATAAGTATGAAATGTTTTCGGGTAATGTCCTCTGGTGATCTGAACTCTGTCAGTAGGGGTTAATTACTAGCTTTTCATGGAAAATGTTATCTGATTGGTCATTAAGTGGGGCTAGCTCTGTTGTACCCGCCCTTGTCGGTTACGGCTAACTTGTGGAGGAAGTCAACCAACCCCTATGGTTGAATATATGTATTATGATGTGATCTCAGGAATACCTAGCATTGTGGAGAATGTTGGATGCCTAGCACCATGGTGCTAGAAACCTCCCAAATAAGTACAGACTTATCAGATATGGACTAACCAATATGTTATGAACAACTATATTATGTTATTGATCATGAGAGAATGATTTTGTTTAAATGCATTATGAAAAGTTGAAAGCTCTTATGAAAGAAGAAGTTTATGATGAAAAGAAAAACTGTTCTTTAAAGATAAAAGTTTCTAAAGTTCTGTTGTGCTTTAAAGATAAAGAATCTGATAAAAAAGTTTTAGTGTTCTATAAAGATAAAACTTCTGATGAAAGTACAAATTTATGTTAAAAAGTTATCAGATATCTGTTCTTTATGAAACATTAAGTTTTATGATTATGAAAGTTATAATATTTTACGAGAAGAAGTTTATGAAGAAAAGTTTTATTATTCTTTAAGATGTTTCTAGTTTAATACAAAGTTACCGATTATCTGATTTAAGTTAAGATGATTATTTTGTAATGAAAATATATATATGGTGACTTTGTAGGAAATGAAGGAAATTCAATCCAAAAAGTTTTGGTAATATTATTTTGATGAGAAAAATGAGAACAATTACTTTCCTACGAAGAGCGTATAAGTTATTATTATAAATAATATAAAATACTACGCAGAAAAAAATGTTCTCCTATCTGAACATTTATAAAATGAGATGATTTGATTTACATGCATTCCTATTAAATTCTCATGTATCTTACCTTTACTGAGCTGTGTAGCTCACCCCTTCCACTCTTTCAGTCAACAAGTTTTATTTTGGAGCAAAGGGAGCCATAATTAAGTTTTGGAAGGACCTAGTTTTAGTTTTATATGTATAGATCCTAAATTAGCAATTTGATGGTTTAGATTTGTAGTATGGTGTATTTTAGGATCTAATGAAAGTTGTATACCTTAAAGTATTAAGAGATGTATTAAGTGAAATAGAATTTGAATAACTGGTGGATTATGTTATTCTTTGAGTACAATGTAGGTGCTCTAAATATCAAGTGAAAAGTTATATATAGAAGAAAAGAAACAAGAATGAAAAGAAAGAGGGAAGCCTTTGTAAAAAGTTTTAGTTGGTTCTTATTAATACCAGGTTTAGGCTTGATATTAACATGTCGGTCATGGTCACAAATCTGGGTATCGGGTTTGGGGGCGTGAAATATATTATGCATCTTATTGTATATTTTTAAATGTATCCATGCATATGCATAGGGTTACAAGCTAGCATCAACTAAAGAGTAAAGACTCGGGTGTTTCCAATAAAAGCCACGAGTGTCATGATAACAATAATAAAAATCTTTGCCATAAATTGCTTTAAGCTTGCCATTTGCACTTAAGATGGACTTGAACTTCTTCAGATAGCAAGTGTTTGTTGTTTGGAGTTTTAGAATGAACGAGATCTCTAGTATTTGAAGAATTGGGAACCACTGGCAGAGCCAAGGGGCGAGAGGGGGCAATTTTCTCCCATTGAGCTCGCCAAAAATTGATCTTTGCTGGTGCTTTTTGACAAACAGCAAAACACATGAGCTACTAAATACAATCTGCTTGAACCACTTCTTGCACAATTGGAGGAGAGACCCCCACCCCCACCTGTGAAGCTTCCTCATTTCTTGCTAGGGGAGCTAGCACATGGGCAGCTCTATTTTATTGCCTTTTCCCATGCTTGATTTTCCAACTTGTGAAGCAATTCAACAAAGAGAGGATGCCTTGGTACAGATTGCCGAGGCTGCCATCAATGAACCTCTTATTTATGCTGTTAATTGTAGATTTTGCATCCAATTCAATAATAACTTGAAGAATCTTCATATCTCAGGCAAGCAGAATACCATTTTCTACAGCAATAGCTTCCACCTCAGCAATTGAAAATTGACCTTAGAAGTATTTACAACTAGCTACTATGACTGCACCACATGAATCTCTAATGATAGCTCCCACACTTGAATTTCTCCCATACTCAAAGGTCGCCCCATCAACATTGACCTTGAAAATTCCAAGAGGCTAAGGAGTCCAACCACCTCTCTGTGCTGTTGTACCCATGTTCACTGCCACCCAAGCACTTCTATGTTCATGAAGAAATCTTTGGGCAAAACTCCAGATTTGGCTCGGTAATTGGCATATTGATTCAAAAACAATTTGATTCCTATTGTACCAAATTGACCAAGCTACTCCAAAGAATAATTCAAGGTCTCGGGTTGTTCCCTTTTCAAGGATTTTCAAAGCAACATCAGAAATGTCATATAGCCCCTGCCAGTTCTCATCAATTTGGACCTCCCAAAAATCCCAAACTCTTTTAGCTACCTCACAACTGATGATAGAGTGAAAAATTGTCTTTGAATCTTTTTCATAACAAGGGCATAACTCGTTTTCCCCAATACCCCTTTTTTGCAAGTTCACCATTGTTAGGAGGGTATCCACACAAGCTTTCCATGCAAAGATTCTAATCTTTGATGGAATATTTAGGTGCCAAACCTTCTTCCATAATAGGTCTCTAGGGTCCCCATAGGAGCTTTCTCCCTCCTCAGATGAGTCTACCATATTAAGGACTACATAGTAGGCACTTTTAACAGTAAAAACGCCCTTATTGTTGCCAATCCAAATAATTTTGTCCTCCAGGAGATTGTAACTAATTGGGATGTTGAGAATCATTCTTGCTTCAAATAGCAAAAAAAGGGACTTAACAACATCCGCTCTCCATCTTTTGGTATAACAATCAATTAGTGCTGAAACCATAGGGTAGTTGTCAAAATTTTGAGGAAAGGGGACAACTTTGTAAGTTGTGGGGGTTGGTAGTCACTTGTCATCCCAAATATGGATCAGCATTCCATTGTCCACTCTCCAATGAGTACCTCTTCTAGCTACTACAAGCCGGTGCATTATGCTTCTCCAAGCATAGGAAGGCTTAGACCCAAACTAGCATTGAGGACATCTCCATGGGGATAATATTTAGCCTTGTATACTTGTGCTACTAAAGATTTTGAATTCATGAGGAGTCTCCAACCTTGCTTTGCTAGCATGGCAATGTTGAAAGCCTAGAGATTTCTAAAGCCCATCCTTCCTTTAAACTTGGATTTACATAATCTCCTCCAACTCACCCAAGCAATCTTGGATTCCTGACCACGCTGACCCCACCAAAATCTTCTCATCATACCTTCTATTTCGTCACACAAACCTTTTGGTAATTGAAAACAACTCATGGTGTACGTAGGGATAGCTTGGGCCACCGCTTTTATAAGAATCTACTTACCTCCAATGGAAAGAATTTTTTCCTTCCATCCAGACAACTTCCTTCCAACTCTTTCTTTAATCTCGGCAAATACATCATTTCTTGATCTGCCAATGATTGAAGGGAGACCGAGGTACTTACTGTGTCGAGAGTCTTGCATAGGTCCCAAAATGTTTAGGGTCTCATTTTTCTTTTCGTCCTCTGTATTGGCACTAAAGAAGACTGAGGATTTATCTGTGTTGATTTTCTTACCTAAAGCAACTTCATATAAGTGGAGAATTTCAACTAGTTGTTGACATTCCTAGCTATTAGATTTACAAAAAAGCAAACTATTGTCTGCAAAGAAGAGGTGTGTGATCGTGTGGCAATCTTTGCAAATCGATAAACCACTCATTGTCTGATTTCTTACAACCCTATTTATAAGTGAAGAGAAGCCATCTACACATAGTAAGAACAAGATGAAAGGGGATCTCCTTGATAGAGTCCCCTTGAGGGTATAATATTACCAAAGCAACTCCATTAATGAGCACAAAATAGGAGACAATAGTTATGCATCACATTATCAAACAAATCCACTTTTCATGAAAGCCCAATTTTTTCATAACTTGTTTAATGAAATCTCATTTCACCCTATCGTAAGCTTTACTCATGTCCAATTTAATTGTCATGTAACAATCCTTACCATCTCTTTTGTGGTCTAGATAGTGCATAAGCTCAAAAGCTATAAGGACATTATCTGTTATTAACCTCTCAAATAGAAAGGCACTTTGATTTTCTATTATTATCTAAGGGAGAATCAATTTAAGCCAATTAGCTAAGACCTTAGAGATGAGTTTATAGATCACATTGCTAAGACTAATTAGTCTAAACTCTGTCATTTTTGTAGGATTGTTAGTTTTTGGGACAAGAGTAATATATGTTTTATTTATGTCAACCATAGATATATTGGAATTTAAAACATTTAAGACCATGCAATTTTTTATAAAAGATAGCTGACATACCATCTGGACCAGGGGATTTGGTCAGGTGCATTTGTTTTAAGGCTACTTCGACTTATTCTCTTGTGAATTTTTTTATCAGACTTTGATTCATTTCAACCATAACCTTAGGATCAATAACATCAACTATGTCTCGTATTCTATCAGGTTGGGATGTTGTATAAAGCTTCTCAAAATATGAAATTGCAACTTTAGCCACACCCAAAGTAGACTATTTCCAAGTCCCTCTCTCATCCATGAGCCTGGTAATCGTGTTTTTCTTTTTTCTCCCAGAGGCCTTTGTGTGGAAGTATTTTGTATTGCGATCCCCAAGACCCATCCACTGTACTTTGGATCTTTGTTGCCACATGATCTCTTCACAATCCTTCAAGTCATTAATCTCCTTCCTGATCTTGTTGATTTCACTACCATTGCTTCTATTTTGATCCCTCAAGACCAAGTCACTAAGGATTTTCCTTTTATTCTGCATCTGCCTTAGAACATGGCCAAAAACTGATTTGTTCCACCTTGATAAATCATTTGCATAATGCTTGAAACCTACTACTATGCCATCTAGGGTATTAGAGTTTACACTTTCATTCCAAGCTACTTTAATAATATCTTTACATTCATCTCTTCTTGTCCACATTGCTTCAAACTAGAACCTTCTCTTTCGAGGGCTCTGTGAAGTAATGGAATTAGTGATCAGAAGCGCACAATGGTCACTAGTAGATTTCACAAGATGGTGCACTCTCATATCCTTAAAATGATCAATCCATTCTTGCATAGCCAGGGCACGATCTAACCAAAGATACATCATGTGTACTCCCTCTTGCATATTGCTCCAAGTAAAATCTAGACCACAATAGCCAAGGTCCTTAAACTGGCAACAATTAATTGCTTCTCTGAAATCATCCATTTGCCTTTGTGGTCTGCGAGCTCAACCCATCTAAACAAAATCGGGATCCCACCATTGCATGAGCTCGCGCAACACTCAAATTGTCCGAGGGTTCCCAAGCCCTCAGCAATTCCATCCTAAAATCCTCATTTTTCTCGATAGTGTTGCCTAGTAGCCACCGAAATTTCATCAAGAAAAACTGAGTTTTTGTTGTCGTCCTCCCCACAAACCCATTTCTGGTCTCTACCTTCAACCTTTGTAAGAGCTTCAATACTTTCAAGCTTTTTCTTTCCAACTTTTGGGCCTTTGTTTATCTTCTCTACCTCTTGGGCCTTACCTTTCTCCCTTGCAATTTTCTTCCATTTTCCTTTGCTCATTGTGTTATTTTCTACTTCTAGACTTAGGCTTTTACTCTTTGCTTGGCCATTCTTATTAGCTTCCTTCTTGGGCTTAAGTGGGCTGGACACCTCAGGATCTTCACCATTAGGCCCGTGTGATTTAAAATTGGCTGCTGACATGGCATCATCATTCTCTTTGAACAACCCTTTAACTAGACTAGTTCTAGTTTCATTCTCCCTATTGCGTGTCTTCAAATCCATCCTCAGCCCACATGTTGTCCCATCTGCCCTGTCCCATCGGTACAGACTGTCATGTTCAGAGAAATTTGAATTTCTCATTTGTATCTCAGATTCCAAGGCATTCACCACTGCTAATTTCCGGTTATTATTCTGGCCACCATCCTCATCTTCCCCTATTTGAACTGATGAGCTAAGATTTTTTGCTATACCTTTTGATTTGAACCTTGTTACATCACTCTCCATAGGGTTTGAATTTCTGCCACCTGTTACCTTTTGACTGAAATGGCAATGCTTATCATCATGCCCAAGTATTCCACAAATATAACAAAAAGTGGGAAGTCTTTCGTACCTGAAATTAATCCAAACTTTTTCCCTCTCTGCATTGGTGATATTCCCTCCATTACGAAGAGGCATGTCAATAGGTATTTCTACTTGTATTCTTAAAAAAATTTCTTGTTCCGTTTGTAGTGATCTTTTTTCCACTTTGATGACTTTATCAAGTCTGTTTCCTATTTCTTTCCCGACTTCCTTGAACATGGATTCAAATGGCAAACCCCAGACTTGAATCCAAAAGGGAGCGTGGGTAAAGGAAATATTTGCTGCTGTTAATCCTTTCCTCCATTGACATAGCAGAAGCAAGTTATTATCAAAATTCCAATGACCACTGTTTTCAACCCACTCCAACTGACACAAAGAACTAAATTTAAACTGCAATATGTTGTTCCCCACCTCAACAATCCTTAAATCCGACCCCGTTTTCCACGCCGCCTTCAGTGTATTTTTGAAAGCTCTTTGATTCTATTGATAGTCAGTGAGAAAGCGCCCAAAGAGGCTTAAAGAACATTCTTCAATTAGCTTTGACCTAGCAACATTTGCTATGACAATATCATCTTCCTCCTCTTTGGTGAGTTGTAGCTTTTGAAGGCAATCCACTACGTCTTGCTCCATAGATTTACACTGTGCAGGCTATTACCCAAACCAGCTTGGATGAGTAGGCCAAGAAAAGGCCCTTAAGGGAAGGGTAAAGGGAGAGAAAGCTCGTATCTTGAGAGAGAAGGGCTCCTACAGGGGAGAGAGAAAGTTTTCCTATCAATTCCACAATTGGCTAGAGTATAGAATGAATGTTATCTCTACTGGTGCTTATTACTTATTAGAAGTATTTCACTATTTTGCCCCCTCTTACACTAATTAATTCACTTCCATAAAGCAACTTAGCAACCTCATTTCCTCTTTTCCTACACAAAAGATGGTGATTTTGGTGGATTTTAGGGAGGATTGAAAAATAATAATAATAATAAATAAATGGGAGAGAAATCAAATTTTGTGGGTGTTTGGTTGGAGGGAGGAGAGGAAAAAAAATTGATGGAGTTTAGATGTTCTCTCTCCGAGCATACTAAAATGTTATCTCCTCAATTTGAGGAGAAAATAAAGAAGAGAATAGTAGTTGTAGTCAAATTACTAAACTACCCCTCCTCTCGTGTTTTAATTGTTTCTTACTTTCTTCTTTCTTCCTGTGCATGACACTGAATCAGTGATACGCTTATTGCTTCCTTTTCTTTTCTTTTCTTTTCTTTTTTATTTTTTTTTTTTGGTTTGGTTCTTCTTCTTTTTTCCTTTTTGGGTTTTACTTGAACGTGACTTTCTCTTTTTTCATTTTTCTTTTTTTTACTAATTTTCTTTTGTACTAGGTATATCTTTTATTTTTTAACAAACTGGGTGAATTTTTTTTTTTTTTTAATTTGGCATCATTTTTAATAAGAGCATATTAATAAATTTATATAAACTTTATTTTTTATCCTCTCATTTTTTTTCTCAACTAAATAAAAAAGTTTTCTACCCACTCATCCAAACACAAATAAGGGAAACTAAAATCTTTTCTATCTTCTCACTTTTTTATTTGCTCCCCATTTTTTATCCTCTCACTTTTCCATCCTCCCAACCAAACAAATCCTCAAATGTTTATTTTGATTCTCTTTCAATGAAGTATTAGTGGGGCCACAAAAGTTTTTTTTTTTTTTAAATGCTATATCTTTGTATACCAACACTAATGTTATATACATAATTTTTCACAAACAAATTTCACAATTGTTAAAGTAATTAATGGTGAACAGTAGATGTAACTGATACTCACAAATCCAACACTTTTACTTCATTACTCATAGTCAACCACTTCAATAAGTATGAATTTTATTGTGAAAAAGTTGAATCTATAGCATTATTGATGGTTTGAAGTTTAAAACTGTAGAGTGTCTACTAACATTCTCTTTCATCTCTTGATATTTTTGTGGGTTTCAAATACTAACTTTTTATATAAATTCATAATTTATCTACTTAAAATAATAGTGGAAGAAAGGTCGTATTCTACGTAAAAACATTCAAGGAAGAAATGAGACATTTATTTTCTCATTTTATTTTGAGGATCAAATTATATTTTTAAATTTTATGTATTTAAATTATTCTCTTAATTTGATTGTTATTAATTATGAATTTATTATTCTTGATTTCTTTATTTTGATGATATGAAATACGTATTATGGATAAAATTAAATAAACATATAGTTTTTCATATATTTTTTTGTTATTAAATTGATTAATTTTTCAAATTAATTCTACTTTTAACTTTTTTTTTTTTAATCTTGCTCCCTTGAATTGAAATCCTAACTCTACCATTGAACCTATATAAATAGGTGGAAAAAAAATCTTGATATGGAACGTTTTAATTTGGGCCACACCTTTCCTTAAAAAAATAAAATAAAATAATTTGGGGCACACCAAAGAAATTTACAAATACATGCTAAAATCCTTGTCAACATTTATTCTTCATAAGGATACTGAGAATGTTGTCAACCCAGTTACATAATAACACATTATAGAAAGTTAGTAAAAATATTTAAATGATATAACTTAATTCATTAGTAAATATCTAATTTCTTTCTAAAGATGTTAGTACATTGTTGCAATTTCTTTGTAAATTTGTAATTGTACAATACCCAGTTAATGCATTGCTTTATGAAATGCTTCATTGGTAAGACTAAGATCTCATTCTTTAATACGGAGAAGATCGATTAATTAAAAATCAAGATAGGTAATTGACAAGTGAACTTTAAATCTTGGCTCATAAGACATAAAGTGTGGTTACACAAAATATAGATTACCACATATTATACAATTAATCCTCTTATAGTTGATTCTCAAAAAATAATCCTCTTATAGTTAATATTAATATTTGGTTAAACTATTATTTTGTTCCTCAAAATTTCCAAAAACAAAAATGTTATTTTCGTCCATAGATTTTTAATCTGATCTTTTTAGATCCTCACTTTTCAAATATGAGCAATTTAGTTCTTCAATAAACTCTTACCACATTTGTGGCGTTAAATACATATGAGAATGTCATTTTTACTCTCTTATTGACTTTGACAATTTGTCATTCACCCAAAACAGCCAACAGTGACTGCCAAGTGCCAAACCCATGGATCCAAATTCAATAAACCTTGTAAATGAATAATTCAAATCCACCACATCATTTATCGGGCCAAAACCCAAAAGGCCCAAAACAAATTTGCTAACCCCAAGAAATAGATAAGGATAAGTATTGTGCTTATCGACTCCTATTCAAGGACTTCCTAACTAACTGATAAGGATAATTTCCCTCATTATTCAAAGACTCAAAGTAAATATTAAATAACAGATAAAATATAATGATAATTCACAACTAAATATTGCTCCAGCAATAGATTTCAATTAGCTTAACTTGTAAAGTATCTGATAATTGAATAAGAAATCTGAGGTTCTATCCCCATCTATACCAAAAATTAATTAGTGTTTTAGTTTAATAATAAAGAGTTATCATTAGAGCGAATGTCATAAGTTGAAACTCTAAAAAAAAAAAAAAAAAAAAAAAAAACTGAATATTGCTCCAGCAGTTAATTTTTTTTTCTCCTAAAATCATAGGCGAGCTTTGGCCATAAAATCTCATGAAGCACCTCCAAAATTTGGGACTCCTGACTCCTGAGCGTTAAGTATGTAATTGATGAGGTGTAGCAATATTGTCTTTCCCAATTCTTTTTTTTTTTTTTTGGTGAAATATTTTCTCATACTTATTTTACATCTTTCATTATACACAATATCTACAATTGATAATTTGATACGTTGATGTAGACAGTTTAAAAGGCTTAATTAAAATATCCACACTTAAAACATGAAAATAGACGTTAAAAAGTAGATGAGGGATTATAATTGAACGTGTAATTTAAAAAAAAAAAAAATTCAAAATCCTGTTTTAATAATATTTTAAGTACCACTTATTCATGAATATATGCTCAGCAAAGCACCCCATATTCCTCAAAGTTAGCACCTCATAGGCACCTCAAGAATAACCTACAGAGTGAAGCTGTGTAACTCCCTAAAATGGCACAATGCAAAGATGCAACCAAAACATATAGCAAATATCACTGGTAGGCTTTAAGGAAACTTAAATTTGAGTAACATCTATAAAATGGTATAATATAATCATAATAGATAAATTATTATGATTAAGAAAGTGTGTTGTGCATAATATAATTTACTTTACAATTCCTTAAAAATTACTATAACTTTTGAATGGATCAGAATCTTCAAGTGGGTACTTAGATTCGTTGACAAGAAATTCACATTGTAACATCTGCATAACTAAAAAATTTTGTGGACTCAAAGCTGCGTTAGATAACGTTATTAAATTTTAGTAGGAATAAGACCATTCGATTATTGTAAAAATTTTCCAATGCACATTTTTCTACTCCTTTATAAATCTATGAATTTTTACTAAAATTAGACTACTTCTAATATGAATAAACTAGAAATAATACTTTGATATTATATGAACCTATTTACAAGCTTATAAAATCCAATCTTAAGTCTATATATTATATTTTTAGACAAGTATATACATAAATATATAATATTATATATTTAAATAAAGTCTTATATTCACAAGTTTGTTCATGAATACATTACAATGTTCAAACTTGATTCATTTAATAATTGAGCCTAAATTTAGGCTTGAGCTTGGTTTTCTTGCCAAATAAACGAACATAGACAAGTTTTTTATTTATTTGTTAAACACACACACACACACGTATATATAGGGGAAGAGGGATGAGATAAGGGAATACACTCACACGCCAACACCAAAACTACATGCAACAGTTAGTGTTGCAGAGCAAGTGATAAACCTCTTCTCAATATCACACATTACCGATGTGGGAGATGGTATTCCCTGTAGAGTCCACCCTCATGTGAGGGACAAGATGCATGCAACGGAAACAGGGTATTCTTTTCCCCCGATGTGGGATGACTCGACAACATTGAGTATCTTTTTTTTTATTTGTTAAACACACACACACACACACACACACACACACACATATACATATATATAAGGGAAGGGAGATGAGACAAGGAAATACACTCACATGCCAACACCAAAACTGCATGCAATAATTAGTGTCACGTAGCAAGTGATAAACTTCTTCTCAATATCACACCTTACCGATGTGGGATGACTTGACAACATTGAGTATCTTTTTTTTTATTTGTTAAACACACACACACACACATATATATATATATATGGGAAGGAGATGAGAAAAAGAAATACACTCACACGTCAACACCAAAAACTTGAGTGATCCTCTTTGTAATAGTAAGTTCAATTTTTTTGGGGTTGATTTGTCAAGATTTTATGTAAGCATTTTAAAATTTTGGAATATCAACATTAGAAATTGAAAATATTGAATCACCAGAATTAACTTCTAAATTATTTAAATTATTTCTGCCAAGTTATTTAAAAAAAACTAGTGTTTGTGGTTGATCTCCTTCCTAGCACCAATTGAGGACCTTGAGTCCTTGAGATTGGTGATTAGTGGTTGACAAGCGAGTGAATGGCAATAGCGGCGGCTAGTGGCTACGCACTTCCGTATCAAACTTTCAGAATATTTTTTTTCAGAACAAGTTTAGCTTTTAAAATATTTCTTTTAGCCGGAACTAGTTTTTACTTTTTAGGGACTTGTTAAAGGCAAAAAATAAATTGTCTTTTTGTGTTTTTAATGTGGGAAGGGGTTACAACTTACAACTGTAGTTAAACTGACTTTCTTTTTTTTCAACTTTCAGATTTTGGCCTCTTAACGGTAGGTGAGTAGGCCCTTCTCTGCCCTTGGTCAACTCTCAGTTTAGATTTACCCGTGGCCTGAAAGTGAAAGGGAGAGGTTACTTACCAGTAGAAGCAAGTAATCTTGTCCAATAACCTTAAGTGAAAGGGCAGCCTAAAAGTAATATATAGTAAATCTATACTAAGGCTACTCTTAAGGCAACCAGAGCCAGAAAAATAGGTTTTTTAAGTGAACCAGAGATCTTTATTTAAAAAGGGTTTTGTGGGGGGAGTAAAACCTGGGCCCGTGAGGTGGGCTCATATACAACTTTTCATTAACAATAAGTCCGAGGAGAAGAAATTATAGGGAACCCTTGCAACTAATAGTAGAACGCGTAAGTGTCCAGGGATATTGACCCGAGAGGGATACCCTCCTCGGGTCTGGCATATGTCGGTGAAAGAGGCCTCGGCTTCCCCTTAGTCCAGCTTCCAGGAAATTCCAGAGGTGAAGACAGATTGTCAATGCACGTGGAAGGGATAAAGATGCAGAAATATCTTGAGCAAAAGCTACTGCCACCGCATTAAATGCATTACAGCAGCTTTCCTGGCCGCATTTATGTAGAGAAGACCCCTGAACATTGTTTAAAATCATCTTTACCCCCAGGAAACCAAAAAGCTGTGGGAGAAGAAGTGGGAAACTCAAGTACCAGGCTAGATGGCAGACAAGTGGACGATAGGATCGAACAATGAAGGACTATATAATGGAGTAAGACCTCCAGAAGAAGAGGACGAAAGAAAAATAGAAGAAACCTCAAGAAATAACTACTGTAGCATCTAGAAAAGTACAACTCAAAGAAAAGCATTCTATCTAAGTGCATACCCCTCGGACCTAACTCGAATCCATCAATTAGTCCAAAACTTACTCCTCGGACACGAGATCTTAACTAGTGTATGTGTTTTAGTCTCCTCGGCCAAGCACTTAATCTTCAGTAACTGTTGTAAAGATCGCTATTAGCCCAATTCTTTGACCCACTCTCTTACAAATTTATTGTATTGGGCTTATTGGGTCCATCTCCTGTTTTCATCCAGGTGTGGGCTACAATTTGTGACCCTACAATTGGCGCCGTCTATGGGGAGGAATTAGCGCTAATAGAAAGTTACGGCAGTTATGGCAGGTTCAGGACCGCAACAGGCCAGTCCGCCCTATGCAGAGTCAGTAAACGTCAGTCAGCAAGATGAACTCCATAATCTTGAACGGGAGAACCACGTAGATAACCAGCGTGAGGGTAGTTCGCGAACGATCCATGCTAGGAAGAGCGGCTATCGACGAAAGAGCCATCTGGTGCAAGGGCACGCTGATGAAAAGGACTTGCAGCGTGAAATAGAAGGTTTGAAAAAGAAGCTTCGTCGAGCACAACGAAATCACACCCCTTCAAGTTCTGATGTCTCCTCCAACGGTGAAGGGGAGGACAGTTACAGGGATTCTTCAGAAACTCCCCCCAATGAATCCTATTCCTATGAAGAAGAGCATTCTCACAAGAGAAGGAGAAAAAGTTCGTCTAGAAGGGGAGTGGGGACCAAAGACATGAAGAAGGCTCTGACCCAAATTTCTAAGTCCCCCTTTACTAGGGGAATAGAAAAGGCAAAACTTCCCAGACGTTTTCATCAGCCTACGTTCTCTATGTACAACGGACGTACCGATCCTGTAGAACACGTGAGCCAATTCAGACAAAAGATGGCAGTTTACTCTCAAGACGAGACTTTATTGTGTAGAGTATTTCCCTCTAGCCTAGGACCGATGCCGATGAGATGGTTCGATGGGTTGAAGACTGACTCCATCGGCTCCTTTAAGAAGCTTACTCAATCATTCTGCTCCCGGTTTGTTACATGCAGCAGAGTTCCTCAACCCCTTGATTCCCTGCTGTCCATGACAATGAGGGAAGGGGAGTCTGTGAGGTCATATGCCGAAAGGTATTGGGAGATGTTTAACGAGATTGACGGAGATTTTGATGAGGTCGCTGTCAGAACCTTCAAGGTCGGTCTTCCCTCCGAGCATGGTCTGAGGAAGTCCCTGACAGGGAAACCGGTTACCAGCTTGCAACAATTAATGGATAGGGTGGATAAATATAAAAGGATAGAAGATGATCAACAACAGCAGCAACAAGGAAAAAGGAAAGATAAGCTTGTCCCTCAAGAAAGAAGAGAGTTTAGGCCGGACAGGTACAATAATAACCAGCCGAAAAGGGATTATGCCGAGCAGCAGATATCCAGTAACAGCCAAATAGTAGGAGCAGTATTCCGAGAGCCTGTGCACCAAGTCCTAGAAAAGATAAAAAACGAACCCTTCTTCAAGTGGCCCAATAAGATGATGGGAAACCCAGAAAAGAGAAACCGGAACCTCTATTGTCAATATCATAGAAACCACGGTCATACCACCGAGGATTGTAGAAGCTTATGGGATCACCTGGACCAGCTTGTCCGGGAGGGCAGATTGAAACAGCTGTTGCATTATTCCAATAATCTGGGTAGCCATGCGGATACTCGATCAGAAAGGGAGAATCCTCCGAGACCTCCAATTGGAACTATTAATGTCATCTTTGCGGCACCTGGCAGGACAGGGTCATGCCCCTCCAGAGTAATGTCGGTGGCTCGTCTGTACCCTGAGGATGACTCTCACGAGTCGAAGAAAGCTAAATCGAGCCGGTCCCTGGTCATGGGATTCTCGGACGAAGACAAGATCGGAACTGTTCAACCACATGACGATGCTTTAGTAATTACCCTCCGAATTGGAGGCTACGATGTAAAGAGGGTAATGGTGGATCAAGGCAGTGCAGCCGAGATCATGTACCCTGACCTCTTCAAGGGGCTGAACCTAAGGGCTGAAGACCTGACACCTTATAACTCCCCTTTAGTAAGCTTTGAAGGGAAGATTATTATCCCGAAAGGGCAAGTCAGACTGCCAGTACAAACCGAAGCGGAGATAGTAGAGGTCGATTTTATAGTGGTGGATGCCTACTCCCCTTATACAGCAATTGTTGCGAGGCCTTGGCTTCATACTTTGGGAGCAGTCTCTTCTACCCTGCATCAGAAGATTAAATACCCCTCTGGAGGTAAGATAGAAGAGATACTGGGTGATCAGACCATGGCGAGGCAATGCATGATAGCAGCTATCTGACATAAGCCTGAAGCAGAATCTGAGGCTCAAAAAGAAGAATTATAGCAATTAAAATCCTCAATGCTGCCCCAAGATGGGTTATCCGAGGAAGCGAAATGTGAAGATCTTGTAAAAGTCACAATAGGAGATGACCCTGAGAAATTCTTTCAAGTCGGATCTCAATTACCCCAGTTGGAAAAGGAGGAATTGGTAGAGTTCCTCAAACGAAACATAGACGTCTTTGCATGGAGTGCTTATGAAGCTCCGGGGGTAGACCCAGACTTCATTTGTCACCATTTGAATGTTAATCCAACAATGACCCCCAAGAAGCAGCTCCCTCGTCGGCCATCTAAAGAGCATGCAGAAGCAGTCCGTCAGGAAGTGACGAAGCTAAAGAAGGCAGGGGCTATCAAAGAGATCTTCTACCCCGAGTGGTTGGCAAACACGGTGGTGGTCAAGAAAAAGACTGGGAAGTGGCGAGTATGTGTTGATTTCACAAATCTAAATAAAGCCTGCCCAAAAGATCCATTCCCCATGCCCAAAATTGATCAGCTGGTAGATGCCACAGTCGGCCATCCTCGGATGAGTTTCTTGGACGCTTTCCAGGGTTATCATCAGATACCTTTAGCATTGGACGATCAGGAAAAAACTGCTTTTGTCACGCCAGTAGGAAACTACCACTATAAGGTGATGCCTTTTGGTTTGAAGAACGCGGGCTCCACTTATCAGAGGATGATGACGAGGATGTTTGAACCATTATTGGGAAGAAATATGGAGATTTACATAGATGACATGGTGGTGAAAAGCAAAAGAGCATCTGAACACCTAGAGGATCTTCGAGTTGTCTTCGAAATTCTCAGAAGCCATAAACTACGCTTGAATGCCTCCAAATGTTCGTTTGGTGTTGGCTCAGGCAAATTCTTGGGTTATATGGTCACTCATAGGGGAATTGAAGTCAATCCCGACCAAATTAAGGCCATCACCAGTATGCGAACTCCTCGAAACCCAAAAGAGGTGCAAAAACTAACCGGAATGGCCGCTGCTCTGAATAGATTCATATCCCGATCAGCGGACAGGTGCCGACCCTTTTTCCTGTTGATTAATAAATGGAAAAGCTTTGAATGGTCGACGGAATGTGACGCAGCCTTTCAACAACTTAAAGACTATCTCGCTCGGCCGCCGGTCATGTCGAGTCCCGAGCCAGATGAAGTTCTTTTTGCTTACATTGCAGTGGCCTCCTATGCAGTAAGTTTAGTGTTGATAAGGGTTGATAACGGCGTACAACGGCCAGTGTACTACGTGAGCAAATCACTGCATGAGGCAGAGGTGCGATACCTTCCACTGGAAAAGGCTATCTTGGCGGTGGTGCTTGGCACACGCAAGCTGCCTCACTATTTCCAAGCGCACACGGTGATTGTTCTTACGCAACTCCCATTAAAGGCCGTCCTTAAAAGTGCAGATTACACGGGAAGGATAGCCAAGTGGGGCACAATTCTGGGAGCTTTCGACATCAAGTACATGCCTCGCACCTCAGTGAAGGGCCAGGTGCTAGCCGACCTGGTGGCAGAGTTCACCGAACCAGAAGTGGATAGTCTATTAGCATCAGAAGAAGGGGATGTAAAACTA
Source organism: Quercus wislizeni (assembly GCA_023055345.1). Classification (NCBI taxonomy): domain Eukaryota; kingdom Viridiplantae; phylum Streptophyta; class Magnoliopsida; order Fagales; family Fagaceae; genus Quercus; species Quercus wislizeni. The sequence continues at coordinate 15,189,544 of JALGQJ010000005.1, forward strand.
GCCTGTAGTATCTCCAAGCGTATCCCTCCGACTTGGGAAGTACATGTAGACGGAGCATCAAACCAAAAAGGAGCGGGAGTTGGGTTAGTGCTGACATCTTCAGAAATGATCACCATTGAAAAGTCACTGAGGTTAAGCTTTCCTGCCACGAATAACGAAGCAGAGTACGAAGCACTACTAGAAGGTATGGCTATGGTCCTAAGGATGGGAGGAAAGTCTATTGAACTCTTCTCGGATTCAAGGCTAATTGTTGGTCAGGTCAAAGGCGAATTTGAAGCCAAAGACGAGAGAATGCGAGGTTATCTTAGCCGAGTGAAAATCATGCAGATGGAATTCGAATCCTTTAGCTTGCTGCATGTCCCAAGAAGTGGCAACACGCATGCGGACTCTTTGGCCACCCTCGCAACTTCCTCGGCGCAAAACTTGTCTCGCATAATCCTCGTTGAAGACCTGCATCGACCCTCGACAATAGCAAACGTAGCTCAGATCAATCAAGTCAGAATGGGGCCAAGCTGGATGGATCCTTTCATGCAATTCTTAAAGGATGATATTCTACCCGAGGAGAAAGTTGAAGCCGACAAAATAAGAAAGAAGGCTCCTAACTATTGGCTGTCGCAGGATGACAAGCTATATAGGCGTTCCTTCTCTGGGCCTTATCTGCTATGCGTTCATCCCGATCAAACGGAATTGCTCTTGGAAGAGATGCATGAGGGAATCTGTGGAAGCCACACTGGAGGCAGGTCCTTAGCACATAGGGCCATTACTCAGGGTTATTGGTGGCCGAATATGCAGAGAGAAGCTTTGGAATATGTCAAAAAGTGTGATCAATGTCAACGGTATTCACCAAATATACACCAACCGGGAGGAGTCCTCAATCCAATATCCAGCCCGTGGCCATTCGCTCAATGGGGCTTGGACATCGTCGGACCATTTCCCAAGGCTGTAGGAAACAAAAAATATCTCATAGTCGGCACGGACTATTTCACAAAGTGGGTTGAAGCAGAGCCTCTAGCCAATATCCGAGATGCGGATGCGAAAAGATTCGTTTGGAAAAACATTGTTACTCGATTCGGTGTCCCTCGTGTACTCATTACGGATAATGGACTCCAGTTTGACAGTAAGATGTTCAGAAATTACTGTGGAGAATTGGGGATCACTAACAGATATTCTACTCCGGCATACCCTCAAGGGAATGGACAAGCTAAAGCTGTGAATAAGGTCATACTAAACGGATTGAAGAAAAGACTGGATGATGCGAAAGGCAGATGGGTAGAAGAACTCCCACATGTACTCTGGACGTACAGGACCACACCTCGTAGGTCCACTGGAGAGACCCCTTTTTCAATGACTTATGGAGCTGAAGCAGTCATACCCTTGGAATCCGGGTTCCCAATGACGAGAACGAGCTTATTCAATCCAAAAGACAACGATGAAAACTTGGCAAGAGGTCTGGACTTGATTGATGAAAAAAGGGAAAACGCAATGGTTCAATTGGCTCATTACCAACAAAAGCTGAAGCGAGGTTATGATGCCCATGCAAAGACAAGGCCTTTGGTCCCAGGTGACCTGGTGCTGCGCAAAGTCGTGGGCTCGGCAAAGAACTCTGCATGGGGAAAGCTAGGGCCGAATTGGGAAGGACCATATCGCATCACCTCCAACGCTGGCATTGGAGCATATTTCTTGGAAGACTTGGACGGACTTGTAGTACCCCGCCCTTGGAACGTCAATAATTTGAAAAGGTATTATTACTAATAAAACTGTGTTTAATCAATATTCGTCTTTATGTTAAATATGTATGCCTCTTTTCGTATCTCTCGATGCTCTATGAAGTGTTTAAACTTAAATCCAGTCATGCATGAGTCCTCGGACCAGATGATCTGGGTTAGTTAACACCCTCACCGTTCTATGAAGTGTTTAAACTTAAATCCAGTCATGCATGAGTCCTCAGACCAGATGATCTGGGTTAGTTAACACCCTCACCGTTCTATGAAGTGTTTAAACTTTAATCCAGTCATACATGAGTCCTCGGACCAGATGATCTGGGTTAGTTAACACCCTCACCGTTCTATGAAGTGTTTAAACTTAAATCCAGTCATGCATGAGTCCTCGGACCAGATGATCTGGGTTAGTTAACACCCTCACCGTTCTATGAAGTGTTTAAACTTAAATCCAGTCATGCATGAGTCCTCGGACCAGATGATCTGGGTTAGTTAACACTTGTTCTATTTCCCTTTTTAAGCATTCAAATATAGATGTGAATGCATGACTCAAATTTCTTGTTTAGTTATATTTATTTAGCTAGTATGATAATCCAACTTCCAAAACCCCTTAATCAAATTGGTCATCCACACAACGCAAAAAAAATGAAATGAAATGAAATGGCAGCAGAAGGATTTACTATTACTTGTCATAATACGTAAAACAAAGGGAATATATCTTCATTGATGATTAAAACGCAATACAAATCTTTAAAATAATAAGCACAAAAAAAAAAAACAACAAAAAGAAAACAACACTAAGACAAACAGCCTAAGTCTTCGTGTTGGGGCCTTGGTGCTCAGCTACTTGTTCAGACTGCGGAGGGGCAGCATCTGGAGCATTACTTTGAGAGGGCTCAGCTTGGTTTGTCGCAGGGGCTTCTGATACTGGGGCTGGCTGCTCTGGAGGTGGAGGATCAGAATCTGGGAGCGGATGAATATCAGGTTCATAGTACACGCTCTCAGGCCTCCTGAGGATGGAGTCGGCAGGGACCCCAGCGACGTCAAGGGCTTTCTCCCAAGTGATGTCGCAGTAGTCCCTGGCGACAGAGGCAAACTCTTCAATCAGCCTGCTCTGAGTCTCTTCAACCCCCAGAGCATAAGAAGCTTGCTTTTCGGCCTCGGCTGCCTCCTTCTGTAGCTGGGCAGCTTCCTTAGCCTTACGGAGCTCTTCGCGCAGGTTTTTCACCATCTGCCTCTCCGTTTCTAAGTTGATTTCGCAGAGGTGTAGTTCGCTGCGAAGAGTCTCCGCCTGCTTCTCAGTTGTTTTTAATCCAGCCTCAGCGCTGACCCTCTCCTGATTAGCTTTCTTCACCTCCTCGGCCATCTGCTTTTGTTGTGTTCTTAGCACACTCAGATGGTCCTCCACAGTCTCTCGGGCCTCATGGGCGGCTTTTGTCTCATCACGAAAGCGCTTCGCCCATTCCTCAGCCACATACACTTGTTGCGCGACCTGTTATGGAAAATTAAAAAGTGGCTTAGATTTAAAAAAAATAATAGGCAAATAAAAAGAAACAAAATTGTACTCACCATCGCCAAATCCCTTTTCATGGAAAGGAGTAAGTCAGGATAATCGAAACTCCTGTAAACCGCCAGATCAGTAGGTAGGAGAAGGGGCTGCAGCAGAGCATCAGCCAGTCGGCCTGCATGGCCACCGCGGAAGTGCCTAAGTGAAGCATCCACTGAGACGGGGCCACCATCAACCTCCAGCGTCGGCGACCAAGTCCGTGTTGACTGACGAACCTGGGCTGGTGGGCGCTCCTCTCGGCTCTCCACAGAATAGGCCCTCCTACTCGGACGTTCATGAGTAGGTCTGGCCTGCTTATTGCCCTTTGACGGGCCGAGCTCCCCCTCCTCGGTGGGCTCCACTGGCCTCTTCCTCCTCAGATCTGGGTTTGGTTTGAGCCCAAGGTCTGCAGGCACCTGGGGCGGAGGAGCGGGAGGGTGTGCAGTTTGTTTGGACTTGCCCTTATCTTGAGAAGATGGCCCTTTGTTCCTGCCCTTCATCAACTCTTTCAAAGAAGGGCTAGTCCGGGGAGCCATGTCTTCCTCCTCGTCAGTTGTATCGGCAATGTATGTTACCGCTTGAGCTGGAGTTTGCACGCACGACTGCTCGTCCGCTCCCTCCTCGGCCTCTGAAATGAAGACTGTTTCTTCTTCAAACTTGAACTTATCAATCTCTAGTTCGAGAGAGGAAGAAGAGGCTGTACCTTCGCGGAGAATAGCCTCCCCAAGCAGTACTTCGCGCAGAGGTTCGGCGGCAAGGGGAATCCCCTGTGGAATGGGATGGTCAACTGGGGGAAGATCGTAGTCGGCGAGGAAGTTTGGCCGAGACACGTCTATACGTGCCAAACGGTGGTCTCCCGCTCGGATGGAGTTGCCGACGTCTAAATACGACCTCGAAATGGGCTCGAAATCCAAAATGAGGTGAACTGCTCATAGTTGCCCGTCGTCGTTCACAAAAATCTCTGATCTCAGCAGGTAATTCAGTGCTGGAACATTGATCAGGCTAAGCTTTGGGTTGGTAAAGAATTTATCTGTCAAGCAAGTAAATCACATTGTTAGGCCTCGGCTATAAAAAATATAATAATAGTAACACTAACATAAAACTACTAAGCAAATAAACATAAAGGAATCAAAATACTCCTCAACGTTAAAGTTAGAGATCCTAAGTCTAGGTTGCTCCACCTGGTGTCCCGGCCTTGGTTGGGCAGGCTAAGCCGTCGCTCCAAGGCCCCGACAGGATTAAGTAGTCGTCTTTCATCCCCTTATTAGATTTGGGGAGGCAGGATATTAGTTTGACCACATTGCTACGGGACTTAAGGTAAAAGCCTGTCCGAGTCTCTATATGTCCTTCATATAGGTGGGCGACGTCGTGCCACGTCAATCCTAGCCCCAGATGCCGGTCCAAAGCGTCGATTGACCCTAGGACTCTAAAGAAGTTGGGGGCACACTGATGGGGGCAGAGCCTATGGGCGCGAAGATAATCCCGTGTAATCCTACCCATGGGGACGGTCATCCCCCCTTCTATGAAGGCAATCATAGGGATGACCACCTCTCCTACTTTCCGGTCAAACTCCACTCCCTCTGTGGTGCAGTGACGTACCACTACCTCCGGGGGAATGTGGTATTTTTCTTTGAACAACTCTATCATGGCCGGAGTGTTTACTAAGCGCTCGAATCTACCCATTGTTAGTCTCTATAAGGTGGAGTGGTTAGCCGAGGAGGTTAGCCGAGGATACAACGGAAGTCGGAGGGCGAAACTTACGTGAGAATGAACACGGTTTGTTCCTCTGGTCGCTGAAAGATCGTCAAGCTCTCTTTCTTGTGAAAAATGACGGATGCCTGGATATGAACACTGAAGTTGCAAGCTCTGATAAGAAACAAAAAGTAACGCCAAGAGGTTTTTATAGTAGGGATGGGAAAAGGAAAAACCACAATCCCGCCCAAATATTGCAGTTGAGATCTGGACCGTTGGATTCGTATTTCACCGTAGGCTGCCTGGGTTGAAACGCAATTCTAAGCGTTTAATGATGATTGTGCGAGTTCCCAAGCGTCAGGAGCCCTCGCGGAATGGCAGAAATGGCCCTTACACGCGCCTAAATTTAGATACTGTTAAGGACTGCATTGTAATTACAAGTGTACATCAAAATCCTAACTTTCCTTCTCGGATTAGAAAGATAAATTAGAATTTTGAGGGGCTATTGTGAGGGAGTAAAACCTGGGCCCGTGAGGTGGGCTCAGATACAACTTTTCATCAACAATAAGTCCGAGGAGAAGAAATTATAGGGAACCCTTGCAACTAATAGTAGAACGCGTAAGTGTCCAGGGATATTGACCCGAGAGGGATACCCTCCTCGGGTCTGGCATATGTCGGTGAAAGAGGCCTCGGCTTCCCCTTAGTCCAGCTTCCAGGAAATTCCAGAGGTGAGGACAGATTGTCAATGCACGTGGAAGGGATAAGGATGCAGAAATATCTTGAGCAAAAGCTGCTGTCACCGCATTAAATGCATTACAGCAGCTTTCCTGGCCGCATTTATGTGGAGAAGACCCCTGAACATTGTTTAAAATCATCTTTACCCCCAGGAAACCAAAAAGCTGTGGGAGAAGAAGTGGGAAACTCAAGTACCAGGCTAGATGGCAGACAAGTGGACGATAGGATCGAACAATGAAGGACTATATAATGGAGTAAGACCTCCAGAAGAAGAGGACGAAAGAAAAATAGAAGAAACCTCAAGAAATAACTACTGTAGCATCTAGAAAAGTACAAATCAAAGAAAAGCATTCTATCTAAGTGCATACCCCTCGGACCTAACTCGAATCCATCAATTAGTCCAAAACTTACTCCTCGGACACGAGATCTTAACTAGTGTATGTGTTTTAGTCTCCTCGGCCAAGCACTTAATCTTCAGTAACTGTTGTAAAGATCGCTATTAGCCCAATTCTTTGACCCACTCTCTTACAAATTTATTGTATTGGGCTTATTGGGCCCATCTCCTGTTTTCATCCAGGTGTGGGCTACAATTTGTGACCCTACAGGTTTAATATACATTAATTATCTATTTAAATATATATATATATATATATATATGAAAAATTGAAAAAATTGTCAAAAAAAAGTTAGTTTTTTTTTTTTCATAAAAAATTTTCTAAAATAGTTTATTCCTAAAATAATTTATTAATGAATATCATAAGGGTATATGTTGGTAAAAACTCATTTAAAAAATATATGATCCTTGATTATATACATTGGCGAAGGGAGGAGGGCCATGGCCCCCCGAGGTTTTGAAAGAAAAAAAATCCCTCCTTATATTTTCTATGAAAAATAAAAATTTTATATTAGTTTTTGCACATTGGCCCCCCCTAAAAAAATTATTCTAGCTCCACCACTGATTATATATATAGTTTTTGAGAATTACATGATCCTTGAGTTGGTGCTTCCTTTAAATTAACTTTTGGGTGTACTGTATATTGTTTCTCAGCTATACTTACTGATATTGATTTTCCTTTTATTATCATTCGATTAATTTCTTTTAGAAATTGCAAAATATTCATTAAAAATAATGTTGAATTAATAACCTTGAATCAGGCACCTTATGTTGAAGACAAACGAAACTTGAAAAGGCTTGAGTTCAGGGATAACCAAAACGACAGCATAGGACAAGCAAAACGGTGAAGCTTAAATTAGTATTGTGAAACGCATTGTTTCATTTAACACAACGCACCGTTTTGAATAACATAGAACCAAAGCACAAGACACGCTGCAAACGGTGTCGTTTACTCTATTCAAGTTTCAGTTAGTGTTGGCGTGAAAGGTTGTTACTGAGCTGTGTCTGTTTCCGTGATTTACGAGCTTGATCCGCATAATTTGGATCTACTCAATTATTTGTTCAGGTTAAGAGTGGTAGAGTGAGTGTATAAATAGTGAGCTGTTGATCAGTTGTTTATTGTTTTTCTTTTTTCGGTAATAGATTTTCTGAAAGAAAAAACAAACACAAATCTAGCTTCAATGCAGAATAAACGACATTACGTTAAAAATAGCAAAGAATCAATTGATTTTATTATCTGGATTCCCATTAGCATTGCCATTGGTAAAGGGTATCTAGTAAAGGGTATCTAGCCTACACCTAATTTTTATCTCAAAAAAATAAAAGACTACACCCAATTAGTAATTAGCCAAACCTAATAAAGTTAAGTCTAAAACCAATTAAGACATTTGTTAATAGACCATTTAAGAAAGTATTAATTCTCCATTTTCATGAGAAATATAAAAAAGTTGTCATAAAAATTATTTGCCTTTTTATTTTCCCTTAAAAGACTTCTAAAAATATTGTCTTAAATGTTCTTAGGTCATCGAATAATTTTTCTCGTTAATTTATTATTATGTACCATTGAACCTCTCATAAAAAAAAAAAAGAAAAAAAAAAAAAAAAAGAGAAAGAGAGAGAGAGAGATTCCAATTAACTTTTTGGATTTGGGCTTTGTTGGCCCAAAATATACATGGACCAATAAAAGGCCTGTTATGAGTCTCATCCTTGAAAGGATTGATAGATGTTTTGTTAATCCTAGCTGGAGAATGTTATACCCTGAAGCTACTGTAACCCATCTTCCCAAGACGTTCTCGGACCATTGTCCAGTCTTAATCGAACTTTTGGGCAGTAGATCTAATGTCACAATTAAACCTTTTCGTTTCCACACCATGTGGCTATTGCATCCACAATTTCCGAAGGTTGTTGAGGAAGTTTGGTCTGGGAATAGATCCCTTCCTTTAGCCATATCTGATTTTACTATCAAAGTTAAGAAGTGGAATTCTGAAGTCTTTGGGAATTTGTTTGCTAGGAAAAGAAGGGTGCTTGCTAGATTGGGGGTTGTTCAAAAAGCTATAGCTTGTCACCTGAGTAAAAGGCCTTCTTAGATTGGAGAAAGCTTTAATTGAGGAGCATGCCTTGATCATGCTCCAAGAGAAGGAATTTTGGGCATTGAAATCCAGGTTGAAAACTGCAACTTTTGGGGATCAGAACACATCATATTTCCACATCACAACTGTGGTTAGGAGACAGAGAAAAAAAATTAGAGGTTTAATAGATGGGACTGGTGAATGGATTTATGATGAGGATAAGGTCAAGGAACATATTCGATTTGAATTTTCTAAGTTGTATACTTCAGAATTGTGTTTGGCCTATTTACATTCTCCTGTCACTAATTTTTCTTGTTGTATGTTGTCAGATGTGGAGAAGTGTAGAATTGGTAGGGAAGTGAGTTATGAGGAGATTAGGGATGCATTTTGGTCTCTAAAGGCATTCAAGGCTCCTAGACCGAATGGTCTACATGCTGGATTTTTTCAGTATTTTTGGCATGATGTGCAAGCCTCTGTTTGCCAAGAAGTGAAGAAGGCGTTTACTTTTGGATCCTTTCCAGCTTTTTTGAACACTACCTTAATTACACTTATTCCTAAGTGTAACAACCCGGAGTCATTGGCCAACTTTAGACCCATCAGTTTATGTTACTCTGTGTACAAAATCATTTCAAAGGCGCTTGTTGCCAAGATCAGGCCTTTGCTTAATAGTCTCATTTCTCCAATTCAAACCGCCTTTGTACCGGGTAGGAGAGGAGTGGATAATGTAGTTATTGCTCAGGAATTACTATATACGATGGATAGAATGAAGGGAAGAGAGGGTTATATAGCAGTTAAGGTGGATCTTGAAAAAGCTTATGATCGGTTAGAGTGGAGCTTCATACATAAAGTGTTTCAAGCTTTTTGATTTCCTGATAACATCATTAAATTGATCATGAGTTGTATATCGACCTCATCTTTGTCTATTTTGGTGAATGGTTGTGCTCTTGACCCTTTCAGCCCCTCAAGGGGCATTAGGCAAGGAAACCCTTTGTCTCCATACCTATTTATTTTGTGCATGGAGTATTTAGGTTTCTTGATTGAAAAAAAAATGCTCTAACGGTACTTGGTGTTCCCTTAAGGCATTACTTGGGAATATTAAAATTTCCCATCTATTTTTTGTTGATGATCTTATTCTTTTTGCCAAGGCCACTAATGAGATTGGTGATGTTATATCGGAGGTGTTACGGGATTTCTGTTTGGAGTCTGGCCAAAAGATTAGCTGTGCTAAATCTAGAATATACTTCTCTCCTAATATTGGTGCTGATTTGAAGGAAGAAATTTGTGATAAATTGGGAATGTTTGAAACGAACAATTTTGGGAAGTATCTGGGGTTTCCTCTTAAAGACAAAGGGGCCCCGAGGAGGCAATTTGATTTTGTGGCTGATCGGGTTATGAAGAAATTGGCGGGTTGGAAAACCAAATTCCTATCCTTTGCTAGAAGAGCAGTCTTGGTGAAGTCTGTGATGTCAGCTATCCCAAATCATGTTATGCAAGGAGCTGCTCTACCTAACCACTTGTGTGATAAACTAGATAAAATAAATAGAGACCCAAGGAAAAAGGTTGGGTGGGGATCCAGTCAGCTAGAGCTAAGAATGTTGCTTTGTTGGCTAAACTCAATTGGCGCATGTACCGTGAAAAAGAAGCTTTATGGGCACGGGTACTGTTGACAAAATATTGCTCAAACATTAGAATTAATTCTAACAATCCTGATGGTCTTCCTTCTTCTTCTAATTGGAAGGCTATTAAGGTTGGTTTTCCTGTGTTTTCTAAGGGAATTTGGTGGGGGGTTGGAAATAATTCTAGAAAGAGTGTTTGAATGGATAGTTGGATCCAGAGGCAAGCCTTAAGGGAGCTTATAGAGGGGTCGTTAACTAGGGAGGATATGCAGCTCACCATAGCTGATTTTCGGGGTAATTTTGAGTGGAAGTGGGAGAGTTTGTCTTTTGTCTTGCCTTCTTGCATTAAAGAGAAATTCAGAGCAGTCCCAATTCAAGAGTTTGGAAGTGGTGAGGATGCTTTGATGTGGAAATTTACAAAGGATGGGGATTTTTCTACTAATTCAGCTTATCAGAGTATTCTGACTGATTTTAGTGTGGAGAACACATTTAAGGGAGCTTGGATATGGAAGCTTGATACTATTCCAAAGATTAGGAGCTTGTTCTGGTTGTGCATGCATAATAGTGCACTTGTGAGGGAGGTCCTTGCGAGCCATGGTATCACTTGCAACACTCTCTGTCCTATGTGTAAAAAAACAGAGTGAGTCCATCAATCATTTACTGAGGGAGTGTTCTTTTGCTCTTCATTTTTGGTCAAAGATGCGGACCCCTCATATCAATCCGCCTACTCATAGTCAAAGCTTGGGCGAATGGTTTTATGACAATTGTCACAACCAACGTGTGCATCACAGTAGCATCCCTTGGAGTATGGTTTTTCCTTTTGCTGTTTGGTTTTTATGGAAACACCGTAATAATGTTGTGGATACTGTTAAACCATATTCTCCTTTATTATGTGACTGCAGGTGCTTGCTGAGAAGGTCTTGTTTGTTTTATTCATTTCCTTTTAACCAAAAAAAAAAAAACAAAAAGTCTGTTATTATCAACTATGAAATTTAGCATCCAATCTCTACTTACACCAAAAACTAATTAATAATGTTGCCTCACGATAAAAGAACAATCACTATAGTGTAGACTTCATAAGTTTGAAATGCTATGGTATCTAAAAAATAAATAAATAAATAAATATATATATATATATATATAATTGAGATTTTTGGAAGAAAAATAAAATCTTCCACGTTTCATATGTGCCATGAGATGCATCAGATGCATAATATAACCTCCCCCGCACGACACTCGTAATAGCAGAAGCTATTCATGGGATCAGGACCATCAGGCAACCAAGAACAGCTTTCAATTTGAGACTTTTCGCCTCAATTAAATACGGGAGAAAATCTACTAGTGTTGCATAATAAATAACCAAACAATTATTCATTTTCCAGTCCAAACTAAAAATGCATCTTCTAAAATGACAATGTAAGCCATTTTTGCAACTGTCATCAATGTAAAGCTGATTCCTGGTGCTTCTTTCGCAGTACAAACACCACACAAAACAAAATGAATATTTAAGAAGTCAGTTTCCAATTGAAGTCAGTCATTGGAAACCCTAACCAGCTCTGCTATGGCATTTATCACAATTGGCATATCTGACTCCCAACCATACTTTTCACACAACCACCAACATCAATGCGTTTGCAGATGTACATATTATGTTTGAAGAACAAGTATATAAGAATAGATAAACACTAAAATAAAACAATCCAGACCTTAAAACCAGGTTAATGTTCAACTCCACATAATGAATATTATCTACTCAGAAAAGAGAGAAAAAAAACTGATAAACCATATAGAATCCCCAATGATAGATTAAAGATAAACATAACAATTTTCATTTCATATCATCATCTCCTCCTCCGCTCTGCTCTCAAAATTGACACTGTCATTCACTCAAAGCCTAGAAAAATGACGCGACCGCATAGCCAACAAGTAGGGATCCAGCTGAAATAGTGAGCATAGAAGAACCTGAGCCTGAGCTCGCCGCTGGAGCTGGAGATGGTGAAATTTCATTCACTACTGAAGTAGCTGGAGCAACTGATCTTGGAGAAGATTTAGGTGTGAGGTCTGAAACTACACACAATAATAAACATTTGTCCAGCAATGTCAGATGTTGATTGTCAAACAATTGAAAGATTATAACAGCCATCAAAGACAATTTTTTAATTTCAATTCTTATATATTTGGAGGAGAGAACAAACTATTGATCAGATTTGCAAAAGAATTTATTAAAGTATACAAATATTTCAAACAAAATGAAGATTCCCTAATAATGATAATGAGTGTATCAACTAAGAACGACCCAATATCAAACGGGCCCTGAACCTTTGAAGTTTTGACTTACCCTTAAACCCCTATGAAATTCTTTTCTTTTATTTGTGCTCTTGTGATGACAGGTGTCTATATTTTTTTTCCTTCTTCTATATTAATTTTCTATAGATCATATGCCAAAACCAAATCCAGAATGCAACAAGTCTCAATTGAATAATATCCTCTATGTAATTGTTTATTTTACAAAAGAGAAAGTATTCACCTTTAATTTTTAAATTTTTTTTATTCAAAAAAACATCTATATATATAGAAGAAAAAAAAATTCTGGAGTATAGTAACAAGATTGAAAACATACCAGGACCAGGAGCACCTGCAGGAGTTAAAGACACTGCAAAACAACAAAAAACCCCCACAAAAATTAGATACTAATTTTCCAAGAAAAAAGTGTCAAAATCTAGTTGGAAAAAACTTTCCCAAAAATGAATTCCATTCAAAACAGAGAAAAAAAGGGAGAGATGTAAAAGTGACTTACATCCACAGTTGGAAGCAGAGGGGGCAGAGACTTTGCAAGCAGCAGGAAGGGCAGTGGCCTTGGTGACATTCAAGACAACACCCAAAGAAGCACTGCTCTTGAAGGCCTCACAGAGACACTCAGCATCAGCTTTCAACACAGTTTTGAGACCAGTACAGCAAGTCCCCTCTGGCTTTGTCACTGTGCTTCCGTTTGTCACATAGGACAGACAGTCAGCCATGTTCAAAATCAGGCTTGAACAGTCCACTGATGGTGCTGGTGCGTGGTGTGAGGACCCAGCTTGTGCATATCCAACCACCCAGATGGCTAGTACACACAGAATCACTGAAAGGTTTAGCTTTGCTGCCATTGTTGTTACTTTTCTTTTTCCTTTTTCACACGCAACAAAAGAACAGAGCACAGAGTGAGAGAGAGGTAGAGAGAGAGTGGGATTCTGTGTTGTGTTCAATTGTGTTCTGTGTGTGTGGTGTTGGAGAATGTGGGGTGACTTTAAATAAGGGGATTGGAGAGTCCTAGGGGTAAAAGAGGTTTCCGGATTCTCTGAGGACTCTAGCTGTGTGTGTAACTGTACCTATGAGAGAGAGAAAAAGAGAGAGAGAGAGAGCTTTTTTCAAAAAGGTGAAAGGGAATTGCAATTTGCCGGTATAGATTCTCAGTTACAATATTGGTGATGTTTTTTAAAATTTTCTTTTGAAATTTAATTATGTGTCTGTTTAATTAAAATATATATTTTTATAGTTCTATTCTATGAAGAAAAATACACATGATAAAATCTTAAAAAATGAATCTAAGAAAATATTATACCTAAATCTTACCCAATTTAATATATTACTCTCTTTTTCCGCTCTATGCTTCAACAACTACTCCTATTTGTTTTCATTTTAAATTTTAGTTATCTTATCAGAATTTAAGCAAAAAATAAAAAAGGTTATCTTATAAGAAAAAAAAGTGACAAGTTTTTTTTTTTTTTTTTTAAGTCCAATTCTCCAATATAAAACACTCAATATACACTAAAAAAAAAAAAAGTACTCCGTATAATATAACTAAAAAAAATACTCAAAATAGTATATAATTTTAGAGACACAATTAATGGTACACTTAATTTTACAATTTGTTAACTTGTTTTGTTAACCTGCATGTCTATGAGTGATAAAAATTTCCTACTCACTATTTGCTTAAGCCCATTACCCACTCACAATCACACAAATAACCAAATTGTGAAATTTAAGTTTCCGATTGTTTCCTGTAAAATATTAACCAAATTGTGAAATTTAAGCTCCCACTATTTTGCTATAAAATATTTTCAGGTTTTTGGTAATAACATGAGAAAATTCTTATGCACAAATTACAAAAACCGGTAGCTCAACCATCGAAGTCATTGGTCCAATCCATTGGCTCCGACTGCCAAATTACTGATATCAGCCACCTCACTACTGACATAGCCACTAGATTGGAAGGGAAAATTCTTAGGTAATCTCGCAGTATAGTGAAATGATGTTCTCTCCTCTCACATTCATGATGGATCCCACCATGAATTTAATAAGCAGACCCCACCATGAATGTGAGAGGAGGAAACATCATTCTCCGTGCTCTGGGAGTACCTAAGAATTACTCGATTGGAAGAAGCGATATTGTGTATTTTGTAAAAAAATTTATCAAAATTTTAAAAGTAAAACTTTTTATCACATTTTTCAAAAAAAAAAATTATCAATAAAAAATGTTTTTTATTTTAACTAAAATTTTCAAGGAAACAAATACAATAAAATACTTTAAATATTTTTCAGAAAACACAAATTACAACAAAAGAAACGAAACTAATGAAATTGGTTGTGTTCGCGGACGGCTCAAAATACAGCCCAAAAAGTAGAGGTAGAGCATAAAATGGTAAACAGATTTATTAGGAGATTGACACGTAGACAACACAATAGGTGTGATGAAGACATGATGTATACGTGTTAGATATCACATTCACCAAGATATGAATCCTTTTAGTGTCACGTAAAATGACACAACAAATGTTACAATTTTGTGGCAAATTATAGTTGGTAGAAGGATGTCCCTACATAAACCCACTATCATCCCTCCACCAATCATAATTTACCACATGGATAAGTTGTAGCATTTATTATGTCACTTTATGTGGCACAAGACTTATTCCCGAGGTATATGATGACACTTGCTATGCCATAATTAAAGTTACATTTGAACACTCGCCAAAAAAAAGAAGAAGTTAAATTTGAGTTTGAAGTACACAATGCGCCGACCAGAATCAGATTTGATTTTTGATTTTAAGTTGCCAATATTTTCAAAACTCACTTATTATGTGGAAGGTTGCAATCAATGCGTTTGTTTGGTTGGAGGGATGGAAAAGTGGAAAAATAAAAAAAAAAGATTAAATTCCTTTCTTTTTATTTGGTTAGAAGTAAAAAAGTAAAGAGAAATAAAAAATGAATATGCATAAATTTATTTATATACCCTTGTTAAAAAATGATACCCAATTAAAATAAAAAAGTGACAAACAACCCAAAAAAAAAAAAAAAGCAATCATCAAATTATGTCCTTATTAAATAAAACAAAAAAGTTACACATTTATTTAGCAGAAAAATGGTGTATGTGCAAATGGATGAAGGAAAAAAAAGAAGTAAAAAAAACCAATTGGACAAAAAAAAAAACAAAAAAAGGCTATTGACGTGGACGAAGCCCTTGTGCACTTGCACATGAGCATTTTCGTCCATTAAGCAGCTTTGTTTTCTCCCTTCAGTTTTCTCCTCATTTTAGGGAGAAAACATTTTGGTAGGACTGGGGAGAAAACAACCAGGCCCTACCATTTATTTTCATTTCTTCTCACCCAACCAAACACACTCTAAAAAAGTTTTCCTTCCCATTTTCTCTCCAAAGTTTTTTATTCAACATATTTTACCTCCAAACAAACACACCCTGAGGAAAGGGATGACTATACCTATTTGAATTCCCTATTCAATTATATATTTGGAGTACCAAAATATCTCATTTTATTTACACAATATGTTATTAAAAAAAAAAAAAAAAGAAGAAGAACATTTAGATAAAGATTATCTCATATCTTTAATTTAACATTTAATAAACTCTTTCTTCAAAAAAATAAATAATATAATCAAATTAATCTAACTAACTCAACTCAAGCCATAGTTAGTTAGACTAGCCTCTAATCACGCGCCTACGCGCATGCTTAGAGGCTCTTCTATTGTTTGGGTGAGGGTTAATTTGGAGCATTTATTATAATTTGGGTTAATGACTTGATTCAACCTCAAAGTCATTTGCCATTATAGTTGGATAGGTAGGAGGGAGACCTAAATTTAATATTATAAAAATTAAGTTAGGATCTTTGTCTAGATTGACATACAACTAACATGTCAAAAACTATGGATTTTCTTAAAATAATAAGATTCCAAGCAATGAAGAATGTTTAAAGGTACAAAACTTAATCTCACCACTGACTTCTTGCATAGCCCTATGCTCAACTGGTATATTGCGTGCCGAGTTACGAATATGTGTAAGCCAACGATTTTGTCCAACCTCGTGATTAGGTGGTATTAGTGATGAGTTTGTTGATGTTGAATTAGAATGCACAACATCTTCTTCATTTAAATTTGTTGGGCTTCCCACTAAAATGATAAGAAACTATTAATGCTATTTAGAACAAGAAAAATTTGGTAATTTCTTTGAGGGAAACTAGGCCTCCAGAATTAGCGAAAGAGAGTGGAAGAAAGGGAGGAAGAAGAACAGAGTTAGGAAAAGAAAGGGAAGTACAAGTTTATTCCTTAGATGCCTTATACAATCCACTCACTAATCTTATATAAAATTGGTTCCTCCAAACCTCTCACAAACTGACTAACTAACTCAATAACTAATTCAACAATTAATCTCAATAACTACCCTAATTGATTCCAGCTCAGCATAGCATAACTACCCTAACTGACTCCAACTCAACATAGCTCAGCATAACCACCAACTCAGCAAAGCTCATAGCTCCAGCGCTGCACCTCCTCAGCACTTGCCTCAGCACTTACTCACCTATGCAGCACTTGCACACTGCAACACCTTACACCCAACATAGCTCAGCGCCTATCATAAAATGTGATCACCATCTAAAGTTTGTTGTCTTTGTCTTGAGTAATTGGCATGACATCTTGCCAATTGAATATTTTTGCTTTCATTGTCTTCTCATTGTATTCTCAGGCAAGCATAATATCTCTATCATTCTTGACGATGTTCTATGTCATTGGTATTCACCATCACTGTATTTTGCAAACTCACTTCTTCATAAAATTAAATTAAATTTATAGTGGTTGTTGCACATACATACACAATAATCAATAGATTTTTCCTTGTCACACATAGGGTGTATTAAAACCTCAATAAAGTAAACTAATTTTGAACAAATTAATCACATGTAAGAATTATAATAATATGTGTAATTGTAATAAATTTTTAGTAAAATAGGAGATAAGTTTTTGAAATTTAGATATATACTAGTATGTTAAAAAAAAGAGCATTTAGATAAAGATTATCTCATATCTTTAATTTAACATTTAATAAACTCTTTCTCCAAAAAAATAAATAATATAATCAACTTAATTTGACTGATTCAACTCGAGCCATGGTTAGTTAGATAAACAAGGGGAAGAGGTTCTTATCACATGGCTCACTAAATTTTTTTTTTAAAACATATTGATTGATTTAAATCTAGTACTAAAATCACTTTTTTGTTCACTAATAACAACTCAAAATAATCTACTACTTATTTTATTTTTGTATGGTGAATAACCTACCACTTATGATTTGTTGCGAAAGTGTTATAAAAATATTGTGGACATGGCGTTTCTCTTATAAAAATAGTTTACTTTAGATGGAAATCTATTAACAAAATATCAAAGTAGCGTATTTAGGGTAGTATACTCTAGGTAATTACCTAATTTTTTATAAAAAAATAAAATAAATATTATTTCATAAAAAATTCTAATACCCTAAATTTTAATAATTTTAAAATAAGATCTATAATATTTAAATTAATCATTGTCATCATCTATCATAATTGTATGTTTTAATATGGTGAAACTTATGTCCTTTTTACAGAGGGCTTACTTTGAGCGACTTAGCATATGTATTACATTTCCTAAATTTAATGTGCTTTTGCCTCATTCTTCATGAATTTTTAAGATAGTTTTGATAAATTAGTTAGTGACCCATGCAATGCATGCAAAAGTTCAATTAAATATGATATTTTCTCTACTTTTTTTTTATTTTCTAAATGACAAAGTTGATCTTTATGGTAGTGATTAATAGGAATTTATTATGATTGTTTTTGTATACGAAACTATCTATTATACATTTGAAAAAGATATGATGTGATAAGATTTTAATATAGGACAATCATTGTTCTCAACAAAAAAAAAAAAAAATATATATATATATATATATATATAATAATAATATAGAATAATAGAATATAAATATAGGAGGTGAAGTTTACAGTGTCTTTGTGTTAAAATTTCAATATAAAATTGTGGGGGAGCAAAAACTTGAGCCTTTGCATTGGGCTTAAGTCCCACACTTTAATAATAATACGTCCAAGGAGAAGAAATCATGAGGGAGCCCCGTAACTGATAATAGAGCGTATAAATGTCCAAGGGTGTTGGTCCGAGAGGGTCATCCTCCTCGGATCTGACATATGTCAGTGAAGTGAGCTTCGTCTTACCCTAGTCCACCTTCCAGGAAGCTCCAGCGATGAAGATAGACTACAAATGTACAGGGAAGGGATAAGAACACAGAAATATCTAAGGAAAAAGCTGCTACCACCGCATTAAATGCATCACAGCAGCTTTCCTGGCCGCATTAATGTGGAGAAGACCTCTGAACAGTGTTTTCAACCACTTTTACTCCCAGAAAATCAAAAAGCTGTGGGAAGGGAAATAGAAACTCAAGTACGAAACTAGATAGTAGACAAGTGGACGATGGGATTGAATAAAGGAGAACTATATAATGGAGTAAAGCCTCCAGAAGAGGGGGATCGAAAGATATTAAGGAAAAACATTGAGGAATAATCACTGTAGCATTAGGAAGAACACCATCAGAAATAACCACTTCATCCACAAACTTACTCCTCGGACACCACCTGAAATAACCAATTTACCCAAAAATTTACTCCTCGGACTTGAGTTTATCATTTGATTATGTGTTTTATTCTCCTCGGACAAACTCTTAACTTCCATTAATTGTTGTAAAACTCATCACCAGCCCAATTCTTTCACCCACTCTCTTACAAATTTATTGTACTGGGCTTATTGGGCCCATATCCTATTCTATCTGGGTTTGGGCTACGATTTGTGACCCTACGAAAATATTTAGCAATAAACTTAAAAGTTATTATAGTTTTTAGTAAAGTTTACAGTGTTTCTTTGTGTTAAAATTTCATTTCCTATTCCTTTTGTGTGTGTGTGTGTGTGTTTTTTTTTTAAGTGTGAACTATTTAGCATATTTGGAAATTGCTTCAAAATTAAAAAGATCGTAACCTCTAGTGCCCAAAAAGAAGAAGAAAATGGTCATACCGTCTATCTCAAAACAAATATGTCACACCTAAAAATATAGTGTAAATAAGATAACAGAATGATCAATTGATCATCATCACCTTCATGTAAGATAAAATATAAACTCCATTAGAGCAATTGCATCAGTTGATGCAAAATTGTGCAAAATGGAAAAAATGTGCTCATTTTACACATTTTTAATAAAAAAAAAATACCTACATCAGTGGGTGTAAAATTGTGCATTTATGCATAATTGCTATATATGCACAGTTAGTGTAGTACTTATATTTATTACTTTATTAGTTTTTTCTCTCTCCTTCTCTCTGTCTCTCTAGTTGCTCTCACTCTCACCTCACTTTCACTGCCGCCGATCATTAGAGAACGCCACACCATGCATCAACAGAGAACACCACATCAACAAATTTCTTCCAAAATCAAGTAAAACAAGAAATTAGTATTACACAGGATTTGTTTGGTTGCCGAGAAAAACACAGAGAAAACAAGAAATAAATAAAATTAACCAAACACAGAGAAAATCAACAGATTTTTGGTTGCCGATCGCCTTTCCTTCTATTTCTACTCTTTTCCACCACTTTCTCACCAACCAAACAAGAAATAAAGAAAATTAACAACAAAAAAGGCTTGAAGGACCTAGATCTTCAGTGTTAAGACGAGCATAAGAAGTCCGATCCAAGAAGCAAGCCATTTCGATCACCGGACTACCAAAACTGGACACCGACGAAAACAACGAAGCTCACACGCCGACGAAAACAACAACTACTTTTCTTTGCGTGTTGGGTCTAGGTCTATGAGAGAGTGTTGGTCAGTGAGAGAAAGGGGCAGTAAGGGAGAGTAATAAAAAATTGTAAAAAAATAAATATTTTATTGAATAAATCTGTAGAATAGATAAACTAATATAGATGTTTTGTAAAAATTGGTGTGTAAAATAAAAAATGTAGTTTTTTTTGTACAAAATAGAAAGAAAATTTACATCAACTAATGCAGTTGCTCTTACCTCCATACAAATTACAATATTTGTATTTTGACTTTTGATAACACCATTCGACTGGCCAGGAATAGTGGAATGTTGGAAAAAGCTTGGGTCCATTATAGACCAGTGCTCTACACACTAAACTCGTCAAAATCATAAGATCATTGTCTTGATGGGTTTAATGCATAGGAGTGATAATGACCTTATCAAAAAAAAAAAAAAAAAAAAGATTAATAATGACTCCAACTACTAAGTCCAATCTTACATAGACAATAATTTTTATAATTTTTTTATAATTAATAAGTTGATAAGTTCTTTGCCTTTTTGGATCCTATTTCAATTTATTAATATTTTTGTTAGCACCTCTGTGTTTATTTTATTGACCTGGGATTGGAAAGTTAAAAAGAAAACCCGGTTTCACTTTTTTACTTGTTTACCTTTTGTGAGAGAGAGAGAGAGAGAGAGAGAGAGAGAGAGAGAGAGAGAGAGAGAGAGAGAGAGAGAGAGAGAGAGAGAGAATTGATAACGAAACAAGATCGGATCGAGAAAGGTGAAATCAAATCAGTGCGAATTTGGGGATTTCGAAGGACGTAATGCTTTGCTAAAATTGCGTAGATGGCAACTGTTGAAGTTTGTGGAAACGTGTTTGACTGGTGGTCATGACTCGTATCCAATCTTATTTTTATCTCTCTCACCACTTTGTGAAGTGGCAAACGGAGCAAGCCGGGTCCACACCATGCGGACACCAATGTCCCACACCTATTCGGTGCACTTATCATTTTCTCCAACCAAAAAAAAGAAAAGAAAAAAGTAATACTAGTATCAAAATTAGACCCACATTTTGTGGCGTGAACGTTAGAGTTATTGCCTAAACATGACACGTTTATTTCATCACTTGTGTGTGTTTTTATCGTTCCATTAAAATAAGTTACGATAAAAATTGTGGTTATAGCATTTTTTTTTTTTTGGGTCCATTGATTTTAATTGTTCTTCATAGGTTTTAGGTGATTTTTATACTCCCTCTTTGCAAAGTTTGAGCCAAGTTTGAGTACTCACGCCTTGGCTTATCAAAGTAAAAATAATTTTGGAGAGATAACCAATTGCACATCAGTTTTATAATTTGATGACTTGCACAATTGAGTTGTTGACAATTTCTCACATATGCGACTCACCACTTTATGTTGTCAACTCACAATTCGTAAGTTGTGAATTAGATATGAAAATTATTGTGCCCATAAGAAAAATTAATTGAACACTAAAATAAATAAAAAAAGAGCAATGCTCCATAGTTTATACACACCAAAAAAAAAAAAAAAAATCTCTTTATGATGGTAGATTTTATGAGTATAGGGAGAAGAGAGAGAATATAAAGTTTACATAATTCGGCCTAATGACCTATGTCCACAAAGAGAAAGGCTTGACGACTATATCTTTACTATAATCTCAATTCACAGTTACAATGAACTCTAAGTAGAGTTTATATAGGAAAAGAGAGCTTAGATTAGGCATACGAGGGATGGAGCTAGGGCCCAGACCCCCTAACATTAAGAAATAAAAAGGGTATATTCTCTACAATTTTATAATTGGCCCCATGCTTTATAGTTTTACATTGATTTCATTGTAAAAGCATTTGCATAAGTTGTTGTAAAATAGCATAATGCCAATATTTGCCCAATTAACCCCAAAGTGCACCCGCAGCAGTGTATGTATCTTTCTGCAAAAATACATTTGTACTATGGTAATTATATAAATTTACATAGTTACTGTAACTATGCAAATGAATATTTTAGTAATTTTTTAAATTGAGGGCAATGGTTTTTGGTTAAGGAAGAGAGAGATGTAATTTAGGATAATAATAAAAAATTAATAAGAAAATAGTATTTTAATAAAATGTGGTGTAAAATAAATAATCTAATGTAGGGTTTTTTTTAAAAGTAAATGTATGTATATATATATATATATATATATATAAATCTTATGCTAAAATAAACAAGAAATGTGAATACTCTAATGTAGTAAAAAACAGTAGTGTTTTTGTGTTTTTATCTTGGTAGTAAATGATTGCATTGTTATGTATTAAAAAATAATGATTTTATGTTTTTATTTTTGTTAATACTGAATAAATGCTTATTTAGAATTTTAGAATTTTTATTTATTTATTGCTTATCCTCCGCCCCTAACTCATAAATTTTGACTCCATTCTTAAAGCATACATAAGCTTACAAAACAATTGGGCTTTGTAAAATTTCTGATGGTTGAAAAAGAGATTTGGAATTCAATCACAGACTATACCAAAAACTGATTAATATTTTGATCTGATAATAAATATTTATTATTGAGAGCGATTCATAGGTTAAAATTCTATTAAAAAAATAAATATAAAATTTAATGCCCTCTCTGACAAGTTTCATTTTCTATTCATTATTCTCCTGGCACTCTCTCTTTAGAGCTCAACAACAGTCAACAGTTGTTTGCCGGATGGGTTTTGAAGATAAAAGCTGGCTCTAACGACAAGTCGTGATCTTAGCCACCTGTCATGGAGCGTGATGTAGAGAGAGAGAGAGAGAGTGATGAAAAGTGAATGATGATAAATCCAAAATGGCTCTATGAAAGAAGATGTGGAGTGAGACTAACAACATTGTTCAATACTTCAATGTCCTTAACCCAGTTGTGCGAGTTGCATTTGTTGCTTCTCCAAATTGTTTTTGCCTGCTGTCATGCCCATGACCAAATGTTTCATTTAGGAGCAAATTTAGTTTTGGTAGTAAGTTTCAAGTTAGTTCAATTAGTAAAGTTTTTTATGATTAAATAAGAGATTTAAGGTTCAATCTCTACTTATACCAAAAATTGACTGGTGTCTTGGTCTGATGATAAAGAGTTATCATCAAGAACTGACACCATAAATTGAAACTCTTTAAAAAAAAAAAATTGTTTTGGTTAAAACTTTTAAAGGGCTGATTTGTGAATTTTTATTTTTTGGGGTCAAAAGTTGTGAATTCTTGAAGGGTATTAATTGGGGAGAAGAGAAATTGTTGTCTTATTGAGATTGAGATTGAGAAAGATAGATATGAATCGAAAAATTAACGCGTCTTTCAGGTTGTAATACTATTAAAGATATTGGTTTATGAACTATTTTAAGAAACTTTGTTATGAGAAAAGAAAAATGCAATTAATTATATTGACGGTTTTTTATATTTTTCATGAAAGTTATGTCAAAATTTTCACAAAATAGTTTTTTTTTTTTTTTTTTAAAGCCACAAAATAGTTTATTAACAATTGCCCTAAGGGTCTAATAAAAAAAATAATTGCTCTAAGAGCACTCATTAACATGACTCTTAATAATAGGATTCTGTTAATGGATTGCCTTAGGGCAATTGTTAATAAACCATTTTAGAAAAGTTTTGACATTACTTTCATGAAGAACATAAAAAAGCCATCAAAAAAATTAATTACTTTTTTTCTTTTCCCATAATTTTTTTTTTAAAAAATATTTCATAAACTAATGCTCTTAGGGTGTCCAACAACATTTCTTTATTCCCCTAAAAAACAAACATTTCTTTATTATTATTAAAATACTTATTCTAAATAAAAACTCTAATAAAAATTCACCAACATTTACACATTTTTTTTTATTTAATATGTGCATTGAGCTGACATTCTACTCATTTTAATTAAGGGATCTTGTTAACAATTGGCTTAAATGAGAGCAATTATTTAAAAAATACTTTTAGAAAATTTTTTATGAAAAATGAAAAAAGTAAATGAATTTTTTAATAACTTTTTATATTTTTCATAGAAGTAATATCAAAATTTTTCTAAAATAATTCATTAACAAACATTATAAGAGAACCTGCTAATCAAACCCTTAATTAAGAATTTTATTTTGATAAGTTTAATTAAGAATTTAAAAAAAAACGTAATGTACATTACCACGCACCCTTAATGTATTAGTTACTTTACAAATATTAAGATAAAATAGAATTTATATTTTGTTTAAAAGGAAAAAAAAAAGAAAAAGTGATTCACATAAAAGCCATGAATTAATGACCGCTTATTATGTTGGCATTAATAGATCTGGAAATGAACATGGGATGAACCCAGTTTATCTGTCGCTTCTGGCCCTACACATTCACACTTATCAACAAACTTTATGCAAGAGTTACGGCCCATTTGAAAATTAAAAAGTTGGAATTAACAAATTCTATATCTTGAGGTTCATCAAATCATATGATATGATTGATTCGGCCGTTACATGTTCCTAGGGCCACGCTAAGAAAGAAGCCTATCCATGTGATCGGGGATATGCTTGTACTAATTCTTGTTTGAGTAAACAGCATCTTATTTCAACACCGAAAGAGTGTTTACACACTTCCTGACTTCCTGTCCCCTTTTTTCATGTGGTGGATCCCATCGCATGAGAGTGAACCTAATTAAGTAAATTTTTTTTCTTAAAATATTTGTAGTATATTTATTTTATTTTATTTTTTCTTAAGAGCATTAGGGTATGTATGGTAACTATTTTTTCCCGTTATTTTCTATTTTTAAAAACAATTTTCTATTTTTGAGACTAAAAAACTTGTTTGGCAACCTAAAATAGACAGAAAACAAAAACCGTTCTCAAAACTCAATTTGTGAAGGAAACTGAAAAAATGCAAAAGGCTGTTTTCAGTTTGTAATTTTCAAAAGTCAATGAATAAAGGCATTTAATTTAATGAATCTGTCTCATTTAATGAGTTAGTATTAGAGTTCAAATCCTAGTAACAACATATTTTAATATTTTCTATTTTTTTTTCAAAAAGCTATCTTTTTAATTTCAACTAACCAAACATGTTTTTTATTTCAAAAATACAAAAAAAAATGTTTTTTCTTTATATTCTCAAAAACTTTTTTTTTTTTTTTTTTACAAGATAAAATTCTACTCTAACCTAATCTAAGTGTATATGTGTGTGAAACTTCCTCCTAGAGACTTGAACCCTGGTTTTTGCCTCCCATGACCCACAAACACTTATACTTGTGAGGTGACCATTATACCAAGGGTGTGCAGTAGTCCCAAAAACAAGTTTTTAAAAACAGAAAACAAAAAATGTTACCAAACATAAACTTAGTATTCGGGATGCCAAAAAAAATTATATTTTACACCATAAAAATTTACTTTATCTATTTTACCATCTTATTTTACAACTCACCTAACATCCTATTTTCTATTTTTATATATAACTCAATAAATTAATATTATTCTCATCACAAGCGCTTCGTGCGTGCGATGAGGCTTTAAAAAAAAAAAACCTGTGTGTTTTATTATATATATATATAATTTTTTTGAGAATTTAATTTATAAATGAATAAAGCAATTTAAAAATTAACAGGAGAGTGACCCTATATTTTAGGCAATGCTTTAGTGAAAGTTAGAGTTGTATTTTTACCTGATTGTCCTTTAATTTTGTCTTTACTTAAACATAGGAGTATAGGACCATTTTTTGAACTAAAAATGAGGACCCTAAACAGGAGAAGTCCCTTAAATAGTAGTATAGATAAACTACCTAATAAAATAATATAAACTACTTCTCTCTCTCTCTCTTTCTTCCCAATCTCTTTTTCTCTTCACCCACAACCACAAAAAAAAACCAACCACCACACCCCAACCACAAAAATAACCAAACACCATACACCCATGATCAAAACTAGCCACCTCTACATAATACCCATACATCAACCACATACATAATATCCATACTAGCAACTGCTGCCACCCCCCCCCCCCCCCAACCAGAAATTAATTACTACTACCACAACCACAAAAACAATCACAACCAGCATTAACCAGCATCATCACACAATACCTGTAGGGATGGTAGGCCTAGTAGTATATATTGGGTTGGGGGCCCGATCCGAGGACGCCTAGTAGTTCGAGGATGGGTAAACGTTGTTGTAGAGGTCGGCATTAGTGAATAAAGGAAGGGATCTGGACATGATGGTTCAGGAAGGTGGTCCGAGGAGGAATGCTTCCTCGGATAAGCAAAGCAGAGGTTAGAAAGTGCGGCTTGTCATCTAGAGTGACACTTTAATAGTTTCTATTATTAAGGATGCACGTCATGGAAGCATGGAAGTTATGAAATATCTAAGAGAAAGCTGCTATCGTCGCATTAAATATTCTGCAGCTAACTCTCTGGCCGCATTAATGAGAAAGTGATACCTGAACAATAATTTCAGTCTTATAGCTACTACTAGAGACTTCAAGAAGGTGCTGATGGGATAAGGATTAACACTAACCATCTACTCTACACGTAGAGGGTAGAGATGAAAGAAGGAAGATAGTATAAAAGAGAGAAAAGACCCTGAAAAGAATGGATCGTAGAATTGAGAGAGAAAGACTGTAGCAATAAGAGTTGTACTTGTAATCAACTTCAAAAATTATATACAAGAACTGATCTCCCCGGACTGTGCCGAGGACAACTTTTTTTAGATAAAATCAGTCTATTTTTACTTTATTGTCATTTGAATCTACTATAATTGCTATCCAACTCATTAGAGCCTAGTTTTCTAATTCACTCTCTATAGATTCATTGTTTGGCTCTTTGGACCTAGATACTTTTATCTTTTGGGCTTATGACTCAAATTGCGTCCTTACAATACCCATACTAGAAATTAGATAAAAAAGAAAAGAGAATAGCAACTCACTGTAAAACCACCGCCGTAGCAACTTACTGGGTAAACTGCAAATTATGTTTGAATTTTACACTCTAAAGTTTCAAATTTTGGAATTTTCTATCTGAAGTTTGGAGATGTTTGGATTTTACACTCTGACGTTTTAGAATTTAGATTTTACCCCCTAAAGTTTGGGGGTGTTTGGTTCTAAAACTTTAAGATGTAAAATCCAAACACCTCAAAAACTTTAGAAAGTAAAATTCTGACACCTCTATAATTTAGGAGGTAAAATCTAAATTCTGAAACGTTAGGATGTAAAATCCAAACACTCCAAAACTTTAGAAGGTAAAATCCAAATTCTGAAATTTCAGAATGTAAAATTCAAAAATTCTCAAACTTCAAAGGGTAAATTATTTCAGCTTTAGCACCCTCATCCTTAACTAATAGAATCATGCAATTATTGTCTAATTCATCTTTTTAGCATGATTGCATGGTTTGATACAACTTATTTTTCGTCTTTTTAAAAACATGTGATTTGAAAAGACCATGTCTAAAAAAAAAAATAAAACTTAAAAAATGTAGTTTAACAACATAGTGTTTCAAAGTTCTCTCCATGGTGTTTTAACTTTTATGCTATTTTCATTTTCAAAATTCACATCTAATTAAAAAAAAAAAAGTTTGATAAGTTTCTCTCTAAACTAATCTAGATTTTTTTATTTTATTTAATTTTTACATAATTATGTTTTCCATATTATCAATGAGAAAGAAGCTTCTGGTGGGGGATGGGGTTTTGCTCTTAGGTCTTACCCTTAACAGTTTTTCACTTGAAAGGCAAGAAGAAGTATTGTCCCTCCCCCTCCAGACGTTTGACGAAAATAATAATGACAACAATAATTATAATTGCCTCTTTCTCTACATGGAATAATAAAAAGGCAAGTCAGATATCGGTTTGTTTCTTTAGACGATGACCATGTTTTTTATATAAGACAAATAAGTAAATAGACTATTCTTATAGTATTTTCATATGTTAAAATGAAAGCATATCGAAACATTTTCAACGGTAATAATTAGCTACTATACGATCTCTAAGAATTTTCAAAGTTAGATTCTTACTAAACTAATAGTCGATATTATTACTGTGGAGGGACACACCTCTCTCTTAGAAAGTATTGTCTGCTTTGGGTGAAAACTCTTACGAATTTGCTCAATTTCACATCGGGGAGAAACTCATCCCACCCGCAGCATATAAGCATGAGCTCACATATGGGGCGTACCACTCATGATCATGTGGGGTGTACCACTCAAGGCACCTAAGGACGTAATCACATCTGATTATGTAAAAAAAGACTTATTATATCTTCAAAC
Organism: Quercus wislizeni; assembly: GCA_023055345.1. Taxonomy (NCBI): domain Eukaryota; kingdom Viridiplantae; phylum Streptophyta; class Magnoliopsida; order Fagales; family Fagaceae; genus Quercus; species Quercus wislizeni. The sequence continues at coordinate 15,217,678 of JALGQJ010000005.1, forward strand.
ATTATTTTATCTATTTTACCAATTCATTTAACAATACACTTAACATCCTAGTTTTTATTTTTACATACAACCCAATAAAATAATATAATATAAATTACACAATCACAAAATATAAAAAATTTTGTTTCTCTCTCTTCTCTTCCATCTTTCTTTCCTCTCTTCCTCTTTGTCTCTCTCTCTCCAATAATATATATATATATATATATATATATTTACAACACATGAATAGTAAGTTGTATATTTGAGAACTTTCTATTCTTGATTGCTAAAAAAAAAAAATAGCAATACATACCCAAATAAACTTAATTTTTGGGGTGTTGGTTCGTAAAATAGCAACCGAGGTTTTAAACCCCAATGCTAACCCAAGGACCACAAATTGAATTCCCTTAGCTAAAACATATACGCTACACATAATTAATGTTAGAGAGTGACTGACACCACAAATATGGGCAGAGATCTTATTTTTTTAGCAAATCTGAGAGTGTCAGAAATATTAAAATCTTTTTATCTGCAAGAGACTGATCAAAGCTGGAAGGAGCTTCATGAGTGTTGATACTTTCAAAAGTTCTCCAAATTTAAAATTCAAAAGGGAGAATTGGACCATGCAATGAATTATTAAGCTTTCCTAATGATTATACTAACTTTGCTTCTCTCCAAATGATTAAGACACTTTCGTTTGTGACCCATGCACGCAGCAATGCACCATTCTCTTTCTCCTACTCACTTTGCTATTATATATTACGCCTATGTTTATTTCTTTTGGCTAGGCATGGCTAATCGTCATAATTGTGATTGCTTGGCCTCGTGAAGTCCCATATGTGATTTCAAGTGAGTGGACCCAAAAAATAATTATGTGCTCCCTTCCGTAGTATATTATCATTAGGTCAAAGTGTCAAAAAGAACTGCCAAGCTACCCTTCGGCTTTGGCATCTGGATCCCAAAATTGCCAATGCCATGTGAATTCTCTTACCCGAAAAAACCGATTTTGATTCTTACACATCCACTATTTTAAATTTGTTTTTACATTCATTTTTATGCGTTATAATATGACTATTTTTAAAATGTGATGCATTCTATCACATCGAGTATAAATATATGCATAAAATAGTGAGTGTGAACGAGTGTGAAATAAATATTTTTGTAAGAAAACATGCTTCTCTCTCTCTCTCGTTTGTCAATGATGTGGACTCCTTCACGAATTGAAGCAATTGCCCCGTGTCTCTGGCATTGGAACATGATAATGATTCCATCAGATAGTGGAGCATGGTATGTTATGTCAAGGGGCCCAAACCAATTAAATTAAAAAAACTGTACTCTTTCACTCAAATTATCACTAAAACAAAAGAACCATTAGCTTTTTGCGATAAAAGTGATATTTGTTTAATTGTATTTAGAAAGAGTTTTGAGTTGGTACATCTTTACATTTTATTATTCTATTTTGCATTTATCCTTGTATATATTTTTTAAGTTAACCTAAGAGCACTTGCAACAGTAATGCTAAAAAGTTAAAAAATTTGGTTTCTCAGTTACAGTGCATAGTTAAAGATAGCTGTGCACAGTAACTCAAAGGTATAAAAAAAATATTATTTTATTTTATGTTCGCACTACTAGTTTGAATATTTGTGGTGTTTTTTTTTTGGTAGTGAGATATATTATTTTATTGTAATATTTATATTATTTTATTGTGTTAAAAGTTAAAATAGATCCACTGCTACAGTATGTGAGTAGGTAAAATAGATAAAATAACTTTTTGTAGTATCAAATAGCTAAAAATAAAACTTCACTGCTGTGAATGCTCTAACAATTGATAACTTTGATCGGTTTAAAATTTATTGATTACTTTAATTTTATGAAAACGAAATAAAAAATTTGAAACCTAAAGGGCCAAAATTAAAATAGCTCCGAACTTTAAGAGCCAAATATATATTTTTAATTTTTGTATTTACATATATATTATTACATTTCTAATCATTTTCAATAGCTCAAGTCAATCTATAAAATGAATACCAAACAAATAGATCAGTCGAACAAAACTCCAATTAATAATGCTTACAACTGAGTCATCAAACTTTCTGCATTTTCAAAGTGGGATTTCATTCTCTCCACAAAATCCACAACCACCATAAAGGGAATAAATTATGAATATTTGAAGAATGATTCCCAAACCAATTCCACCAACCAAACAAGAGATCCATGACTTTCTTCAATAACACCCACTAAATCCTGAAAGATCTAAAAACATAACTCCACAAATTACCAGCTACAAAGCAATGTCCCAAGAGATGATCTACTGTCTCACTGCTGCACTGCACTAGCACACAAAACACAATATTACACTAAAGTAAAACCTCTCTTCTTGAGAATGTCACAAGTAAGGGTTTTATTCCAAGCTGTTCTCCATACAAAAATTAAATAAATAAAAAAAAGAAAAAAAAGAAAAAGAAAAAAAGAAACCTTTTTTCGGGGTTTTTTTTTTTTTTGAGAAACAAACACACACACAAGGGAGAGGGAAAGAGATTCTAAATCCTCTTCCAAGGAAAAGAAGCTGCACTACTAATACCATGAAGGAAATATAGAATGAATAAACATCAAAATTGATGCTCCTGTTCAATCTCCAACACAGCCTATCACAATTCTCTCTCCAAGGTATATTTGAGTAAAGAAAATTTAGAAAAGAAGTTGTTTACTTTAATTCCCAATCATTAAAGTCTATAAAATTAAAGATCCCAGCTCCATGCCTTCCCATTTATCTGATCGACCAACCAAATGATATTTGAAGTTTTGAACCCGCCCCACAAAATATTTCTCTATAATATCTTCAATCTGATCATTTGTGTGATGCCTCCCTCCTAAATTAAAAGGCCAAAAAGATAACGAAAAAAGTAAAATTTATCAGGAAAGCAGGGCAACAACCTAATTATCCACACATCAAACGTTTACAAGCATATACATGAATGTTATTATCAAATATTAAGATCAAAGGAAATCAATAACAAAAATGACACAACAAGGAGGCAGCACACCAGCTTATTAACTAAAAACTGTTACTGACCCGATCATTGAAGAAATTTTGCATTTGCCAAAGAGCTAAATTTCATATGGAACCCTATATTATATTATTATGAAGTAAGTTATTGACCAACTTGCAATTGGCAGTCAATGAGCACCTTGCTTTAAGGAATGGCTAGTATCCTCACAAACTCACTTTCATGGTCTTAAGTATTAGAAACACACTTACCCAACATAAATGGATGTAATCAAACTGTACTTAACCAGAAATGATTGAGAAAGATCATCAAGGTTCTCTTGTACAAAAATAACAAATTAGAAAATATTAATACAAATGCGTTGCACAACAGGATATAACACCTCAGCCATCCCTTAAACCTCATCTTCTGGTGTACAGCAGAAATCTAAGCCTCTTATACCATAATTAGAGACCTTATTACTAGCTCAACTAACTGATAAGTGTACTCAACAACAATATTTTCGATAGAATTTTATTCAACTTTGGACTGCATTATAGACGTCAGATCAAGTGTGCTTCAGTTCCTTGTGTATCAATTACAAAAGAAAGGCCAAATATAGAACTCCTAATATTAATTACAAGAATCAGATGAAAGAGAAAAATCCATGATCATACTTGACCAAACATCCGAGGACAATGTTAGCTATATGTGAGGTGATTTGATTAGTTGTCAAGCTAATGGGCGTTGATAACAAATTCAGCCTTAACTGGGTTAGGAGACTGGGAAAGGTTCCAGTTTTTGCCTAAATTTTAGCATTGTGGTCATCCCTGCCAGTGCATTGTTCTGCACAGTTTCATTTCTATTTGGTGTGTCAAAAGTATTTAAGAGAGAGAGAGAGAGAGTGTTCTGTCAGGCTTATTTGCCTTTGGTAACAGTTGGTTTAAGAATTCAGTGTCGGATGTAACACACAAAATTAGATTTGAAGGGAACAAAAGTTAAAAAGATATCCGATTTGATGTGAAGTACAATGTCTGTAACACAACACATGTTCTACACTGTTTCTTGAATTTTCATGGCCAGAGTACTTGAATGTTAAACCAAGAGAACTCCCTCTTAAATGGGGATAAGAGCCTTGGACACAGTTAAAAAGATCTATGGAATACAAAAAAAGCCATGCAAGCACATCGTGCTTTCAACCAACTATGGTGCCACGTATAGACCTTTGATTTTAAAGAAATCTAAGCCTCAATAAGTACTTCCATTATAGGTGTCTAGAGCAATAAAGCCTAAAATCAAAGAGCAAAAAATGACCTTACTAGCATTCATCCAATAATTAAGAAAGAATATCACCATATTTTACATTCCAAAAAAATAAAAAGATTGGAATTTTGGTATTTACAAATAAAAAAATGATTTAAAGAAGGTCAAACTTACTGTGAGTTAGAGCTGGATCTCTTTTGTACGAATGACACAATGACAGTTACATCGTCGAGCTTACCACCAGTATATCCCACATACCCTGCTGCATGGGCTGCATCTGCAAATGGAGTCCTTACACATGCTAACCGCCCTACTTCTTGAGCTCTCATGGCCAAGTACTCTGCTATATCCTGAGCCACAAAAACAGGCATCTTAGAAACCGCTGCAAAGTTGTTAATAATTAAGGCCTAAAATATAGTCAGGTTAGCTGAATCTTAGTTTCCACTTAAGAGATAATTTTGGATGGCCAATGGTCAAGGAGGGCACTGTTTGACATCTATAAAATGAAATTGCTGCAAATAGGGACACATCCAGTATAAGAACCAAAAAGGGAACAGCAATGGTGTGCTTTCATTCATATTTGATTGCTACATGCACTACAGGCCATTTGCAATAACATGTTATCTATGGCTTGATGAAACTAATGTCAATCAATTCTCTCTCTCTCTCTCTCTCTCTTTAAAAGAATTTTAAATTAGCATTGGATATTTTTGAAAATGCAGACCTGAGGTTTCAAACTGGCTTGCAATGAGTTGGATACAGCTGAAGCTATCTCTTTCTCATATAAGTTGTCAAAAAGGCCGTCAGTTGCAGTGACAATTACATCTCCTTCATCCAGATCTATTTTGTAACCCTGAAACAGACACGTTTATACTAAAACTCCTTCACAAAAATCAACTGTGTATCCCTGAAACATAAACAATATTTAGCAGAATTTTGTGCCCTTCTTCTTGTGCTTGAACATGGACAAATACAACAGACCAATTTTCAAATAGAGTTGGGATATAAAGTGACGAAATGGTGTTCTTATCATTTTAACTAGTAACAGATTTCTAAAAACATTGTGCCTATACAATTTAGAAGACTTGGTTGGAATACTAATGACTTTGATCCAATGTACCTCTATGAATTCTGTGGGATCGACATCTCTCTCAATCTGTAATGGAAAATTGAATCCGTGAACCATTGCAGATGATCTGTTAAAGACAGCACCATTTCTTATTGCTATAAATCCTGAGTCTCCAATATTGGCCACGTGGAGAACCTATAAATTGAAATTGTAATAGTTGATGTACAGCCTTGCAAGAAAATGTTCGTGAAGCATCATATTGTAAGAGTTTATAACTGTCCAGCACTGAAAGAAGGAAAGAAATGCCCAGTATCTGTTAGATAAAGTCTACTTTCTCAACAACCCACAACTTTCCATACTCATACTAACAAACAAACCAATACCTTGATGGCTAGACAGACAAAACAATGACACCCTATTTAGATTTGCTTGTGTTAACTAATTTTGGTACAATCAGGTTTGATTAAAAAAAAAAAAAAAAACTTCAAAACTCCACTTGAAGGTTTAGATCCAGTACATGAGAAAAATGGTTTGCACAACTTCAGTATTTGCTGGTTCAGATTGTATGTAGAATGATCCAGTAGCAACTTTTGTGAGCAAGAGGCACAAAACCTTCAGATCTATAATAGAGCAGCTCCAAAAGTCTCTTGGATGTGTATTAGGGTCTGTTTAAATACCCTTAGGCCGTTAACACAAAACCCTAATTACTTAATGGTTTGACAGGCAATTTTAAGTTTCAGTAATCATGATATTCTATTGGTCAAGATGTAGCTTGATCTGTTGAATTCTTGACCTCTTAATTGGTTGAGTAGGTGTCAAGCAACATAGTTTAGCATAGTAACTTCCAGCACCTAGGCAGCAATCTTAATAGCACTTTGACATTCTAAAGTACTAACTAAAACATTTTTGTTCATGGTTTGTCAATCTAAAATCTCAAAACCTAACCAAATCATTTTCTTTAGAAAATGAACTAGTTAGGGAATTTATGCTATGTGGATGCATAAACTTCCCATAAAATTTCAATTATTATTTTGGTACTTTACCCTTCCATCTTCAACCTCTTTCCTTCACTTCTCTCTAAACAAATATTCTTTATCTTATAGTTATTATAGGTTTGTGATATTAAACGGTATTCAGCCTTTTTTTTTTTTGGGGGGGGGTGGGGGGATGATGAGTAAAATCATCCTATTCTTCTCATTCTTCTTTTTCTTTCAAGTCTTCTTTTTGTGGTTAGGATCTTTTATTCATTGTTCCTCTTTCTTTTTTTGAATGAACTCATTTAAACCCTGTAAGTCGTCCAAGTCAAATTGCCTCAGAAACAAATCTGACAGCACAAGGCTGACTCTACACCTACTGATATTAGCAGCTGTTAACATGCTTACAATAACATCTAAAGATTTTTTTTTTACCATCCCTTAACATGCAGCATGCATGATCCTTCAGGTTTCAATCTGCTAAAGCAGCCAAGAGTTTATGGCTGATATGTAAATAGCATCTCAAGAGAATGAATTTCTGTATTGGTTTCAACTGCACTTTTCAAAGCTGCATTTTGCTTGTGATTAAAGGTCATCTGCTATATTTTAAACTGATAAAAACCAAACTATAGGTCACAAGAATTATTCCTGTTAGGGTAGTCCAAACATTTCCCAAAATCAGAATCTTGACTCTAGAGGTATTGAAAGGCAGTTTCTTTGGTTAGGTTGGGCGTAGCAATCCAAAAGCTAGGGGTTTTATCACCTTTTTTTTTTTTTTTTTCCTTATTATTATTATTTTTTTGCACTAATTTTCAGTTTGTCTGATCTGGTTTTGTTCTTGGGTAGTTCAAAACCTTCTGACACCTACCTCCATTTGATTTTATTGGAATGTTATTTCACAATATGTTGGAAATTTTTTTTACGTTTGACAGAGAGTTCTTTAGTTTGGACCTTGGGATACCATAATTTCGGTCATTTTCTCAGCTCTTTACATGTAAGTCCATTTTCAAACAACTTGAACCTTAATTTGATGGTTCCTAAAAATAACATTTTGCTCTAGAAGCAGAACCATTTCTTCCTAGAGATGTAAAAGCATTACTAGGTGAGAGGGCTTGTAGGAAGCATAAACTTCTCCTGAGTTTTGTCAACCAACTTTTCTGAACTTTTGTTCATAATTGCTCTTTCACGTTTTGAACACCTTTTCTGTTTGTGTTTCTTTTAATAAATTTTTATTAGTTATAAAGAAAAAAGTTGTATTACTGAATTCAATTCCATTTAAGCTGATAATCAAATTTATTATTTTCTCACCTAAGGAGAGGATCACTAATGAGATTTAATGAGCATACTTGTGTTTAGATCCTCAAACAGGTAAAAAATAGCAAAAAACATCTAAATCTATTGATACTAACCACAATACGGGAATATATTAAGTCTTAAGTATGGGAAATATATACCTGACCATCAAAGTAAGCAACCAAAACAGTAGATGATCCAGGAGATTGTGATTCTGCAGCACTTCTTGTAAGAACTTCTTCTGGTTTGGTCATTGGAACACTTTTGGAGTCTAACACTATCTTTTCACAGTTCTCCAAGAGCTCTTGGGCATACTGTCCGGCATTAATCCCTGACGAATAAGGCCGAAGCATAACATAAATAAGTCAACTCTGATATTGCATGATTTGATATGATAGATGCTTTATGCAAAACGTACATATAATGAAAATGATACCTTCCAGTGACCACTGACCAACTCCATCAGCTACACCTAGCCAGTTCTGGCCAGCAACAAAATAAGCATCCTCTCCACCTGTCAATGCCTGGTCATTATTATTTTTCGAATTACTGATCCTTAATATTCAAATTTAAGCCAAACATCAAATAAAAAAAATATTAAAGTAATCCAAAATTTTATTTTGACTCTTAAAATGGAAGGACACTAACACTCAAATTCAAGAAGATTACATTCAATGTTTAGGCAAAATAAGCCTTTCTAAAAGTCAAATCAACCCAAAAGCTCAACTATAATGCCTTCACATGTAAAACCTTCAAAAAATTTAATTACTTGGTTTGAGTATTTCAATGTAACATTTGATAGCTTGACTAAAACAATGGTTGATAGAAGAGACAGAAAGTACGAGGGATGGAGGGGGAAGGGAAATGAGGAAGGAGGAAGAGGAGTCCAAAAGGGAGAAAGGGAAGGAGAGCCACCTCTTGTTGTCAACTTGCTGATTTCATCCTCTGTTCTACATTGGAATACAGGGAAAATTTGTAAAGTTGTGTAAGGAATGAAAGAAGAGTTTCAATCCATCAATTTTGGGTGGATTGGATATGGTGAGTTAGGAAGGGTTTTGGTCCTCCCTCTAAATGTCAAATGCACATGTCAAAAGTTTGTGCCCCCAGGGGGAGGAGGAATGGGAGTTTTGAACGAGTAATTTCTGCTTAATTGTAAAACATGTTATCTATCTATCTATCTATGCATACTATACTATACTATACTATACTATACCACATTTACTAAAGATTAAATAACCATTTACTGAAGGAACAAGTCATAATACAAGGAAATTAAGAACATACCTTAGAGGGATGTGGCAATAAAGCAGCACCAGAATATAGGATAAGTCCTGCCGTGGAAATTTGCTCCCTGAGTGTATATACAATGAACAAACATGAGGAGCAGAATAGTACATAACTCCTTCTGAGTAAATTGTCTGGAACTCCGGATACTTGCTCACCATGGTCTTCCCTTCAAAGGTCTCAGCTTTTTCTATAGAGGGTGAGCAATACTATGTCATAAGAGCAACTACTTCGTGTACATATATCATAATTATATATACACAAAACTTGTGATTTTAAATGTGATATAGTACCCACTTGTGCCATCTGTTACTTTATTTTGTTAAATTTCAAGGACTTGTAAAACAGAGAATTTAAGAAAAAAAACCAGAAAAAAAAGGGGAAAATTAAATAGAAAAAAGTGAGGAAAAATAAAAGATTTGGGTGGGAAAGAAGGTGCTGGTATGGTTTAACAAGTCCTCCTTTATAAGAAATTTAGAGATTGAGAAACAAAGAGAGGAAATCAGTTTTGGCTTATGACAATGACATGAAACACCCACGTATAGTGGGTTTAGTTGGGGGCTGGCAAGAATTCATATTTTGGTCTCCTTGGGTGAAGCAATGGTGGTTGGATTCAGTGGTTTGAAAGAATTGCAGAATGGCTTGAACAACAACCAAGGCAAGCCCTCCATTTCAACTTCTTTCATGGCTGTTGTCTTGGGTGGCCAAGCAATTACGTAGCATCAATAAATTTGCAAATATAGGATTTTTTTTTTTTTATCCTGTGATTCAGTTCATGGCCATAGAGAAAATGTGGGAAAGGAAAGAAGGTGAAATGAATAATTGCAATTTTCAGCGTTTGTCATGTGGAAATTGAGTTGATATCTGTAAAACCAATTAGCCTATTTTGATGGAAAATGATGGAAACATTTCAAGGGTATTTTTCCCCCCTTTCATTGATGGGCAATTTTTTATACTTTTATTTTTTTTTTTTTTTTCCTTCACTTCTTCACTTAAATTTTTTTTTTTTCATAATTGGAGTGCAAATAGTATATGGAATGGTGGTAAAATGTTTAATGACATGTTATAATTATTTTCCTAAAAGATGCTTAACATTTTGGCTTTTTTAATTTGATCTTGACCACAAGGGGGTTTAGTGTTACAAACTAAATTCTAGGGGGTCATTTTTTCAGCCTAACCACAGGGGGTAAGGTCTGCTTTCCCATATTATAAAACACGTATTTCAGCACAACTTTATAGGTCAATATTTATACTTGGCTATAAAGCCAAAAATTTCCAGGATAAAATAGTAATAAGGCATCATTTAAGAAGTATGCAGGCCATTGCTGGCCTTTCCTAAAAGATGTTTTGTACCATTAATGCAATCACATATTAAAAAAAATATATATATATATATATATAGAGTTTTGCCTACATCAATACAGGGAACCTATAACATATATATGATTCTTCATATACATAAAGCATTACAATCCAAACCAGGATTAGGTATAAAGCAGAGGCAGATGTTATACTGTAAAACTAGGGGCAGCATTTTCTACTATAGTTAACTCTATCAAACTCCAGATGGCTTGTAGTAAATAAAGTCATCCAGAACACACATTTGCACCAAAATGTAGAAAATTACATGTGGGAAGGGAAGAGAGAGTCAGAAAGTAGCATACCCATTCAAAGCACTCTCAATTGAAAGCAATTCTACAGCTTTGGGATTTGTTGATTGAGCAACATTGCTTCCATGTGCATCACATACAGTGAATTCTTCCTTTGAATACAAGGAATGCGCACTGTCATCTAACTACATATGACAAAAATACAGAATTGCTTGAGTTTGCAAACTACCTAATGAGCAAATTGCCAATCATAGCAAAATATTGTATGAAGCAAACATTCAGATAATATATGCTCAAAGCCAGATGCAGAACTAAATGAAATACCAAATAATTATAATTTAAAAAAAAAAAAAAAAAAACTCATTGTAGAAAGTATTGTGCAATTAGGAGGAAATGGGAATCTTATTAAATATGGATATGGATACAATACAAAACTAATATGTCAATACATCTTTTGGAAATGAATACATGATACTGCATGATATTTACAAGATATTATGTTTTATAAAAAAGTATTCAGATATTTAAAAGGAAAAAAAAAATTTAAATAGCATGACTGAATGTCTTTGGAGAAGAGGTGAAAGAAGATTAGAATGAGCAGCTAACTGAGCCAAGTCTTAAAAAAAAAAAAAAAACTGTTTTTGACATCCTTTGATAAAAATCATCTCTTTCTTCTTTGTTTTTTCGTACTGATTTTATTTCAAAAGACTATAATAATTAAATTTAAACTCCTATGGTCATAATTTTTCATTTTTAAAATTGTTTTTTATAACAGTCAGATTTTTTTTTTTTGGTATGAATATTAAAATTTAATCTCGAATATATCCTAAATGTATCTATGTTGTATCTAGCAAGTATATAAATCATGTATCCTAAACAAAATTAAAAATTTTTATTCAAGGATAAATTTGAGTTGTATCAAATACAAAATCAAGAATACTGTAGTATCATATCTGATGCAGATACAATATTGCCTCCCCAAATGATAGATATTTCCATTCTACCTTTGTTTTGTACTGAAATTTTCAATATATAACATCTCTACAAACCCCAAATGAAATTTCTCATTCGGCAGCAGGGGGAGACGAATACTCTATTCTGACTGCTCAAGAATTTCTTAAAGTTCTTTGTCCTTAAATTTACAAGCATATCAGTTGATATATGGTCATAATACTATCTAACCCTCTATAATTTCACTATCTATCATCTTCTACAAGCATAATAACAAGAGTAAGGATTTATTGAACTACAAATAATCAACACCACACAAACCAAGAATAAAGCTCACTACTCTACATATAAAAAAGGTAAAGGACTTACCACTGTTGAGCTTCCAATTTCATCTGCATTAACATATTCGTCCTCTGGATTATGGCTTATCTCTTCATTGAGAACTGGTTCGGCCTCTAATGAAGTGGCCACAGGCATCATCACCTGCTGGTAAATACTTCTAATTTAACAACAAGAAATTTACTGATGCTTCACTTGACAAGTTTGTCAACTAATCATAAATATTTTTATTTATAATGGCAGATAGAAGGCACGCTCATTTTCTCTTTCTTGATAAATAATAGAGGCTACACGTTATTATCAGCATATGTAAACTGTTATACTCATATTTTTCATAGTCATCAGAATTTTGGTTCCTTTTGCTCCATTCACAAAATCTTTAAGAGCTATTAACCCTTTTCACCTTCCTAGTTTGAACTAAGTTTTTATTTGATCCATTGTCTTAAAATTGCAACTTTGTCTTCTAATTGTTGCAAAGTTAACAAGCCACATATTACCCATACTTTATGTTATATTACAAGACTTATGACATTTTCTTAATACAACAGAAAAAAAACGAATTTTGGGTCAAACTGAAGGGTTAAAAGTACAATTACTTTCTTTTAATCACTATTAATTCACATTTAATGTTATCTCTCCTACTTCAGATCAGAAAACAATATGCTACAGAACCTAATAACTAAACCATATCTAGTAATGCAGTCAAAATACATACAAACAGAGTAAACAATATAAAGCATAACTAGATGGACTAGTTTGTAGTGCTTAGCTCCAAGTACTAAGGGGGAATATTGACAGCTTAAGAGATACTGGAAAGTGCTATCGCTTCTTCACTTAGAAGTGACAGTGAAAGGAGGAAAGGATTATTGAGATATCATAAAGTTTCACTTGCTAGATTTTTTCACTAAACCTTTATCAATGGCCCCCCGTTTTTTTTTTTTTTTAATTCCCCCTTAGAACCCACAATCTATAAGAACATTTCTAAGAAAGTATATAAATTAAACGAACCCCCAAGATTGCACAAGTTTTTCAATATGTCCCCAATTTTTCAATAATATATAACAACTCTACAAATCCCAAATGAAATTTCTGGTTCTGCCAGTGGAGGAGAGGAATACTATATACTAACTACTCAAATTTATAAGCAGATCAGTTAATTGATGGTCATAATACCATTTACCCCATTTGAATTTCTATCATCTTCTTCAAGTATAATAGCAAGAATAAGAATGTATTGTGCTGTTAATAATCAACTAGACACAAACCAAGACTAATGGCTGCTCACTACTTATAAGAAAAGTATATAGGGACTTACCACTGTTGATCTTTCAATTTCATCTGCATTAGCAGATTCATCCTTTGGATTATGGCTTATCTCCTTATCGAGAACTGGTTTGGCCTCTAATGAAGTGGACACATCCATCATCTCTTGAGTGACATTGCCTTCATTACTTTTTTCATCAGTCATGTAAGTCATCATTGTATTTGTATCCACACTATGACCCTCATCAGCATTCACCATGTTACTTGTTTCAGAAGCATAACTACTGGATACTTGATCAACCGTAGACTCGGATTCAGAAGATTGCAATTGGATTCTAGTTTCACCAGAAATCTTCTCTCCTGAAACTTCCTCACAAGGAGTACTAACCTTTCCAAAATCTGAAACCACATCCAGAACCAAAGAAATACTGGATGTATCAACTTCATTCTTAGAACTCATGACATATTTACCATCTTCAATAGAATCCTTCTGTATATGCATACTGGTTCCTAAATCCTGAATAACACTGGCAGAGGAATCAGTTATTTTGGTATGTAATACGACTGCTGCTTTTACCACACTGCTATCAGTGTCAGTATTAGTAATCTCTCTGCTTATAGACATTTGATCATCCACTTCAGTTGGGTAACTTGTTTGTTCTCTGTCAGAATACAAATTATGTTGAATGTCCTCGTAATTGTAACCAGTTTCTTCTTCTTCTTCAATTTTTTCGAGCTCACTCGCATTGGCAAACCGGAACAACACACTGCCATCAGAACATTCTGCCAAAGCCCACCAAATCAAAAGAAAAGAAAGAAAACAAGAACTGGGTTGTTAGTATATATTGTAAAAGTGTTAGCTTTAAAAAGAGAAATTCATTACAATTACCGGTTGTTGAAACAAGGTGGAGATCTTCAATAGAATCCTTCTGTAGATGCACATTGGTTCCTAAATCCTGAATAACACTGGCAGAAGAATCAGTTATTTTGGTATGTAATACGGCTGCTGCTTTTACCACACCGCTATCAGTATCAGTATTAGTAATCTCTCTGCTTATAGACATTTGATCATCCACTTCAGTTCGGTTACTTGTTTGTTCTCTGTCAGAATACAAATTATGTTGAAAGTCCTTGTAATTGTAACCAGTTGCTTCTTCTTCTTCTTCTTCTTCTTCAACAATTTTCTCGAGCTCACTCGCATTGGCAAACCGGAACAACACACTGCCATCAGAACATTCTGGTTCCAAAGCCCACCAAATCAAAAAGAAAGAAAGAAAACAAGAACTGGGTTGCTAGTACATATGGTAAAAGTGTTAGCTTTAAAAAGAGAAATTCATTACAATTACCGGTTGTTGAAACAAGGTGGAGATCTTCTGTGGATGAACAACTAGACCTTGAGCTTGAAGGTGAGATGGGTTTGGAAAGAAACGGGTGGTGGGTTGGACTTAGCTTCAGTTTCGAAGAAGAAGAAATTGGAAGTGGATGGTGATATTGATGATGAAGTATTTGTAAAGGTGAAAAGTTGAAGCAAGAGAAGGTGAGAGAGCGAGGTGTGGCAGTGGCTGTGGGAGAGTGTGAGAAGAAGAATAGTAGATGAGACATTTTTCTTCAGAGTTAATAATTTATTTATTATGCATTTCTTTCTCTTGGGTTTATGGGCTGCTTGGTTATTTACTAGTAGTAGCAAAAAGCAAGCTTTTCTCACAGAGCTTTCTGGGATCTCGTGCATTATTTCTTTCTTTTGTCTTGACTTCTGTCTTTTCCTTGAGAGAGAGAGAGAGAGTCGGGACAAGGAATCATAAATGTACGACTAAGAACACTTACGAGTTTTCGATATGGATAAGGCTTGAGGGTTTTTTTTTTTTTTTTAATAATTATTTTATACACAACTTTTTTAATAATTCAATTGCCGGGGAGATAGAAATTTGTTTTAATTATGATCCACTGATTACGATATCACATGTATTTGAATTTATTATTATTATTTTAAATTGAGTATTTTATAAGGAAAAATTATTAATAACTTTCAAAATATTGTAATGTGACGTTCCATCTTTTATATTTATGATAAATTTCACCGTGAATATAATTAAGAGAATTCACAATTAATGTGAGACAAATAGAATGGAGCAGTGCCTAAGAAAAGTAAAATAAATATGTGACAAGTTATAATTAGTGAAGTATAAAATGGATACAATCTTCTCAAAAAAAAAAAAAAAACGATGGATACAAAAATTGACACTAAGCTAAGAGTTTTGTAGCGCAATTAGCATTTCAAGTTGTAGAGTTAGCAGTATATTTTAATTGGAAGAAAAAATGAATACAAAAAGTGACATTGCTAAATTAGAAGCTTCCTGGCAAGGCCTGAACTCTTTTAGGCCTCTTTGGTTAGGAAAAATATATCTTGTTACGGGTATATGTATCATCTCCCTTACAGCTAAGTATCAATTGAGTATAGCTGTGAGAGAGTAAATACATACACCCATAACATGACACTTCATTCTTTGGTTGGACTTATTTTTGGGGGGAAGGAAAAGGGGGGAGTGGGTGATTTCGCTGGAGTTTTGGGTTTTTTTCCCCAAATTGAAAAAATGGGGGAGAAAGTGAGGCTTAGTTAGGAATTTGCCCATTTACCCCTATCCTCCCTCCACATTTATTTTTTTCAAACCTTAATTTTTTTTTTCCTTATAAACTATTTTTATTTATTTAATAAGGGTATGGAAGTAAACTTATGTAAACACCACTTTCTACCTCTCATTTTTTTTCTTAACTAAATAAATTTTTTTTTCATCTTTTCACTTTTCTACCTTAAACCAAACAAGAGGGAAAATGAAATATTTTCTATCATTTCACTTTTTTATCTCCCACCATTTTTTTGTCTCGCAACTAACAAAATTGTAGGACTAATCTTACTCTTTGAAGTCATGTATTTGCCAAATTTTACTAAAAAAGAATAGGTTAAATTACAAATTACACCCTTAACTTTGTTTAAAATTTACTTTATCTTTGTAAATTTAATTTTTTTAATTACATTATCCAAATTTCAATTTTATTCAATTTAGTCATTATATTAATGTCCGTTAGAGTTGCACCATTAATAACCCTCCGAAACGATGTAGTTTTGGTTTTTAAGAAAGTTTTTTAATTAAAAAACATGGAAAATTAATATAAACTTTTTTTCAAAAAGAATTAAAATAGAAATAGAAATTTAACCGAACCCCACTATTTTTTGGGCAACTAAGAGGAGCGAGATCCAAGAAGATATTGAGGTTGAGGTCCATGAGGATGAATATGAAAATGGGTCAGAGAGAGAGAGAGAGAGAGAGAGAGAGAGAGAGAGAGAGAGAGAGAGAGAGAGAGAGAGAGAGAGAGAGAGAGAGAGAGAGAGAGAGAGAGAGAGAGAGAGAGAGAGAGAGAGAGAGAGTTGTTCCCCTTAATACATGACAAAATCAAGATTCAAGATAACCATAGATGATTAGAGCACCAGTATTAAGTCAGATGTGCTAGATGTTAAAATTTTTTAGCATTTGGTATAATGTACTATATGCTATTATCTTTTTATTATTATTTTTCATTTCTCTCTCCTCTCATGTTATTCTTTTATTTTTTTTTATTTATTTTAATGGTGATGTGTTAAAAGTAAGAGATGAAGAATACTCTCAAATACTCTGTTAAAATAGATAAAATAACTTTTTAATATATTAAAATAATTTTTTTTTTTAAGAACAACCGATACTAATGCTCTTAATAACCTTTTACAAGAGGACCCAAACATTATAGAAGTCTTGGGTAAGGAAATTTTTTAACTAAGAAGGAATTTAACTAGAAAACTCTATCTTGAATTACTTTTTGAGGTGATTTTGGCATGTTTTGAAAAATGTGTCTAAAGGGGATTTTTATAATGATCAAAAGAGGGTGCAAGGCTATTCTTAGGCATTGTGGGATCGGTCTTGCTTCGTTTTTCATAAGAAGATTTCCTTATATGGCTCTACCAACTCTGGCCTATGTACGCAAGTTTAATATAATGTGCATGCAATCTTGATACTATGTACTCGAGAATCTAAATTTTTTTTGAGAAAAACTTTTAATTTATGGAGTTCGCTTTTGATGATAACTCTTTATCATCATATTAAGACACTAATCAAATTTTAGTGTAAGTGGGAATTGAACTCTAGATCTCTTGTTCAAATATCAGAAACTTTACAAATTAAGCTAACTGGAACTCACTAAAAATCTAAATTTGCATGTGCAAAACTAGAGTTTCCATGGTTTTTTTCTATCCATTTTTTAAATCTTCGAGTTAAATAATTTTCTTGAGCATGAACTCTAAGGAATAGTTCCTGTAGAATCTTATCATTAGGTAGTGGGGAACATAGTCTCAACTTCTGCTGGATTTCAAAATGTCCTTGTTTATAAGAAAAAAAAAATAAAAAAAATCTTCTAGATTACTTTTCAAAAAGAGTCGTTCCTTCATAATTAAGAATGGATTTTCTTTCATTCAGAATTCAAAGTTCTCTTCTCAAAATTTTTTTTTTTGATTGAACAAGGATGATTCTTTTTATTTTTTATTTTTTTGTTTTTTGTTTTGTGCAAATCATGTCCCACCAATCAATTTGCACCAAGAATGGATTAATCTCATTTGTCAAAATCTATATCATTTGGAAATGTCATCTCAGAAATTCATCTGTCATAAATATTTAATCTTTTACATATTATTATAATTTATCTTGTTCTTACATTCTCTATTTCCCTTAAAATCCCATCTCAAAAAAAAAAAAAAAAAAAAAAAAAATTGTGTCACAATATCAGGTCATTTCTTTACAAAATCACGTGTGGTTTTTTTTTGTTAAGAGAAATTTATTAAGAGACCTTGAGCCTTTGTGGGAACAAGCAAGAATTACTTGGAATAGCAAGTCATCTTTGATAAAGAACAAAATTTGACAATAAACTTTGTTGTAACTTAAGGTTACAACTCTACTCAATATATTTTTTTTTATTGGATGTGAATTTTAACAAATCTATCATTATATTACATTTTCTTCTTATATTTTCTATACTTGCAAAATTTTCAAAAAATCAAAGATCTATAGTAATGTCATCAATCAAAAATTTAAATTTTAAATTTTTATAGTCTAAAATTATTCATAAAAAATAAGTTTATATATCGAATAGTAAATAATATCCGATTGGCATGAAATTTGACATATGTGTTGAAAACATAAAAAACATGTAGTTTAACAGTTAGATTTTCAAAATATATAGTAATTTCATTTATTTTTAGTGAGAGTTGTAGCCTTAAACTACAACCAAATTTGTAGCCAAACTTTGTTCTTGATTAAATTGCATTATTTAATGGATAAATTTTAGCTACAAAATTGGTTATAGCCTAAGACTACATCCTTACTCAATATCTTTTTATTTGAGGTGAATTTTAACAAATCCACTACTAGATTACATCTTTTTCTTATATGTTCTATGCTTACAAAATTTCTAGAAAATTAAAGATAAATAGCTATGTTATTAATAAATTGTTTAAATTGCAAGTTTTTGTAGTTTAAAATTATGCATAAAATATAAGCTTATAGATCATACAGTAAATAATATCCAATTGACACAAAATTTGACATGTGTATTAAGAGCGTAAAAAACATGCAATTTAACGGTTAAATTTTCAAAATATGTAATAATATTTATTTTATTGAGTCAGGTTGTTGTAGTCTAAGCTTACAACCAATGTTGTAATTTTTTTTTTTTAAACCAATTTTGTAGTTAAACTATGTTCTTATTTAATTATCCATTACTAGTCATGTAGAGCCTTCAAACAGTTCTGCTCTCCTTTTTAGGAACCCGCAAAAAACCTAAACTTGAAATGGGAAAAATTATGTGCATGTACTCGAACATTACTTCGAGGCAGAGTCGAATCTGAAGTTTCAATACTCATCCACCAAGTCTTCAAAAAAGAAGATTTTCCTTCATTTACTCTTTTTTTTTTTCTTTCCTATGTATAAAAGTAAAATTAAATTTTAAATATATCCATTCATTTCTTTTGTATAAAAACTAAACAAACAAAAAATACCATAATCTTCTACCATTGTTCTATGCCTTCTTTCTTACATTCAAACACATAGAATGAAATATTTTATCTCTTCCATCTCTTTCTTTTACCTTTTATTTACTCTTTTTCCTTCAATCTCCTTTCTAGGTGATGCCAAATAGAATGTGCCAAGGATTCATAAACCAACGATTCCCTTGCCCTAAATGGTGCCAAATAGGATTTTAGGGATTTCCACACAAAAAGGTCCCTAGGCCTTGCCTAAACTGTAGTATTTTTTTGAACTTAAATTATTTGGATTGCTAGGGAAGGGGGAAAAAAAATCAATAGACTTACAATGTTTGTACAAGTGAAGACAAGGATGAGTTCAATAATTAAAGAAGTGTTTGTTCTTTTACTTTCCTAGGGGTTATTTTCCATTAAATAATCTTTTACATTCTATTATGCACAGTTGACTTATAGGTTTCTCCTCCCAAAAAAAGAAAAAAAAGACTTTTTATTGGAAAAAAAAGACTTTTTTTTTATTGGAAGAAAAAGAAGACTTATAGCTAGGAATAAGGCTGGTCTTAATAATTTATAAACTTTAAAGCATATAATAATGAAGTCACTATAAATACTTGCTATTGCCATGTTTCTTTGCCATGAATGAGATTAAACATTATTATGTCTACCAAATTTGTTTATTGCTCTTTCATTTTTTTTTCATCTTCGTTCATCCTTATTGTAATACCAGGTGAGTGCTTTCACATCTTCACCACAATATGAACTCCTATATATTGTTGTTTGATGTGAGTGCATGCCTTTGATTGTTTGACATGTAATTTCTATAATCAAATTTTCTACTCGTATTATATATGTCTCTTTAAGAAAGTTTAATTTGTTCACTTTACCTCTTTGATAGGTTTTTCTTCTCAACCGATAAACTGCTCTATAGAAAAGTCAAGCTGCAATGTAAACCGAGCTAAGATATGCAAGCACACTTATAGTCAACGTAAAAGTCAAACATGGAGCAAATGGTGCAGCCATTACCATTCATACCATTCAGGTCATTGTAATAATCAATGTATAAAATAGGAGGGGGCAATTTGTGGATTCTGTTATGGAGCAAACCGTATAGATCTCTTATTGCATCTTTCCTAATGCTTGAAAATTTTGATTAAAAATGAAGTATAAATTATTAGAATTATGAGTTACAATGCCTTGATCCTTGCTTCTAAATAGCATTACTTAGTCTACTTTATGAGGGGATCCGCATTCAAATCTCCCACCCCACCAACACTTGCATCAGCCCATGTGAAATGGGTTAAAAGCAAAATTTGGGCCAACACACCGAGAAAAAAAAAAAAAACACCCATATTAGATCATTTAAAGTTATGTATTTCCTTCCACTGTTATAGTACCCATGTAAATATTGTTCATGTGTAAAATGATTTTTTTATTCATTTCTAAGTTTTCACTTTTTTTATAAGTGTTTATGTGAGTGATGTGGGTGTTTTTTTATTTAAAAAAAAGTGATTATGTAAAATAATATTAATAAAAAATGAATATTCTATTGAAATAACTTTTAAAATAAATATCCAGTGAGTGTTTTGAAAAAATTGTTATGTAAAAATTAGGTTTTTTTTTTTACTAAATATACAAATTTTTGCACGAACTAATACAAATACTCTAAAAATAAATGATGGAGAAAATAATCATGAGTAGCACTAGAAGTAAAAAAAAAAAAAAAAAAAAACACGATTCCTTGATAAAGTCAATTGTAGGGTGGAGCTTGTCAATTTCGCCAGTAAAAAGATGACATTTGAATATAATTTCATAAATTTTTTAAGGGTAAATTGTATTTGGAACTTGTTGCATTGAGCCAATATAATTCAAGTTTTTTTTTTTTTTTTTTTTGGGGGGGGGGGGGGTATTACTTAAACTTCAAAATCATGTGCTTATCAAAAAATGTTCATGGTGATTTCTAAACTAAATTGAAATTTTTTATCGAAGGAAAAATATGAGTTGTATCTAATACATAATCAAGAATACTGTAGTGAGTATCATATCTGGTTGGAATACAATATGGATAAACAAGGGGGCATGAAGTACTCATGCTTCATTGAATCCCTGAAGAAAAAACATAAGCAAGGGGGAATTGCATCAGTAGCTCATAAAATTATCTAAATAGAAGAAATGAGTGGAGCTTTTGAAGATAGATAATCATATTCAACTAAGACAAATAAAAGATAAATCTAAGGAAGCTCAAATTAAAGGGATTCAGGAACACATGGTAAATTGTCAAAACTGCTTCCTACCCCGTGCGAACATGACAAATCCAAACCATTACTGCAACCCTTTACTTCTTTGAGAATACTAGACAAACCAACTGCTCCCAATTTCCAGTCTTCAACAAGTCTGATGAATCTTGAATCCCAATAAACACACATGGGAGGAGGGTGTGGAATTGTTTCAATTAAGGCCAATGAGAGACTCGTACATGAAAAAGGCTAGAGAAAGGGCTCCAAAAATTGTCGAAGCCTTTCTTCACACAACTAATGCTACTTTAACAAGGAACATTCAATACATCTATAAGTTTACATAAAATGTGGGGACCTAAAAGTCCAAAAGACATCTTCATTAGGTGAGGTGAAAGGGAACCAAGTCTTGACTAAGTCCCATATTGCTTTATATGTAGAGTCTTTTGGCTAAATATTACGTAAATTGGAGTTTATTTGTGATATAGGTACTGTTCAAAATTATTTAGGAAAATGAAAAGAGATGTGAATTTCAACAATTGTACCATTGCCAAAATCACTCACTCACTCACTCACTCTCTCTCTCTCTCTCTCTCTCTCTCTCTCTCTCTCTCCTCTCACATCATTTCTCTTTCCTCTCTCTTACTTTTTCTCATAATTTCAGCAATACCATTGTTGAAATTCATATTTCTCCTCATTTTTCTAAATAACTTTAAACGGTATCCATATCACAAATAAACTCCAATTTACACAATATTTAGTCAAAAGACTCTTATATGTAAGCCTTGGACCTTAATTGGTATGACGTGTTTTAATGTGTGAGTCTTCATATTTAATCAAATAGATATAGGTGATTAATCACACCTTAGAGAAACCCAATAATTAGTGGTGAATCTTGAACCCAATGAACAGGCATTGTGCCAAGCATGTCACTAGAGTTTTGGATGCTTAATATACAATTATATATATATATATATATAAATTTTATTGGTTTTTTTTTAAAAAAAAAAATGTAAGCAAGTTTTAAAACAACAAAACTATGTCGTTTTTGGGCACTGATGATGATACAATCATTTGTGAATTTTTTATTGTGTAAACTGAATATTTATATATTATTTAACTTTTGAACTTTAGTAATTTTTTTTGTTCATTATTATTATTATTATTATACATGTGAAATCATTTGAGCCAACGTGTAACCCACCCACTTGCAATCTGTTTTTTATTCGATTCCCATTAATTTGACCCAACTCGTTTGCCAGGTGTACATGTGTTTTATTGAATTTAGGTGTTGTGTTGAAGTTACAAAATATAAATTTTTTTACGAATATCTTTCTTTTTTTTTTTTTTTGGTAAAATTTAGGTACAATATTTAAGTGTTGTTTTTTAAATTCATTTTTTAAAATTGTCATATAAATTTTTTTATAGGATAGAATTGAATTTTTAAATTAAGTAATTACATGGTTAAATTTTAAAAGGAGAAATCTCATGTGGGTCATCATTAATTGTCCATTTTCTCAATTGGATAGGGGTTGATATTAATATATTATTATGAAATTAAAAAAAAAGGTTGGGAATTTTTAAAAATGCAGAAAAGAGCAAACTAGAGGCAAAAGCATGGTCCACGTGGTTGGTGGCAAAATTGGAATGCGGATGGAGGTCTTGTTCCCATTGGTCCGAAATCTATCCACGACAGGTATTCTAGATTGCCTCTCCAGATTTCATGATCCTACATGGCTCCTTCAAAACCATCTTCTTAGATTCTCTCCCACAGACTCAAAGACTCACAGTTGATAAAACCAGCCTCCCAGTTTATCCATTTTCTGCTAGAGAAGCTTTTAAGAGAGATGGCTACTACCTCTGGTGCAGTTCTAAATGGGTTGGGATCTTCTTCTTTCTTGCGTGGAGGGAACAGGAGCCAGACATTGTTGTCTGCAGCTGGTGTTGGAGCCAGAGCTACTGTGCCTAAGAGGTTCATTGTGGTGGCTGCTGCTCGACCAAAGAAGTCTTGGATCCCTGGTGTTAGAGGTGGTGGCAACTTTATTGACCCCGAGTGGCTCGATGGCTCGTAAGTTATCAGTTCTCAGCTTATAAAATCTTGTGAAATATTTATATAGATGTTAAATTACATTGGCAAAACTATTACACACAATTCTTCTATGATCACACCATTTGTCACGACTTGTTGAACTGTCTTTCGACTATGAACTTTTTCTCCATTACTCACAGTTGTCATACTTCTGGCCATTGTGACACCGACACAGCTAGACTTTCTCTATTACACATAGTCTCAACTCAACATATTGAATTGCAGGCTCCCAGGTGACTATGGTTTTGATCCGCTAGGACTAGGCAAGGACCCAGCATTCCTGAAATGGTACAGAGAAGCAGAGCTCATCCACGGCAGGTGGGCAATGGCTGCAGTGGTTGGGATCTTTGTAGGCCAGGCATGGAGTGGTATCCCATGGTTTGAGGCTGGAGCTGACCCTGGTGCAATAGCTCCCTTCTCTTTTGGCTCTCTTCTAGGCACTCAGCTCATCCTCATGGGCTGGGTTGAGAGCAAGAGATGGGTGGACTTCTTCAACCCAGACTCACAGTCTGTGGAATGGGCTACACCGTGGTCGAGGACGGCTGAGAACTTTGCCAATGCAACCGGGGAGCAGGGTTACCCTGGTGGCAAATTCTTTGATCCCTTGGGTCTTGCTGGCACTCTCAAGGATGGTGTTTACATTCCAGATTTTGAGAAGTTAGAGAGACTGAAGTTAGCTGAGATCAAGCATGCTAGGCTTGCCATGGTTGCAATGCTAATTTTCTACTTTGAGGCTGGACAAGGGAAGACTCCTCTTGGTGCTCTAGGCTTGTAAACCCAAAAACAGAAAAAAAGGTTTCAAACTTGGAATGTAGATAATTGAATTAGAGACAGTAGATTCAAGACCCTTGGTTTATTGTTCTCTGAGTTCCTCCATCAAGCTTCGAATTCTGAATACTTTCTCTTCTTGGATTAATTATGTGTGTTTGTAAGATAAATGAATGTTGCTACTTTATTATTACTCTAATCCCCTATCTTCTTTGTAATTTTGTTAGGGAAGGGACCCTCTCTAAATGGAACGAAAATTGGATTTTACCAAAAATTGGTCTTGAATATATTGAATTTCAGAGTCTGTTTTATTAGGTGTAAATGCAAGTGTAGCCGTGGATGCATGTGACTATGGGAGCCACAATGTGATATTTCTAGTCCTAACTCCTTAAGGCCACTCAAATATAATATTTATGGTCACACTTCCTTCAAACTATGGACAAAAAAAATAACGCTCATTTTTTTATATTTTTATATATTAAAGTCAGATATATATTATTAATATGACAATATTACAACACAAGTTCATAAAACACAGCCGGCATAAACTGATCTGGTAAATCCACCATCCAAATTCCAACACCCAAAGAGTACTAAAAAATAGATACCAGTTGAGAAGCCACATTATGTGAAGTGCAATTGAAACACACACACACGAAATGAAAATAACTTCTTAAAGGATTTGAAGTTAAATGGATTGAATATTAAAGACCCCCGTTCTAATTGTTGAGGTTGTGAGGCAGCCACAACTTTGGGGATCACTACTTGAGAGGGAACAAATTTAGGAACAAGAAGGTGTAAATAGGGAAGGATCCTGGGAATCAACTCCCAGCGTCTGCATGGAGACATCAGAGAATGACATTTGTTCCAAAGAATCTGGTGTGATCCCCAACCTTTCAGGAAGAAAGAATTTGAGAGGGTAGCTGCAGAGATAGGCACTCCACATGTAAACCATCCCTAGTATTAACGGAACATGCCATATCAGGATGGCAATTAGAATTGTCTCCATATTCCATGGGTTCCAAGCAAATGACTCATTCATGTTCCGGATCAATACCGGAATATCATTTTTTTCCAGCCATGAATTATCAGTTAGCCAGTCACTATAGAACCTTCATCAAGCACAATAGATTAAGTGCTCACCATGACCAATAATGTCTCACACGAGTACTGTTGACTAGATTTTGAAAAGAACAGGATAACACAGAAAAGAGGATAAATATAAATGGAAAAAGAACTAGGACATGTAGCATATGGTTAACATGGAACAACACGAAGAGAGAATGTTTTTTAATGTAATATTTGCATGAAGAAATAACATGAAGGGAAAAGAAATACCGAAATGGTAAATGTTATGGAAAGAAATAATATAAAAAAACTAAGAGAGTTGGTGAAGAAATGATATAATTGAACACATGGCAATACGAGTCTACGACCAGCCTGTTCATTTTTTGTTCACAAGAAAGAGAACGAATTAATTGAACACACAATAATAAAGATTACCGTTAACCGAGTACAGAAACCAAAAAATAAGAGAGATTACAGACAATTATATGAATATCACATGGCAGACTTACACAGGAAAACAAGAAACATATTAGAAAGACAACAAAACTGTGGGAAAAAAGAAACAAGGAACAACGGTATGAAACTAACCCAAAACGAAGAAAGGAAGATTGAAAATGAGAGGAAAATCCTAACTGGCCAGAGGAACTAAAAGGAAAAGACCTTGGACAAGAGGGAGAAAGACCCTGAACAAGGGTTATGGGGTAATAACGCTCTCCTTTAGGTTAATATAAAAGCAATAGATAAATTCATGTCCGACTTTCGTAACAGAATTTTCAATTTTTAAATAAAGATTGATACCTGCCTATGAATGAAATGACACTCTCCTTAAGGTTTGCATTTAAAAAAAAATAAAAAAAAAATAAAAAAGTTATGTTATGAAAGTAATGTTGTGAGAAGGTATAGACATATCTATTGTATTTATACAAATATCAAGAGAAGGATGTCATCTAATCCATAGTTTGTGGGGAGTGAAGAGTGTCAATTCATAAAAATTCAAGGGGTGTCAGTATAATTTACGGTTTATCCTAATTTTTAAATACAACCTTTCTAATAAGATCAATATCTGAGAACTGTCAAACCAAAAATGAGCAGGGTGGGAAAGGATTACAGGGGAAAAAAATGGGGATAGGTAGAGATGGAACCACACCGACTCTCCAACCAGTTTCTAGGTTTCCCTACTGTAAGAGATCATATGGCGGAAGTAGGAAACAGTCAGTAGCACCCTTCAAATAGTTGTTTCCATTTCAATTCTGAAAGGTCACCGACTAGTGTGCTTTTTGCATACTCTCATGGACTCCATACTATCTAAATATTCTTTTACATTTAAGTAAGATAAGAAGAGATGCAACATCCTTTTTTGATAAGTGAGATGCAACATGTGCTAGAAATATTTTTGAGTAAAACAAAATTTGATTCAACAATAGAAAATCTAAAAATTAGCAAGAATAGAAAGTAAAAAGAGTTTAGAAAGATCTCACAAAGCTATAGAATCATGTGAATAGCGTTGTCCTTAAAGGTTGACTTGTACCACCCAGAGCAGAGAAGGAGAGAGCAAACAGGTATGAGAAGCCCAATTACATAGTAGCCCCTACCATCTTAAATATCTCTTAAGGTAACCAATGGATTACAAACACTAGAGAAGACTCACTTCTAACCAATGTGGGACAAGCAACAATAGGCAAAGTGTTTGGAACACAGACCCTCATCACCAACATGTTCATGTTAAAGATATCAAACTCAAACCCAGAAAATCTTTAAAATACAGTTCTCATTGTATTCAGACATGCAAGATAAATGATGAAATATTTTAAGAAATGATAACCTTTTTCATTGTCTTTGCTAGGTAAAAGCCCAATCCTACCCCCTTGATCATTTTAACCGCATTAAAATTGATACAAACCTAAGGATTATTAAGAAGTTGTAGGTTTATGAACTATGATGGACTTGCCAGCAAAACTGATATTCTCATAAGTAAACATCAAGTTGCATTAAAACACTAAATGTTTTGTTTAAGGGAACAAGCAAAATCAACCTGAACCAGCGGTGAAAAAAGGGCGCAAATTATTCACTGCCTGTAGCCATCAAAAACTCGCCCTCACATACGACCTCCCCTCCAACATATGCCTTCCCTTCCATCTTTGCAATTCCAAAGCGTTTCTGCAACTTGATAAGTGTCATTCTCATAACTAGGGTGTCACCGGCAACCACTGGTTTCCGGAATCGCACTTTGTCAATACCAGCAAAGAAGAAATTTTCACGGGAACCTCCAACTTCTGGTTGCAACATAACCAAGCCACCAACCTGTGCCATTGCCTAAATCCAACAAACATTGCCATTAGTTGCTAATTATCTAATTTACTGACACGAAAATCAAATAATGGAGACAGCTTTAACTAAATATTGATTCTAACATGAAAGGATGCATAAGATATGTACTTCTAGTCTAGAATAGATGATGGCAATGCTAACTGTTTGTCTAGTAAGAGACTAAGAGGATGAAGAAATCATCTTCTTGTGCCTTTTCATGACAAAATATTGATAAAACAAAGGGATAACATCAGATCCCCACCCATTGAATCCCCCAATTTCTTCCAAATTTTATTTAGATGTAAGACATGTAGCATTTTAAAACCGAATAAATATCATGCATCTCACATCCGGCTAAAAATGGGAGAGAATTGGAGGATTCAATGAAAGGGGATCCTTGAAAATAACAAAGTAAGACTTATAGATAAATATAGTCAATGAAACAAGAAAGAAACAAAGAGGAGACACAAACATGACATGACTTATGACTAAAAGTACCTCACACTCTGAATTTCCAATGATGTAGCAAAAGTATCTTTTGAACAGTTTCAACACTAGCCATAAAGTTAAACATACATAAGTCCTCATCTACAGGAGTATGGATTACTCACAGCTCCAAAATAAGAATCATTGTAGCTCCAAAATAAGAATCATTGTATCTCCAATCGATTGATCTCTAATATTGAACTCTGGTGTAACATCATAATTCATCTTAATTACTCGCAAAATGAGACCAAGTGTGTGTGTTATAAAAATGACTCTGAACAAATAATAACCACCATCAGAGACTAGGTAATTAAAAGTTCTAATATTAGGAATAAAAATGAATTTCATGAAAACAGATACGAATCTTTTGTTTGATCTTGTTGCTCTATAGGCAGCTAAACATTAAAAAAGAAAAGAGCCTTATCAAAAGAAATCTAATGAAATAAAATAAACTGATAAGTTACTGAGGTCAAAATATAACCAAATTCACCCCTTCATGTGCTGAAGATTATCCCTCCCTTAATCTGTGGTTTTAGGGAATGGACAGCCCTCTAATCTGTGGACTGGCTATTTTAGATTGAATTCTTGCAGAATCCATGATTTTGACCAAGTCAAACCATCAATGATGGATTCATCTTTTCTACAATAAAACTAGGCACTGTAGACACAAGGGTATTAACCAAAAGACACATAACTCATGTCCTTAACCCATCAGCCACTGACCAAGACTTCTATACTTATAATATGCTGCAAACTTTACTTATTTGTTCCTGATCACATAAACCATACCTTATACTGTTTATACTTAAGAAATTGGATACGCTATGAACCATATAATTCTTTAAAAGTTTCTACTTTGGCTCCTAGTATCCCAGTCAATTTAACTAATTTGTATAACAGGAGAAAATGGAACCACGTGTAAATTCTTGTAATTATCAATAAACTTTTGATTCTTTCATTTTCAATTTTTAAACTTCACAAATTTGGAACCTTTATCACAAAAATCAATTATCTTTCAAGATTCATATGCTTTTCACATCATTTTCTGGTTAAGCCATCAATGGGCTCACTATCAGCATTTCTACAGTGTGCAAGGGCAAGAAATTTCTCCCATTTTAAGTCAATATATTGCAAAATTACAAAGTACAAATCAAATTCTGAAAACAACCAGGAAGAGAGCATTACATATACAATCAAATACAACTGTTCAACCTAGTTGTAAATTCAAAATGGCTCTTTGAAAATTGAGGCAATGCATCAAGAACTACAAATCCACAATAATACTACAAATAGATGTCATGCTTTCTTGGTAAGATACATTTGAGGGGACGCCCAGAGGAAACTAAAAGGCCTATAAAATCAATGGTCAAACAAAAAGTGAGACTGACAAATCTATCCAATTTTAATCCTTGTATAACAGTGCAGCTATGGAGACCTAAATGCTCTTATGCTCCTTGCATTTGCATATGCCTGTATATCAGTGATGCAGAGCACCCAAGAAGTGATCCAAGGCACAGAGGTGGACCAATTAACTACGATCAGCCACTAGCCACCACTAGTTGATTCTTTATTTTATTGTAGTCTTTGTCAGTGTCCTTGCCTGGTCATATTTTATTGTTATTTTTACAAACTAGTATTGTTATACTCCTGTTCTTTTGAAAATTCATGTGAAAAGCAAGTGACTTTAATGAGCTTAGATAGCTAAGATTAGAAAGGCACGTGAATAATAAAGGCTAGTCAAAGAATCTTTGCGAGAAGTTTTAGCAAAGTTATTATCCAAAACCAGACCTGCTGTATTATTGAATTCTCTTGAACCTAGACTTAGGTTTGAACTTCAGTTCCTGGGGTGCATTCTAGCTAATTTCAATTGCTTTATTTCTGGATCTTCTTCTTCATGCCTACTTTTAACATGTCTATAAGCTAGAAAGGTGGTGCCCTTATCTCAAGTCTGTACCAGAGCAGATATAAGCCTTTTTTTTTTTGCTGCATAAGTTAGGTATCTCTGTAAATGAGGCATGGCAATCAATATAAAAGAAAATGAAAGAAGAAAGAAACTATGACAGCCTAAAATCGGTCAGCACATGATTTCATTGTTTAGAATAAAATTCCAACTAAGTCCCTACACCTCTAGTGCCGAAAATTAAATAATTAGATTTTCCCAATTAGCAATCAAGTCCAATCAAAATTTTCCGTTAATCAGTTTCACAATTTTTATTGACATGGCTTTGAAGAAGGATTCTTTTGATAGACAACATAAGACATTGGCAATGAATTTAACCTAAATTACTTTAATTGTTTCACCCCAATTTTTTATGAAACAATATGATACTTTCAAACTCCTTAACAATTAAGTTGGCTTACTAAAGCTCAGTTACAATATCCCTACTAAACAATGGGTCCCATTTTATTTTTCAATGACATAAAAGTCCTTCTCTATTAACATTGTCAGGTCAAGGAACTTGAACGGTGGTCCAAAATGTTGGCAGAGTAAGCTTCTAGAGCCCTTTAGAAAAGGCCAAGTCCAGAAAGAAAACACTCAGCCAAAGGGAATTCATAGACTCCATGAAATGGGCGATGTCCAGGACCAAATTCAGATACATGGAATCTTATTCCTTTATGTTTGATGTGGACTATATGGAGGGAATGAAATCAGCGTACTTTTGAAGATGTGGAGTGCATGTCATCTCTATTGCAAGCATCCTTCATTAGTTCTGTTTATGAGCGGTCTTTTGCATATGGCCTTACTGATAGTAACTCTATTCACTCCTTCATAGAATCAATTCATGTGTAGATATTTCTCTAATTGTAATTTTTTAGGCTACTTCGTGCTTATTGTCACTAAGTAGTCTTGTTTCAATAATATTATTTTTACCTATCAAAAATAGACTCCATGAAATGCATTTTGCTCCATTGACACAATTACCCATTGAAGTACTATTGGTAAACTAAATCTATCATAGACACCTCAACTTACTCTAGTACTTGTGAGAACTGTGCTAGTCCAAGTAAAATGCTTAAAATCGTTAACACCACTCTCTATATATGTAATGTCAGAAATGGTAAAGTAAAATGGATCAACCAGCATTTATTCAAAGTTTACTTCAGTTTAGATTCAAGATTTATTTCCTTTGGTAAACAAGCATTCCCTTCTTAGGCACTGCATTCCCAGTTCTAAGATAAAACTTCAATGAGGCAGGTCTTTAATGCTTTATTACTATCCCAGTTTTCTTAAAACCTTTAATTTTCTGTGGCATTTTACAAGCACCCACAATTTCGCCAACATTCACTAAGTAGCACTTTACTACTCTACACCCCCTGAAAGCAACATGAAATCCACTTGAATATAACAAAACTGTATGTAAAACTTCTAATCTATCCCTTTCTGTGGAGGGGGAGGGGGCAGCTTAACTAGAAAACTTTATCTAACTATAAAACTTCAAATCCCAAAGTATCCTTGTTGAACTTTTAATAATGGAAAGCATTATCAGCATCAAGCTCATGAACTAACCAAAATAGGTTTGACTCCAAACCGCAGAAAAAGAATATATATATATTAATTAATAAATTAATTAAATATTTGACCTGACATTAGCAGAAAACATTAGCATTCACAGAATCATCAACTTTTTTGCAATGGGAAGAGCTGAACCAAAGATGTACTCATCACCACCCTTAATCACTTGATGGAATAATCAGCCTCCAACACTTAACAGTCAAAAGGAACCAAAAAATTGCACTTTACTTGAAGACAATTTATGTACTCTGGATGTTAGGTGGAAACAAACAAACAGGCTTATCAGTCTTAATAAGTGATCTACTCTCATATTCTAGATATTTTTTAATGCTCAAAGCTCATATAACATAAAGAAATGTATACATAAATTGTCCATAAAAAATAAAAAAAAAATAAAAAGAAGAAGAAGAAGAAGAAGAAGAAGAAGAAGAAAAAGAAATATAAGCTTTAATTCCTTGTGAAAGGGTATCAACAGACCACATAGTATTTATAATAATGACCAAGAGAAATTTCGTTCTAAGGTCATTTGCTAAGTCAAGCTCAAACAGTAAATTACAATGAGTACAAAGGCAGAATTTCCAATAAGTAGATACGGCGGAAAAGTTTCTACATTGAAAATAATTGCTGCAGACCCCCACCATAGAAGTGATAGAACAATATAGCTCTAGCACCTGGTTAAGCAATTAAGAATACTTTCTATTGTGACAAAATAAAAATCCATAAATTTATCTAAAAGAACTTTATCCTAAGGATTTTGAACTTCAACTGCCAACTGAAATGGCTCCCATGGGTTCAACTTTCTCTTTAAAATTATTTGAAGAACAACAATCATCTTTTTAACACATGATGCACTTAAGAGTATGAAACATTCAACATCATTTAATATGTTTCAATTTCAACAATCATGTACAAACAAGTGCAGCGTTTTAACAATATTCTAGTTGGATGATCAGTTAAAACCAGTAAACTTCTATCAACCAATTCAATAAGAAATCACTGCTTGGCTCAATTACCAAACTTCAAATCTAATCTGAATTATTGAATTGTAATTGAGACACTAACATTTAATTTAAGCACACGGTATGAAATTGCCTGACATTTTCCCATAAGACATCAAGCAGTAACCCCAAAGGGTACTGTTGGACCACATTCCACCATTGACTGAATCGATTTGGGTATTACACTTGCTCATAACACTGTCAATGCAACAGATGTTCACATGCAAAAATGACTGTAACACCTACTAGCTATAGCAAATGGACCAATGACAACTCCTGACTGAAAAGTTATCCTGAAGACTAAGGGTCTTGATACCCATAAGTCCATAGCTTTGAAAGCTTAACATAGGATGGTCAAACACAAAGTTCAATCAAGGTTCATTAGGAACAAATAAAAATCTCCTCAACCGTTTTACAACCTCATCATGAACATAGAACACATCATAACACTTAACTCTCAATTTAGATGCACAATCTTTACCATTGCACAATAGCATGATTGTTAATAAACGTATTAATATTTAGTAATTCATAAACAAACCCTCTAACATAAACAAATGAATTTAGAAGAAAATGGGGAAAGGAACAAAAAGGAGGAACGAAAGTGTGAAACAAGCAAATACCTCAACCATGAGAACACCAGGCATTATCGGTCTTTCAGGAAAATGACCAGGAAAGAAATTGTCGTTAATTGTTACATTCTTGATAGCAACAGCGGAAACTCCAGGATTGTGTTCAATCACTCTATCCACTAGAAGAAATGGAAACCTAATAACACCCAAAACAAAAAGAAAGTAAATAAATTGAAAATTACTTACAAAAATTTAACACAAATACTAGACTTCTTTTGGCTCCTCCTAAAAGAAGCTACCTATGTTTCATTGTTTGGCAATTCTAAGACCACACACAAAAAAAAAAAAAAAAAAAAAAAAAAAAACTTCAATATATGTATTGCAATTTGCAACATGGGTTTTCCTCAATCAATTTTTTGAAGTGCACAGAACAGAGAATTTTAGAAAAATGATACAGAAAAGCAAATTGCAAAATGGGTTTTTCTCAAACAGTGATTTAAAGTGTACAGAAGAGAAAATTTAAAAAAAAAAAAAAATGTCGGAGAAAAATAAGTAAAACTAACCGGTGAGGCAGAATTTCACGAATCTGGTTGATATCCATCACTGTGGGAAATGCAGCATATCCTGTAATAAAAATGAAACCAACCCAATTAAGAGTAAGAGAATGAGAAAAAAAGAGGTTTTTGAAGCAAAGTACATACTTAATTCAATAGGGGTGTCTTGCTTGGTATCATTTGCAGCGTCCAGGGAAGAACGGGTGGTGAAAAGGGTTGGATACGATCTGAAAGTAGTACTACGAAGATTGACTTGTGATCGTGATGGAGACCAAGCGAAGTTGGGTCTATGAGGAGGAGGAGATGAGAGAAGTGAATTGGAGAAAGCTGAGGCTGCCATTGCCATTGGGTTTGTTGAGAAAATGGCAGCGAGTGTGTGCGTGAGAATGTGTTACTGATTGTTGTTATTATTTGCATTGCTGTCCTTATATACTACAAGTTAAAGAAAAAGGTTGGACACGGCGAGAGTTACGAGGTAAAGTGGTTTGACTTTTGAAACTGGTCGATTGTAGTTGGGACTTGGGGGAGTTTTGACAACTGAGTACCAAACCAAAAGGGACGGAGATTCCAATGTTTGTGTTCATGTTGGATGTTCTACATCTCATGGTACCACAAGTTCCTCACACATGGTTATGGACCTTATGGTTAGAATTGAATCAATGTTCTAAATGGTCTTTGACAACTCCGATACTAATTCGTCTCATACAAATCAAATCTATGTTCTGAGACAGATGAAGTGCTTGACCACTATACTTTCACCCTAACGTCTTAATCCATTAGTATGACTCGCCCAACTAAGTTGGCCTATATGAATGAGATTAACTTGACTCTTGTAAAACATAAGTTACATGATTATGATATAAAGTGGGTGTAAACACGCTCCTGCTAGTGTAACTAATAAAAAGCTTTAGAATGAAATATTTTTCTCCTCTACTTTTCTCTCAAGCTCTTGGAATCTTTTTGGCATGGCTCTTAAGGTGTAGATTTTATGTGCCTTGCTCTAGAAGCAACCACCAACATTAGCAACAAGCCAACATCTCCTTAGGTCATGACAGCATAGTTTACAATGTATAATAGTTGCATAAGCACTCATTTTCTTTGATTGGTATCAAAGCATAAGGCCTAAAATCATTTTCCATTTCGATTGGAACTTGAAAGTAGGATTTTTCTAAGTTGAATATCAATCTCAAATAAGCATTGACAAATGTTAACAAACACCTTGCGGTGCTTGTAAATATTTATTTTTCTTTATAAAATTGGCCCCACAACCTATGTGAATATTTATTTTTCCTTATAAAGTTGGCCCCATAGCCTATAAAGCTTCCAAAAAAATGACATAAAGCTGCTGTTAACGGGTACTTTACGGTGCCCGTTAATGCAACCCTTACTTAAATAATAATATAATTTTATCAATACTATAATATACCTCGTGGAAAACGGATTTACAAAAATTGAAATCCCTAGTTGTTAAGGGAAATTAATTGTTAATGATTATTCGACATATAACAATTTTTTAACATATTTAGGGTTTAAATTAGGTTGGATTTCTACTAGATTTATATTTTAGAGGTATTTTTGGAGAAGGAAAAAAGAATGCAAAACCAACTTATAATTTTTTTTTTCTTTAAAAAAGTAAGTATAATTTTTTTCTACTAGATCTATATAATTTTTTTTCCTGGGGATTTTTTAAAAAAAATTTGGGGATTTTTTTTTTGGGGGGGGGGGGGGGCAATGGAGCACCTTAGGTCCTTTTTGTAAATTTCGGGGACGTGGGGGATCTTTAATTCTAATTTGTACACATAATAAGCTTTCCAAGGAATCAAAAAGCACCCAATTCTGGAGGTTTACGGACAAACACACAAAGCCAGGATTAGAATCATAGACTTACACTTACCAGTGCAATTCCATTGGTCCACTGTTTGTAGTTGGCATCTCTGTTGTTTCCCCTCTATGCAAATACCAATCTTTATTTCCTGATAAGAACTTTTTATTGGAGGGTACTTAAAATGTATTTCTAAAGTTCTATTGATTATCTCATAGTTCTTCTCTCTAAGTTTCTCAGCTTTGAGTAGATATTTTATCTATTACTCTCTTGTAATTACTTCTTGTTCAGGTCTAGTCCACTTCAATAGTCCAAAGAATAGTATATAGTATAGGTCCAAAGGCTTGAGGATGTTACTGCCTTTTCCATAGTTCGGTATTTTCTTGATACCTCCTTATCTGTATCATACAGCTGAGACCTGAATAAGTTTAAGCAAAGCAATCATCCGAATTCTATGTATCTCTGATTTGTTTGTTTGAAACTAACCTTTGCGCAACCTTGCTTCTGTACAGCCTTTTCAATCTCATTGCCTAATAACCAAGTTTACTCGACGAATCTGCACTTTTTGTTTGTTCTTTTCTTTTTCTTTTCCTCTATTCCCCCCCCCCCCCCCCCCTTCCTCTTCATGTGCAGCTACTAGCAGGCAGGACAACAGTCAAGAGATGTTGGGATCATGATGGACCTCCTCTTGCCATGACCACAGCTGATGCAGTCGCACCAAGTGGCATTCCTGCTTGGATTTGGAGAGACTCTAGGAAATGGTTACTTTGCAGTTAAATCTCACTGTATTGTGAGATTAGCTTCAAGTGGTGCCCTGTGGATCAGTGGATGAGTACCATTTTGTTAATAGTAACCACTTTTCGTCTATGACCTGCCTAAGCGAGTGAGATCAAGGCCTCTACTAGAGATCATGAGCCTTTGGCTCATTTTATTGCCACCAAGGAGGCAATAAGATGTGCTTTCAGGTAGCAGCTTTTATTGATGGGATCAATTATCACAATAGTGAAATTGGATCTTTCGAATCAAGTATGTTCCTATAGCCGAATAGCCTTACC
The DNA here is from genome assembly GCA_023055345.1 of Quercus wislizeni. Lineage (NCBI taxonomy): Eukaryota > Viridiplantae > Streptophyta > Magnoliopsida > Fagales > Fagaceae > Quercus > Quercus wislizeni. Next base: position 15,254,212 of record JALGQJ010000005.1, read on the forward strand.
TAGCATTATAACTCTTAACGGGTTGACAATAACTTGGAAGAATCGATATAAATATTTTTCCCCCTCTTAACAGGTTGGGACTAAGCAGAAATGTTGAACTACTAATTGCAGGATTGGCCAAGAAAGTGTCTTTATGATGAGTCCAATCACATACCAGCAGTGCATACCGTCTCCATATGCTTATTTGCGTAAAATGGAAGTATTATGGAAGCACATGCAAAAGCCCATTGCACAAATTCTGATCTCTACGTATAGTGGCCTGAACATCTTGCCTCTGTAAATATGTATTTCCAATGACAAAGTAATTTACTAAAATCATGTTTTACTTTTACCACCAAAAACCAGTTTGCGTATAGTGGCCTGAACGTGCACAAGTATTAATTGGCATACAGTAAGCATTAAACAGTAATGTATCACTTGAAATTCCCTGCAGCTTACATTGGATACAGACAGCTAGGCATGTTCCTAGTTGTAAAATTAAAAGGAAAATAGAACAAAATGGGGCAACTGAATGCAGTGGCGGAGTTGGAATTTACTTTGGGGGGTAAAAAAATGAGCTAATCATTTTTTTTTCTTTGTATATATTATATCCATATTATTTATACTAATCTAAACTAGTATTATAAACAAAACTAGTATTATACAAGCCGAGTACTTTATAACTCAGAGTCTTTAACTTGCTCGTAAACCCAGATTTTCAAATTAAATTGCAACCTATTAAGACAAAAAATTACTAAAGACTACTTAAAATTAGATATACAATCATTGAAGGCATAAAAATTAGATATACAAGAGTCTATACTTGTCAACTTTATTAAAAATATTTGGGGGGGCCATGGCCCCTCCAAATCCTAGCATGGCTCCGCCACTTACTGAATGGATTGAAAATACACTCCAAATTCTGTACCTCCATTCTTTTCATGAACCATTCTTGTTCTACAGTTCTACTTATTCTAATAACAAACACAGCTCAAATTCCCTTAACACAAAAATATTACAATGGAATTCAAAGCAGATTTACTGACATGGGAGATTACAAATTAAACAAACAGAGCACGCACCTCATATTTCTTTTCTCCATGTTTTCATTAGCCACACCACAAATGGACATTTCTTACAAAATGTGAATAAAAGATTCACAATAACACTCAAGCGAAAAAGGAACCACAAAGAGGTAACACAAACAACTGGCGAGTAGCCTCTCTCTACTGCTTATCCCTTTCGTTGCTCTCTACTGCTCATCCCACTCGTCATTCTTGTAAGATACAAGAGTATCAACCTTGTGAATCTGCATAACCCAAGCAAACCTATTAACTATAGCCAACCAGAGTTTGTCATTTCCAACCACATCAAAATTATCATCGCAGACTCACCTTGGTATCAAAGGAGTGCAATTTGACCATTTGTGGATTAGCAATAAGTTTGGGGTCACTCTCAATCCAAGTGAATGGGACTGCAACATCTTTATCAGTGTAGGCCAACACATCAAAAACACCTAAAATAAAGTAGATGAAAAAAGGGTTGCTTAGAATAAACACCAACCACAATTGAAATAATTGGGGAATCACATATGGTTCTTACAGGCTTCGTCAAGGCATGGCAAGTAGGTAATGCTTGAAGCAATCTGTCGCATGATTGCTTGTATCTCTCTCATGATTTCCTTGTCACTCTTTTCCCTCGAGACACTGAAACCAGAACAGATTAAAACAATGAGTTCTTACCCACATTTAGAGCAATCAGTAACTTCTTAAAAAGCATACTACTAAACACGAGCAATAACTTAAAAAATCAAGTTTTAGTTAAATTACCCCTTCTCAACAACCTCACTATCAGTCCAATGCTAAAGTTCCACCTCTCTAGGACCTCATTGGTGGCCTTACTCATTATTACAAGAACAATCCTTTGTAACTTCCCAGCTTCCAGCCATTCTTTACAAGAAAAACGAAATAGTTCAGTCTCCAACATTGTACCAACGCATCAAACATAGACTCTCAGTATGGTTGCTCAGAAATTGGAAGAGAAAAAAAAAAATTATTAAATAGATCCAAGTTTCTCTTGTTTTTTATACTCAGAAAATGAAAAACACATAAAACCAACAAACAAATTTGTGTCCCATGACTTCTATTGATATTTTTTATACTAACCCCCAAAAGAGCCATGAAACAGTTCTTTGCCCACTAAAGTTTCCTGATTCTTTGTTCTTTTTAATCTTTTTCCTAAAACATTTTCTTAGTATCCAAACAGAACAGAAAAATACTTAATACTCTTAAGGCATAACTTACCAGAAAGTTGAGCGGTTACGTTGGCAATGAAGGATTTAACACTCTCATCCTGAGTAAGCAACATTGGAAGCCCATATTTCTTCACCTTCACAAAACTTTCTTCCGGATAAAGTCCACGATTGTAGAGTATACTAAACGTTTTTCAATCAACATTAGTTTTCAAAACCCAACAATTACATTCCAATAAAACAAAAATCACAAAGAAAAAAAAGTAACATATAGTTTTACCTATTTGCAGCATACCCTGAAAGAGGAATTGCAAAGAAATACAAAGATTAGATCAGCCAAGATTTTCTACAAAACCCAACAAAGAAAATCGAACACTGAATTTGAAAACTGGGTTTTTATCTAAGAGGTCTATAAGACACAATAACATACCAAAAAACTCGCTGACAATCGCCGCTGAACCACGAAGGGTGATAATATCTTTAGTCACTGTTCTTGAAGCCATAAATCTCTCAAAAAAAAATTTTCCCCTAGTTTAAGCCAAGAAAATGAAGATTCAATCAAAGAAAGATGAAACAAACGCAGAGAATATGGGGTTTTTGAAATGGATGGAGAAGAAAAAAGGAAAAAGTTGAATTTATAGGACAATAGGGAAATGGTTTTTGTTTGAAAAGAAAAAAGGCAAAAAGGGTGAGAATTGCTATTTAATTCTTGAATTAAAAAGAAGGGTTTTGTTCAATTACCGAAAAGGAGAAATGGGTTTGGGATATTTATTAGCAGTTTATAGTTCTGAAAAGAAATTAATTAATTAATTTTTTTTTAATTAGGGTTTCACAATGGATTAGGGGAAAGTCGAAGAAATGGAAGGAAAAGTTGTAACGGCTAGTTTTTCGTTTGGGTGGGAACTTGGGAGTGGAGGCCAACTTTTAGAGTTTAAATTCAATACCGATTGGGTGTCCAATCCTTGTATGCCATGTCAGCTTTTTGCTACTACAAAGAAATACAACTGGCCAAAAGGCCCAAAACATTCATTTTGGGTGCAAATTATAAATTTTCTATATATAAATATATATAATCAAGCAAGTTTTTGAAAAACTAGGGGATTGTCCACCTAGCCGTGTGTCACAGGTCAATTTTTCACTTAAATTTTCTGCACATCATCATCGGCAACAAGTAAAGCTCTTAACATCATAGCAGATATAAAAATTTTCTTGTGGGAACCAAGTCAAATATAGCAAAAAATTTTAATTCTAACTCAACAAAGTTGTGTCTTACCTTTTTTTTAATTGTACTAATTACAAATTAATTATACTTTTTTTTATCAGACTAATTAATTATACTTGATTTTGAACTAATTTTTTTTTAATAATCTTTTTTTTTTTTTTTAATGTTCATAGTTTTTATTGATAAGACACAGTTTTGAGATGCATTAAACGGATTTCATCATTAATATGATACTATTATATGAGTAATATTTATTTGTTTAGGTTCACATTTTGGAGCCATTCCAAAGATTCACCGTCTAATTTTTTAGCAGTTTGAAATAGTGATTTGAATAGTAGCCTCCAAATTTTGAACCTTTTGTCAATTAAAATATACATCAATTATGGATGGTTTCTTCATACATTACTCATATATTAAAATCTCAATATATTGAATTTTATAAACTAGTAATACAAAGCAATTAGATAAAATCAAATAATTAAACAATTATTTATATTTATCTCAAAAACATTCTACTATTAAGGAAGATAAGAATTCAACAATACAATTCGTTACTACCATATATAAATACATAACAATATATATTTGTTTTATTAACAATACTATTATTCTATATATAATATAAAACCAACAAAACTACTATTTATTATAAAAAAGATAAAAACAATAAATATATTCTATTTCATAAGAAATGCTATACAACTATTCAACTACTATTGCATTTTTAGCCCAAATCTATTCGGCCATCTGAACTACTTTACACTATCGCAATGAGAGAGAGAGAGAGAGAGAGAGAGAGAGAGAGAGAGAGAGAGAGAGAGAGAGAGAGAGAGAGAGAGAGAGAGAGAGAGAGAGAGAGAGAGAGAGAGTACCACCGGTTGGATTAGAGTAGGAGTGGAGCTGAGTGGAAGATTGGCATACTGACATGACAATGCAGGGGATGGGGGTAGTACACATTAATCGTCTATTTGGATTTAGGGGAGTATAGTAGAATTGACTGGAAATTAGCCTATTATCCGACCAACTCTCCTCTTTTCTCCCCTTCTCCCTCCCCCCCCCCGCTCTCTCTGCAATCCAAACAAGCAATAATTTTGAAAATTTCAAAGGAGATTTGAGGTTTTGTTGGTATTTGGAGGGCCACGGGCTAAGTAATGGCTAGATGGAGTTTTTATTTTTTTTATTTTAATTTTTTTATATTGATTTAATATACTTTTTATTGGATTAATTCTAAATTTTGAGAGAACAAATTCAAAATTTGAAGGGTAGTGAGATTCTATTTTTTTATATACATCTAAAAGTTGGAGCATAATGTTTATTATTACTATATTCTTGTTAAGCCACCTCATCTGCCACACCATTATTTTTTTCTTATTTATTTTTTACCTTTAATTTTTTGACAATATTAAATATATAAATATATTTGCTTTACAATATTAACAAATTATCATCAAATTGTTATGTCTTTGCTATATGATGTTCCTAGATAATTGAGTAATTGTTTTAAGCATTTATGAATATTTTATATTGCTCTTCATATTCCTTATCTCATTAGTGTATTTTTTTGAGATTTTTAAGAAAATAAATTCAATTTTGTGTTTAAATGTATTTATTTATCTATTCATTATTCTTGTGTTGGATTAGATTATGACAATATTTACACAATATTTCTTCTTCTTTTGTCAAAAAGTTTCCTCTACTTTTTCCCCCTTTGGAATTGTACTCTTGGTTTTCTATTTATTTATTTATTTTCATATTATTAAGGAAAAAGAGTTACAATCATCATGTATATAATCAACACTTTTGCTTGGGATCAACCACTTATTTCTATTGTCTGACTTCAAAGCCTTGTTAAAATTTTGAATTTGATTATGCATTGGATATTTGGCTTGATCGCATCACATTTAATATGTTTTACATATTCAGAAGGAGTTTGATTTTGGTGTGAGTTTTTATTTTTCCCTTTCTCTTTTATTTTTGAATTGTAGATTTTTTGAGTTTTATTAATTTTTGAGATACATTTTTCGGTCTTTTGGAATGTAGGGTAGAAAAAACTGGATTTGAAAAAGTTTGTTTAAAATTAAAAGAATAATTTCTAAATCTACATACTTTTAATGATACATAAAATGTTATAAATAAATTTTATTAAAAAATGAATATTTTCATTAATTTACTTTTTGAATTCTTGTATGGTCTACTTGGATACCATTAATTTGGATTTAGATTTGAATTTGAGATGGCCCAAATCCAAATTCTTTGTTTGAATAACTTAAAATGAAAAGAATTTAGATTTGGTCCAAATCCATCATAGATATCAGGCGTCCAAAGCTGTTGATTTCAAACATTCTCACAAACCATGGAATTTTAAATCCCTCAATACACGCTCTTCACCATTCTCACGTTTCTCCACCCCTCTCTTCCTCGGCGCCACAAGCTCTTCTTCTTTCTCTATTTCTCACGGCAACACAGGTTCATCACTCTAACTTTTCTCTTCTTCATTGACCTCTCTATTTCTCTATTTCTACTAAATCTGAATCCATATAGGCTCTGGGGATGTGGGTTTCATTTGATTTTTTTTTTTTTTTTTTTTTTGGTGTGGGTTTGCTTGGGTTTCATTTGATTGTTTATGGGTTTTGTTGGGGTTTTGTTCATTTGTTTGTGCATTTTGTTTCATGGTATTTTCAATGATTTGTTTTGAGTTTGTCTTTATTTTCTATTTCTATTATCTTTTTGTGGGTTTGTAATGCAAATTATGTGTTTGATGAAATGCTTCTATGAACTATTTGTGAATTGTGTAGTAATAACTAATAAGTAATTGAAGAAGGTAAACAAAAAAGAAATTACTTAAGCAAGGGAGCAATATCTAGTGACATTCTGTATAATAACTTCATCTTTTGCCTTGAAGAAGGTAAACAAAAATGAATTTGGTGAAGGTGTGTAGCACACTGCTTGGTACTTTCCCTTCCAATTTGCCAGGCTTTGAGAAGTTAAGTCATAACTTTGCACATAGATAACATATAGAATATAGATGGAGGATTTTAAATCCCAAAGGAAGTGAAGTCATTCCTTCTTATGTTCCACTGGAAGTTCCATGACAATCTGTCATATTGATACATGAAATGAGATGACTTGCTCTTTCATCACACATTTTAACAATGATTTAGTATGTTCTCTGTTGTATTCTAAAAAATTAGAAAGAATAAAAGTTTATGAAACGTTACGTTATATGGTTGATCAATTACACAATTAGTGTACCATTTTGTAAATGGATAGTAAATGTATTGGTGGAAAACAATTCTCTCGAGTGTGGTGCTCCAAAGGTTTTGCTAAACTGGCTTCTTTGCCTTTTTTTTAGGATCGTATTTAATTACTATATATTTTTAGGCACTGTTTATTTGGTTTTGTAAAGGTGGGTCTTATAGCTTGTTTTACTTGAGGTAGTTGGAATATTATGCAAAAGCAGTTTCACGATTGTAAGAAAAGCATCCCATTATCCCAATAGATCTGAATGGTATGCGTTCTGATGGAAAATCAATGTAACAATAAAGTCTTGAAGTGCTTTCATTGTAGAATGTCCCAATACAATCTTCACACCTGCTATTAAGCTATTTATGAGCATGGCTTACGTATAGGATTGCAGTCAAACATGAATCAAATATGCTTATGTGCTTGAATTTGTTGGGATTAAGTTTATAGTTTCAGAATCCTTAATACAAAAATTTCAAATTCACAGTACTAGAACCTTACAAGAGTTATCTAATTGTTTCATCTTGACATGATTTCTTGGTGTTAAAAGTAGATACATTTGACTAATACCTCTGTCATATTCCTGTTTCCTTTGTTTTCTTTATAATTTTTGGGTTATGGGTTTTTTTATTACTATTAAATTCAGTGAAAAGGTAGAAAATGCAAAATGGAGGCTCAAGTGTTCTGTTCCTCCCCATAACCTTGGTGTACTATCTTTTTTCTTCAAAAATTACCAATGTGCTAAGTAAGTCAGTGAAACTATAAGCCCATGGTGACATTTATACTGATGCATTCACTACTCTGATTTGCTTAGACTATGTAAAATAATTTGCTATTTATTTATTTATTTTTACCATTTAGAAAAATGCAAAAGCGGGTGCTTATAAAAACAAAGTTATTGACAATTGGGAGGACATTGAGATCTTGTGTGGGAGGGATAGAGCTATTAACATTGGTGTAGAACATATGAACGAAGCAGTTAAAGTTATGGCTGAGGAATGAGAAAATGAGGTGAATTCTCCCATTGCACAACAATCATGTCAGCATTCTGTATCAACAAGTTTTGCTTCTAGGCCTCACCAAAGAAAAGAATAGGAAAGATCAGCTCATTGAAGTTGTTGCAAATATTATTTCAAAGAGTACTTCACAACAAAGAAAAATCAAGAGCAACCACAACCTTTTGGTGAAGAGATACATGTCGTGGTTTCAAAAGTGTCTAGATTCACATGGCTTGAAATATTCAAAATAGTTGAGAAGTTAATGTATGGAGGGGCAGAGGACTTTTAAGTTTTTTAGAAGTTTTTCAAATGATGATGATGAAAAGGATTGGAGACGATTTTTACTTAGTCCCCATTAATTTGTTCTTTTGGAAATTGTGTAAAAGACACATATTTGGGGTTTTTAATTTGTCTCTCTTGATATATAACTTCTTAGTTGTTAATAACTTTAGAATAACTTTTTAGTTTGATATTTTGATTTTTGTGGAAAAAAAAAACCGTTCATTTAGGTGTCCTTTCTAGTTGATATAAAACATTTTAGTTGTTACTAGTTGGCAAGATATTTTTTTAGTTGGCATGACTAAAAATATTTAGTCATCAACTTGTCAATTAGACTATCAATATTACCTCTTGTATTTAAAATTAAAATGCAAAAGGATTAAGAAAATAATAATTAAAAAATATATTTTATTGATCTTAAATCCAAATCCAAATCCAAATTTAGGTATCCAAACAATGAAATTTCAAATGATGAATTTCAAATCTTTCATTGTTTAAAAAGACCCAAATAAAGAATTTTAAAATCAAGACATTTTAAATCAATGGATTTCAAATCTAAATCCAAATGTTGCCATCCAAATGCAACTGTAAAAAATTTCGTTATTTTCATTTTGGTACAATAAAAATTATATATATATATATATATATATATATATATATATATATTACATTTGTGATTGTTTCTATAACAATTGAAAATATGATTACAAAATATGTTACTCTTTTGTTAAATTAGTCCAATTTGCAAAATATAAATTTAATGAAATCACTCTAAAAAAATTATCATGTAAAAAAAATTATCACATGCAATACATGGGCATACAATGAGTATAATGGAAAGTTTAAAAAGTTAGCGTCACCTAAGTCCCTCCCTGCGGTGCTTCCACAACCTCAGGCAGTGGTAGCTCTCCATCCAAGTACCTTACCACTTGCCTCATTGTGGGGCGTGCCTTGGGCTCATTGTTGGAACACATCAAGCCTAGTTTGAGCAACACAACAGCTTCAAACTCATCAAACTCACCCTCCAATCTTGAATCCACAACTTCAAATATTGCTCCTAGTCTCCACTGCTCCCACACCCAATCCACCAACATGAGCTCCTCAGGCAATGCTTTAAGCTCAATAGGTCTTCTACCACATACCACTTCTAGCAACAAAGCACCAAATGCAAAGACATCTGTGCTTTTTGTAGGCTTGCCTGTGCGTGTGAGCTCAGGAGCTAGATAACCCAATGTGCCCACAACCCTTGTAGTGCTTGGATTGGTGCCACGCTCATATAGTTTAGCAAGACCAAAGTCACTAAGCCGAGCATTTAGCTTAGAATCTAATAAAACATTACCTGCCTTGATGTCCCTGTGAATCACAGTTTGTTCCCAATCTTCATGTAAATATAAAAGCCCTGAAGCCACACCTTTGATGATATTAAACCTCTGCTCCCAGCTCAGAATTGTTTTAGGCTCATCAAATATGTACTTGTCCAAGCTTCCATTAGGCATAAAGTCATAAACAAGTAACAAATCTGCTCTTCGCCGACACCATCCAAATAATTGAACCAAATTTCTATGTTGAAGCCGACCAATGCTAGCAATCTCGGATATGAATTCTTGCAAACCCTGTTTTGATTCATGCGAAATTCTCTTAACTGCAACTTGGGTGTTTGAATTTGACAGCGTCCCTTTATAAACTCGACCAGACCCACCAAACCCAAGTAGCTCCTTGTCTCTAAAACCACTTGTTGCCTTCTTCAGCTCCTTGTAAGAAAATCTTTGTGGACCAATATCAAGCTCCCAGGCCTCAATCACATCAGCTTTCTTGATTTTCCTGATGAGGTTAAAAGCCAAACCACTCACCAAAATTATCACCAAAGCAGCTGAAACAGAAACACCAACAATTAGGCCTGTGTTATTGTTTCTTTTAGACTCTGCTGGGAGTGAAGGGAGTTGATCCAAAGACAAAGATTTAGCTTCTCCATTCATCTTAAAGCTCCAACCCATGATATAGTGAGAGCTAGAGAGCAAACCAGTTGAAGAAGAAAACCCAACATAGATAGATTCTTGAAGAATTAGAGAGAGGTCTACGTGAAAAGACAAAAGTGTAGACCTTGGTTTAGTAGATGAAGGCGAAAGTTTCACATCTAATTGATTACTTTTAGAATAATATTCTATCCAAGCTTGAATTACCTGACCACTCTTCAAATTGAGAACTTGGTTCGAATTACTAGCACCATCAAAATAAGTAGCCGGGGCAGATTTGTTGGATACTATGCTATTGATATCAATGCCAACATGATTGTCATTGATGTCCCCGAATCCAAGGTCCTGGACGGTGTCAAATTCGACCGCAAATATGTGGTTGGTGAAGTTGCCAAGATCGGTGTTGTTCACTAGACCAAGATACTGACTTGGTAGAGCCCCTGGAAGCTCTTTGGTAGGAGAGATTGTGAAAGCAAGGCCATGGCCTCCAAGCTTAGCATACTCGGGGTCCATAGCGAAAGCAAAGGAAGTTGAAAAGGAAAAAGCTTTGCCATCCGTGGAGTTCTTGAATTTGATTGGATTTGAGTAAAAAGCATGGCCTAGTAGTCTCTGCGTTTTGTTTGTTAGCTGAAGTACACCATTGTCTTGGATCTGTGCAGCACCATTTAAGCTCAAGTTGTTGGCTACACCTACACCTTTGAACCCATTGAAGAAAAGCTCATCAAGCTGAGATTTTGCTGGGTTTGAGAGAAGAACAAAGAATCCCCAGAAGAAAAGTTTGAGTCTTTCTGCCATGGCTGTGAACAGAATTGAGCTGTGTGAGGTGTGAACTAGAGGGTGTCCACGTGTTAAGGTATGGGCGGTAGGTGAATTAAGGGGTATTTAGATACTGGTTATTGCTGAAAATTGAAAATTGAAAACAATGTAGCAAAATAATTTTTAAGAGTGTAAATAGTATCGTGAGACTCATTTTTAATGAAAATTTTGCCGAAAAAGAGGTTTGTAGGTCCTGTGAAAAGTGCATGGGACCTAGGTTTAGATACCGCTTATTACTAAAAATTGAAAACTGAAAACTGAAAACACTGTAATAAAATAATTTTAAAATGTGTAAATAGTAATGTGGGACTCATTTTTAATGAAAATTTTGTCAAAAAAAGATTTGTGGGTTTGGTGAACAGTGCACGGGACCCAGGTTTGGACGCAAACGCCAAACGCCAAACGCGTTTGCTATCCAAACACACACTTAAACGGGTGAAAATTTTTGGAATTTTTTGCTTGGGCACATTTTGTTCTTTGGGATTTTGAAGAATGAAAAGAAAAAGAGAGAGACTTTGGTATATTGGGCCCACCCTTCATGTGAGAGGAGAGAGCATGTAAGAATTACTCATTTGGTTATATACAAATGGTTTCACAGTCGGACGAGCTTAGAATTTTAAGATAGTTGGATGGAGCAAAAAAAAAAAAAAAAAAAAATCTAAATAGGCATTCATATCCTATTAAAAAATTATAAATATACAAAATTTTTGTTTCTAAATACATTAAAACGCAATTATTTACCAATAAAGACGAAAACAAAAAACAAAATAATGTTTTTTTTTTTAAATACTAGGCTGGCTAGGATTTTTGTTGTTGCTGTTGTTGTTGTTAAAGTTAGAGTATTCATAGTGGCATTGCTAAATTTTTTAGTTTTTAGTACCTTAAAAAACTATTTTATCACCTCATTTTACAATATATCAAATATCAAATGTTCTATTTTTTTATTATTTCATTTAAAATAATATAAACAACTCATATAAATAATAAAAGAAGAGACATAATTTGAATTTTTTAATTGAATGAATAGATATAATCCTATTAACATATTTTATTTTATTTTCAACAACTTATTACAGTAAACTAGTATTTACTGCGGTTGGAAAAATTTAACTTTAGTTTCTTCAATAATACATGATTTTTTGGTTCTATGGTAATAAAATAGTTTTTTTTGTTAAAATATAATCACCATTGTAAATATTTTTATTATTTTTGTTAAATTTTTAGATTAGATAATTACTATTTGAATTTGAATGAGACTAACTAGGTTTATTTTGAAAAATAATAATTTTAACATGGGGCATGCCACTTGGGCCCCACCGTCAATTCACAAGGAATTTCAGATTGTGGTTGAAACTGTTTGGAGGCAACCCACGTCACTACAGGCCATTTAAATTTAAGCCCCACCCACTGACTTTGAAACTGAGCTAGGAGCCTAGGACAAACTTGTTTTTATAAGCATTTAAAATGCTTATAAAAAAGAAAAAGAAAAAAGCATTTAAAATGATTTTGCTATGGTTTACTTTGAAGTGTTGGATCAAAGTTTACCATTTTTTCATCTTTATTCTGTCGGCCATTTCAGAGCTCTGGTCAATTTATTCGCCAGATTTCTAATTAGTGAGGTCCATGTCACAAACCAGTGTTGCATCAAGATTGATTGTTGAAATACCATATAATCTGATGGAGATGGAACTAACCATGTGCTCACCGCTCAACTTAGAATTTCTGCTTGGTTTCCAACTCAAACCTACTATATTAGGAAAGCATTAGCATCTGCTATTTTTAAATTATTATATTTTATTATCTCAAAATCTATTTTATCTATTATACCATACTATTTTAGAATACATTCAATATTTCAACTTTTATTTTACCATATTACACATTAAAATAATATAAAAAATATTTCTCACTTTTCTCTAATCTCTTTTTCTCTTACACTGCCTCATCCACCCACCACCGTCAAGCTTCCTAGCCACAACAAATCATTCAGCCGAATCATTTTAAATCAAACCAATACAGTGAGCAAAGAAGAACATAATAAGAACAGACCCACCAGGACCAACGACAACCAAACAGACCCACCATAGTGACCAACGACGACCAAACAAACCCACCACAGTGACCCACGACGACCAAACACGAAAATCCATAGCAAAAAATCAAAATAAAAACCCCATCGGAACCCAATGAGTAAATTCTTTTAAACACAGTTTGTTACACACAACTGTACACACCTTTTTTTTTTTTTTTTTTTTTTTTTTTTTTACGTTTATGTGTAACAAAGTATGTGTAACGAATCCAATTGTGCAAGTGATGGAAAACAAGATGTTGGGTCAATTCATGTATCATGTGACAAATGAGTGATCAAATTGTCAATTGAAGCTCTGGGAGGTGATCATGATTTTTTATTTTGCCAAGTCTTTAGTCCGATAAATAAATCAAGTCATGATTTGTTATTTAGCCCATTAACTACCAAGCATTGCTACACTAAGCACGTTTGCATAGCCACTTTTTTATTTTTTATTTTATTTTTAAAGAAGCTTTATTTGTCTAGAAAACTAAAAATATAACATTTATTTTTGAAGCCAATAAAAATAAAAGATCTGAACACAAAGAATTACTTCTTGATGGAAAATTTTCAAAAAGTGAATTGACATATCACATTAATCTATCAGCCAATAAAAAAATTAGTTGTAAACCTGTGCAAATCCACATGATGCATAGGAATAGATAATTATTTTGTAATTATGATATAATGTATAATTTGTTTTCTAAAATTTGTTAAAGATAATTTGTTCTTCCTACAGAATAAAAAATTTATAAAATTATTAACATTTTTTTATCTCTACCAATATATCATTCTATTATTATTATTATTATTATTATTATTATTATTATTATTTTTTGTGCGTGTTTGATTGATATTTTACCTTTATGAGGTATTCTATATACTTCAAAATCATGTTATAATGTACTATGTTTTACTAATTTTTTTTCTATACAACTAAACTTTTTAAATTTCAAATAAATTATTCAAATTTCTCATTCTCTTACAGGAAATTATAATGATAATCAAAACTTATAACAAATTACACTTGATATTACTCAAATAATTGATAGGAAAATTCAAATGTATAGCCAAAATTGTGTTTTGATATATAAGTTAAAATTCTCACTTCTAAATTAATTAAGTATTAACTTAAACCAAAATCAAACTAAAGCTATAAGAGGGAGAGAGACTACTTGTGATGGGGAACTTAAAAATACAACACCAAAACATATTAACCCAAAATAGAATTATATAGTTGTGGGGGCCAATTGATCCCATAGGTACTATTCTCATGGGAAAGAGCTGGGCCTATGGCCTAATACCCAGTCCGAGGATAAAAGCGTATCCGAGGACGATCAACAAAGGAAGAAATGAAAACTTTTTTATAGGAAGAGGTAAAGAATATTTATGGAGGACTTAACCCTGTCCGAGGATAAGGACCATCTCGGAACCTCTGTCCGAGGTGGCCGGGAACCTTCTCAATCCCTTAATACAGCATATTAAAGGAACTTTGCGACAAGGGGATGGACAAATACCAGATAAAGGATAAGGATGAGGGATAATAAATATCTGGAAATACTGCTACCTCCGCATTAAATGCTGCCCAGCTAACTCTCTGGCCGCATTAATGTAGAGGTGATGCCTGAAAAGTAAACAAGCAGCCTTACAGCTAAGAGTAGAAGGCTCAAGGAGGGACGAAATGGGACAGGGAAACTCCCAACACTTAACTCACACGTGGATGGAGAAAATGGTGCAAAAACCATAGTATATAACGCGAAAAGGGATTCAAAGAAAGGAGGACGGAAGAAAAAACAAAAAAAGAGCGAAAGGTTGAAGAAATACAACAGTAAAAAGAAAGAATTCTATACTATCGATCATACTATTAAGGCATGACCGAGGATGCCTTTTGTATTGGTGCATGTGTAACTCTTTCCTTTTAACATTATCTACCAATATCTTTTCCCTAGATTCAGACTAGCTTTTTCTCCCACTCTCTACAAATTTATTGTTCGGGCTTTTTGGGCCTGTCCATTCCTGTTTTGGGTCCGAGTCAAAACTGGTCCTTACAATTGGCGTCGTCTGTAGGAAAAGCTTGATATGATCAGAAAGAGATTTTGGTTTAGTACTAGAAATGGAAGAATCAGGTTCGCATCAACCGACGATTGGGCCACATCAGGGTAATGATAGTCCACACCAGGCGGAATCAGGAGGATCACAACATAATCACTTAGTGAAAAACCCTCAACAAAGGGGAGATCGTGAGGGAAGTGGGCAAACCACGCACACTAATAGGAGTTAGTCGCATGGGAAAAGTCATGTGTCCCATGTAGAGAATGAGAGAGACATGCAATGTGAGATTGATGAATTGAAGAAGAAGTTACGCTGTGCACGGCGAAGGCGATCATCACTTGGGTTTGAGTATTCTTCTGAGGATGTAGAAGATGCCACGTACAGGCAACGATCCAGAACTCCACCTAGTGAAACTTTCTCAGGCAAAGAGGAATACAGTAGCCATAGGCGTAAGAACAAGAATCCATTGCACAAGGGCCTTGGAAACACGGCCATGAATGAGGCGTTGAGCCAGGTTGCTAAATCGCCTTTCACACGGTGGATTGAGGGTGCAAGCCTTCCTCGGCAATTTAACCAGCCGACCTTCTCTCTTTATAATGGTCGAACAGATCCGGTGGAGCATGTTAGCCATTTTAATCAAAAAATGGCCGTTCATTCTAAGGATGAGGCTTTAATGTGTAAGATCTTTTCGTCAAGCCTAGGTCCAATGGCGATGAGATGGTTTAATGGCTTGAGGGCGAATTCCATTGACTCTTTCAAAAAACTTACCCAGTCTTTTGGCGCTCGCTTTATCACGTGCAGCAGGGTTCCATTGTCCTTAGGATCTTTGCTGTCTATGTCCATGCGAGAGGGAGAAACTTTAAAGGCTTACTCAGATAGATACTGGGAAATGTTCAATGAGATAGATGGAAACTACGACGATGTGGCTATTCGCATGTTTAAGGTTGGATTACCGGCCGAGTATGATTTGAGAAAATCCCTCACTGGCAAACTTGTCACCAGTGTACGCTTGTTGATGGATAGAATTGACAAATACAGGAGGATTAAGGAGGATCAGTTACAGGGAAAGGGGAAAGCGAAGGCGATCCCTCAGGATAGGAGAGATTCCAAGTCGAATCGGTCGCAGAACAATCGACCTTGGAGAGACTTTTCAGGGCAGTCTGCATCTACCAACTCCCAGGCGGTCAACGTTGTGTTTCGGGAGCCAGTGCAAAAAATCTTAGAGAAGGTTAGGAATGAACCATTCTTTAAATGGCCGAACAAGATGGCAGGAGATCCAATGAATCACAACCAAAACCTGTACTGCCATTATCATCAAGATCACGGTCATACTACTGAAGATTGTAGGAACTTGTGGGATCATTTGGAACAATTAGTTCGAGAAGGGAGGTTAAAACATCTCTTGCACCATTCCAGTGGCCGAGGAGGCCAGATTGGTTCAGCGTTTCAGGGGAATGCTGCATCAAAGCCTCCTCTCGGCACCATAAATGTCATATTCCCTGCCCCTAGAAGGATTGGATCATGCCCTTCCAGGATAATGTCAGTATCCTGTTATTCCGATGATGAATCTAATTCAGTGTCGAAGAGGGTCAAGACGAACGTTCCTCTAGTGTTAAGCTTTTCGGATGCGGACAAACGGGGAACCATACAGCCATATGATGACGCTTTGGTGGTTACCCTTAGAATTGGTGGGTACGATGTAAAGAGAGTCATGGTTGACTAGGGAAGTGCAGCGGAGATTATGTATCCTGATCTCTTTAAGGGGTTGGGTTTAAAACCTAAGGATTTGACAACCTATAGCTCACCTTTGGTGAGTTTCGAGGGTAAAATGGTTGTACCTAAGGGACAGATTAGATTGCCCGTGCAAACTGGGTCAGATGTGGTCGAAGTAGATTTCATCGTGGTAGATGCTTTTTCCCCGTATACAGCCATTATGGGCAGGCCTTGGCTGCATTCCTTGGGTACTGTTTCATCCACCCTTCATCGGAAAGTGAAGTACCCTTTTGGAGGTCAAGTGCTGGAGATAATGGGAAGTCAATCTATGGCTAGGCAGTGTTTAATTGCGGCAATTCAACACAAACCAGAGAGTGGCATCTCGGCTGCTAAGGAAAATGATTTATAGCAGTTAGAAACCCCGGCATCTCTGTTCAATGGGCCAGCCGACGAGGTGAAATGTGAAGACTTGGACAAGGTGATCATTGGAGATGACCCGGAGAGATTCTTTCAGATAGGGGCTCAACTTCCCCTACAGGAAAGGGAACAGTTGGTTGAGCTTTTGAGAAGAAACGTAGATGTGTTCGCATGGGATGCTTATGAAGCCCCTGGTTTAGATCCAAAATTCATTTGCCATCATTTGAATGTGAACCCCTCGGTTACTCCAAAAAAGCAGCCACCTCGACGCCCTTCTAATGAACATGTAGAGGCAGTCAAGAGTGAAGTAATTAAACTTAAACAGGCAGGGGCTATTAAAGAGGTATTCTACCCTCAATGGTTGGCAAATACCGTGGTGGTCAAGAAGAAGACAGGAAAATGGCGTGTCTGTGTGGACTTTACAGATCTCAACAGGGCTTGTCCTAAAGACTCATTCCCTATGCCTAGGATAGACCAGTTAGTAGATGCAACGGTGGGCCATCCTCGGATGAGTTTTTTGGACGCCTTTCAAGGATATCATCAGATACCTTTGGCAACAGATGATCGGGAAAAAAGGGCTTTCGTCACTCCTGTGGGGAACTATCACTATAAAGTAATGCCTTTTGGCCTAAAGAATGCAGGGTCAACCTATCAACGGATGATGACTAAAATGTTTGAACCACAATTAGGTAAAAATGTTGAGGTTTATATTGATGATATGGTTGTAAAGAGCAAGTTGGTGTCCGAACACCTAACGGATCTTGCGAACATTTTTAAAATTCTGAGGAGGCACAAACTGCGCTTGAACGCGTCTAAATGCTCTTTTGGAGTGGGGTTAGGGAAGTTCCTAGGGTACATGGTGACTCATAGGGGAATTGAGGTAAACACAGACCAGAATAAAGTGATTAATAGCTTGTAACCACCTCGAAATCCAAAAGAGGTGCAGAAGCTTACTGAAATGATGGCTGCATTGAATCGGTTTATATCCAGGTCAGTAGAAAGATGTAGACCTTTCTTCCTTCTGCTACATAAATGAAAAGAGTTTCAATGGTCCGAGGAGTGTGTCATAGCATTCCAAGAGCTTAAACGCTATCTATCCCATCCACCCATAATGTCTAGCCCAGTGGTGGACGAAGTTCTTTTTGCCTACATCGTCGTTGCTCTATATGCCATAAGCCTTGTGCTCATACGGGTGGACAGTGGTATACAACAGCCAGTTTATTATGTGAGTAAGTCACTTAATGAAGTCGAGGTGCATTATTTGCCATTAGAAAAGGCGATATTGGCTGTGGTCCATGCCACAAGAAAGCTTCCCCATTACTTCCAAGCGCATACTGTGGCCGTACTCACTTAACTCCCACTCAAGTCGGTGCTTAGAAGCGCTAATTATACTGGAAGAATAGCCAAGTGGGGTACGATCTTAGGGGCTTTTGATATAAAGTACATGCCTCGTACTTCTATAAAGGGGCAAGTGCTCGCTGATCTGGTGGCCAAATTTGCTAAATGTCCTGAAGAGATGGAAGGGGGAAGTGAAAAACTGGGTGAAGGGTTTGTCGGCGTGGCCTCTGTTCAATGCCTACCGCCTTGGGAATTGTATGTTGACGGAGCAGCTAATCAACGAGGATTAGGAGTGGGGCTAGTTCTTGTGTCACCTGAAAGGATTACCACTGAGAAATCCTTTAGATTGAATTTCTCGGCTACGAATAATGAAGCAAAGTACGAGGCTTTGCTGATGGGGATAATGATGGTCCAGAAAATGGGAGGAAAGGCAATAAGGGTTTTTTCAGACTCAAAACTAGTTGTGGGACAAGTAAGGGGTGATCTAGAAGCACGTGATACAAGAATGCAGGAGTACTTATGCCAAATCAGGATCATACAGGAGAAATTTGAGGTTTTTGACTTGTCTCATATTCCTAGAAGTGGAAACACACATGCAGATTCGTTGGCCACCCTTGTCACGTCCTCGGCACAGGATTTGCCCTGAGTAGTACTGGTTGAAGACTTATATACGCATACTTCAGTACACCAAGGTACTCTCCGGATCCACCACATTAGGCTGGGTCCAAGCTGGATGGATTCTATATCACTATTCCTAGAAAAGGATGTACTGCTTGAGGAGAAGTCTGAAGCTGATAAAATACGAAGGAAAGCTCCTCATTTCTGGCTCTCTGAGGATAAAAAATTATACAAGCGCTCTTTCTCTGGTCCTTACTTGCTTTGTGTACACCCCGAAGCATCAGAATCACTTCTGGAGAAGCTGCACGAAGGGGTTTGTGGAAGTTATACAGGGGGAAGATCACTGTCTCACAGGGCTCTTACCCAAGGATACTGGTGGCCAAACATGCAAAAAGAGGCGCAGGAATATGTCAAGAAATGCGATTAATGTCAGAGGTTTGCGCCCAATATTCACCAGCCTAGAGGGGTTCTCAACCCTCTTTCTAGTCCGTGGCCTTTTGCTCAGTGGGGCCTGGACATTGTAGGACCTTTCCCCAAAGCAGTGGGAAATAAAAAATACTTCATTGTCTGTACAGATTATTTCACTAAGTGGGTTGAAGCTAAACCTTTAGCTAATATCAGGGATGTGGATGGTAAAAGGTTCATCTGGAAGAATATTGTTACATGATTCGGGGTTCCTAACGTGCTCATCTCAGATAATGGTCTTCAATTTGACAGCAAAACTTTTAGGAAGTACTATTCCGACCTGGGTATAAAGAACATATATTCCATTCCAGCCTATCCACAGGGAAATGGACAAGCAGAGGCTGTTAACAAGGTCATCGTGAACGGACTTAAAAAGAGGTTGGATGACGCCAAAGGAAGATGGGTTGAGGAGTTGCCGCACATCCTTTGGACATATAGGACAACACCTCGAAAGTCCACTGGAGAGACCCCCTTCTCAATGACGTATGGGGCTGAAGCTGTAATCCCTTTGGAGAACAATTTTCCCACTATGAGGTCTAGCGCATTCACCTTAGATGGAAATAACGACCTGTTAAAAAAGAATTTGGATCTGATTGAAGAACGACGTGAAAGTGCTATGATGCAGTTGGCCTATTATCAACACAAACTCAAGCAAGGCTACGATATGAGTGTGAAGCTAAGGCCATTGGCCCCAGGAGACTTGGTGTTAAGGAAAGTTGTGAAACACTAAAAACCCTGCTTGGGGAAAATTGGGGCCTAACTGGGAAGGACCATATCGCATTACGTCAGTGGCAGGAGTAGGTGCGTACTACTTAGAAGATTTAGATGAAAGAACTGTACTTCATCCTTGGAATGTAAATAACTTGAAAAGGTATTACTATTGATAAGAAAGGTTATACTATGTTTTTTGCTTTCATTCATTTTAATTGTGTGTTGAGAATAATATGACATCTTTTGAAATATTAAATAGAAACTAAGTTATGTCAGGTCCTCGGACCACAAATTTAGTGGAAATTAATATCCTATGACATCTTTTGAAATATTAAACAGAATCTAAGTTATGTTAGGTTCTCGGACCACAAACTTAATGGAAATTAATATCCTATGACACTTTTGAAATATTAAATAGAAACTAAGTTATGTCAGGTCCTTGGACCACAAATTTAGTGGAAATTAATATCCTATGACATCTTTTGAAATATTAAACAGAAACTAAGTTATGTGAGGTCCTCGGACCACAAACTTAGTGAAAATTAATATCCTATGACATCTTTTGAAATATTAAACAGAAACTAAGTTATGTCAGGTCCTCGGACCACAAACTTAGTGGAAATTAATATCCTATGACACTTTTGAAATATTAAACAGAAACTAAATTATGTCAGGTCCTCGGACCACAAACTTAGCGGAAATTAATATCCTATGACATCTTTTGAAATATTAAACAAAAACTAAGTTATGTCAGGTCCTCGGATCACAAACTTAGTGGAAATTAATATAATATGACATCTTTTGAAATATTAAACAAAAACTAAGTTATGTCAGGTCCTCGGACCACAAACTTAGTGGAAATTAATATCCTATGACACTTTTGAAATATTAAACAGAAACTAAGTTATGTCAGGTCCTCGGACCACAAACTTAGTGGAAATTAATATCCTATGACATCTTTTGAAATATTAAACAGAAACTACGTTATGTGAGGTCCTCGGACCACAAACTTAGTGGAAATTAATATCCTATGACATTTTTGAAATATTAAACAGAAACTAAGTATGTCAGGTCCTCGGACCACAAACTTAGTGGAAATTAATATCCTATGACATCTTTGAAGTATTAAACAGAAGTTGAGTTGTGCTTGGTCCTCAGACCGTAAGTTTGGTGGAAATTAATATTCCAGAGCATTTCTTGGAATATAAAAGGGAAAAATCCTTTGTATCAAGTCCTCGGACCATAAACATTGTAAGGATAGTCATTCTTGCCATATCAAGAGATATATTCAACAAAGTATAAGTTGTATTAAAACTTTTAGAACACGATCCTTAATGTAAGTTGTTGCTTTTTGAGCCAAGTTTTGGCTTATTTTATAAGTCATGGTAAACCTCATAGATATTAATAAGAGTCAATGTATTTCAATGTATTGACGTTCTGCTTATAACATAAGTGTTGAGATATTCCCTGGATGTTGTAAAACTTATTAAAGAGCTTGGTAAAAAAAAAAAAAAGAATATACTTTTGATAACGAGATTTGATGATATGTTTTATCAATGTATTTTACTCCTTAATGACGTATGTGAAAGAAAGGATAGGAAATAAGATAAAATGAATACCATACATCTAAGTAGAACAATAGTACTGACAAATATTATTAGGACCAAGGAAAAATGTCTCGTGTATTATCAAAATTTGTCCTTCAATACAAAAAAACAAAGTTACAATTATTGTAAATATCATAAAAACAAGTACAAAAATTAAGGTTTCAGCTTGATTTGAAGTTTGGACTTGGGAGCCTGGTCAGGCACTTTAGGGGGGGTCTCTTTCTCCTTACCCTTAAGAGATCCCTGCCCAGGTAAAGTAACTGAGGCTAATTGTTTCTCAAAGTCTTGAGAAGCTGTCCCTGGCTGAGGAGCCTCAGTCACTTTATCCAAAGAGGGTCCCTTCTAGATCTCTTGTTCTCTGCCCTGTTCTTGCTGACCAGTGGAGGGAGGATGCTGAGGTTGGGCTTCTTTGACCGGCTGGGGAGCAGGAGGGGCTACCTCTTTCTGGCTAGGGATCTGCAAGGTTGGAGGAAAGATGATGTTTTCAGGTTTCCTCAGCTCAGAAGAAGCTTCAATCCCAGCTTGATTGAGAGCTTCTTCCCAGGTCTGAGTGCAATAAGCACGGCACACGGCGGAGACCTCTGCTCGAAGAGCATCCTCGATCTCAGCTACGTCGACGTCGTAGCCGTGCTGCTTAGCCTCATCCCTCTCCTTCTCAGCTTTAGCTTTGTCCTCCTCAGCCTGCATTTTGGCTTTTTTAGCCTGTTCCTTAAGTTTCTTAGCCTCCTCTAGCTGCTACTTCAAAGCTGCCACTTGCTCCTTGGACGCAGCCGGTTGTTCCTTAGCCTCATTCGTTAGTTTCCTTTGGCTCTCGGCTTGCGTCTCAGCACCCTTTAAAGCAGCCTCCGCGCTCTTCTTGGCCTGTTCCTCAGCCTTTAGCTTCTGCTTGAGATCAGTATTGCTGTTTTCAGCAATGGTTAGTGTCTGCATAGCAACACTCCTTCGTTTTCTCTCGTCATTTAGCTACTGTGAGACGGAGTGGTACATCTCCTCCATTCTGAAAGTGCTTTGAACAGTCTTTAAAAAAAAAAAGAATGAGTGTTATATCAAATAAAAAGAAAGAAAAAACTGTGAAAAGATAAATACGTACCATGCCCAGAAATCGTTTAGTTTGAAGGAAGACTTCATTCCTCCTAAGTCCTCGTAACTCCACCATATCTTTGGGAAGTAGGAGGGTTTCCTCCAGCACTGAAGCAACATGACAACCTATACCCCCATTGTAATCTCTGATTGATGCATCGTCAGTCAGGGGCTCACTACCAAGCATAGGGGCTAGGAGCCATGCGTGGGGCTCGGGCAGTTGAACATCACCCCTTTCCAATCCTTGGTTGGGGGCATGACTGGTTCTCTGCTGCTTGGTTGTCCTGTGGGCCTCTTCTTCGCTGGAAGAACGAGATCTTCCAGGTTCCATTGCCTCTTTGCCTTTCGGTTCCCTTCTCCTCTTAGGATCAGCTTGTTCGATCCTGGAGGGTGGAGGTGGCTGAGGAGCGTGAGGAAGAGATTTAGGTGGGGGAGGAGGAAGTTTGGGTTGAGCAGGCTTCCTAGCTTCCCCCATTCCTGGCTGGCTTTCCAGCAACTCTTGAAGACTGCGTTGGGGTTTCCTCTGAATACCCATATCTTCAGGCACGTTTTGGGATGGTGAGAGTTGATCAAAAACTTCGTAGTCATCGGTGGACAAGGTGAGGTCCACAAAACCCTCTTCCTCTCGTTCTACTTCATCTTCCTCCTCTACTTGGAAAACGGCCGGGGGGAGGGGGGGAAGATGTTGCTCCTGCTGCAAGGGTGGCAACGGGTAGAGGTTTTGTGAGTAGTGAGTATCTTGGGAGAGGAATGCCTTGTGGAACTACAAAACCCTCGTAGGCAACACTGATTTTTTGGAGCCAAGGATCCCTGGCCCTTATCACGCACGACGGAGCTTGGAATGCGCGCGATATGGGATTATATCCGAGGATGAGATGCGCCGCCCTTAGTTGACCGTCTGATTCGTTGACGTAAATCTCGGCTTAAAGGACCCTGTCCAAGCTCGCCTTGTTAACTAAGCGGAGTGAAGACGTAGTGGCGTGGGGATCTGCAATGTCAGTAAAAACAACAAAGACTCATTTCAGTAATGGCAAACAGCAACGGGAGTACAAAAATTGTGTAAAGTTAAATGGTAGAACTAAACAGTTAGTTTCCCACCTGGTTCACCTTCTTTAACTGGGCAAGGTAAGTCATCATGCCATTGCCCAAAGAAGATTAAAAAGTCCTCCTTTAGTCCCTTGTTAGATACAGGGAGGCACTGAATCAACCTAACCTCGGAGTGCCTGGATTTTAAATAATATCCCTGCCCTTTCAGATGTTGTAGGTTGTAAATTCAATTCACATCGTGGTGTGTTAGGTTTAGGTTCATCCTCTCATTCAAGACTTCTATACTCCCTAACACCCTAAACATATTCGGTGCGCACTGTGTAGGGGACAACCTAAAGTACCTAAGGTAATTCCTAGTAATGGTACCCATAGGAATGGTCATACTTCCTTCTATGAAGGCAATCATAGGGATGACCACCTCATTTGTTTTCCTTTCATCAAACCACTCCCCCTGTGCCGCGTATCTAACGCCCACGTGTGGAGGAATATTGTATTTAGACCTAAAACTCCTCATCCCCTCCTTGGTGTCTACTAAGTCCTTAAATCTACCCATTTTCTTTGAAGTTCTATAAGGGAAATTTCGCAAAAAAGGAATAAAAGTTGAAGATAGTTCAGGAAGACTTACAGGTGTGAGAAATGATCCTTGGACAAGGTTTTGGTATTTGTAGATGTGCAGAGGAGTGAGAGAGAAAAAGGAAATAGCAGGTTCAGTACACGGGTTTTAGAATAGCGCAATCGTTTAAGGTGAAAAGGAATTGATTTGAAAGATTATTTATAGTGATGCAGAAATTATGAGTGGGAGTTCGCCCGTTCGTATTCCAAGAAAGCCTATCCACCATTGGATTCTCATCCAACCATTGAACGTGGGAGACAAGGGAGTTGCCAAAATTAAATGAAGGCATGCCCTAGTCACTGAAGCGTCAGGGGCGAGTCACAGGAGGGTAGACACGTATTGTTGTGATTCGACCTAACGAAGTAAAGCCATAAGGGGAACAAGACGAGGATATCAAAATCCTCCTTTTCTCCCAAGGAGTCAAAAAGCAAGATTTTAAGGAGCTATTGTGGGGGCCAATTGATCCCATAGGTACTATTCGCATGGGAAAGAGCTGGGCCTATGGCCTAATACCCAGTCCGAGGATAAGAGCGTATCCGAGGACGATCAACAAAGGAAGAAATGAAAACTGTTTTATAGGAAGAGGTAAAGAATATTTATGGAGGACTTAACCCTATTTGAGGATAAGGACCATCTTGGAACCTCTGTCTGAGGTGGCCGGGAACCTTCTCAATCCCTTAATACAGCATATTAAAGGAACTTTGCGACAAGGGGATGGGCAAATACCAGATAAAGGATAAGGATGAGGAATAACAAATATTTGAAATATTGCTACCTCCGCATTAAATGCTGCCCAGCTAACTCTCTGGCCGCATTAATGTGGAGGTGATGCCTGAACAGTAAACAAGTAACCTTACAGCTAAGAGTAGAAGGTTCAAGGAGGGGCGAAATGGGACGTGGAAACTCCCAACACTTAACTCACACGTGGATGGAGAAAATGGTGCAAAAACCATAGTATATAACGCGAAAAGGGATTCAAAGAAAGGAGGACGAAAGAAAAAACAAAGAAAGAGCGAAAGGTTGAAGAAATACAACAGCAAAAAAAAAGAATTCTATACTATCGATCATACTATTAGAGCATGACCGAGGATGCCTTTTGTATTGGTGCATGTGTAACTCTTTTCCTTTAACACTATCTACCAATATCTTTTCCCTAGATTCAGACTAGCTTTTTCTCCCACTCTCTACAAATTTATTGTTCGGGCTTTTTGGGCCTGAGTCTATTCCTGTT
Organism: Quercus wislizeni; assembly: GCA_023055345.1. Classification (NCBI taxonomy): domain Eukaryota; kingdom Viridiplantae; phylum Streptophyta; class Magnoliopsida; order Fagales; family Fagaceae; genus Quercus; species Quercus wislizeni. Next base: position 15,279,933 of record JALGQJ010000005.1, read on the forward strand.
TTGAGTTCGAGTCAAAAATGGTCCTTACAATAGTCCATAACCAAAATAAAATGCTTTTAAAAATAAAAGATAATATTTTCTAGAGTGTATATTACTTAACAATAATATAATATTTATAAAAGAGACCATACATAAATAAGTAAATAATCAAACTTTGATGTATATTCCCAAATCAAAATAGAGTGCTAACCACAATGCATCTAAAAATTAAATGATTGTGGCAAAATGACGTAATCTAAAACTATCAGAACTTATATTGAACTTCTAAGGATTAAAAACTTCTGCAGTTTTGCATTCACAACCACAGTGCATTTAAAATAATGATATTATTTTGAAAGATTTTAAATATTTATATGTTTTTATTCTTTGTCAAATTAGCTATCCAATTAGGCATTGGTAATTTTGTTTTATATTTTGGGATGTTGATATTGTGTAGTAGTGAAACTTGTGTGTTTGTTTTAATTAGGTTTTCAAATGATAAACTAGACTTTGTGCTATTTATTTTGATTAAAAATGTTGGAATTTGTATAATTTTATAATTATTGAACAAATATCAATTTGTTAAACTTGAATACTTTCTTGATATGAGTGGTGAATTTAAAGGAATGAATTTCACACCAAGTAATTTTGCTACATGACTTATTAAGTGACAAATAAATATTAAAAAAAATTCATATGAAAAATACGAGCCGACTAGCCTAGCCCAACCTAACCCTATTTATTTCTAACTCGTTCAAAATGACACTTTTTTTTTTATTTGTACCTGTTTTCAACCCAAACCCAATTGACCTGACCCAAACCCAACCCAACCCAACTCACTTGATTTCCCAGGTCTCTATATATATAAAAGTACCCAACCCATTTATGACCAAAAAAAAAAAAAATTGCAACTCCTACTTTGAAATTAACAAGTGACAAGTTGACTATATGGTTTAGTTTATTACATTAAAAAAAGTGGAGGTATAATTTATGAGAGGTGCTATGTCTACAACATTTTTACAACAAATCATGTGTGGTTAATTATTATTAGTTTAAATTTGAATTTAGCATTGAGATTACTTTTTTAACCCAACAATAACAACCAGTAACAACCTGCTACTTAGGATTTGTTGTAAAAATGTTGTAAAATTGTTGTAGACATATCATTTCTTATAATTTATTATTTTATAAAGTTTAGATCTTGACTTCTTGGATGCATATCCTCTAGATTTTCTAAGGTATTCTATCAATAGATTTCTTTAAATCCTAACCACTTTTTAACGATTTAATAGCCTAAATTTTGCTATGTCAACATTCCACAAACAATATTATTAAAATAATAAAGGCGAAAAGCCACTTTTAGTCCCTACATTTTTAGGCGATTTCCATTTTAGTTCCTAAGTTTTATTTTTACCGCTTTTAGTCCATATTCTGGAAAACACCTCCATTTTAGTCCCTGCCGTTACATCAGAAACGGAGGAAGCTGACGTGGCAAACGGCAGGAATAAATAATATTAAATTAATGTCCACGTGGCCTAAATTAATAATAAAAAATATTTTTTGGCATTAAAAAATGCCACGTTAGCCTCTAAATTAAAATTTTTTTTTATTAATTTAACTAAAAAAAAAAAAAATTAAAAACAGAATTAAACACTAAAAATCATATGAATTGAGATCTAAGTGTGTCTTGAACAAGAACATCAAGAACACAAATCCAGAAATTATTTAAAAAAAAATATAAAAAAACCCAAACTCAAAATTTTGAGCGAATCAAACTTAAATTCTCTAATTTCAGTCAAAGCACAGCCATGAATCAAAGCAGAAATTCTTAAACCCAAATTTTAATTTCTCTACAAAGTCACCCAAACTCAAATTATCTACCCACCAAAAAAAAAAAAAAAAATCGATATTGGTAAACACCCAGCAAGATTGAAACCCAGCAAACTCAGGTGGTCTTTCACAGTTTTTAGCAAAACAAACCATGCGACTAAAACCCAATGGTAGAACCCAGATCGACATAGAAACCCGGTGGCAGAAACTGAGATCGGCATCCACAAACAATCCCAAAACCCATATTGAGGAGACAAAACCAGATCGACGGTGAGATTGGTGGCTCGATTGATGCTGCAAACTGAGAAATCAAACCTAAGAATTGGTTGGGACGACGATGGTGGAGTCGGTGATGAGTTGCGCCAACGAAATATGGAGGGGGAGAGAAGAACCAAACCACAAAGCAAGCCACGCACCAAACCCAGATCGGAACCACCAACCACTGCCACCCTGACCCGAATTAGAACCACAACCCAACAAAAATCTACCCATGAAACCCACAAATTTAGAACAAACACCGTGGCCCACTCCTAACAAACACAATCAACAAACACCCCCCCCCCCCCAAATCCAAGACCAGGGACAAACCCAAATGTGAAAGCGGGAGGGAAAGAGAACTCAACGCCGCCGTGCCGCCGCCTTGGACCTAATCTGGTCGGGCTAATGGGTTCACGATGGGCCGATGGTTTTCAGGTGGATGGGCTATGCGATTTTCAAGTGGATGTGCTCTCTCACGTTTGACCGACGAGAGTTGTAGTGGAACGAGCTTTCCGTCGGAGAAGAGCTCGTTGGCGGGGAGCATGGCCACCGAATCTGGGTTTGCTTTAGGTGGGTTTGCTGGGTTTCCTTTTAAATGAGATGGGTTTGCTGGGTTTCTTTTTAAACGAGATGGGTTGTTCTGATTTTGAGATTTTTTTGTTTGGATTGGTTATGTTGTATTTTTGGATTGATTTGATACTATGAGGTTTTAGGATTTGATGATATTGTTGGGTTTGAGAAAATTGTGATTTTGAGATTTTTAATTTTTGGGTTTGTGTTCTTAGATCTGAGTTTGAGTTCTTGTTTAAGACACATTTTGATATCAATTTATGTAGTTTTTAGTTTTTAATTTTTTTATTTAGTTAAAATTAATAAATAAATTTTTTTTATTTAGATGCTAACGTGGCATTTTTTAATGCCGAAAAATATTTTTTATTATTAATTTAGGCCACGTAGACATTAATTTACTATTATTTATTCATGTTATTTGCCACGTCAGCTTCTTCCGTTTCTGATGTAACGGCAAGGACTAAAATGGAGGCGTTTTTTAGAATAGGGACTAAAAGCGATAAAAATAAAACTTAGGGACTAAAATGAAAATCTCTTGAAAATGTAGGGACTAAAAGTGGCTTTCCGCCAATAATAAAATAATGTTGCAAATATAACAATTAAGATTATTGTTAGTAAAATGTTGATATGACAGAATTTAAATCATTAAATTATTAAAGAATGGTTAAGATTTAAAGAAATCTACAAGTTAGAGGAGTTTAGGAAATCTAGAGGAAGTTGGATAAAAATCCAAAGAAAGTCAATCAGAGAGAGAGAGAGAGAGAGAGAGAGAGAGGTAGGTAGATTGAGAAAAGCAGAGCAGGTAACATCCATCCTCCATGTTCCTCTCTCTCTCCTCTCCATTGAGTAGAATCCTAGTAAAGCACGTTAAACTATCGAATTCTTTATTAGCACTTATAATTCAGCAACTACTGTTACAAAACTACTTTACGAATCCCTCAATTATGCTGACTTTACTCGCTGCCTCTGTCTGTGTCTCTGTCTCTCTCGTCTTTTTTGTGGGGGAGGCCAATCTGTTTCTACTGCTGCATCATATCCATTTGCATAGGAAATGTGTGTCCCCATTCAGATCATCTCTCACAAATCACAACAATGGTAAGCCCATTTTCATTCATTGTATAAGATTTTTTTCGGGATTGTTTTTTAATCTGATTAGTTTTTGCTTTCTGGGTATGTTAAATCTTTAAAAGTTTTCTGGTTTTGAAGAGAGTTTGTAAGTCTTCACTACATGTTTGATGAAATGGTTAGTACAAATACAATTCAAGTCAAGTATGTTTTCAGGTTGATTAGATGGCAAGCACATTTGGGCAAATAACTAAGATTTAGTATTGTGATTGATAAATTAGGAAAAACCCCATTAATAATAGAGAGAGAGAGAGAGAGAGAGAGAGAGAGAGAGAGAGAGAGAGAGAGAGAGAAAGATGTGGTACTTGATACTGACAATTTGATCTTAGGTTGAGATGGGATTTGTAGTAATATGCAAGTTTTTTTAATTTTTAATTTTTTTTTTGATAATTTGATAGTTGGGGTTGTGGGGGATTTGAACCCTAAATGTTTCCATTGAAAACATGAGGAGGTACCGGTTGAGTTATAACTTATAAGGCTCTTGGCATATATGCAAGAGATACTTGGTAGTTGTATATTAAATCTTAACAAATGTAATTGCAGGAGGCACTCAAGCAAGGACGTGTAGTGAATCTAACTAAATTTGCTAGCATAGCATGTTTAATGATTGGCAAATTTTGTGAGGCTAGTGCTCAACCAGTATTATAACATTGATTTATTGTGCATTGGGTGTGCCTTTGCCAAGTAAGGAAATGTTAAAAGACTCTTGTCTCATGAGAAAAGGCAGAGGAAGCTAGTTTCATAATGTAATAAGCTGCTGCCAGCCTGCCACTGCCACAGTCTTGGATAGATGCGTTCCCCTTCATGTTTTCCAAAAATTCCTGGTTTTTGTTGTGTGAGTGGATGGGATGGGAGAGGCAATGAGGTTTGTATATATTCCTTGGAATGGGAAGTCCTTGGTCAGGGTTGTACACTTGTTGATTTTGAAACTTTTCAATGTTAATCTACATATATCCTATAAATATAACTTTTCAATGTTTAATTTTTTATGAGGGGGCTTCTTCTCTATACAATCAATCTAAAAATTAGCCTATTATCCGACCAACTCTATACTCCCCCTCTCTCCCCCTTCAATCCAAATAAGCCATAATTTTGAAAATTTTAAAGGAGATTTGAGGTTTTGTTGGTATTTGGAGGCCCACAGGCCAAGTAATGGCTTGATTTTTTTTTTTTTTTTACCAAATTTAATTTTTTAGGTTTTTTTTTTACTGATTTAATATAATTTTTACTAGATTAATTCAAAATTTTGGCATCAATTCTAAATTTTGAGAGAACAAATTCAAAATTTGAAGGATAGTGAGATTCTGTTTATTTTTTTATTTTATTATTATTATCGAATAGAGTGAAAATCTATCCATATATATATATATATCTAATAGTTAAAGCATAATATTTATTATTGCTACACTCTTGTTGAGCCACCTCATCCACCTCATCATTATTTTTTTTCTTATTTATTTTTTACCTTTAATTTTTTAACAATATTAAATATATGAATATATTGGCTTTACAATATTAAAAAAATTAGCATCAAATTGTTATGTCCTTGTTATATGATGTTCCTAGATACTTGAGTAATTTTTTAAAGTATTTACGAATATTTTATATTGCTCTTCATCTTTCTTATCTCATTAGTGTATTTTTGAGATTTATAAGAAAATAAATTCAATTTTGTGTTTAAAATTATTTATTTATCTATTCATTATTCACGTGTTGGATTAGATTATGACAATATTTACACAATATTTCTTCTTCTTTTTGTCAAAAATTTTCCTCTACTTTTTTCCCCTTTGGAATTGTACTCTTGGTTTTCTATCTGTTTATTTATTTTTATATTATTAAGGAAATAGAGTTACAATCATCATGTATATAATTAGCACTCTTGGTTGGGATCAGTCACCTATTTCTATTGTCTAACTTCAAAGCCTTATTAAAAATTTGAATTTGATTATGCATTGGATTTTTTGCTTGATTGCATCACATTTAATATGTTTAACATATTCGGAAAGAGTTTGATTTTGATGTGAGTTTTATTTTTCCCTTTTTCTTTTATTTTAAATTGTAGATTTGTTGAGTTTTATTAATTTTTGAGATACGGTTTCGGTGTTTTGGATTGTAGGGTAGAAAAAATTGGGTTTGAGAAAGTTTGTTTAAAATTAAAAGAATAATTTCTAAATTCTACATACTTTTTAATAATACACAAAATGTTATAAATAACTTTAATTAAAAAATGAATATTTTCGTTAACTTACCTTTTGAATTCTTGTAAAAAATTTAGTTGTTTTCATTTTGGTATGACAAAAATTGTATATATTACATTTGTGATTGTTCCTATAATAAATGAAACTACAATAAATGAAAAAATGATTATAAAATACATTACTATTTACTAAATTAGTCCAATTTGCAAAAGATAAACTTAATGAAACCAACCTAAAAAAATTATCATGCTCAACACGTGGGTCCATGATGAGTTTAATGGAAAATTCAAAAAGCCAGTGTCATCTAGGTCCCTCCTTGTGGTGCTTGTACAGCCTCAGGTAGTGGTAGCTCTCCATCCAAGTACCTTACCACCTGCCTCATTGTGGGGCGTGCCTTAGGCGCATTGTTGGAACACATCAAGCCTAGTTTGAGCAACACAACATCTTCAACCTCATCAAACTCACCCCCTAGTCTTGAATCCACAACTTCAAATATTGCTCCCAGTCTCCATTTCTCCCACACCCAATCCACCAACATGAGCTCCTCAGGCAATGCTTTAAGCTCAATAGGTCTTCTACCACATACCACTTCTAGCAACAAAGCACCAAATGCAAACACATCTGTGCTTTTTGTAGGCTTGCTTGTGCGTGTGATCTCATGGGCTAGATAACCCAATGTGCCCACAACCCTTGTAGTGCTTGGATTGGTGCCACGCTCGTATAGTTTAGGAAGACCGAAGTCACTGAGCCGTGCATTTAGCTCAAAATCTAATAAAACATTCCCTGCCTTGATGTCCCTGTGAATCACAGTTTGTTCCCACTCTTCATGTAAATATAAAAGCCTTGAAGCCGCATCTTTGATGATATTAAACCTCTGCTCCCAGCTCAGAATTGTTTTAGGGTTATCAAATATGTACTTGTCCAAGCTTCCATTAGGAATAAAGTCAGAAACAAGTAACAAATTTGCTCCTCGCCGACACCATCCAAATAATTGAACTAAATTTCTATGTTGAAGCCGACCAATACTAGCAATCTCTGATATGAATTCCCTCAAACCCTGCTTTGATTCATGCCAATTTCGCTTAAGTGCAACTTGGGTGTTTGAATTTGACAGTGTCCCTTTATAAACTCGACCAAACCCACCAAACCCAAGTAGCTCCTTGTCTCTAAAACCCCTTGTTGCTTTCTCCAGCTCCTTGTAAGAAAATCTGTGTGGACCAATATCAAGCTCCCAGGCCTCAATCACATTAGCTTTCTTGATTTTCCTGATGAGGTTAAAAGCCAAACCACTCACCAAAATTATTACTAATGCAGCTGAAACAGAAACACCAACAATTACGCCTGTGTTATTGTTTCTTTTAGACTCTGCTGGGAGTGGAGGGAGTTGTTCCAAAGACAAAGATTTAGCTTCTTCATTCATCTTAGAGGTCCAACCCATTATATAGTGAGAGCTAGAGAGCAAACCGGTTGAAGAAGAAAAACCAACATACATAGATTCTTGAAGAATTAGTGAGAGGTCTACGTGAAAAGACAGAAGTGTAGACCTTGGTTTAGTAGATGAAGGTGAAAGTTTCACATCTAATTGATTACTTTGAGAATCATATTCTATCCAAGCCTGAATTACCTGAAGGTCCTGACCACTCTTCAAATTTAGAACTTGGATCGAACTATTAGTACCATCAAAATAAGCAGCCGGGGCAGATTTGTTGGATACTAAGCTATTGATATCAATGCCAACGTGACACCCGAAGTCTTGGACTGTGTCAAATTCAACCGCAAATATGTGGTTGGTGAAGTTGCCAAGATCGGTGTTGTTGAGCAGACCAAGATACTGACTTGGTAGAGCCCCTGGAGTCTCTTTGGTGGGAGAGATTGTGAAAGCAAGGCCATGGCCTCAAAGCTTAGCATACTCGGGGACCATAGTGAAAGCAAAGGACGTTGAAAAGAAAAAAGCTTTGCCATCCGTGGAGTTCTTGAATTGGATTGGATTTGAGTAAAAGGCATGGCCTAATAGTCTCTGCGTTTTGTTTGTTAGCTGTGTCTTGGATATGCGCGGCACCATTTAAGCTCAAGTTGCTAGCTACATCTACACCTTTGAACCCATTGAAGAATAGTTCATCAAGATGAGATTTTGCTGGGTTTTGGAGAAGAACAAAGAAAACCCAGAAGAAAAGTTTTGAGTCTTTCTGCCATGGCGGTGAACAGAATTAAGCTGTGTGAACTAGAGGGTGTCCAGGTGTTAAGTTATGAACAGAACTGAGTCTTTTTTGCTTGGTCACATTTTGTTCTTTAGTTGGTTGAAGAATGGAAAGAAAAAGAGAGAGAGAGAGACTTTGGTTAGTTTGGTATGTTGGGTTATGAAAAGGGATCTTGTTATATATATGGTTTCACATGGAATTACAAATTGTGGTTAAACTTTGAAGACAACCCACACCACTACACGCCCCCTAGGACAAACTTGTTTTTATAGGCATTTAAAATGATTCTGCTATGGTTTACTTTAGAGTGTTGGACCAAAGTTTTCCATTTTTCATCTTTATTCTGTCCGCGATTACCGAGCTCTGGTCAATTTATTACCCAAATTTCTAATTAGTGAGGTTCACCTAATATCACAAACCAGTATTGCATCAAGATTGATTGTTGATATACCATATAATCTGATAGAGATGGAAGTAACCATGTGCTCACTGCTCAACTTTGGATTTCTGCTTGGTTTTCAACTCAATCCTACTAGATATGTAAGTCTCTGGAATGGTGTATATTTATCAGAATATACATAGATTTAAAACCAGAAGTTCGATTGATCAAGAATCCAATGAATAAATCCTTTTACACACATTTTATTGTACATGAACGTACACACATTTTATTTTTTTCCGTTTGTGTGTAATATGGTGTGTGTAATGAATATAATTGTGAAATTGAAGAAAAACAAGATACACACAATTGTGAAATTGTGTAATATGGTGTGTATAATGAATACAATTGTGAAATTGAAGAAAAACAAGATGTTGGGGCAATTCAAGAATCATGTGACAATTGAGTTGACTGAATTGTCAACTGAGACTCTAAGCGATGACTTTGTTGAAGGTCACATTTTCTTAACCCAAGTCTAGACATGATTTTTTTTTTTTTTTAGCCAAGTCTTTAACCCGATAAATAAACAAAGTCTTGGTACTTGCTATAAGTATTCAAGCCATTGAGATACTACAAGAGCCGGTGATAATAAATAAACCAAGTCATGATTTGTTATTTACCCCGATAACTGCCAAGCAGTCGAGCACATTTGCATGGCCACTTTTTTTTTTTTTGGTAAATTTTTTTTAAGGAGCTTTATTTGTCTAGAAAAATAAAAAATATAAGATTTTTTTTGTTGAAGTCAATTAAAATATAAAATCTGAGCACAAAGGATTACTTGTTGGAAAATCTTCAAAAAGTCAATTGACATATCACATAAATCTATACAAATCTATACATTAAAATATAAGATCTGAACATAAAGAATTCCTTCTTATAGGTGCATACACAATAATAACAGAAATAACACAAAGAGAAATTGAATAAATACTTGTGTTTATTATTTATTTGAGATAAAAATACACAATATTATCTGGATTGAGGCGTGACACCCGTTCTTTTTAAGAAGATTCAAGTTTTTAGTTGGCTAATCTTTGTCCCCATTCAGATATGATTATAAACTACAATAAATGAAAATATGATTATAAAATACATTACTTTTTATTAAATTAGTCCAATTTGCAAAAGATAAACTTAATGAAACCAATCTAAAAAAATTATCACGCTCAATGTGTGAGTCCATGATGAGTTTAATGGAAAATTTAAAAAGCCAGTGTCACCTAGGTCCCTCTCTGTGGTGCTTCCACAGCCTCAGGTAGTGGTAGCTCTCCATCCAAGTACCTTACCACTTGCCTCATTGTGGGGCGTGCCTTAGGCTCATTGTTGGAACACATCAAGCCTAGTTTAAGCAACACAACAGCTTCAACCTCATCAAACTCACCCCCCAATCTTGAATCCACAACTTCAAATATTGCTCCCAGTCTCCATTTCTCCCACACACAATCCACCAACATGAGCTCCTCAGGCAATGCTTGAAGCTCAATAGGTCTTCTACCACATACCACTTCTAGCAACAAAGCACCAAATGCAAACACATCTGTGCTTTTTGTAGGCTTGCCTGTGCGTGTGAGCTCAGGGGCTAGATAACCCAATGTGCCCACAATCCTTGTAGTGCTTGGATTGGTGCCACGCTCGTATAGTTTAGCGAGACCAAAGTCACTAAGCCGTGCATTTAGCTCAGAATCTAATAAAACATTCCCTGCCTTGATGTCCCTGTGAATCACAATTTGTTCCCACTCTTCATGTAAATATAAAAGCCCTGAAGCCACACCTTTGATGATATTAAACCTTTGCTCCCAGCTCAGAATTGTTTTAGGCTCATCAAATATGTACTTGTCCAAGCTTCCATTAGGCATAAAGTCATAAACAAGTAACAAATCTGCTCTTCGCCGACACCATCCAAATAATTGAACCAAATTTCTATGTCGAAGCCGACCAATACTGGCAATCTCGGATATGAATTCTTGCAAACCCTGTTTTGATTCATGCGAAATTCTCTTAACTGCAACTTGGGTGTTTGAATTTGACAGTGTCCCCTTATAAACTTGACCAGACCCACCAAACCCAAGTAGCTCCTTGTCTCTAAAACCCCTTGTTGCTTGCTTCAGCTCCTTGTAAGAAAATCTGTGTGGACCAATATCAAGCTCCCAGGCCTCAATCACATCAGCTTTCTTGATTTTCCTGACGAGTGTAAAAGCCAAACCACTCACCAAAATTATCACCAAAGCAGCTGAAACAGAAACACCAACAATTAGGCCTGTGTTATCGTTTCTTTTACACTCTGCTGGGAGTGCAGGGAGTTGATCCAAAGACAAAGATTTAGCTTCTCCATTCATCTTAAAGCTCCAACCCATGACACAGTGACAGCTAGAGATCGTACCAGTTGAAGAAGAAAAACCAACATACATAGATTCTTGAAGAATTAGTGAGAGGTCTACGTGGAAAGACATAAGTGTAGACCTTGGTTTAGTAGATGGAGGCGAAAGTTTCACATCTAATTGATTACTTTGAGAATAATATTCTATCCAAGCTTGAATTACCTGACCACTCTTCAAATTGAGAACTTGGTTCGAATTACTAGCACCATCAAAATAAGTAGCCGGGGCAGATTTGTTGGATACTATGCTATTGATATCAATGCCAACATGATTGTCATTGATGTCCCCGAATCCAAGGTCCTGGACGGTGTCAAATTCGACCGCAAATATGTGGTTGGTGAAGTTGCCAAGATCGGTGTTGTTCACTAGACCAAGATACTGACTTGGTAGAGCCCCTGGAAGCTCTTTGGTAGGAGAGATTGTGAAAGCAAGGCCATGGCCTCCAAGCTTAGCATACTCGGGGTCCATAGCGAAAGCAAAGGAAGTTGAAAAGGAAAAAGCTTTGCCATCCGTGGAGTTCTTGAATTGGATTGGATTTGAGTAGAAGGCATGGCCTAGTAGTCTCTGCGTTTTGTTTGTTAGCAGAAGTACACCATTGTCTTGGATCTGTGCAGCACCATTTAAGCTCAAGTTGTTGGCTACACCTACACCTTTGAACCCATTGAAGAAAAGCTCATCAAGCTGAGATTTTGCTGGGTTTGAGAGAAGAACAAAGAATACCCAGAAGAAAAGTTTGAGTCTTTCTGCCATGGCTGTGAACAGAATTAAGCTGTGTGAACTAGAGGGTGTCCATGTGTTAAGGTATGGGCAGTAGGTGACTTTAAACGTGTGAAAATATATGGAATTTTTTGCTTGGGCACATTTTGTTCTTTTGTTGTTTGAAACTTCGAAGAATGGAAAGAAAATGAGAAAGAGACTTTGGCATATTGGGTTGTTAGAGTATCTACATAAGTGGATGCAAACTTATCATCTATTTTACACAAAAAATCTACTTTTTCTATTTTATACATCAATTTTTACAAAACATTCACACCAGTCCATCTATTATACATTATATTTTATATAAATAATATTTTTATATTCTTTTTTTAACATTATTTTTTCTCACGAGAAACATTAACCTATTCTTTGTCTTCTTTCTTTTTCGTTATCTCTCTACCGTTTCCTCTTTCTTTTTTTCCTCTTGATTCTTCTTCTTTCTCTCACAGTTAGAACCCAGAAGCTCCATCACAAGCACTCCATCAACACCACAACCATCACAAGCACCACAACGCCTCTCCAATCCTGAAGCATCGATCAAAACCCACATCACCCCCAATACAAAAAAACCAATGAGAATCTTATACTCGTGCTCTTCTTCAGTCCCCGGGACACCTCTCCTCCTTTGTGTCTCTTTTGCCTTGGACCCAAAATCCACAGGACCCTCTGAATACTCAGAGCCCTGACCCATCGAGTCAATCTCCAGCAAGTCATGAACCAAATCCTCGTAATATCGGCGCACTTCCAAGGGCGATTTTCCTAAGACCTGGGTGGCGATCTTTTCCCACTTGTCCTGTGTTTCCTTGGGAAAGACAACAATGGCTTCTTCGAAGAGATTGTCCTGGACACGGGACCAGGACGAGGGATTGCTGATCGAACTCTGGTTGCTGATATTATGCGTAAAAGACATTATTATTGACAAAAGATAATATTGTTTGTGTATCTCTGTGATGATTTGTCTGTGTGTTTGTGTGTGGGTGTGTCTGTGTTTATGTGTATCTGAGGAAAAAAACGATTAGGAGAGAAGTCAGTTTGTTTTGCACAAAGAAAAGAGAGAAAAAAAGGCTCAAAACGTGAAAGTAATAAAGTAATGGTATACACAAGCTACAGTAATTGTGCATATATGCACAGTTACTGTAGCAAATGTGTAAATATGCACAATTTTAGAAGGATATGCATGGTTACTATAGCAAATGTGTAAATATGCACAATTTTAGAAGGACCGATGTTGAAGATTTTTAGGTAAAATGTGTATAATTGGTTGCTTTTTGTATTTTGCAAATGTTTACATCCATTGATGTGGATGCTCTTAGGGCTGGAGTAAAAAAAAAAAAAGTATTAAAAAATTAAAAATACACAAAATTAAAAAAAATTATAAATACTCAAAATTTTGTTTCTAAATACATTAAGATGTAATTATTTACTAATATAGATAAAAAGAAAAAAACAAAATAATGTTTTTTTTTTAATATTAGATTGGCTAAGATATTGTTTTTTTTTTTTTTTTTTTTTTTTTTTTTTTTGTTGAATTTAGAGATATTGCTAAAAATTTTAACGTTTAGCATCTCAAAGAATTATTTTATCTATTTTATCATCTCACTTTACAATATACCCAATTATGGTTCTTAGATCAAGACCGGACCGTACAGTCCGACTTGGTTAACCATGGTCCATGAACCTCTTACCATTATTGTTCTTTTTACTCTAAGAACCTTTTTATACAAAAAAAGCACAAAACCGCTCAAATCGCGGCCGCACTGTACGGTTTTATAAACTGTGGCCAGTTTTTGCAGTTCGTACCATTCCATTTTTTTTTCCAGATCTAGAACCAAATGATTTCTTAGGAAAAAAAAAAAAAGAGAGAAAAAATGAGAGGAGGAACAAGAAGACAATGAAGCAGGAGTGGCACCACAAAGCAGTAGCTTCTTCTTTATATTCTTCTTCCGCTGTCCGAGTCCACTACTCTGTAATACTAATGACTAATCTCCTCTCTCATTTTGCTAAACACTGCGATGTAACTTATGTAGCATGCAATTTCTCTTCCTTTGCTTTGTTTTCTATTTGACTAATACTGGTGCCACAACTGGCCCATGTGGCGAGTTGTGGTTGGTGAACCGGTGATGGTGAGTCCATGTGGGGACACTCTTCCACCAATTACAACTCACCACATAGGCGAGTTATGACATAAGTTGTGGCACCTGCATTGCTCTTTGTATTTCCTTCCTTTTGAAGTTTCCTTAACCTCCATGTGACTACTGACTGGCACTTGCATTGGAAGTGTTGAAAACTTTGAATTTTTGAATAAAGGATGAGATGAATGTTTCAGGCATAAGTTCTTTTCAGCTTTGAGCCTAACGTGTTGTAACGTAACTTGCCACAAGTTCTTATATTATAATGTTTTGGCCACAAGTTCTTTTCAGCCATTAGTTCTTTTTGAATAAAAGATGTTACTTGTAACACCCCGACCCAACTTTATAATTATACTGTGTTTTAATGGTTAATTATTATTTTAAGCCACTTTCTTTCTATAATTAATATAAGACTATTTAATAAGCATATTATTTTATAATACCTTTGAATAAGAATTGTAAAGATTATAAATAATTGAATAGTTATTTGTATTATAAATATATACTTAGTATGTACAAAACTATATTAAGTGGGTTAAGTTATTACATACATAGTTTGTGTTTTAATTAAGCATGATGCATGAGATAGTATAGTAGGAATTTCACCCACATGCACTGTAAAGTTGTGATTTACAAATTTGTATTTTGTTGGCTTTTATTCCGTGCCAAATTTGATTGTAATTATTTTCAATCTTGCGTATCCTGTATTTATTGTGGGATGTGATTGAGAGGGTTGTGTGTTAGAGAGAGAGAGTGTGAAGACTCAAGCAAGTGAAGCCAGAAGACTTCTCGCGGGTGTCTCGCGACTAAGCTTCCCGCGAAGTGAAGCATGTGCCTTGCACATGACTGGAATGTGAAGAGTTTGTACAGATGGAGACAGCTGTGTCTCGCGAGTATCTCGCGGGTAAGGCCTTCTCGTGAGACACCCGCGAGACATTCTGTTCTGCCACTCTGTACTATCTGATACACACTTTCTGTACCCTCACTATATATACCTATGTTACCCACAAATGTGTGAGAGAGCTTCTGGGAGAAAACCCTAACTAAAATACTTGAGAGTTAGAAATTGTTATACCAACAATTCTCTACACAATTGTTAGTGGAATTTCCTCATCTCCTACCTCTCCATTTCCATACCATTGAGAAGTCAATAGCCTAAACATTTACCACACCTTTTGAGAGTGTCTAATAAGGTTTTGGTGCTGTTGGGAAATATTGGAAGAAGCCAAGGATGGCAGATGCAACATGGAGCTTGTTGCGGGATCTGGAGAGCTAGACAAGATACGGTTCTGAGAAGCCTTGTTGGAGTAGGAGCTTGGAGGGCTCAGGTACAGAGGGTAGATTAGGTTTGGAGGGTCTCTTGCTTACCCATGTATCCCAACTGATTGTGTAGTGGATTGATTACCGCTTAGAGGGTGGCGGAGAGGTTTTTCGCCTAGTTCTTCGGTTTCCTCTTCGATAACACGTCTCGGTGTTATCTGTGTTTGCATCTCTCTTCCCTACTCTTGTTCATTTCATTTTACTACTATGTTGCTTTAATTATGGATTAGAGTAGTTATCTTGCTTATATGCTTGCTTTTACACTATTTTACACTTAGTATTAAGTTAGTGTAAAATCAACTAAGCTGTAATTTGAATTGGGGGTCTAAACAATCTCTTATGTTTTCACACATTTTGAGCTTTCATGCACCAATTGAAATTCAACACATGTAAAAGCCAAAGTTTCATGCATGTTGACAAACCCAAAGACCAAGACTTGGCTGGCCATGCAATCACCAAGCTCCACCTCACTTCTTCCTTGACTTTTCTCAAGACAAACATCCAAGAAGCCTCTCTATTCCCACGGGTAAACACAAATTTGAATTCTCACCTCTAACTTTACTCTCTTTTCTCTTAAGGAAAGAGCTAGGAAGCTCTCTTAAGTCCACTTTGTCAAACCCACGGGTTCACACATCCAAAGAAAGACAAAGCCCCACCCCAAAGTCCATTTCCCTTATCTTTTCTTGGCTGCTCCAAAAGGTTCAGCTCCTATTCTGCTTTCTCACCAACAACCCTCCCTCTCTCACTGAAACCATATATCTCACTCTAAGGAAAAATTAAAAGATTATCCGTAAGATTTCAGCTTCAAAGTTTGTAGGTAAGTGAATAAAAACCTCATCTTATTAAGGGTATTTTAATGATGGTATGGTTTGCTTTAGTTTCACTCCCATGCTCTCTAATATGATTGTTGAAGTTGAAATTTGTGGTTTGTGAAATTAGGAAATCATGAACTTATAAGTTATATATATATATATATATATATATATATATATATGCTGTTTTAAGAAGCTTTGAACTGTGTTAATGGTTTGTTGAAGGTAGATTAGGGTTTTTACTAATTAATGATTGTATATGATTAAGGAAGTAAGAAAAAGTTAGGATGTATACTTTTGATGTTACTGTTGGGATTTTTTTTTGTATGTAATTTTGCTATAAATGGTTAAATGAGTGTATATAAGTGTTTTCTAACATGTCTAATGAGTGTGTAAAAATCCCCATATGATAATAAGACTATTTGCAATCATTTTATGATTTTACAAGAAAATGTTTCAGAGTTGCCTTTGTAACAGATTCTGTGTTTATGCATGATAAATTATGTATTAAATTGTATACAGTGAATTAGGATGCTAGGAGTAGTTCTTATGAATTCTAAGACACATATGGTTTTAATGGAAGTGGTCTCACAACATTTGGATTAATATAAAAATAATGGTCTAATTTCTAAGTTGCATGAAACTTTGCCAGGACAGATTTGAGCACGTAGTCTTGTATGATTTTTAATAAATCATGGTTTTATTATTTGACTCCGAAAATTTTATGGTATGTAATAGACATACATGAGAGTGGTTTTGTAAAATTTCATGACATTTGGATGTGTATGGACAGCCCATTTGTATTTTACAAATGAGACATATGCTGCTGAAATGAGCAGTAAACAGTAAATGATAACTCTAGTTTTGAGGATTTAATTCTAAAGTTAGGGTGAATGTTTTGAGCTATAATTTAATATGCTTATCTTTTGGTATGTCTAGATCATAGATTAATTTTGTGTACCTTGGTTTGAGGTTTAGTACTCAAAGGAGGGGTTCTAAACCATGTCACGGTTGTATTTTTGAAATTGTTTTGTTCATGTTGTATGTTGTCTTGTGTAAGTCTATGCATGCACCCTTGTTTCCAATCTCAAAGTACCTTTTGAAATGAAGTTGACTCTTCTATAGATATGAGATTAATGTGAGAATGTTGGTTTCTCTATGATTTAGTACATCATGTTGTTTGATGAATGTATCTTGTATTTAGGAAATCTCGTTGAGGTGGGATTATGATTTCCTTGATTTTAAGAGATAAGTTTTGAGATGAATGTGTAAGCTTATTCTAAGGTATAATTGATAATAATAAGTTTTGATATTTGGTTTAGGTATTACCAATATCAAAGTCTAAACTCCTTCGACTTTAGGCTCTCGGTTCCTCTGCTTTCATGTAAAGGATAAGTTATATGGACATTTGATAAGTCATGAGGTTATTTTAAAGCATATTATGCATTAAAAGGTTTTTGATTAGAGATATGACATATAAGTATGTTTCAGACAAAAATATGTTCGTGAGTTTTCAAAACCTTATGTATATGATTTAAGCATATTGATGCTATTATTAATTTCCACGAACATGATGTTTAAAGAGAAGAATGGAAATGCTATTATTATGAAATGTTATACAAAATAAGAAATTTCAGTATGATGTAAAGTATGAAATGTTTTCGGGTTATGTCATTTGGTGATCTGAACTTGGCCAGTAGGGGTTAATTACTGGCTTTCCATGGAAAATGTTATCTGTTTGGACATTTAAAGTAGAGGAAATGGGGCTACCCATAATTCTAGGTCATTTAAAGTAGAGTAAATGGGGTTGCCCGTAACTCTAATCTGAATAAGGCCTTCTCCCTAATGTCTACGGACGGTGGGGAGGAACAAAACCTTGAGGGGATGTGCCATCAAGCCTCCCAAAGAGGACAATATCATACACACGAGGGAACCTAAATGTGATGAGACCTTCTCTGTACAGACTTATCAGATATGAACTAACCAATATGTTATGAACAACTATATTATGTTATTAATCATGAGAGAATGATTTTGTTTAGATGCATTATGAAAAGTTAAAAGCTCTCATGAAAAAACGTTTATGATGAAAAGAAAATCTGTTCTTTATAGATGAAAGTTTCTGAAGTTCTGTTGTACCTTAAAGATAAAGAATCTGATAAAAATGTTTTGGTGTTCTGTAAAGATAAAGTTTTTGATGAAAGTACAAGTTTATGTTAAAAAGTTATCGGCTATCTTTTCTTTATGAAACATTAAGTTTGATAACTATGAAAGTTATAATATTTTATAAGAAGAAGTTTATAAATAAAGTTTTCTTATTCGACAATATGTTTCTAGTTTAAAGACAAAGTTACTAATTATTTGATTTAAGTTAAAATAATTATTTTGTAATGAGAATACATATATATTGATTTTAAACAATCAATATTATATTTGGTGACTTTGTAAGAAATGAAAGAAATTAAATCTAAAAGGTTTTGATAATATTATTTTTATAAAAAAAAGGAGAATAATTATTTTCCTATGAAGAGCGTATAAGTTATTATTATAAATAGTATAAAATACTATGCATGAAAAGATGTTCTTCTATCTGAATATTTATAGAATAAAATGATTTGATTTACATGCATCCTTATTAAATTCTCATATATCTTACCTTTACTAAGCTGTGTAACTCACCCCTTCCACTCTTTCAGTCAACAGGTTTTAGTTTGGAGCTGAGGGAGCCTTAGTTGAGTTTTGGAAGGAGTTGGTTTTAGTTTTAAAAGAATAGATCCCAAATTAACATTTGATGTTTAGCTTTGTAGTATTGTGTATTTTAGGATCTAATGAAAGTGTGTACTTTAAAGTATTAAGAGATGTATTATGTGAAAGTGTGGATATTAAATGATTGGTGGATTATGTTATTCTTGAGTACAATGTAGATGCTTTGAATGTTAAGTGAAAAGTTATATCATTTAAGTAAAGAAACAAGAATGAAAAGAAAGAGAGAAGCTTTTGGAAAATTTTTGTAAAAGATAAGTTGATTCTTGTTAATATTAGGTTTAGGCTTGGTATTAGCATGCCGGTCATAGTCACAAATCTAGGTATCGGGTTTGGGGCATGACATTACTTGTATTGCCACAAGTTCTTATATTATAATAATTATTATACTACATCTATATTAAATAAATATTATACTATTATTATTATCAAAATTTTACTAATTAACATATAAATAAATAAAGAAATACTATATCTATATTTGCTTAGGATTTGATATTTTTATTTATTTATTTTGTAAAAGTTATGATATTAAAAACGTTTTTGAAATATGGGATTTTATTTTAATTGAACTATTTTAGTTAATTTTTCTATTTATATTAATTTAATATATTAATTTTTATTTAAAATAATTATTAGTTAATTATAACATTATCACGGTTTGATCTCGGTTCAAATTCAATTTGACTTAAAAATCTTGAACATTTCCCTTTTACGGTTCATTGAACGGTCCAGGTTTGAAACCATATACCCAATATCAAATTTTATATTTTTTTTATTACTTCATTTAAAATAATATAAATAACTCATTAAAATAATAAATGAAGAGAGAGAATTTCGGTTTTTAATTGAAGAAAGAGATATAATTTTAATAAAATATTTTATTTTATTTTTAACAACTTACTATAGTAAACTGGTATAAATATTAGTTTATTGTTTGCAAAAAATTTAGCTTTAACTTCTCCAATAAAACATGATTTTTTTAATTCTTTGGTAGTAAAATAGTTTTTTTTTTTTGGTTAAAATATAATTATCATTGTGAATATTTTTATTGTTTTTATTAAGTTTTTGGGTTGAATAATTGTTATTTGAGTGAGGTTAACTAAACTTATTAAAAAATAATAATTCGGCCGGGGGCTGGGCCACCTTGGGCCCCCACTTGGTCCGTTAATTCACAAGGAATTTTAGATTGTGGTTGAAACTGTTTGAAGGCAACCCACTTCACTTCCGGCCATTTAAATTTAAGCCCACCCGCAGGGTTTGAAACTGAGCTAGGACAAACTTGTTCTTATAAGCATTTAAAATGCTTATATATATATATATATATATATATATATATATATATATATAAAGCATTTAAAATGATTCTGCTATGGTTTACTTTGAAGTGTTGGACCAAAGTTTACAATTTTTTCATCTTTATAAAGTCGGCCATTTCCGAGCTCTGGTCAATTCATTTGTCAAATTTCTAATTAGTGAGGTCCACCTAATATCACAAACCAGTGTTTCATCAAGATTGATTATTGAAATACCATATAATCTGATAGAGATGGAACTAACCATGTGCTCTCCGCTCAACTTAGGATTTCTGCTTGGTTTTCAACTTAATCCTACAACATACGTAAAGTATTAGCATCCGCTATCTTCAAACTATTCTATTTTACTATCTCGAAAGCTATTTTATCTATTATACCATACTATTTTGGGTTTAACTTACTTTCAGTACTATTTTATAATACACCTAATATTCCAACTTTTATTTTACCATACAACACATTAAAATAATATAAAGTAAAATAAAAATAATATAAAAAGTATTTCTCACTTCTCTCTAATCTCTATTTCTCTTACTCTGTCTCATCCACCCACCACCACCACCACCACCACCGTCGAGCTTCCTAGTCACAACAAATCATTCAACCACAAAGAGAATCATTTTAAATCAAACCAACACAATGAACAAAGAAGAACGTAACAAGAACAAACCCCACCAGGACCAACAACGACCAAACAGACCCACCATAGTAACCAATGACGACCAAACAAACCCACCACAACCCATGACAACCAAACATGACCCACCACAGTCACCACCACACCACCCCCACACCACCACCATGCCCACCACGCCAACCCAAACCAACCAATCCGAATCCAACCCAAACCCCATCGGAATCCCAAAGTCCAACCAATTGAAATCCAAAATCCAACCATCCGAATCCAAAAAACAAAAATCCATAGCAAAAAATCAAAATCAAAACCCCATTAGAATTGGAATCCAACCTAAACCCCATCGGAACCCAATGAGTAAATCCTTTTAAACACACTTCATTACATACAATTGTACACACATTTCTTCTTCTTCTTCTTCTTCATTTTTTAAAAAAAATTTTTTTTTTTAACAAGTTGTGTGTAACGAATCCAATTGTGCAACTGAAGAAAAGAAAAATGTTGCGTCGATTCATGTATCATGTGACAATTGAGTTGATTGAACTGTCAACTGAAGCTCAGAGAGGTGATCATGATTTTTTATTTTTCTAAGTATTTAGCCTGATAAATAAACCAAGTTATGATTTGTTATTTAGCCCGATAACTACCGAGCATTGTTGCAGTAAGCACATTTGCATAGCCACTTCTTTTTCTTTTTTTTATTTCTTTTTTTAAATTTTTTTTAAAGAAGCTTTATCTGTCTAGAAAAATTAAAAATATAACATTTATTTTTGAAGTCAATTAAAATAAAAGACCTGAACACAAAGAATTACTTCTTGATGGAAAATTTTCAAAAAGCCAATTGACATATCACATTAATCTAGTGGGCAATAAAAAAACTAGTTGTAAACCTGTGCAAATCCACGTGATGCATATGAATAGATAATTATTTTGTAATTGTGATATAATGTATAATTTTCTTTCTAAAATTTGTTAAAGATAATTTGTTCTCCTTACAGAATAAAAAATTTCAAAAATTATTTAACATATTTTTATCTCTACCAATATATCATTCTATTATATATATATATATATATATATATTTGTGTTTGATTGATATTTTTCCTTTACGAGGTGTTCTATATACTTCAAAATCATGTTATTATGTACCATGTTTTTCTAATTTTTTTCTATACAACTAAACTTTTTAAGTTTCAAATAAATTATTCAAGTTTCCCATTCTCTTACAGGAAATTATAATGATAATCAAAACTTATAACAAATTACACTTAATATTACTCAAATAATTGATGGGAAAATTGAAATGTAAAGCCAAAATTGTGTTTTGATATTAGTTAAAATTCTAACTTCTAAAATAGTTAAGTATTAACTCAAACCAAAGCTATAAGAGGGAGAGAGACTAATTGTGATAGGGAACTTCAAAACACAACACCAGACATATTAACCCAAAATAGAATTATGTAGTCCATAGCCAAAATAAAGGGCCTTTAAAAATAAAAGATAAGATTTTCTAGAGTATATACTATATATTACTTAACAATAACATAATATTTATAAAAGAAACCATGTATAAATAAGTAAACAATCAAACTTTGATATATATTCCCAAATCGAAATAGAGAGCCAACTACAATACATCTAAAAATTAAAGGATTGTGGCAAATTGATGTTGAATCTAAAACTATCAGAACTTACATTGAACTTCTAAGAATTAAACTTTTGCCATTTTGCATTCACAAACACAGTGCAATTTAAAATAATGATATTATTTTTCAAGATTTTAAATTTTTATATGTTTTTATTCTTTGTCAAATTAGCTATCCAATTAGGCATTTATAATTTTGTTTTATATTTTGGGATGTTGATATTATGTAGTAGTGAAACTTTTGTATTTGTTTTAATTAGATTTTCAAATGATAAACTAGACTTTGTGCTATTTATTTTGATTAACAATGTAGGGATTTGTATAATTTTATAATTATTGAACATATATCAATTTGTTGAACTGAACTCTTTCTTGATATGAGTGGTGAATTCAAAATAATTAATTTCACACCAAGTAATTTTGCTACATGACTTACTAAGTGACAAATACATTTAAAAAAAAAAAAAATCATGTGAAAAATATGAGCCTACCAACCAAACCCAATCCTATATGTTTCTAACTCATTTGAAATGAAATTTTTTATTTGAACCTGTTTTCAACCCGAACCCAATTGACCTGACCCAAACCCAACCCAACTCATCTGATTTCCCATGTCTCTCTCTCTCTCTGTATAAAAGTACCCAACCTAATTGCAACCCTTACTGGAAAATTAACAATAACAAGTGACAAGTTGAGTTTAATTTATTTTATTAAAAAAAGTGGAGGTATAATTTATTATTTTATAAAGTTTAGATCTTGATTTCTTACCACCCAAAAATATAGGGTTTAAAATGAAAATTTTCCCAAATGATAGAATAGCTATGATAGTCTGGTAACGATAGAAATCCAAAGAAAGTTCAATCAGAAATACAGAGAGAGAGAGGTAGGTAGATTGAGAAAAGCAGAGCAGGTAACATCCATCCTCCCTATTCCTCTCTCTCCTTTCGATTGAGAAGAATCCTAGTAAAGCACGTTTGTTAATTCTTTATTAACACTTATAATTTGGCGAAAATAGCCAAATAGCACATTTTTTCAAATTATGTTGCAATCTACAACTGTTTCGAAAATATGTAAGAATCAACCACTTTTTGGGTACTCGACTGTGGCGAAATCGAGTTTTCCATGATACTCGAGTTTATGGAACTTGAGTACCATGGGAAAAATTTTGAAAAATTTTAATGGTACTCGAGTTCATGAATTTGAGTACGATAAAAAATTTTCAAAATTTTTCTAAGCTCATTTTTTCAAAGAACTCGAGTTTTTGGAACTTAAGTTTCACGGCAAAGTTTCAAAAAAGGTGCTAAATACCTACATATTTTCAAAATAGTGGTATATTGCTAATTTTTTCGGGAAACAGTGATAGTGGGCATTTTTGCCCTTATAAGAGCATTAGCATTGAAGAATGCTAATGCCATATCTAAGGCCTTTTTGGCATTTCATGACTCAAAAATGTTTGCATCAAAAAATTATAAACCCCACAATTGCAAATTTTTTTGCAATAGTGCTACAGTACAATTCTAAAGTTAGAATTATACTGTAGCAGTATTCTAAAAAATATATATATATTTTATTCCACCCCCGAAATTTCTCTCTCCACTGACTCGGTACTTCAGTTCTTTTCTCTCTCTTCCTTCTCTGCTCTCTTCTCTCTTCAGACCCAAACACCATCTCTTCTCTCTCTTCCTTCTCTCTTCCTTTTCTGTTGGGTTCGGTGTTTAGGTTGTTGGTCGTGGTTGGGTATGGTGTTTGGGTCGTGGTTGGGTTGTGGGTCCGGTGTTTGGATCGTGGGTGACGGTGTGGGTCAGTGGTGGTTGTGGTTTTTGGCATGGGTTACTGTGGTGGTTGTGGTTTTTTTTTTTTTTTTTCCTGGGCTGTGACCGGTGCTTAAAGGGGTTGTGGGTCGTGGTCGGGTCCGGTGTTTGGGTCGTGGTTGGGTTGTGGCTGAGGTGGGTTATGGCTGAAGTGAGTTGTTGGTCGTGGATCAGCGAGCTGGGTTTGGATCGGTAGGTTGGGATCGGTTGATGATGGGTTTGAAACGGTGGATCTGTTGATCGGTGGGTGGATCGGTGGGGTTGATCATCGATAGCTCCGATGGTGGCTCCGGTGATGATTTTTTTTGAATGGGTTTGCTTCGGTGGGTTTCAAATCGTTTGGGTTTCAAATCGGCGGCGTGGGTTTCTGATCGGTGGCTTTGTTGGTTTGATGGTTTGATGGCGTGGGTTTCTGATCGGCGTGGGTTTGATGGTTTGTGTTTGTGTGTGTGGCTTTGTTGATGGTTTGATAGTTTGTGTTTGTGTTTGTGTGTGTGTGTGTGTTGAACCGGTGTATCATGGGTCTGTGCGTGTGACTCTGTGTGTTGAACCGGTGCTAGAGGTTGAGGGAGACTGAGGAAAAAAAATACGGTTGGAAAGCCCAGGAAAATGGAATCATGCCTAGTCTAAAAAAAAGTATCGGTTAGAAAGAAATAATAAAGAAAGATTAAAGAATAATATTTTAATAAAAATAGATTTTTGGGATGTGGGAGGTATTGTAAAATGGTATGGTATAAGTAATAAAGTGGCTTTTTGAGATGGTAAAATAGAATAAGATGACATTCTTTGATGCTAATGCTCTAATTCAGCAACTACTGTTACAAAAGTGTCAAAACTACTTTACGAATCCCTCAATTACGCTGACTTCACTCTCTGCCTCTGTCTCTGTCTCTGTCTTTGTCTCTCTTGTCTTTTTTGTGGGGGAGGCCAATCTGTTTTTGCTGCTGCATCACATCCATTTGCATAGGAAATGTGTCCCCATTCAAATCTTCTCTCACAAATCACAGCAATGGTGAGCCCATTTTCATTCATTGTATAAGATTTTATTTTTCTGAATTGTTTTTGAATCTGATTAGTTTTTGCTTTCTGGGTATGTTAAATCTCTAAGAGTTTTTTGGTTTTGAAGATAGTTTGTAAGTCTTCGCTACATGTTTGATGAAATGGTTAGTACAAATACAATTCAAGTCAAGTATGTTTACAGGCTGATTAGATGGTAAGCACATTAGGGCAAATAACTAAGATTTAGTATTGTGATTGATAAATTAGGAAAAACCCCATTAATAATAGATAGAGAGAGAGAGGAAAAAAAAAAAAGATGTGATACTTGATACTGACAATTTGATCTTAGGTTGAGATGGGATTTGTAGCAATATGC
Source organism: Quercus wislizeni (assembly GCA_023055345.1). Classification (NCBI taxonomy): domain Eukaryota; kingdom Viridiplantae; phylum Streptophyta; class Magnoliopsida; order Fagales; family Fagaceae; genus Quercus; species Quercus wislizeni. The sequence continues at coordinate 15,305,475 of JALGQJ010000005.1, forward strand.
AAGATTTTTTAATTTTTTTAATTTTTGATAATTTGATAGTTGGGGTTGTGGGGGATTTAAACTCTAAATGTTTCCATTGAAAACGGGAGGAGGTACCAATTGAGTTATAAGGCTATTGGCATATATGCAAGAGATACTTGGTAGTTGTATATTGAATCTTAACAAATGTAATTGCAGGAGACACTTAAGCAAGGACATGTAGTGAATCTAACTAAATTTGCTAGCATAGCATGTTTAATGATTGGCAAATTTTGTGAGGCTAGTGCTCAACCAGTATTATAACATTGATTTATTGTGCATTGAGTGTGCCTTTGCCAAGTAAGGAAATGTTAAAAGACTCTTTGTCTCATGAGAAAAGGCAGAGGGAGCTAGTTTCAGAATGTAATAAGCTGCTGCCAGCCTGTCACTGCCACAGTCTTGGATAGATGCATTCCCCTTCATGTTTTCCAAAAATTCATGGTTTTTGTTGTGTGAGTGGATGGGATGGGAGAGGCGGTGAGGTTTGTATATAATCCTTGGAATGGGAAGTCCTTGGTCAGGGTTGTACACTTGTTGATTTTGAAACTTTTCAATGTTGATCTACATATATCCTATAAATATAACTTATCAATGTTTAATTTTTTATGAGGTGGCTTCTTCTCTATACAACTAATCCAGAAATTAGCCTATTATCCGACTAAACTTTACTCTACTCCCCCTTCAATCCAAATAAGCCATAATTTTGAAAATTTTAAAGGAGATTTGAGTTTTTGTTGGTATTTGGAGGACCACAGGCTAAGTAATGGCTAGATGGTTTTTTTTTTTTTAACCAAATTTAAATTTTTAGGTCTTTTTATTGATTTAATATACTTTTTACTAGATTAATTCAAAATTTTGGCATCAATTGTAAATATTGAGAGAACAAATTCAAAATTTGAAGGATAGTAAGATTCTGTTTATTTTTTATTATTATCGAATATAGTTAAAATACATTACTCTTTATTAAATTAGTCCAATTTGCAAAAGATAAACTTAATGAAACCAATCTAAAAAAATTATCGCGCTCAACTTGTGGGTCCATTGTCACCTAGGTCCCTTCCTATGGTGCTTCCACAGCCTCAGGCAATGGTAGCTCTCAATCCATGTACCTTACCACGTGCCTCATTGTGGGGCATGTCTTAGGCTCATTGTTGGAACACATCAATCTTAGTTTGAGCAACATAACAGCTTCAAGCTCATCAAACTCACCCCTAATCCTGAATCCACAACTTCAAATATTGCTCCCAGTCTCCATTTCTCCCACAACCAATCCACCAACATGAGCTCCTCAGGCAATGTTTTAAGCTCAATAGGTTTTCTACCACATACCACTTCTAGCAACAAAGCACCAAATGCAAGCACATCTGTGTTTTTTTTAGGCTTGCCTGTGCGTGTGAGCTCTGGGGCTAGATAACCCAATGTGCCCACAACCCTTGTAGTGCTCGGATTGGTGCCACGCTAGTATAGTTTAGCAAGACCAAAGTCACTAAGCCGTGCATTTAGCTTAGAATCTAATAAAACATTCCCTGCCTTGATGTCCTTGTGAATCACATTTTGTTCCCACTCTTCATGTAAATATAAAAGCCCTAAAGTCACACCTTTGATGATATTAAACCTTTGTTCCCAGCTCAGAATTGTTTTAGGCTCATCAAATATGTACCTGTCCAAGCTTCCATTAGGCATAAAGTCATAAACAAGCAACAAATCTACTCCTCGTTGACACCATCCAAATAATTGAACCAAATTTCTATGTCGAAGCTGACCAATACGAGCAATCTTGGATCTAAATTCTTGCAAACCCTATTTTGATTCATGTGAAATTGACGCAGGACAACCAGAACAAAATTAAAACAACAATAAAATAAATGGATATGACCTAGGAGTCAGCACCTAGCCCTTGCTTGGAGTCAGCATCAAGCGAGGAAACCACTAAGAGTCAGCACCTGGGGTGGACTTAGAGTCAGCACCAGACTAAAGAAAGACTAAACGGCCATTTTTTTCATTTATCAAAATATCAACTAACTCTCAAGGAGTACAATAGGTTGCTTATAAAGGTTGCTAAACCTTAGTTCTAATTGGCTTGGAAACCCTAATTGCCTTGTTACAAAAATAACTTTGCTTTTAAACAAAAATACTAATAGCCCAACAAATTAATAAGACCTAAAACATAAAAATACAATTGGCTTGCAAACATAAATAATACTAAATAATAATCTTCTTGGGTCTCCCGCATCAGAAATTCTATTAATTGCAACTTGGGTGTTTGAATTTGACAGTGTCCCTTTATAAACTCGACGAGACCCACCAAACCCAAGTAGCTCCTTGTCTCTAAAACCCCTCGTTGCTTGCTTCAACTCCGTGTAAGAAAATCTGTGTGGACCAATATCAAGCTCCCAGGCCTCAATCACATCAGCTTTCTTATTTTCCTGATGAGGCTAAGAGCCAAACCACTCACCAAAATTATCACCAAAGCAGCTGAAACAGAAACACCAACAATTATGCCTGTGTTATCGTTTCTTTTAGACTCTGCTGGGAGTGCAGGGAGTCGATCCAAAGACAAAGATTTAGCTTCTCCATTCATCTTAAAGCTCCAACCCATGATATAGTGAGAGATAGAGAGCAAACCAGTTGAAGAAGAAAAACCAACATACATAGATTCTTGAAGAATTAGTGAGAGGTCTACGTGGAAAGATATAAGTGCAGACCTTGGTTTAGTAGATGGAGGCGAAAGTTTCACATCTAATTGATTACTTTGAGAATCATATTCTATCCAAGCTTGAATTACCTGACCACTCTTCAAATTGAGAACTTGGCTCGAATTATTAGCACCATCAAAATAAGTCGCCGGGGCAGATTTGTTGGATACTAAGCTATTGATATCAATGCCAACATGATTGTCACTGATGTCCCTGAACACATCGTTTTGGACTCTGTCAAATTCGACTGCAAATATGTGGTTGGTGAAGTTGCCAGGATCAGTGTTGTTGAGCAGACCAAGATACCGACTTGATAGAGCCCCTGGAATCTCTTTGGTAGGAGAGATTGTGAAAGCAAGGCCTTGGCCTCCAAACTTGAGATTCTCGGGGACCATAGCGAAAGCAAAGGAAGTTGAAAAGGAAAAAGCTTTGCCATCCGCGGAGTTCTTGAATTGGATTGGATTTGAGTAAAAGGCTTGGCCTAGTAGTCTCTGCGTTTTGTTTGTTAGCTGAAGTACACCATTGTCTTGGATCTGTGCAGCACCATTTAAGCTCAAGTTGTTGGCTACACCCTACACCTTTGAACCCATTGAAGAAAAGCTCATCAAGCTGAGATTTTGCTGGGTTTGAGAGAAGAACAAAGAATACCCAGAAGAAAAGTTTGAGTCTTTCTGCCATGGCTGTGAACAGAATTAAGCTGTGTGAACTAGAGGGTGTCCATGTGTTAAGGTATGGGCAGTAGGTGACTTTAAACGTGTGAAAATATATGGAATTTTTTGCTTGGGCACATTTTGTTCTTTTGTTGTTTGAAACTTTGAAGAATGGAAAGAAAAAGAGAAATAGACTTTGGCATATTGGGTTGTTAGAGTATCCACATGAGTGGATGTAAACTTATCATCTATTTTACACAAAAAACTACTTTTTCTATTTTATACATCCATTTTTACAAAACATTCACACCAGTCCATCTATTATATATTATATTTTATATAAATAATATTTTTATATTCTTTTTTTAATATTATTTTATCTCACGATAAACATTAACCTATTCTTCGTCTTGTTTCTTTTTCGTTATCTCTTTACCGTTTCCTCTTTCTTTTCTTCTTCCTGTTTCTTCTTCTTTCTCTCACAGTCAAAACCCAGTAGCTCCATCACAAGCACTCCATCAACACCACAACCATCACAAGCACCACAACGCCTCTCCAATCCAGAAGCACTGATCAAAACCCACATCACCCCCAAAACAAAAAACAACGAAAATCTTATACCCGTGCTCTTCTTCAGTCCACGTGACACCTCTCCTCCTTTGTGTCTCTTTTGGGTAAAATGTGTAAAATTGGTTACTTTTTGTATTTTGCAAATGTTTACATCCACTGATGTGGATGCTCTTAGGGCCGAAGTTTAAAAAAAAAAAAATATAGTATTAAAAAATTAAAAATGAAAAAATAAAAAAAATTATAAATACACAAAATTATTGTTTTTAAATACATTAAGATGTAATTATTTACTAATAAAGATAAAAACACAAAACAAAATATTTTTTTTTTTTAATATTAGACTGGCTAAGATATTGTTTTTTCTGTTGAAGTTAGAGATATTGCTAAAAATTTTTACTTTTAGCACTTCAAAAAACTATTTTATCACCTCACTTTATAATATACCAAGTTATGGTTCTCAGATCCAGACCGAACCGTACAGTCCGACCCGGTTAACCATGAACCTCTCACCATTATTGTTCTTTTAACTCTAAGAACCTTTTTATATGAAAAAAGCACAAAACCGCTCAAATCACGGCCGCACCATACAGTTTTATAAATTGTGGCCAGTTTTTGCAGTTCATACCGTTCCATTTTTTTCCAGATCTAGAACCAAATGATTTCTTAGAAAAAATAAAAAATAAAAAAAGAAAGAGAAAAAGGAGAGGAGGAACAAGAAGACGATGAAGCAGGAGTGGCGCCACAAAGCAGTGGCTTCTTCTTCTTTCTTCTTTATATTCTTCTTTTGCTTTCCAACTCCACTACTCCGTAATACTAATGACTAATCTCCTCCCTCTTTTTGCTAAACACTTCTATGTAACTTATGTGACATGCAGTTTCTCTTTCTTTGCTTTGTTTTCTATTTGATTAATGCTGATGCCATAACTTGTGGTACAATTTGTGCCACAACTGGCCCATGTGGCGAGTTGTCACTACAACAAAAGTGAGTTATGGTGACAAAAACATTTTGTCACAATATGTCCTTATTTCGTCACAATAATTTCTATATTGGTCAGGCAAGAACACGCATATATCTCAAACATAAACATTGAGAAATAGATAGCTCTACAGTCTGCACAGTAAGGTTGGATCTTAGAAGCCTAAGTGGAGTCTGGCTTCGACTTAGGCAGTGATTGGGAGTGGAAAATTGGCGAGTTGTAGAGGCAAATGAACAGTTCCAGGTTAGAGACAGCGGCAGTGGCAAAGATGTGGGTTTTTCTTTTTTCTTTTTAAGTAAATGGGTGATATTTGAATTTACAAAGGATTTTTCTTTCTAGGGGATAATATTTGCTGATTTGGAATTTGTTGAAATTTTTGTTGATGTTTGTATAATTTTTGACGGGGTTTGGGCAATGAATGGGTTGGATATTTGTTGGTAAAGGGTTTATATGAATTAATTTTAAAATAATACAAAACTGTAGCTCCTAACTCAATTTGCAATGAAATTTTCTCCACAAAAAAAAAAATTTTTGCAATGAAATTTTCCAACGTTAATCCTTAATTTAGAAGGTTATAAATGTTAATCTTCCTTTCCAACTTCATTTTCACTGGAATCACTATTAATTGCAATGAATCACTTCAAATACTTTGAAATTTGTTTTGCAATCAGGCTATTTCATTCTACTTCACTGCTCAAAATCCAAAGCTAAAATTTCATTTTTTGCTAAGCCTTCTCTAGAAACAAATAAATAAAAATTAAATTTTAAGAGAAGCAAAAGATTATACCTATAAGTTAGAGAAATTTCTCAAACCAATCGGAATGAGAGATTGAAATTCCTCAAAGAAAACCCAGAAAAAGAGACTGAACTTCTCCTTTGCTGCTCCTCTAATCACAATCTTTGCTTCCTTCTCATCTCACTTTTTTTTCCCTCTCTTAAAAAAACTTTTTTTTGTTGTTGATAGTTTCTGGTTGTATGCGTGAGAGAAACCAAATTCAAGCCAGTAGAGATAAGCTTCAAACTTGAGAAACGGAATCATGGGTGGAGATAAAGTCGGAACTGAAAGGATATGGGAAAATAGTTCAACTTTCCCGCTCCCCCAATTTTTTTCTCTAATAAAACTTCCCGCCACTAATATCCTGTCCCATGAAATAGAGATTGTGCGAGAGAAGAAATAAAATAAAACACTAAATAATAGTAGCAATAATAATAATAATACAATAACAATAACTAATAAGTAATACTTTTTATTTTTTTGAAAACGATAAGTAAAACATTTTTAATAATGATTATCTCTACAAATATCTCTACACTATGGTTTATAAAGAACTAGAATTTAGGTTTTTTTTTTTTTTTTTCAAACAAAGCTTATAATTTTATTAGAATTTTATAAAACTCAATATTAAATTCATTAATACAAATCATTACTTATTTTTTTAATTAAAATTTTATATCATTCACTATATATATATATATATATATATATATATATCTGGTGTGTAACTCTAAACGGCACACCGGTACACACCAATATTTGAGTTATGACGTTCTTTCTCCAAACCAAAACAATATCCGTTACGAAATTGACTCCCTTGATAATAGTACTTCATTAACATTATGGTCAATTCCCTTGTTTTTAAAATCAGCTCCTTACATAATTTATAAACTCATATTTTATGCATTATTTTAAATTACTAAAATTTGCATCTAGACAATTGATTAATGACATTACTATTAATCTTTGATCACTTTGAAATTTTGTAATCATAAAAAATATATGAAGATAATGTAATCTAACAGTGGATTTGTCAAAATTCACATTGAATTTAGAAATATAGGGTTAAGTTCAAGTTACATCTGATATAGCTCTAAAAAATGTTACATCACCCAATAACTTATTATTGAATGCATATTTTGAAAATTCAACCATTGGATTACATTTTCTATATGTTCTTAACATGCATGCCAATTTTCATGCCAATCGGATGTAATTTACTATTTGATCTTTAAACTCATCTTTTATGCGTTATTTTAAACTACAAAAACTTGAATTTAGACGATTGATTAATGACATGCCTATTAATTTTTGATCACCTTGAAATTAGTAAGCATGAAAATTATATGAAGATAATGTAATCTAACGGTAGATTTATCAAAATTTACAATGAATTAATAAATATAAGGTTGGGTTCAAGTTACACCTATTGTAACTCTAAAAAATGTTACACCACAAATAATTTATTTTTGAATACATATTTTGAAAATCCAACCGTATGATTACATGTTCTATATGTTCTTAACATGCATGCCAAATTTCACGCCAATCGGATGTAATTTACCATTTGATCTTTATGCTCATTGTTTATGCATTATTTTAAACTACAAAAACTTGAATTTAAACAATTGATTGATGACATGCATATTGATCTTTGATCACATTGAAATTTCGTAAACATGAAAAATTTATGCAGATAATGTAATCTAACGGCGGATTTGTCAAAATTCACATTAAATTAAGAAATATAGGGTTGGGTTCAAGTTACAGATGATGTAACTCTAAAAAATGTTGCACCACCCTATAACTTATATTGAATGCATATGTTGAAAATCTAACCGTTGGATTAAATGTTCTATATGTTCTTAACAGGCATGCTAATTTTCATACCAATCAGATGTAATTTACTATTTGATCTTTAAACTCATCTTTTATGCGTTATTTTAAACTACAAAAATTTGAATTTAGACAATTGATTGATGAAATACCTATTAATCTTTGATTACCTTGAAATTTAGTAAGCATGAAAATTATATGAAGATAATGTAATCAAACGGTAGATTTATCAAAATTCACATCGAATTAAGAAATATAGGGTTGGGTTCAAGTTACACCTATTGTAACTCTAAAAAGTGTTACATCACTAATAACTTATTGTTAAATACATATTTTAAAAATCCAACCATACGATTACATGTTCTATATGTTCTTAACATGCATGCCAAATTTCATGTCAATCAGATGTAATTTACCATATGATCTTTATACTCATTGTTTATGCATTATTTTAAACTACACAAACTTGAATTTAGACAATTGATTGATGACATGCCTATTGATCTTTGATCACATTGAAATTTCGTAAGCATGAAAAATTTATGTAGATAATATAATCTAACGGTGGATTTGTCAAAATTCACATTGAATTAAGAAATATAGGGTTGGGTTCAAATTACACCTGATGTAACTCTAAAAAATGTTACACCACCCAATAACTTATTATTGAATGCATATTTTGAAAATCTAACCATTAACTTATATGTTCTATATGTTTTTAACGGGCATGCTAATTTTCATGCCAATCGGATGTAATTTATAATTTGATATTTAAACTCATCTTTTATGCGTTATTTTAAACTAGAAAAACTTAAATTCAGACAATTGATTGATGACATGTCTATTAATCTTTGATTACCTTCAAATTTAGTAAGCTTGAAAATTATACGTAGATAATGTAATCTAATAGTAGATTTATCAAAATTCACATCGAATTAAGAAATATAGGGTTGGGTTCAAGTTACATTTATTGTAACTCTAAAAAATGTTACATCAGCAATAACTTATTGTTGAATACATATTTTGAAAATCCAATCGTACGATTACATGTTCTATATGTTCTTAACATGCATGCCAAATTTCATGTCAATCGGATGCAATTTACCATTTAATCTTTATACTCATCGTTTATGCGTTATTTTAAACTACAAAAACTTGAATTTAGACAATTGATTGATGACATGCCTATTGATCTTTCATCACATTGAAATTTCGTAAGCATAAAAAATTTATGTAGATAATGTAATATAACGGTGGATTTGTCAAAATTCACATTGAATTAAGAAATATAGGGCTGGGTTCAAGTTACACCTGATGTAACTTTAAGCCAAACCTAACTCAACCAAATTATTATGAGTAAACCCCAACCCACCCAACCCACCCAATTACCCAATAATCAAAATTACCAAATTGCCCCTAAAACTTGCAAATAACCAAAGTACTCCTAAAATCCTCTAAAATTGCCGAAATGCACCCTAAAACTAAAAAATGACCGAAATACATCTAAAATCATAAAATTATGAAAATACCACTAAAACTTAAAAAATTACCAAAATATCCCTGGAAACTAAAAAAATACCAAAATACCCCATAAACTTAAAAAATAACCGAAATACCCCCAAACCTTTAAAATGACCAAAATACCTCCTTAAACTTAAAAATGACAAAAATATGTCCTAAACCTAAGAAATGACTAAAATACCCCCCAAAACCTAAAATTACCAAAATACTCATGAAATCTAAAAATGACCAAAATACCCTAAAAATATGAAAATTACCAAAATACCCCCCTAAACCTAAAAAATAATCGAAAATACCCTCGAAACCTTAAAAAATGATTAAAATACCCCTAAAACTTATAAAATAACCAAAATACCCCCTAAACCTAAAAAATGACCAAAATAGCCTGAAATTATAAAAATGAGTATTTTGGTCATTTAGGGGTATTTTGGTCATTTTTAGGTTTGAGGGTATTTCGATCATCTTTTAGGTTTAGGGTGTATTTGTATCATCATATAGGTTTTAGGGCCATTTTTGTCATTTTATAGGTTTCATGGGTATTTTGGTCATTTTTTAGGTTTTTGGGGTATTTTGGTCATTTTTTTAGGATTAGGGGTATTTTGGTAATTTTCAAGCATCAAGGCTATTTCGGTTAGTTTTTAAGGTTTCGAAGGTATTTCAGTTATTTTTTAGGTTTAGGGGATATTTTGGTAATTTTTTTTTTTGTTTCAGGGGTATTTTGGCCTAATTTTAGGTTTCGAGGGGTATTTTGGTCATTTTTTAGGTTTTGTGTGTACTTTGGTCATCTTTTAGGATTTGGGGGTTTCGGTCATTTATTAGGTTTAAGGGATATTTTGGTAATTTTTAGTGGTTTCGGAGCATATTTGATGATTTCGGGGGTATTTTGGTCATTTTTAGGTTATTTCATAGGTATTTTGCTCATTTTTGAGATTTTTGGATATTTTAGTCATTTTAGTGGTTTTTTTAAGCATAATTGGTGATTTTAGAGATTGTAGGAGTATTTTGGTCATTTTAAAGGTTTTATGGGTATTTTACTTATTGTAGAGATTTTGAGGATATATTGGTCATTTTAGTGGTTTTTGAGCATATTTGGTGATTTTATAAAAATCGGCATTGGGTAGGGTATGGATATCTATGGATAAACAGACTAGGTAACAATTGGGTATGGATACTAATTGGGTAAGGTAATTGGATATTCACGGATAAATTAATTGGGTCGGGTATATATAGGTATACCCTGCCCATGGTCATCCTTAATTATTTGTAAACAATAGGTGACGAACACTTATTTCATCACCAAAAACACCTCCATCTTAATATTGGATGATGAATTTGGAATTTTGTCACCTCCGGTTAGTCTTTGGTTAAACAATAGGTGATGAAAATTTATTTCATCACCAAAAACACCTACATCCTAATATTGGGTGACGAATTTAGAATTTCGTCACCTCTTGTAAGTCTTTGGTGACGCGAATATTTCATCACCCTAGGTTTGCCTTTTTTTCATGACCTATAGTGACGAAATAAATATTTCGTCATCAATTTGTACATCTTTGGTGACAAAATATTGATTTCGTCACCAATTGGTACATCTTTGGTGATGAAATACTAATTTCGTCACCAATTTTAAATTTTTTATAATATTTGGTGACGAATTCTTCTTTTCCTCACTAAATGTTATCATTTGGTGATGAAATTGTTTATCCTCACTAGATTTCGTCACCATAGCCCACTTTTGTTGTAGTGTGTGGTTGGTGAACGGGTGATGGTGGGTCCATGTGGGGACACTCTTCCACCAATTATAACTCACCATATGGACGAGTTGTGAAATAAATTGTGTCATAAGTTGTGGCACCTGCATTGCTCTTTGTATTTCCTTCCTTTTGAAGTTTCCTCAGCCTCCATGTGACTACTGACTGGTACTTGCATTGGAAGTGTTGAAAACTTTGAATTTTTGAATAAAAGATGAGATGAATGTTTCAGGCATAAGTTCTCCTCAGCTTTGAGCTTAACGTGCTGTGACGTAACTTGCCACAAGTTCTTATATTATAATGTTTCAGCCACAAGTTCTTTCAGCCATTAGTTCTTTTTGAATAAAAGATGTTACTTGTATTGCCACAAGTTCTTATATTATAATAATTATTATACTAGAAAAAAAAATTATTATACTATTATTATTATCCAAGTTTTACTAATTAACATATAAAGAAATACTATATCTATATTTACTTAGGATTTGATATTTTTATTTATTTATTTTGTAAAGTTATGATATTAAAAACATATTTGAAATATGGAATTTTATTTTAATTGAACTATTTTAGTTAATTTTTCTATTTATATTAATTTAATATATTAATTTATATTTTAAATAATAATTAATTAATTATAACATTATCACGGTTCGATCTCGTTTCAAATTCGATCTGACCTTAAAAATCTTGCATCTCTCCATTTTACGGTTCATTGAATGGTCGAGGTCTAAAACTATATACCCAATATCGAATTTTATATTTTTTTTATTACTTCATTTAAAATAATATAAATAACTCATTAAAATAATAAAGGAAGAGAGAGAATTTTGGTTTTTAATTGAAGAAGGAGATATTATTTTAATAAAATATTTTATTTTATTTTTAACAACTTGTTACAGTAAACTGGTATAAATATCATATTATTGTTTGCAAAAAATTTAGTTTTAACTTCTCCAATAACACATGATTTTTTTGATTCTTTGGTAGTAAAATAGTTTTTTTTTTTTTTTTTACTAAAATACAATCATCATTGTGAATATTTTTATTGTTTTTATTAAGCTTTTGGGTTGAATAATTGTTATTTGAGTGAGGCTAACTAAACTTATTAAAAAATAATAATTCGGCCCAGGAGCTGGGCCACCTTGGGCCCCCACCTGGTCCACCAATTCGCAAGGAATTTCAAATTGTGGTTGAAACTGTTTGAAGGCAACCCACATCACTTCCGGCCATTTAAATTTAAGCCCACCCACAGGGTTTGAAACTGAGCTAGGACAAACTTGTTTTTATAAGCATTTAAAATGCTTATAAAAAAAAAAAAAAATCATTTACAATGATTCTGCTATGGTTTACTTTGAAGTGTTGGACCAAAGTTTACCATTTTTTCTTCTTTATTCTGTCAGCCATTTCCGAGTTTATTCGTTGGATTTCTAATTAGTGAGGTCCACCTAATATCACAAACTAGTGTTTCATCAAGATTGATTTTTTTTTTTTTTTTTTGATGGAAACGGGGTCTTATTTATAGGTAAAGAGTTTATACATCAACAACATTTAGTTGTTGGGCATTGAGTCTGTGTCCCCAGGCCTGCCAAATTCCTCACATAACAAATATAATACAAAACTGGGACATGAACTATAAACAGACAAAATGTGTTGTTGGTGAGCACCTCGCTTTGCCCAAACATCTGCATAGTCATTAGCTTTACAGTAAACGTGAAGCACTTGTACCTCCCAGTCCCGATCCATGAGTAACCTACAATCACAAATTAAAGGCATCATATTAGTAGGGTAACTCGCATTGTCATTTGTTAACCATGTTAGGACTACTTTAGAATCATGTTCCAGCTGAATAAACTTAAAGCCCAGATTCCATGCCATTGCCAGACCTTGAGGAACAGTTGCCAGCTCAGCCATATTATTTTTTGCGAGTCCTAAATGAAGGGAGAAATCGGCAATCCATCTTCCCAAGTGATCCCTTAATATTCCCCCTACGCTAGCTATACTTGGATTTCCTAAGGAGCTCCCATTAGTATTTAATTTAATATAGGGATTTGGGGGTGCATGCCATCGTATAATTTGCGGGATTCTAACTTGGCTCCATCTTGTAGTACCAGCTAGGAAATAAAATTCTGTAGTTGCTTGCATAGAGGAGTAGATAAGGCTATGTTAAGATCAAGATTGATTCTTAAAAATCCTCTCATTGCAAGCTAACCAGAGTTTCCAACAAGTGAAAGGAAAATACACTGTCCAAGGTAGTTGACGGGGCATGATAACGTTATTTGCAATTACATTGTACCGGAGCCAGTCTTGCAATTGCATGTGAAAGAAGGACATGGGCAATATTCCCGGGGATTAACTCTAGACCTTTTTTGTCCTGGGGCAATCGCGTAAAACAGGGATGGTCATTTTCGGGTGGTGACATCGAGGACATTGGTTATCCATATGGGTACGAATAAAAGTTAGGAATTGTTTGGTGGGTAGCCGGTTACGCATAGCTTTCCAAAAGAAAATTTGGATCTTTTTTGGGCATTGTAATGCCCAAATTCAGTTCCAAACCAGTTTATTCCAGGGTACTTGTTTTTGTTGAAAAAGAAATTTGGAAGTAGATTTAACTGAACAAGTACCATTATTGTGGGGCCACAGAAAAGTGTCAGTGAGTCTAGCAACATGTGCCACAAGAATACCCTAAATAAGATTTTGAAGTTGGGGAGGAAGAGGGATGTTGAGAGAGTCAAATGACCAAGAGTGATTAGTTCGCAATGAACTAACCCTACTATCGTCATCATGGGGGAGGAAGGGACCTTCGGTATAACTACGAATGGAGCCTTGTGGAAGCTAATGGTCCTTCCAAATCCAAATAGTTTGCCCATATCTGACAATCCAGCTTATGCCCCTAAGTAATAATTTAGCTCCGATCGAGAAAGCTGTCCAAATATGGGACCCGCTTGAAGTTCGTGGACTCGCAAACAGGATTGTGTATGGAAATTATTTAGCTTTTAGCACCTGGGCCCGGAGCGTATTAGGATTAGAATAGAGGTGCCAGGCCTGGTTCATGAGAATCGCATGGTTTCGATGCTAGGTGGATGGGATACCCAGCCCACCAGCCCCTTTGGGTAAAGTAACAATCTCCTAGTTAACCGTGTGATAGCCTCTATGTTGAGCGGTATCTCCCTATACGACGTTGCAACTCATTTTGTTTATCTGATGGCTAATCTTGTAAGGAAGGAGTGTGGTTTGCATGGCGTAGATTGGAATGGATGTCACTAATGCTTTTATGAGGGTGACTTGGCTAGCCATAGATAAATATTTGGCTTGCCATCCTTTAATTCGCGTTCGGATTTTGTCCACTAAATATTCATATGATTGTGCTATTCAGCGGGTAGTAAAAATGGGCGTTCCTAGATACATTCCAATGTGGTCCGTGGTGGGGATACCAAATATTCCAGCCACTTGCTCTTTTGTATGCCTAGGTGTACTAGGAGAAAACCATAATCTCGATTTGGTGACACTCATAAGCTAGCCAAAAGACCCACAAAAATGGTGGAGGATTCTGCGTAAGTTCTTACAATCCCTAGCCTTGGTTTTAGTGAATAGAAAGATATCATTAGCGAAAAATAAATGCGAGAGGCATACCTTATTCCTAAAGTTTATAAAGTGGAGAAGTCTAGCTTGGATAGCCTCTTCCAACTTGATCGACAATCCTTCCAAACAAAGGATGAATAAATATGGGGATAAAGGGTCGCCTAACCTGACACCTCAAATTGGCACAACTTCCAGGAGAGGGGTCTCGTTCCATAAAATATGGAATTGAGTGGATGAGATCATATTCATAATGAGTGCAATGAAGGTTGGGGGTAGTTGAAAAAATTCTAGCGTTTCCTTAATAAAAGACCATTTTAGCCGATCATACACTTTTTCAAGATCTAATTTGATAGCAACGTTCCCATTTCGATCCAGTCGAGATTTTAATGTCCGAATTACTTCTTGGACGAGAATAATATTATCTCTCGTTCTATGACCCAGCATAAACCCGGCTTGATAAGGGTTAATAACCTCAACAATATAAGGTTTGAATCGTTGCACAATGATTCGAGAAAGCAACTTATATAGGGTATTACAAAGACTACTTTGTCAAAACTGAGTGATTGATTTAGGATGGGCTACCTTCGAGATAAGGACCAAGTTTGTTGTACCCCATGTGGGCGGAATAGTAAGCTGCTCAAAAATTTCTTGAATTAGTTGAATAACACTTGATCCCAAGCTGTTCCAATTTGTTTGGAAGAAAAGAGCGTGATAGCCATCCGGCCCTAAGGCCTTCAAAGGAGGGAGATCCCTAATATTCCTAACTATTTCATTAGGTTAGGGAATACAGGATAGAAACTGGGCATGTTCGAGGAAAAGACTATTTGACAGCATTGCATCACACTCCTAGAAGAAGGACGCATATGTGCGGATGTAGCTTGAAACAATTTTTTAAAAGCATTATTAATATGTTGGATTAATGGTTCTCTAGTGAGCCATAATCCCATGTCATCTTTTAAGGTAACAACTTGCGATTGACTTCGTCGTTGGATGGTTTTAAGGTAGAAATATTTAGTATTTGCATCCCCATAATTTAACCACTTGATTCTAGATTTGTGTTGCCAATATAAATATTCTTGGTGTATCACATTGTTATATTTTTGCATAAGCTGTTGTTCGAGTGAGTATAAAAAGACGGAGGGATTCCTAGTTAAAGCCACTTGAAGTCCCCAAAGCCTAGCTAAAATACAATTTTTGCGCTAGAATAAATTTCCAAAATGGTGTTTGTTCCAAGTTTAAATGTTATTTGTTAAAAAATCTAGACGCCAAGGGAACCTAGATAAGGAGGAGGAAGCAGATGGGATTGTTTCCGATGCTTTCTAGCTATCCTCCACTAGGGAATGGAAGGTAGGATCAGTAAGCCACATTTGCTCAAACTGAAACGACTTAGGTGATTTCGGCTCTAAGGAGTTAGTTATAAGCAAAATGGGATAGTGGTCAGACTTAACCCTAGGAAGATGGTGTATTTCAGTTGTAGGGAACAGTATTTTCCATTCGGCATTTCCTAACCCCCGTTCCAACTGTTCTTTAATATTAGATTGCTAAATTGGGCTTTTATTGGTCCACATAAATTGAGGCCCCTGAAAACCTAGGTCCATGAGCCGTATCCATGCAATTGCTAAAGGCAGTTATTCTATTTCTATTTAAAGGTAAACCTCCCATTTTTTCATCATCCGAAATCATATCATGAAAATCTCCCAAAAGAACCCAAGGTAAAGATATGACAGTAGCAAGATTTTGTAAATATTCCCAAAAAAACTTACGCTTATTAAAGTTAGGAGAGGCATATGCGGTTGCAAGGTTGTCAAAATGGGGATCCTATGTAGGATCGTTGAAGGTAGGTGGGGTCATAGATCGTAGGATCAGATCGTGAATCGTAAGATCGTACATATTTTTAGATTTAAAGCAAAAAACGCATTGATAAAGGTTTTGTATGTTGAATAATCATGTAAATTATAAATTCATCCATAAAAAAACATTTGCATCATATGATGTAATTTGCATGTCATACATCGCTAAGTTTATACTAACAAAATAAATATATTTAAGTTTTGACCCAATGTATCTAAAAAGTTCAATAAATGTTTAATTAGCTACCAAAATATTTATCAAAACATATGGAAAATATTTTCCAAATTCTAAGTTCCAAGTTTGAAATCCAAAACAAGTTAGCAAATTAAAACTTGCTAACTAAAATATGAAATCCAAAAGCAAGATGAATATTAAGGTAAAGTGAACATTTAATTATTCTCATTCTAAGGTTCTTATAACCCCCGTTCTATATTCCTAATCATCATCATCTATTTCATCATCTATGTAGACATTATATATTTGTCTACTAGAGCTGCAAAAAATATCAAGATACAATTTTACACTCAACTATTCAAGTTATACCACTCAGCAACAATTAAAGAGCATGCTCAAAAAAATCAATCAATCAATATACAAATACAATCATAACTGATAAAATTATATATAAAAAAATATTTTAGTAATATTAGAACCCAAATTAGTATATTGAACAAACAAATTTAACAACATTATAAATTAAAAGGTAGCAAAGCCAACATCAAATTCTTCATTTAGAAAAGATAAAGCATTCCTTTATTTTGATTACAAGTGAATTAGAAACTAGAAAACATTCGTTTAGGTTAACATAATTTTATAATATAAAAAATAAAAAGTCATACCATCACAACACGAAAAAATAAAAACCCTTAAAGTTTCATCAAAACAAAAAATTTATCCTATAAAAAAAAAAAAAAACAAAAAATTTATGTTTTTGGTAGGATTGGTAGGATCCCATACGATCCTACGTACGATCCTACAATTTTTATGATCCTAGTGCGATTCTAAATGTTTTGGTGAGATGAGATCGTAAAATCGTGCGATCAATCCAGATCGTGATTTTGACAACCATGTATGGCTGTAAGTAAAAAGGAAAGAGAAGGAGATGATACCTTCACAAGAGCATGGATACTATACTCATTATGAAGGAGGGACTTTCATTTCATAACAGCCATATGCCTCTGGATAAACTAGTAGGATCCACATGTTGAGAGTGATTGTAAGGAAGAGTGTTAATAATCACTTGAGCCCTCTCCTCCATAATGCGAGGCTCTAGAATAATCAGAATTTCTAGATGATACCTACGATGAAGTTCATAGGAATGGTTATGAAAAGTCACGCTACCTGCTCCCTAATAGTTCCATGCAATCATCTTCATTGAAGAGGTATTAGGATTCAGATCATCATTCGGGACCACCCCCCCCCCCCATGTCATCGGGGTCCTCGCTGCAGTTCGAGTAAGGCACTGATGCCTCGCTGTGGTTGTCTTGATACGATACATTGGGTCCAGTTTGTCAAGCCTTTCCTAGTGCGTGGCAGACACGACAAATCGTAGGCTTTGGTTTGAGAACACGATTATGTATAGCTTGGATTCTTCTTCCCTTAGTGCTATATTTATTTTGTTGAGATCAAGAAATAGGAAAATGGCTTTGAGAAGTAGTTCTAAGGAGGCCACGTTGGAGGAACTCGCCTGAGTATTCCTTTGCTTGACTGCTGGAGCTTTTAGGTACCCAACTGGGGCTAGATAGGGGTGCACCGAGTGGCACACTCAGACATGAGTTCGGGGCATGTGATAAGGATTGGACTGTGGTGGTGGTTCGAGCCGTATAGGTATGCTTGTAGTGTGTGCCACTTCGTTCAAGGCCATTGTTGCCCATGGGTGAACTGGGATGTGGACATAGCTCACTGTCTCGTTATTGGAGCGTCCTAAGGAGAGGCCATTCCATATTTGCTCAAGGATTGCCATCTCCTGAGCTTGGTTAAGAGGGGGGGGGGGGGTAGTTGAATGTGTGTGCATGGTTGGAGTAGTTGGGAGACTTGGGCTGTTTTGGTGGCTGGGAGTTTGATGGAGATCAGGGTCTGTTCGAGTGGGAGTTGAGGATTGTTGGTCTGATAAGGGAGCCATTTGTGTGTTGAAGTGTTGTTTGTGAGGGCCCATGAGGTGTTGGAGGCCTTATATGGTCCGAGTGGTGCAAAGCTTGGGAGGTGTAGCTAATCGGGTTAAAGGGTGGACAGGTGTTCATATGGGTAGCTTGCATGGTTTCCTTGGATGATTCACGTGGCTTAAGTAAAACATGGTTTTCACCATGCATGGCCTTCTTCTTGGTTAAAACCATGTGGCTTTCTTGACCCTTCCAACCCCTGTCCTAAAACATGGTTTTCACCATGCATGGCCACTTTTTCTTGGTTAAAACTAGGTGGCTTCCTTGACCCATCCAACCCCTGTCCTATCACCGAATCAACTTGGTGATGATTTAGTGCATGTGATTAGGCGAAACGGTAAATCCACATTGGTGAATCAGTGGATGGGTATCACGTTGGGGAGGCTTGCCATGTGGTGGGTGTTTTGTATTGGTTCCACATGGTCTGGAGCGCCTAGTTTGGACAGTTTTCCAAAGGGCATGGTGTTGCTCATGTTCCTTCGTCCTTTGCTCGCCACGTGATTCGAATCCAAGCTGGGGCGTGGTGTTCACAGCATCACTTGGCTCAGTGCAGTGGACCTCTCGGTGTCCAAGTCTCCCACTCCGGTAGCATAACATTGGAAGGTTTTCATAGACAATATCTTGCCAAAATGCTCCAATTTTGGCACATTTCGGCAAAAGGTAGGCCATATTGATTTGAACACATAAGCGAGCATACCTCCCACAAATGGTGACGCTAGTCACCGCATTTACTTTAAGCAATTTGCCTAATTTATTGCCCACGTGTTTAAGAAAGTCAGGATGATAATATTCTATTGGTAATTGTTCTAAACGAATCCAAACCGCCATAGCGGAGATTTTGGCAATATGTGGGTGAAAATCCACCTCCCATGCCTACACATGTAAGTATTGGTTGCCCACAAACCATGGACCATCCATTAGAGCATGGTGGATGTTCTTCAAGAGTTCAAAGTGCATAATAAAGAAACCACATCTGATATCAATTAAATGCATCGTACCTAAAGGTCGCTATATACCTGCTAACCTAATTTGAAGTGTGCAATATCCAAGTTGCCTTCCCATAAGTTTGAGGATGACGCTCATTTGCCATGGACTAGCCAGCTTGCTCTTAATCTCTATGGTTACCTTGATCTCCCATGCATCTTCAATTAGTTCGTCCGCGTCGCTGGATTGAGTGGCATCCATTCTTGGTTGTAGCTCATCGTCCCTATCATATGGTGGTTGTCCGTGAGCATTCACTTCTTCTTCTCCATAGCTCAAGTCGTGCATGCATATTTCCTGGGTCACCTCTGCATAGGTTTTCTTTTGTGAAGTATCTTTCAGAAAGTGGTTTTCAGGATCATCATTTTTAGATGGGAAGTCGGGGGTGGACATTCTTTAGCTCTTGTTATTGCTTCAAGATTGATTATTGAAATACCATATAATCTGATAGAGATGGAACTAACCATGTGCTCTCCACTCAACTTAGGATTTCTACTTGGTTTTCAACCCAATCCTACTATATACATAAAGTATTAGCATCGACTATCTTCAAACTATTCTATTTTACCATCTCGAAAGTTATTTTATCTATTATACCATTCTATTTTGGGTTTGACTTACTTCCAATATTATTTTATAATACACCCAATATTCCAACTTTTATTTACCATACAACACATTAAAATAATATAAAGTAAAATAAAAATAATATAAAAAGTGTTTCTCACTTCCCTCTAATCTCTGTTTCTCTTACTCTGTCTTATCCACCCACCACCACCACCACCACCGTCAAGCTTCCCAGTCACAACAAATCATTCAGCCACGATGAGAATCATTTTAAATCAACCAACACAGTGAGCAAAGAAGAACATAACAAGAACAAACCCCACTAGGACCAACAACGACCAAATAGACCCGCCATAGTAACCAACGACAACCAAACAAACCCACCACAATGACCCACGACGACCAAACACGACCTACTACAGTCACCACCACGCCAACACCACACCACCACCATGCCCACCATGCCAACCCAAACCAACCCATCCGAATCCAACCCAAACCCTATCGGAATCCCAAAGTCCAACCATCCAAATCCAAAAAACAAAAATCCATAGCAAAAAATCAAAATCAAAACCCCATCAAAATTGGAATCCAACCTAAACCCCATCAGAACCCAATGAGTAAATCCTTTTAAGCACACTTCATTACATACAATCATACACACATTTTATTTTATTTATTTATTTATTTTTTACGTTTGTGTGTAACAAGTTGTGTGTAACGAATCCAATTGTGCAAGTGAAGAATGTTGTGTCAATTCATGTATCATGTGACAATTGAGTTGATCAAACTGTCAATTGAAGCTCAGAGAGGTGATCATGGTTTTTTATTTTGCTAAGTATTTAGCCCGTTAAATAAACCAAGTCATGATTTGTTATTTAGCCCGATAACTACCGAGCATTGTTGCAGTAAGCACATTTGCATAGCCATTTTTTTTTAATTTAATTTTTTTAATTTTAAAGAAGCTTTATTTGTCTAGAAAAAATAAAAATATTACAATTATTTTTGAAGTCAATTAAAATAAAAGACCTGAACACAAAGAATTACTTCTTGATGGAAGATTTTCAAAAAGC
This sequence comes from Quercus wislizeni, assembly GCA_023055345.1. Taxonomy (NCBI): domain Eukaryota; kingdom Viridiplantae; phylum Streptophyta; class Magnoliopsida; order Fagales; family Fagaceae; genus Quercus; species Quercus wislizeni. The sequence continues at coordinate 15,326,482 of JALGQJ010000005.1, forward strand.
CAATTGACATATCACATTAATCTATCAAGCAATAAAAAAACTAGTTGTAAACCTGTGCAAATCCACGTGATGTGTAGGAATAGATAATTATTTTGTAATTGTGATATAACGTATAATTTTCTTTCTAAAATTTGTTAAAGATAATTTGTTCTCCCTACAGAATAAAAAATTTCAAAAATTATTTAACATATTTTTATCTCTATCAATATATCATTCTATTATTATTATTATTATTATTATTATTTGTGTGTTTGATTCATATTTTTCCTTTACGAGGTGTTTTATATACTTCAAAATCATGTTATAATGTACTATGTTTTTTAATTTTTTTTCTATATAACTAAACATTTTAAGTTTCAAATAAATTATTCAAGTTTCCCATTCTCTTACAGGAAATTATAATGATAATCAAAACTTATAACAAATTACACTTAATATTACTCAAATAATTGATAGGAAAATTCAAATGTATAGCCAAAATTGTGTTTAAATATTAGTTAAAATTCTAACTTCTAAAATAATTAAGCATTAACTCAAACCAAAATCAAACGAAAGCTATTAGAGGGAGAGAGACTACTTGTGATGGGGAACTTCAAAACACAACACCAAAACATATTAACCCAAAAAAGAATTATATAGTCCATAGCCAAAATAAAGGGCTTTTAAAAATAAAAGATAAGATTTTCTAGAGTATATATTACTTGACAATAACATAGTATTTATAAAAAAATCCATGTATAAATAAGTAAACAATCAAACTTTGATATATATACATACATATATATATATATATTTATATATATTCCCAAATTGAAATAGAGTGCCAACTACAATACATCTAAAAATTAAAGGATTGTGGCAAACTAATGTTGAATCTAAAACTATTAGAACTTATATTGAACTTCTAAGAATTAAACTTCTACTGTTTTGCATTCACAAACACAATGCAATTTAAAATAATGATATTATTTTTCAAGGTTTTAATTTTTAATTTTTAATTTTTTGATAATTTGATAGTTGGGGTTGTGGGGGATTTGAACTCTAAATATTTTCATTAGAAACGAGGAGGTACCAGTTGAGTTATAAGGCTATTGGCATATATGCAAGAGATACTTGGTAGTTGTATATTGAATCTTAACAAATGTAATTGCAGGAGGCACTCAAGCAAGGACATGTAGTGAATCTAACTAAATTTGCTAGCATAGCATGTTTAATGATTGACAAATTTTGTGAGGCTAGTGCTCAACCAGTATTATAACATTGATTTATTGTGCATTGAGTGTGCCTTTGCCAAGTAAGGAAATGTTAAAAGACTCTTTGTCTCATGAGAAAAGGCAGAGGGAGCTAGTTTCAGAATGTAATAAGCTGCTGCCAGCCTGCCACTGCCACAGCCTTGGATAGATGCATTCCCCTTCATGTTTTCCAAGAATTCCTGGTTTTTGTTGTGTGAGTGGATGGGATGGGAGAGGCGGTGAGGTTGTATATATTCCTTGGAATGGGAAGTCCTTGGTCAGGGTTGTACACTTGTTGATTTTGAAACTGTTCAATGTTGATCTACATATGTCCTATAAATATAACTTTTCAATGTTTAATTTTTTATGAGGTTGCTTCTTCTCTATACAACCAATTCAGAAATTAGCCTATTATCCGACCAACTTTACTCTACTCCCCTTTCAATCCAAATAAGCCATAATTTTGAAAATTTTAAAGGAGATTTGAGGTTTAGTTGGTATTTGGAGGACCACAGGCTAAGTAATGGCAAGATGGTTTTTTTTTTTTTACCAAATTTAATTTTTTAGGTTTTTTTTTTACTAATTTAATATAATTTTTACTAGATTAATTCAAAATTTTGGCATCAATTCTAAATATTGAGAGAACAAATTCAAAATTTGAAGGATAGTGAGATTCTGTTTATTTATTATTATTATCAAATATAGTGAAAATCTATCCATCCATATATATATATATATATATATATATATATATATATGTAATAGTTAAAGCATAACATTTATTATTCCTACGCTCTTGTTGAGTCACCTCATCCACCACATCATTATTTTTTTTTAATTTTTTTTTTTACTTTTAATTTTTTTACAATATTAAATATATAAATATATTTGCTTTACAATATTAACAAATTAGCATCAATATGTTATGTCCTTGTTATATGATGTTCCCAGATACTTTAGTAATTTTTTAAAGTATTTATGAATATTTTATATTGCTCTTCATCTTTCTTATCTCATTAGTGTATTTTTGAGATTTTTTAAGAAAATAAATTCAATTTTGTGTTTAAAATTATTTATTTATCTATTCATTATTCACGTGTTGGATTAAATTATGACAATATTTACACAATATTTCTTCTTCTTTTTGTCAAAAATTTTCCTCTACTTTTTTCCCCTTTGGAATTGTACTCTTGGGTTTCTATTTATTTTTATATTATTAAGGAAAAAGAGCTACAATCATCATGTATATAATTAACACTTTTGCTTGGGATTAGCCATCTATTTCTATTGTCTGACTTCAAAGCCTTATTAAAAATTTGAATTCTATTATGCATTGGATATTTGGCTTGATTGCATCACATTTAATATGTTTTACATATTCGGATGGAGTTTGTTTTGATGTGACTTTTATTTTTCCCTTTTTCTTTTATTTTAAATTGTAGTTTTGTTGAGTTTTATTAATTTTTGAGATACGGTTATTGGTGTTTTGGATTGCAGGGTCGAAAAAATTGGGTTTGAGAAAGTTTGTTTAAAATTAAAAGAATAATTTCTATATTCTACATAAATTTTAATAATACACAAAATGTTATAAATAACTTTAATTAAAAAATGAATATTTTCGTTAACTTACCTTTTGAATTCTTGTAAAAAATTTAGTTGTTTTTATTTTGATACAACAAAAATTATATTTATTACATTTGTGATTGTTCCTGTAATAAATGAAACTACAATAAATGAAAACATGATTATAAAATACATTACTCTTTATTAAATTAGTCCAATTTGCAAAAGATAAACTTAATGAAACCAATCTAAATGGGTCCATGATGAGTTTAATGGAAAATTTAAAAAGCCAATGTCACCTAGGTTCATCCCTGTGGTGCTTCCATAGCCTCAGGCAGTGGTAGCTCACCATCCAAGTACCTTACCACTTGCCTCATTGTGGGGCGTTCCTTAGGCACATTGTTGGAACACATCAAGCCTAGTTTGAGCAACACAACAGCTTCAAGCTCATCAAACTCACCCCCCAATCTTGAATCCACAACTTCAAATATTGCTCCTAGTCTCCATTTCTCCCACAGCCAATCCACCAACACGAGCTCCTCAGGCAATGCTTAAGCTCAATAGGTCTTCTACCACATACCACTGCTTGCAACAAAGCACCAAATGCAAGCACATCTGTGCTTTTTGTAGGCTTGCCTGTGTGTGTGAGCTCAGGGGCTAGATAACCCAATGTGCCCACAACCCTTGTAGTGCTTGGATTGGTGTCACGCTTGTATAGTTTAGCAAGACCAAAGTCACTAAGCCGTGCATTTAGCTTAGAATCTAAATATTCCCTGCCTTGATGTCCCTATGAATCATAGTTTGTTCCCACTCTTCATGTAAATATAAAAGCCCTAAAGCCACATCTTTGATGATATTAATCCTCTGCTCCCAGCTCAGAATTGTTTTAGGCTCATCAAATATGTACTTGTCCAAGCTTCCATTAGGCATAAAGTCATAAACAAGTAACAAATCTGCTCCTCGCCGACACCATCCAAATAACTGAACCAAATTTCTATGTTGAAGCCGACCAATACTAGCAATCTCTGATAAGAATTCTTGCAAACCCTGCTTTGATTCATGTGAAATAAGCTTAACTGCAACTAGGGTGTTTGAATTTGACAGTGTCCCTTTATAAACTCGACCAAACCCACCAAACCCAAGCCTCCTTGTCTCTAAAACCCCTTGTTGCTTTCTCCAGCTCCTTGTAAGAAAATCTGTCTGGACCAATATCAAGCTCCCAGGCCTCAATCACATCAGCTTTCTTGATTTCCCTGATGAGGTTAAAAGCCAAACCACTCACCAAAATTATTACTAATGCAGCTGAAACAGAAACACCAACAATTACGCCTGTGTTATTGTTTCTTTTAGACTCTGCTGAAAGTGGAGGGAGTTGATCCAAAGACAAAGATTTACCTTCTCCATTCATCTTAAAGCTCCAACCCATTATATAGTGAGAGCTAGAGAGCAAACCAGTTGAAGAAGAAAAACCAACATACATAGATTCTTGAAAAATTAGAGAGGGGTCTACGTGAAAAGACAGAAGTGTAGACCTTGGTTTAGTAGATGAAGGTGAAAGTTTCACATCTAATTGATTACTTTGAGAATCATATTCTATCCAAGCCTAAATTACCTGACCACTCTTCAAATTGAGAACTTGGATCGAACTATTAGTAACATCAAAATAAGCAGCCAGGGCAGATTTTTTGGATACTAAGCTATTGATATCAATGCCAACGTGGTTGTCATTGATGTCCCTGAACCCATAGTCTTGGACTGTGTCAAATTCAACCGCAAATATGTGGTTGGTGAAGTTGCCAAGATCGGTGTTGTTGAGCAGACCAAGATACTGACTTGGTAGAGCCCCTGGAATCTCTTTGGTGGGAGAGATTGTGAAAGCAAAGGAAGTTGAAAAAGGAAAAGCTTTGCCATCCGTGGAGTTCTTGAATTGGATTGGATTTGAGTAGAAGGCATGGCCTAATAGTCTCTGCGTTTTGTTTGTTAGCTGAAGTACTCCATTGTCCTGGATCTGTGCGGCACCTTTTAAGCTCAAGTTGCTAGCTACATCTACACCTTTGAACCCATTGAAGAATAGCTCATCAAGTTGAGATTTTGCTGGGTTTGGGAGAAGAACAAAGAAAACCCAGAAGAAAAGTTTGAGTCTTTCTGCCATGGCAGTGAACAGAGTTAAGCTGTGTGAACAAGAGGGTGTCCACGTTTTAAGTTATGGGCAGTGGGTGAGTTAAAGGTGTGAAAATATTAGAAATTTTTTGCATGGTCATATTTTGTTCTTTAGTTGGTTGAAGAATGGAGAGAGAGAGAGAGAGAGAGATTTTGGTTAGTTTGGTAAGTTGGGTTGTGAGAAAGGAATCTGGTTATATATATGGTTTCACATGGAATTACAAATTGCGGTTAAAATTGTTTGAAGGCAACCCACACCAGCCCACACCCGCTAGGACAAACTTGTTTTTATAAGCATTTAAAATGATTCTGTTATGGTTTACTTTAGAGTGTTGGATCAAAGTTTTCCACTTTTCATCTTTATTCTGTCCGCGATTACCGAGCTCTGGTCAATTTATTACCCAAATTTCTAATTAGTGAGGTCCACCTAATATCACAAACCAGTATTGCATCAAGATTGATTGTTGATATACCATATAATCTGATAGAGATGGAAGTAACCATGTGCTCACTGCTCAACTTAGGATTTCTGCTTGGTTTTCAACTCAATCCTACTAGACATATGAGTCTCTGGAATGGTGTATATTTTTCAGAATATACATAGATTGTAAAATCAGAAGTTCGATTGATCAAGAATCCAATGAGTAAATCCTTTTACACATATTTTGTTATGCACGAATGTACACACATTTCATTTTTTACGTTTTTGTGTAACAAGGTGTGTAATGAATACAATTGTGAAATTGAAGAAAAACAAGATACACACAAGGTGTGTATAATGAACACAATTGTGAAATTGAAGAAAAACAAGATGTTGGGGCAATTCAAGAATCATGTGACAATTGAGTTGACTGAATTGTCAACTGAGACTCTAAGCGATGACTTTGTTGAAGGTCACATTTTCTTAACCCAAGTCTAGTCATGATTTTTTTTTATTTAGCCAAGTCTTTCACCCGATAAATAAACCAAGTCATGATTTGTTATTTGACCCGATAACTGCCAAGCAATCAAGAACATTTGCATGGCTACTTCTTCTTCTTTTTTTTTTTTTTTCTTTTTTTTTTTTTAATAAATTTTTTAAAGAAGCTTTATTTGTCTAGGAAAATAAAAAATATAAGATTTTTTTTCTTTTTGAAGTCAATTAAAATATAAGATCTGAACACAAAGAATTACTTCTTGTTGGAAAATCTTCAAAAAGTCAATTGACATATCACATAAATCTATACAAATCTATTCATTAAAATATAAGACTTGAATATAAAGAATTATTTCTTGTTAGTGCATACACAATAATAATGGAAATAATACAAAGAGAAATTAAATAAATACCTTGAATATTATTTATTTGAGATAAAAATATACAATACTATTTGGATTGAGGCGCGACACTTGTTCTCTTTGAGAAAATTCAAGCTTTCGTTTGGCTAATTTTTGTAACTGGTCAGTGGCGAAGCCAGGATTTTAATTGAGGGGAGCAAAATTAAAGTAAATATATTTGTAATTTAAAAAAAAAAATCGATATAAACCTTTGTGAGCAACTGTAATTTTCTTAAAAAATTATACTAACAAATAACAACCAAAGCAAGAGATTAATTTTGATACATAAGACATTAAAATTAGATTGTCCAACATTGCTAAATGTAAATATTGAAGCATCTTGGTTTTATGTTGTACTTTTATTATCATCTAGACTTCTAAGAGCATTAGTATTAGTGGTTCTAAAAAGTCATATTAATAAATTTAACAACTCACACACCAAAAATAGAGCTACAACGATAGTGCTATTGCTAAATTTTTTTAGCAATGGAGCTATAGCCTATAGTAAACTGGTATCAATACCAATTTACTGTAGCTCCAAAGTAAAAAAAGAAAAAAGAAAAAAAAATTTATATTTTAATTGGTTTCTCTCTCTTCTTTTATTAAATTAATATTTTCTCTCTCTTTCTCTCTTTTATCTTTCTTCTTCACATTCCTTCTTTCTTCTTCACCAAACCCAAACCTAGCACTTCTCCTATCTTTCATTTTTTTTTCCTTCCTCCTGTCATTTTTTCCCTATTTTTTCTTTCTACTTCACATTCCTTCTCCACTGAACCCAGCCTTTCTCTTCTCCCCTTAATTTTTTATGTCTTTCTTCCTCCAACTCCTTGCCACACATTAGTCCCTGCCTGCCAAGCTACCGCTGACCCAAGCCTAGTGGTGGCTTTTTTTTTTTTTTTTTTAATTAGACTTGTGGGTAGTGGTTGTTGAGTTGGGTTTGTGGTGGTGGTGGTGGGGATTGTTGTTGTTGTTGTTGTTTTTATTTTATTTTAATTAATTAATTAATTAATTTTTTAAAATCAAAGTTATGGGTGGTGGTGGTTGTGGTTGTGGTTGTTGTTTATTGTAGTGAATATATTATTTTATTATATTGAATGCTAGAATAAAACCATTGATGTTGGGTGTTTTGTAAAATGAAGTGGTAAATTAGATAAAGTAGTTTTTTGTGGTGTCAAATTGCTAAATTTTTGGCACCACCAATGCTGATGCTTTTAGAAGTCAAATCTTGCCATGAGGGAATCTTTTCTATTTGTGGCCTTACTAATTTATGGTGTATTAAGTATGTTCTATGCAACTGTTTAACTTTAGTAATGCAATGTTTTCTCTATTTGATGCTTACATTTCCATTCCTTCCTACTTCGTAGTTAGGATAGTTGTTTTTTAGCTACCTTTGTATTTTTCAACTTTCATAATATAGTGATAGTGTGACACTTCAAATTATTCAAAATACATCCAAAGTGCCATGAATAGTGACATGCTAAATCCTAGGAGAAGATAAAAGTTTTTTAAAACAATAGTGATCTCAGTTTTTGGTTTAAAAGTGGAATAAAGTGTCGTGAATGCCTCTACGCCGTGGAAATTTTCCATTTTCTTTGGTGTCAGAGTTATTTTCTTGTTTAAGTAGAAATTGTTTTTTTGTTTTCTTTAGGTCAGAGGGGGCAAAGCATTTAAGGATTTCTATATACTAGTACTCATGAGCATTTTTAGGAGTAGTCAGGGGCAGTTGCCCCCTCTCGGCCCCCCTAGCTTTGCCCCTATAACTGATGCAGACCTTCTCTGACTTGTCTCTCCAATGACACAAAATGCTTGTTATTGTTGTATTTTTTAGATTGTTATAACATTGTAACTTGTAATGGGTTTGAATAAGTCTATTTATAGGCTCAATGGGCCTCATAAAATTGATTACCCAAATTAATTTGATCAATTAGGTCTATAATTCTGATGTGGTGGGTGTTATAAGATTAATTACTGGATATAATGCAGATGGGCTGGAGTTGCACAATTAAATGGATAAAATAGGGAGTTTCTGAAAATAAATAAGTCCAACAGCTAGTCCATTAAATGGGTGAATGGCTATTCATTTTCCATAATAAAAAAAAAAGTCATTTACTTACCAATGGATATGGAAATAATTCTTAATGTATCTAGCCCAAGATCCACTCCAATAAATATTAGCTCATTAATTATCACAATTAAAAAAAATAAACGAGTTTATTTCCTTTTCAATGTGGGATTAAATATTTCACAAATTTCTTATTTTTCATATTAACTTTTACATCTTTATATTTATGATGTAATATTAATCTATTTTAATTAGATAATATTAAAATGCTACAACATTCCCCCACTCATTTTAATATTAAATTTTAGTTAAAGAGAGATTACCATGCAAAGACTGGTCACTATGCGTTACGAAGGTGCGCTTTGCATTGAACCTTCACTTAGTAAAACAACGAACTCAAATAGAAAGTAATGGGAGATGAAAATATAAAAGAAAGGGGGACAGGTTGGAGAAAGTTGGTAATGAGAAAACTAGAGGTTCATCCAATTAAAGTTTCTTCAATAAAAGAAGTGACTGTTTGTAAGATTATGGGAGCCAGGGTTTCTAATCAAAAGAAATCTAAAGAACTTCTTGTCTTACAAAATTCGAAAATTTGGGGGTGTGATGGAGATGATAGTCAATTTTGCAATTATTGATCTAATATCCTTTTTTTTTTTTCCTTTTGTTACAACTTACAAAACATGTGACTTTGGATCAAATTGTAACGTAGGGTTTAGTACAAAAGTAGAAAAATGATAACTACAGTTGAAATATATACAATCTTTGAATTATATTCTTGATAAAGCCCAACAACTCTTTTAACATTTCTTTCGAAGAATATGCTTGAGAACACTTGCGTGGTTTTTTCTTCGTTTTAAACTTGCCATTCATAACCTTGATTTTGGCCTCAGATAGCACATGCCAATCATAACAAAGAGCTCCAAAATGAAGTAAAAAAAGGAAATCTCAATTTCCCTTGCTTTGTTTGTGTGTGTGTGTGTGTGTGTGTGTGTGTGAGAGAGAGACAGAGAGAGATAGGATTTGCTTTGTTAAAACTTAAAAAAAACTAAGATATTGCAGTATTACATTTTAAAGTAGCATCTATTGCGCTTTTTAATACAACTTGGGTTCAAAAATCACTGTAGGTGTAGAGTCCGTTCAATGAGCCTTTTCATCTTCAGCTTTAAAACTTCAATCAAAGTCCAAGTGCATATTACATACATGATGCGCCAATAAAACAAAATTGGAGCCAACAGCAACAGACGTGCACTTATGTGTTGAGATGATAGACATCATAAAGGGGGCAAAACAGTTGCCATGGAAATTGAGAATTTCTGTGATGTAAATAATAACCAAAAAAAAAAAAAAAAAACTAATAATAAAGAGAATTGCAAGAAAAAAATAGGGTTATTTTGGTCATTTTCTAGTAATTTTCTTGTTTATGGGTATTTTGGTCATTTTATATGCTTTTGGGGGGGGGTAATTTCGATAAATTTGGAGGTTTCGGTGGTATTTTGGTCATTTTAAAAGTTTAAGGGCATTTTGGTCATCTTCAAGGTTTAGGGGATATTTTGGTCAATTTTCAAGTTAGGGGGTATTTTGGTTGTTTTAGTGGGTATTTTGGTCGTTTTCTAGATTTTGGAGTATGTTAGTAATTTTCTAGGTTTTAAAGTATTTTGGTCATTTTGAGAGTATTTTGGTTATTTTAGAGATTTTAAGAGTATTTTGATAATTTTTGTAATTCAATGGATTTTAGTCATTTTAGAAATTTTAGGAGTATTTTTGTTATATATATAAATTAGACATGGCAAAACGGGTTGAAATTCACTAACCCAACCCGACCATGAATTTTTTGACACGAATAAAATGGGTCTACTCGTGACATAACCTATTTTTATGGGCCACTTGACCCAGTTAACCTATTACTTAACCTATTTTTTAAAACTTTTTTTTTTAGGTAAAAAAATAAAAATAAAATTAAGACATAGTTTATTTACTTGTTTGATGTGGGACTACACTACCTAAACTTAATTAACAACTACAATGCATGTGTTTTTTTTTTTCCTAAAAAATATCCATTTTTAAAAACATTTTTTGGGATGACTCCATTAAATAAAAAAAACATATATTTATATTTAACTCCATTCAAATACAACGGCGTCAAGAAAATAATTGAGACTTTTATCTAGTTACATGCAAACGAATTGGTGATTGTATGCAATAAGTAAAGAATAAGAGATTTTTCTTGCTTGAATAACACAATAAGTAAAGATTTTTAAATATCAAATGACAAAGTACATCCCGAGAAAATCTTGTTGCAGTAAACTTAAAACATATATTTGAAATTATAGACATGTATGAAAAGTATTCATAAATGTGAAAAGAGTAAAACTTTATTTATTTTTTGAGTAGAGTAAAGTTGAAGTATAACAATGAAATTGATATAAATTATGGATGCTTAGGCTTATTTTTTAATAGTCCATATCCAAAATAAAAGATAATATTTTCTTGATATATATTACTTAACAATAACATGATATTTATAAAAAAGACCATGTATAAATAGGTAAACAATCAAACTTTGATGTATATTCCCAAATCAAAATAGAGTGCCAACCATAGTGCATCTAAAATTAAACACAACTATTAGATTATTTTTCAGGATTTTAAATTTTTTATATATTTTTATTCTTTGTCAAATTAGCTATCCAATTAGGCATTTGTAATTTTATTTTATATTTTGAGATGTTGATATTGTGTAGTAATGAAACTTGTGTGTTTGTTTTAGTTAGATTTTCAAATGATAGACTAGACTCTTTTGTGTTTGTGCAAGTCATTTTGATTAACTGTGTTGGGATTTGTATAAGTTTATAATTATTGAACAAGTATCAATTTGTTGAGATGAACTCTTTCTTGATATTAGTGTTGAATTCAAACTAATGCATTTCACATTAAGTAATTTACTACATAACTTACCAAGTGACAAATAAATGTTTAAAAAAAAATTCATGCGAAAATATGAGTCGACCTGCCCAATCTGACTCCACTTGTTTCTAACTCGTTTAAAATTACATCTTTTTTTTTTTTTTAATATTTGAACCTGTTTTCAACCTGAACCCAACCCAATCCAACTCACCTAGTTTGCCATCTCTCTCTCTCTCTCTCTCTCTCTCTCTCTCTATATATATATATATATATATATATATTAGTGCTATTATTATTAAGTACCCAATCCATTTATGACCCACTCAATTATCAATCCTAGACTTTAAAATTAACAAGTGACTAGCCACCCCCTTTAATTTTACTAGTGACAAGTTGACTATAGGGCTTAATTTATTACATTAAAAAAAGTGGAGGTATAATTTATTATTTTATTAAAGTTTAGATCTTGATTTCTTCACCACCCAAAAATATAGGGTTTAAAATGAAAATTTTCCCAAATGATAGAATAGCTATGAAACTCTGGTAAAGATAGAAATCCAAAGAAAGTCAATCAGAAAGGAAGGGTCTCATAAAAAAAAATGGAAAGAAAGAGAGAGAGGGGTAGGTAGATTGAGAAAAGCAGAGCAGGTAACATCCATCCTCCATGTTCCTCTCTCTCTCCTCTCCATTCAGAAGAATCCTAGTAAAGCACGTGAAACTATCGAATTCTTTATTAACACTTATAATTCAGCAACTACTGTTACAAAACTACTTTACGAACCCCTCAATTACGCTGACTTCACTCTCTGCCTCTGTCTCTGTCTCTCTCGTCTTTTTTGTGGGGGAGGCCAATCTGTTTCTGCTGCTGCATCATATCAATTTGCGTAGGAAATGTGTCTCCATTCAGATCTTCTCTCATGAATCACAACAATGGTGAGCCCATTTTCATTCATTGTGTAAGATTTTGTTTTTTCTGAATTGTTTTTGAATCTGATTAGTTTTTCCTTTCTGGGTATGTTAAATCTCTAAGAGTTTTCTGGTTTTGAAGAGAGTTTGGAAGTCTTCACTACATGTTTGATGAAATGGTTAGTACAAATACAATACAAGTCAAGTATGTTTGCAGGCCGATTAGAGATGGCAAGCACATTTGGGCAAATAACTAAGATTTAGTATGGAGATTGATAAATTAGGAAAAACCCCATTAATAATAGACACAGAGAGAGAGAGAGAGAGAATAAAAAGAGATGTGATACTAGATGCTGACAATTTGATCTTAGGTTGAGATGGGATTTGTAACAATATGCAAGTTTATTTATTTATTCATATATATATATATATATATTTTATAATTTGATAGTTGGGGTTTTTTTGTGGGGGGGGGGGGGGATTTGAACTCTGAACGTCTCTATTGAAAATACTAGGAGGTGTCAGTTGAGCTACAAGGGTCTTGGTATATATGCAAGAGATGCTTGATAGTTGTATATTGAATCTTAATAAATGTAATTGCAGGAGGCACTCAAGCAAGGGCATGTAGTGAATCTAACTAAATTTGCTAGCATAGCATGTTTAATGATTGCCAAATTTTGTAAGTCTAGGGCTTCAACCAATATTAGAACATTGATTTATTGTGCATTGAGTGTGCCTCTTTGCCAAGTAAGGAAATGTTAAAAGACTCTTGTCTTGTGAGAAAAGGCAGAGGGAGCTAGTTTCAGAATATGATAAGCTGCTGCCAGCCTGCCACTGCCACAGTCTTGGATAGATGCATTTCCCTTCATGTTTTTAAAAAATTCCTGGTTTTGTTTAATTACTATGCTTTTTTATATTTTTGTTTTGGGGGGTGGGGGGAGGGGTGTGAGGGGATGGGATGGGAGAGGTGGTGAGGGTTGTATATATTCCTTGGAATGGGAAGTCCTTGGTCAGGGTTGTGTATTTGTTGATTTTGAAGCTTTTTAATGTTGATCAGCATATATCCTTTAAATATAACTTTTCAATGTTTAATTTCTTATGTGATGGCTTCTTCACCATACAACCAATCCGAATTCACAACCAATGTTATAGTATGGGTGAAACTAGATCTCAGGGCCTTTTACTTTGTCTGCGTAACCTTTTTAATTTTTTGACAAGTTTCTGCATAACATTTTTCTTGTTTATTATCACTTTACCATTTCTAGGCTTTGAAATTGTTGTCCATTTACTGAGCTTATATTTTGCTTTCATATCTCAAGGTTGAACAAATTTCTTTGTTGAATAGCTTATCAAATATTCTTCTGGCATTTTTTTTCAATCCTGTTGCAGCGTTGCTCTTCTCCCTAGTATTTCTGGTGGAACCCATATTTATGATTGAATGCCTTTATGTCTGTCTCCAATTTAGCAGATATGTTGCGCACAAACTGATTTATGACTCTTGACTGAGAAACACTAGATCCTTTACTCATCTATTGGTGATAGCACTTATCATCATCTGATACTTGGGATCTTGTTCTACATATTTATGGCCATCTGTTAGAGTGAGATAAATGGGATTGTTACAATCAAAAGCTTTTCTTTGGATTTTCGTTAAGAGATCTCCTACTAGTACAAGTAGTGGGTTTCTCTAATCCATATTTTCCATTTCCTGGTATCTTGTAAAACAATTTTATGTAGAGTTTTGGCTATTTGTGAATAGATTTCTGTTTATATTGCCTTGCAAGTTAGTCATGTTTTTCTCTTTTGTTAATTTACTCCTATTGACAAGTATGAGCTATATTTATTAAGTTTTCTTCTAATATGTGATAGGCATGAAGCTGTTGCTGTCTTAGCTGGAACCACTGGGTAGTAGATACAGAGCTGTTTTTAGACTGGCTCATTTGAAGACAATTGACTGAGTAAATATCTAGGCAAAACTAAAGGTGAAGTATGAGGATGATGACATTTCCAAACCGTTACTTGATTGTCATTTTAACCTTCATCAGCACATCTGTTTGCTATATAGAACGTGTGGGCTTCTCTATTGCATATACAACTGCTGCTGATGCTGCTGGGGTAAACCAATCAACTAAAGGAACTGTACTGGCTTCATTTTATTGTGGATATGCGTGTTCTCAGGTGCCCGGTGGATGGGCAGCTCAGAAAATTGGGGGAAGGAAGGTCCTCCTCATTTCTTTTGTGTTATGGTCATTGACTTGTGCATTAGTCCCACTAGACCCTAATCGAGTTACAGTTTTAGTGATTGCTCGCTTGCTTGTTGGTGTGGCACAAGGCTTCATCTTCCCCTCCATCCACACAGTGCTAGCACAGTGGGTTCCACCCCATGAAAGATCTAGATCTGTTTCTCTAACTATGTCTGGAATGTACCTTGGTGCAGCTACGGGAATGCTTTTCCTTCCAAGCTTGGTAAAGTATAGGGGACCCCAATCCGTATTTCTTGTTGAGGCGGCATTAGGTGCCATGTGGTGCATGCTTTGGTTCAAGTATGCTAGTGACCCTCCTCGTTCTGAACATCCAAAAGCCACTGCCTCTGGTTTTGGTGAATCTTTGTTGCCAGTTAAAGGAAGCCAGAAAATGAAAGTGGAGAATGGAGGAATTTCTGCCAAAACTGCCCACATACCATGGAAAAAAATTTTACTCAGCTTGCCAGTTTGGGCAATTGTGGTAAATAATTTCACCTTCCATTATGGTTTGTACGTGTTGATGAACTGGCTGCCAACATACTTTGAGAAAGGGCTGCAGCTTAGTCTTCAGGAGATGGGGTCATCTAAAATGATGCCCTATTTTAACATGTTTATATTTTCAAATATTGGCGGGGTAGTTGCTGACCACTTAATCACCAAGAGAATCTTGTCTGTGACGAGAATCAGGAAGTTGTTGAACACTGTAGGGTTCTTAGTTGCTTCTCTTGCATTCATATTACTTCCTCTCTTCAGAACTTCCAGTGGGGCTGTGTTTTGTTCTTCTGTAGCTCTTGGTTTCTTGGCACTAGGAAGAGCTGGGTTTGCGGTGAACCACATGGATATTGCTCCGAGATATGCAGGGATTGTTATGGGAGTTTCTAATACTGCTGGTACCTTTGCTGGCATTATTGGAGTTCGTTTCACTGGCTGGCTTCTTGAATGTGCGAAAACTGCCAATCCAGATCTTTCAAGTCCAGAGAGCTGGAAATTAGTGTTTTACATACCAGGGTTTCAATGCATCTTTAGTTGTCTGGTGTTTTTATTGTTTTCCACTGCGGAGAGAATTTTTGACTGAGTTAATCTTGTTCCATGTCAAGATCACTCTGTCACGGTTGAGATTCAATTTACAAGTATCTGCTGATTAGCCTTATGAGGGTTGTCAAGCGTATCATTCTTTTGCAGGAAGGGTGTGTAAGATTACCAACATTCTATGAAAGAATTTAAATGGTAGTGTAGCCACAGGATAGATAGATACTGAAAAATATTCTTTAATTTTCATTGTGAAGAATCTGTAACTTATTCGCTTGTTTTTTCAATCATTATGCAATAATCCAGCAATTTTTCATTTGGCTCATGAAACATTGCATCTTTGTGACATGTTCAGCTGTAATTTTATTGACTCCGCAGAAAATAAGGTATTAGATCTCTGTGACCGTATGTTGAGGGCTTGTTGCTTGTATATTTCCATATACCTTTTATCTTGCTAATTTCTGAGTGAGTTTCTAGACATTGCCCAGGAGCATCCCACAGCATTTTGAACAGTGTGTTGCTTTTTTTTTTTCCTTGAAGCAACAAACTATAGAATGATCCAAACTAATGTGATCCGGAGGTTTTTTGAAATTTGTGGCTGCTATGCTACTGATTGAGAAGGCACAGGAAAATTTCCAAGAGCCATGCTGGACGAATTGGGAATTCCAATTTGTTTTTCTGCTGCAAACTTCTTTAGCCTGTGAAATCATTTACTAATAACCAATTTTAGTTGGCTGCGTCAACATCTTAAAAGTACTCCTTAATTGCAGTCATCATAAGGGAATAAAAAAAGAAATGCATAATTTTATATATATATATTTATATTTATTTGGTCTATAGAATTAGAGAGTGAAATCTGATGGATTGACAAAGTTGTGAACGGACTTCTTTTCTTCTTTTGAGCTTTTTGATAACCCACTGCCTGTGTTGAAGAACATGCTCGCCTTCTTTTTTTTTCTTTTTTTGGTAGAAGGCGAAAGAATAGTTCGCTCTGTGATCACCGCGCGGCTGCATATGGCCGCCCTTGATAAGGCTACCAACACATGTAATAGACTTATTTCTATTTTTATTAATTCATATATTTAACCCTTTCTATAAAAGAGAAAAAAAGTCAAACATGTATATTTATAACTTTATATCGAAATAGAAAGGAAAATAACTTTATACCACTTTATAACTTTATACCAACACTTTTTTTTCTTTTTATTTTCTATTTTTGAAACTAAAAAACTTGTATGGTAACTCAAAATGAGTAGAAAACAAAAGCTGTTCTCAAAACTCAATTTGTGAAGGAAACTAAAAATATGCAAAATACTGTTTTCAGTTTCTAATTTTTGAAAGTCAATGAAAATACGCATTTAATTTAATGAATCTGTCTTATTTAATAAGTTAGCATTAGAGTTCAAATCCTAATAACAACATATTTTAGTATTTTTTATTTTATTTTTTCAAAAACTATATATATATTTTTTAATTTCAATTGACTTTTTGATTTCAAAAATATAAGAAAATTGTTTTTTCTTTATATTCTCCAAAACAATTTTTTTGAAAATAAAAAACAAAAACTATTAAAGCTTTTTATTAAAAATAAATTATGATAATTGTTAATATAAATTTAACAAGACATAAAGAATTTGAGTTTTAGAAATTTTATTTAAATCAAAACACTTTGGATATTTTGAATTTGAAATAACATTTTTGCACATAATAGTCAGGGTGGTCATAGAATCAACTAATTTACCAAAAAAAAAAAATTATATACATAAAAATATATAAATTAACAAGTTTTGTCTAATCTTAAAAAATATTGACTGACTTGATAATCTAATGATTTTAAGTTTAATAAAGACAAAAATACAAAATTCAATTTCTAAGTTTTATAGTTTTTCATTTCAGTCCTATAAATTTGGATTTTGTCATTTCAGTCCTTTAAATTTCATTCATTCCCAATTAAGTCTTTTGTTGATGTGCTGTTAGTTTTTGCCGTTAACTTTTATTTATTTTATTTTTTTCTTAAATTTAGAAAAAACATTAAAAAAGAAAAAGAAAAAAAAGAAAGCCAATAACCTTAGAGAAGAAAGAAAATATATGAAAGGGGTTTGCAACGCTGTCTTCATGGGAAGTTGGACATGCAAGACCCAAATAAATCACTTCGAGACCCAAATATCGCCGGAGAGACATGATGCTTTCGCTGCCAGTGAGAAGACCTGACCTTTCCGTTAGTACTTAATTACGCTGATGTCATGAGAGAGGAGGCGTTGAAGAGAGAGAAGGAGGAGACCTTGAAACTCATTGCTAAGAAGAAGCAGCAGCAAGAAGAAGAGGAAGTCGCCCCCGAAAAGCCGCCCACGGATTCTTCAGCAGTGGCTCTCAGGTCTCAAGAAAAGGAACTGGTGGGACCAATCGCTGGATGTTGGCGGTGCTACTAGCCTGCTAAGAAGGCCAAGACTACATCTTCATTTACATTGGATTGGGACTTACCTGATACCACTCCTGGCGTTGGGTCTTACATGTCCAATTTCCCATGAAGACATTGCAAACAACTTTCAGATCCCTCTTTCTCATTAGTATTGGCTCTCTCTCTCTCTCTCTCTCTCTCTCTTTTAATTAATGTTTTTTATAAAATGAAGAAATAAATATAAAAAATTAAAAATTAAATATAAAAAAAATAAAAGTTAATGGCTAAACTAACTGCAGGACTTAATCGGTAGAGAATGAAATTTTGAGAACTAAAATGGATTTATAAAATTGAAATAAAAAATAGTAAAACTTAGAAGGTGTGCTTTATATTTTTATTTTTAATAAAAATAAGAATTGAAACTAATGGATCTAATAGTTGAATTTAGGTTTACGGACTTGGGTCTCGTGAGCTAGAGCGAATTGAAGCTAATGGATCTCATTGTTTCCGATGCAATTGGATTTACAAATTCGCAATTTTGGGCCTTTGTGATTTACGTTCTTGAAGCCCGCAGAAAAGATGGTCATGAACATTGACTAAGTTCAATTGTGCTATGTAAACTTTTAAAAGCTTGAATTTTCTACACTAGCACCATAAATTCATAATATATATATATATATATATATTATTTTTTTGGTTGGTAAAAGGAAAAATATATTAAAGCAAAAAACTAAGTGGCTAAGGCCATCGAATTACACAAACGATCCTGGGTGAGGTCCAAAATATCAGAAAGCAAAAGGGGAACGATATTTAGGGAAGGGGAGTAAAAAAAAAACAAAATTACAATTCATATTGGCTCCCATTCTAGCTAGAGAATTAACACACTTATTTGCCACACGGAAGTAGTTCGGAACAAATTGGGGAATCAGCTTCATAAGTTCCTTGCAATCATCAGCGAGGAGAGATCCCCATTAGAATCAAAATTTTTTGACGGTAATGCAATAACAGACATGGCATCTACTTCAATTTTAACAGCAGGGACGAAGATCACGACAAAACATAAGCCTATCATTTAGAGACAAATAGTCATTTTATCTAATTCATTAAATCTGACTCTTGCAATTCTGCATTGAAGTTAATCTTATGCAAAAAATTGATTTTTTTTTTTCTTAATTCCTACCTTCACCATTACTTTTCAGATTCATCTGTATTTATCCAAAGCATTTAAAATAATAAATGTATACAAATTCTTTGAACTTTATTAATACATTGAAATAAATGCATCTACCATTAGTTAATAGTTTGACATAAATTCTAAACTTTGATGAGATGTAAACTTAAATGAAAAGAATGTCATAGAGGAAGAACCTTATGCTCCCCCACTTATGCTCCCCCACATGAGGTTTCTGCTTTTATATATAAAATAAATAAATAAAAAAAAAAAAATATATATATATATATATATATATATATCGATTGATTTAGAATCCTATTCCCTCTCCCTTATGCATGTGTGTTTGTTTCTAAGAAAAAAAATGGATTTTGATTACGTTTCAACTTTAATATAATATATATAATTCTATAAGCTCATTATCAAAATCATGCAAGGCACAAATTAGCATCTAATTTATTTTAAAATTTAGGGGTCACAAACTGATAGTATCAATTTAATATGTATATAAATAAAGTCAAGTGACACAAAAATTTTCACTAATGTTTTACATCATAGTTAAAGTAAAGTATTTAAATTTATGCATAAAAATTGTATGTTGTAGTAGGATCATGTGGAAATAATGTTGCATCACTAATAACTTAACAACTAAAGTTGTGAAGAAATGTCGTGCCCCTAACATGATTGTTGTTCTTTTTACGAACAATTTTTGCAAATACACCTAGCAAGTTCCAACAATTTCTCAATTATCTCTTTTTTTTTTTTTTTTCATGTAAATAACGTTTCATCTCTTTCCCATGTTCTTCACTCAAACTCGAGAGAGTGAGAGATGAGGATTGAACTTCACCAATTATACAGGATAGTTACATCAGCCTTCACCTAAACCATTTGATCAATCTTGCTTTCCTCCTGATAGCCACATATCACCTTCATCCCCATCCCTTCCTCCACTAATGGCCATGATCTACTATCATCTCTCCTAGACTGGAAGTCCAATATCAAATACAACTCCACAATTTGGATTTGCAATTCCTCAAGTACAAGTAGGTTCATCTGGTCTTGTAATATTTTAGTAGTACAAAATAACATTTTTTTAGTGGGAATGGAATTCATGAGTATGGTTGATATGCCACTTACAAAGATCATGGTAGGGAACCAAGGTTTTTTTTTTTTTTTGGCTCTATAATCGTAAAGAAAATCCAGGTCTCGCATTTGGAATGGGCGGTCTTGGGAAAAAAGAATGTTAGGAATTTCCTATTTCTTATGTCTGTGCATTGTGGATTGGCAATTGATAAAATGTATTGTTAATTAATTTATTTTTATAGGAATTGTATTGTAACTTATTGTTACAATTTGTTAAAAACCTAAAGAGTTGACAAGTGAAGAATAGCAAATGTGACCTATTTCTATTTACTACTAGCTTATTGCACGAGTTTTCTTATTTTAAGTAAAAATTTTAAATATTGTTTATATAGTTTTTAAGTTATTATCAAAAGTATAACATAAGTTATAATGAGAATATATGTTGATACTTAACTTTAAATTGCAAACAAAATGTAAAACTCATATCAATGTTGTACAACTATTTTCCTCAAGAAAATTTCTTGCATCCTCAAAAATATTAGGATTCAAGGTTCAAAATAGCATTTATAATATTTGATGAATGCATTATAGTATACAGTTCCTAAAGTTATCAATAAGTGTATTTTCTTGCTAGTTAAAATAATACAAAACTCATAATACAACAATAAATAGAATTAATTGAAATAAATACATGCACATATTCCAATTTTTTTTAATTAAAATAAAAGATAAGTTCTACTTATTAAAATCTTTCAAATATTTTCATCTCTAAATCTTGTAGGTCCAAAGTTGTCAACAACCATGCCTTTGAACATCTCGCTTAAGCTCACAATTTTTTTCATTTGCTAAACATATTAGAAATTTCATGAGCCAATGTTAAAAATATTCCTAAACCTAGAAAAGGTTACATAATGCAAGTTCAATATTGACCATGGAAGTCAAGGGCTTTGTTGCTGAATTGGTACCTCTCTTTGTACAAAATGCTTAGGAGTTTAGGAGGGAAAGGGTTTGAACTGTAGGGTTAGTAGTATGTTAAGAATAATGCTTCATATATACATAATAAACAATTCTAATGCACATTCTTTTCAACAGGTTAAATTGCAGGGTGACAAATTGCCATGCAGTTTTAAATAAATTTTGTGGAGTGCCCAATAGTTTTTAAAATGTAGCTAAATGGTTTATTTATTTATTAATTTTTAAAACGCTGGTATAGCTTTTTTAGGCTGTTCCAACATTCGTGAAAAGTGCCAGCATAGGTTCTCAAAAGCATCGGGACTTATACCGGTGCTTTTCAAAATGTCGGTATAGCCGAGCTGGGTCTATGACTCTATTGCGACGGTTCAATACCAACCCTAGAAAGCACCAACATAGCCAAATAGACCTATGTTGGCACTTTAAGGAGCTATAGCAGCATTTTTGAAGAACCAGTATAGACTTTTTTTGTTTTGTTTTGTTTTTGTTTTTTTTTTTTTTTTTTTGTTTTTGATTTTGTTTTTGTTTTTTTTTTGTTTTTGTTTTTGTTTTTGTTTTTGTTTTTTTTAGTTTTTTTTTTTTAGTGAAAGGATAATGCAATACAATTTAAAACAACAATTACATAGCCAAAGAGTAAAGGGTACTTCAAACATAGTGCGCATGTGATTAACGATATCACATATCATTAATCTCATGCCTCAAAAAGGAAACAACAATTTCTTAAAAATTTATTCACTTAATTCTTTTAACAAACAGGTAGAGCACATCATTAAACAAAGATTTGAATTAAATTGATATTGGGACTTGAAGCTCAAATATTTGACTTCTTAAAATAGAAACAAAAATCCAATTCAGATGCAAAGTTTAGCAATATTTGCTTTATTGATCAAACATGGCTGTTTAAGAGTTAGACTTTTTTGAATATATATCATTGTTAGTTTCTTTAAAACCTTCTCTATTCTCTTCGTGTGTGTTAAAAATACTTATTATTTTATAAAAAAAAAAAGAAAAGAAAAAGAAAGACCGTATCATTCCCTAACATTACAAAGTGTGTGTAGCAAAGAAATTGTTAAAGTCCTTTGTGATTCAACTCTCTTACTCACTCAATATGGTAGTTCTTCGAGGGAACTAGTCCTCCACTGATTCTTCGAGGGAATCAACCTCCAACTAGTCTCAATGAGAGCTAAGTAAAATGCATTCTGATTATTATTCCTCTGTTACAATCATCTCAGTCTTATACTAGTTACTATCTCACTGTTGGTACACATATTACAGCTCACAGCCCAACTAACAATGTACAATACTTTGATGCTTGTTCTAACTAACTTTGTACAAGTACTCACTGCACTAACTAACTTCGTACTAGTACTTACTGCACACACTTATCACAGCTGTGATGTTCTTGTACCTAACATTACCCTCCCCTTTTAAAGAACCTTGCCCACAAGGTGAGGGAATTGTTGCTGCAGCTGGTGGAGGAGCTCCCAAGTAGCATCATCTGGTGAAGAACCATCCCAGTGCACTAGAACCTCAGTAACCTGCCTCTGCCTCCTTAACTGAACTGATCTCCGCTGCAAAATTGCAACTAGTTCAGGAGATAAGTGACCTTGGGAATCCACTGGTGGTAATGTAGGAATAGGATTGATGTGCTGACCAAGCTTAGCCTTTAAGCATGAGACGTGAAAAACTGGGTGAATGCATGAAGTTGGGGGTAAGTCCAACTTATAAGCAACAGAGCCAATCTTCTGCAGAACTTGGAAAGGGCCAAAGAACGTAGGTGCCAATTTCCCAATCTTCCTTAAACGAATGGAGTGCTGTTTAAAGGGCTGCAACCTGAGGAAAACCCAATCCCCCACCTGAAAGTGTCTCTCCACTCCATGCTTGTCAGACTGAAGTTTCATTCTGTCCTGAGCAGCCACCAAATTAGTCTTGAGAAGGCTCAAAATCTACTGTCTATTCTGCAAAAACTCCTCAACAGCAGCTACCTTAGTAAGTCCAAGAATGTAATCCAAAAGTGTGGGGGGTTGAAACCCATAAAGAGCTTCAAAGGGAGTTAGTTTAGTAGCTGTATGATAGTTGGTATTAAACCAGAACTCAGCTAGAGGCAACCACTCCACCCAATGCTTAGGTTTGTCTCCTGCAAAGGTTCTGAGATACTGCTCAAGGCTTTTGTTGACCACCTCTGTCTGGCCATCAGATTGGGGGTGATAGGCAGATGACATAGCCAACTCAACTCCTTGTAATCGAAATAATTCCTCCCAAAACTTAGAAGTAAAGATAGGATCCCTGTCACTAACTATAGAGGTAGGCATCCCATGTAATTTGAAAATGTGTTGCATGAACAAAGAAGCAACCTTAGCTGCTGTATATGGATGTGACAAAGGAATGAAATGAACAAACTTAGTAAGTCTGTCCACCACGACAAGCACAACATCATGTTTTTGAGATTTGGGCAATCCCTCAACAAAATCCATATTGATAGAGGTCCAAGGAGTGTGAGGAATAGCCAAGGGTTGTAAAAGACCAGCAGGGCTACTGGTTTCATGCTTGATTCTCTGGCATATATCACAGCATTTAATATAGTCCTTTAAATCCTATTTCATTCCCCACCAAAACCAGTCTCTTTTGGCTCTATGAAAGGTTTTAAAATAGCTTGAGTGCCCACCTAAGGGACTGTCATGCACCAAACTCAACACTTTAGTCTTCAAACTGCAGTTTCTACCTAGAAAAATTCTGCCCTTGTAAAGCAACAAGCCATTCTGCAAACTGAACTTGCTAGGAGCATCAGAACCGCCAGCAATGGACTGCAAAATCTGTTGGACTTCTGCATCTTCTTGATAACTAGCCTTAAGCTCTTCAATCCAAGTAGGATTAGGAAAGGAAATGAGAAACAAACTGCTGGTGATATCAACCCGAAAGTCAATACAAAACAAACTACTAACTGCCTCTGAAAGTTCCTGTTGGTCATCAAGGTCCTCACTCCCAGTTTTCCTTGACAAGGCATTAGCTACAACATTTTCCTTCCCTTTCTTATAGTCAATAACAAAAGAGTATCCTAGTAACTTAGTGATCCATTTCTGTTGCATGGGAGTTCCAATTCTTTGCTCCAACAAATGTTTCAAACTCTGATGGTCTGTTTTAATCACAAATGGTTTACCCAATAGGTATGGTCTCCACTTCTTCACTGTTATAGCCAAAGCAAGTAACTCCTTCTCATAAGTGGATAAATGAATGCTCCTGCCTTTCAAGGCTTGACTATGGAAAGCAATTGGTCGACTGACTTGCATTAACACAGCTCCAATACCATAACTTGAAGCATCACATTCGACCAAGAAAGGTTGAGAAAAATCTGGTAAAGCAAGGACTGGAGGATGAGAAATAGCCTCTTTAAGATTTTGGAATGCCAAATCAGCCTTTTTCATTCCACTCAAATGCATCCTTCTTGAGTAAAGCAGTAAGTGGGGCAGCAATAAGACCATAATTTCGAATAAATTTCCTATAATATCCAGTTAAACCAAGGAAACCTCTCAAGGACTTCACATTCTTAGGAATTGGCCAATCTAACATAGCTGCTGTCTTCTTAGAATCTGTTTGCACGCCTTTACCAAAAATAATATGCCCTAAGTACTCAACCTCAGAACATGCAAAAGCACATTTGCTTCTTTTGGCAAAAAGCTGATTGTCCAGTAAGACTTGTAAAACAACTTTGAGATGCAATACATGAGAACACAAATCAGGACTATACACCAGTATATCATCAAAAAACACCAGCACAAACTTCCTAAGAAATGGTTTGAATACATCATTCATGAGAGATTGAAATGTGGAAGGAGCATTAGTCAACCCAAATGGCATAACTAAAAACTCATAATGACCTTCATGGGTTCTAAATGCTGTTTTCTCAATATCCTCTTCCTTCATTCGAATTTGATGATAGCCAGATCTCAAATCTAACTTAGAAAATACCCAAGCACCACTTAGTTCATCCAATAGCTCATCCACCACAGGAATAGGAAACTTATCCTTCGCTGTATCTTTATTGAGAGCTCTATAATCCACACACATTCTCCAACTACCATCTACTTTCCTTACTAATAAAACAGGAGATGCAAATGGACTTTGGCTATTTCTAATAGAACCAGATTTAAGCAAGTCTGTAACAATGTTCTCAATTTCTGATTTCTGATAAAAAGGGTACCTGTATGGCCTCTGACATATTGGTTGAGTTCCTGGCTTGAGAACAATCTGGTGCTCATGTCCTCTACATGGTGGTAAGCCTTTTGGTTCCTCAAAAACTACAGCAAAGTCCTCCAACAAGGCCTGCACCTCTGGTGGAAGGTGCTGTGTCGATGACACCAGTGGCTGTTGTGACACAATATGCAGAAACAGCCCCTTCTGAGTTGTTTGTTTAAGAAAGTGATCTCCATCTTGTATTACTGAACCTGTGGGCCTGATGCCATGCAGCCACACCATCATACCTTGATACATGAACTCCATCTCCAATTTCTTAAAATCCCAACTGATCCGACCAAGTGTACTTAACCATTGGGTGCCCAAAACCACATCATAACCCCCCAATGTTAAGACATGCAGATTCACCAAGAAATCTTTGCCTTGCATTTTGATCAACAAATCTTTACATTCACCCTTAGTTCTGATCAAATCTCCATTAGCCACCCTAACCTCCAAAATCCTTGTAGTGTCTATAGCCAATTGCAAAGTTTTAACCAACACAAAATCAAGAAAATTATGAGAACTTCCAGTATCTAAAAGTATCACAACCCAATGCCCTTTAATCTGACCCAAAACCCTCATAGTTCCTGGTGAAGGGCTGCCCAGCAGAGCATATAAAGTGATATCAGCTTGATCTAACTGAGACTCCGCATTATCATCTACTTCTGCAACTTCAACTTCATTAACCTCTTGCACTTCTTCTATCATGAACAGCTTAAGACCTTTACACTTGTGTCTAGGCTGCCATTTCTCATCACAATAGTAAAAAAGACCCTTTTTTCGTCTCTCTTCCATTTGAGTTGAAGTAATCTTTTGTATAGGAACTCTTGCCTTAGACTCATTCTTACTGTCAGATTTTTCAATTGGTTGTTCTTGCCAATTGCTTTTACTAAACTCAGAAAATGGCCTATAAACCTTCTTGCAAGTTGACAAATACTCTTCTTGAATTTTAGCTAACCCAAAAGCAGCACTCAGAGTTCTTGGATTTTGCATCCTCACTGCCAATCTAACTTCATCTCTTAAACCACTCAAAAAACAACTAAGCTTGTGAGATTCAGACAAGTTTCTGATTCTATTACTTAACATCTCAAATTGGCTTTTGTAAACAGCCACCGTGGTAATTTGTTTCAACTTGGTTAAGGCTTCCATGGGATCATCATATGATGAAGGTCCAAATCTAACTTGAATGGCCCTGACAAAGGTCTCCCAAGAATCCAAGGATCTCTCACAGTCTTGGAACCATATTAATGCCTCATCATCAAGATGATAAGAAGCATTCAAGATCTTTTCTTCCTTAGGTATTTCATAGTAACGAAAAAATTGCACAGCTCTAAAGATCCAAGCAGAAGGATCACCACCACTAAATCTGGGAAATTCTAACCTGATAGGTCTAGGAATTAGAGCACCTACCTCAGGTCATTGATGGCGTATTGGCTGTTGCAGCACCTCTGCTTCAGGACCAGGATTTTCTTGATGATGAGCTGTTCTTTCCCCTTGATTAATTGGTTGTTGTACTGCTAGTAACCTCTCTTCAATCATAGCTTGCATTCCTCTGAAATTGCTATCCAGTTGTTCCAATCTTCTCGAAATAACTTCCATGGTAGAAGCATGATCATCCAGTCTCTGTTGTACCAGTGAAACAGAGTCACTCAACAGAGAATATCTAGTTTCTTGCACCATGGCTGAACCAGCTCTGATACCAAATGTTAAAGTCCTTTGTGATTCAACTCTCTTACTCACTCAATATGGTAGTTCGAGGGAACTAGTCCTCCACTGATTCTTCGAGGGAATCAACCTCCAACTAGTCTCAATGAGAGCTAAGTAAAATGCATTCTGATTATTATTCCTTTGTTACAATCATCTCAGTCTTATACTAGTTACTATCTCACTGTTGGTACACATATTACAGCTCACAGCCCAACTAACAATGTACAATACTTTGATGCTTGTTCTAACTAACTTTGTACAAGTACTCACTGCACTAACTAATTTCGTACTAGTACTTACTGCACACACTTATCACAGCTGTGATGTTCTTGTACCTAACAGAAATACAATTAAAAATAAAATTCTTATAAAATAAAATAAAATGAATCCAATCACGTACTGTGATTTGTGAACTATACGGCCTTTGTATCGTACTGTGATTTGTGAACTATAAGGCCTTTATATCATAACCCGGGAAAAACTTTATTCTTAAAGAATATAAAGAGGATAAAAATGTTTCCAAAAAAAAAAAAAAAAAAAAAAAGCATAAATGAAATGACAAAGCTTTATTTGTTGGCAACATGCAATTCAGCACCATCTATGAAGATCTTCAAAGATTTCTCTCTAGAGTGTAGACACATACTCAAAACGAATTTGACCCAAATATCCAAAAGAAAAACCAAATTTAACACATATAACGAATATTATAAACCATTTTAACTCAACTTCCTTAAGCTAAACTGAATTTAAGCCAAATATTAGAATGCAATCCAATCCAATCAAAATACCCAAACCTAAATCATATTTGACCTCAAATTTAAAGAATGAAAAAATAAAGACTATATATACCGATGGAAACTAAAAAGTACGGTAGTCTAATGGTGATATAGGCTTGGACTTTGGCAAGTATATATATAGCTACAGTTGTCGGACATATTTCTCAGATTTTTCTCTCTCATTTTTGTGCCTTATCGAACGAACTCTGTCCCAGTCTGTTTTTCACTTCTTGCAATCCATTTTATTTATTATTGTTAGTGAAACGGTGTAAAGTAACTGATTAAAACTAAACAAATACCGATATGGTGTAGTTTAAGTGTTTTTTTTAGCATAAAGTTGTATATGACACATGAGTAATGGGATGGAATTGTGGATTAGGCTTTTGCAATGATATATGGTATATGAATATTTTAGAAGTCAGCATTTCCAAAGATTAACGTGATTTGTGAAAGTATATTCTCTAATTTGACCACATTCTATAATCAGCCCATGTGGTGCTCCATGCATAAAAGTCAATCTTATTGGAGATTGGATAAAGAAAAATTCCTGTATGTGTATATTCATTTCATACGGCCATTAGCTAGTGTGCTTGATATTTATTTCATTGTACAATCAATATATTTTGTTATTAAAATGCAAATCTCTTTGAAGATTGACACTCGATCAATTGGCTTACGCCAAAAAATAATGAAGATTGAGTACATACAGTTTTTTTTTTTTTTTTCTCCTTCAAATTAGCTTACACCAACGAGGAAATTAAATTCAAAGAACAAAATGAGTACATTCTTTTTTTTGGTTTAATTGTTATCATCCTTTGTGTCGTGGCTGAGCTTGGACTTGAAGGCCCTATAATCAGTTGATCGCAGAACACACTTTGCGAATTTCACCTTCAGTACCAGACTTGATGCCAATGTTGCTCATCTTCACCATGGACCTTCCAAACTCCACATTGAAGCTTAACCCTAGCAAGCCTCTGACGCCTAAGAAGCGCTGAACTAAATTTTTGGTGGAGGAATCAGTCCACAACATCTGATCTGACTCCAGGACTCCTCGACCGTTCCTCAAGTTCGAGAAGAAAGATGCATCAAATTGGTTTTGGCTACCTGTGTCTAATTCAACACGCCTTGTGGTATCACCATTTTGTGGGCAGAGTGCCTGTAATTGAGGGAGGAAACTTGGGTTGATACTAGGATCGGCACCATTTCCAGTTGTGGTGAAGTTATACAATCTGTTCCTGAAGAACTGGCAAGCTGAAGTACCAATGGTGTGGCCACCTAGTCATGACATAAATGAATAATAGACTTAGTTGAAATGTAAAATTAACCAAGTTAAATACTTACTTGAAAATGACTTATTGAATGATTTTATGCATTGATGCTTACCAACAAGGGTGACAAGATCTTGAGCGTTTAGACCTTTCGCTGAAAACTTTTGCTTTTGAACATCAATGGAGTCTCTAAAACCAGGCAAATTGGTAGTATCAGAGGCCAATGATACCCGGCCATCTTTGCGTCCGGTTGGCACCTGCCAGTTTGGTCCATTGGTCTACAAGAAAAATGCAAAATATGATTAATTACACGTAAAAGCATGTAAAATATATAGTAAAGTAGTAATATGATTCATAAAAACCTGAGGTAGATCAAGTACCAAAACAACTGAATCACGGGCAGCAAGGGCAAGAATATCAGCACAAGAAACAACGCCAGGACAAGCAGCTTCAAGCTGAGTCTTGGCATCATCAATAACTTCATACCCTCTCAAACCAAGGTTAGGTCCGGCTGTTTTCTCAGTGTTAGGCCCATCAATAAGTACAGAAGCATCGCAACCCTGCACAAAACAGTCATGAAAGTGCATCCTTAACAATCCAGGAGCCACAGTGGGATTAGATCGGAAATGAGTTTGCACGGTTGAGCGAACAATAGATTCAGCTCGAGGCAGGGACGGACCCAGGATTTCAAGCTGGGGGGGCCGGAGATAAGCGAATTTTTTTTTTTCAAATACGCATCCATATAGTATTAATAAACTATCGACCAAGACAAATACCCAAAAATCATTGTTTCATAATATATCAAGATCAACTTTTTGAAATTGTGTTTGAGAGATATGGTTATTTTCCGGAATTGGGATATTGGCATTTTCTGGAATTGGGGAATAAATATTTCTTAGGATTGGAACATCGACATTTTCCGGAATTAGGGAATGAATATTTTCTAGAATTGCAACATCCACATTTTTTGGAATTGGAATAGCAACATTAGTTGTTGGCAATCCCACGTTGACTTCGAAAGAATTTGAATATTTTCTTTTGAAAAAATCAAACATTGTAGTTGATTTTTTCATAATTTACAAATAAAATAAGAATCATATATATTATCTCACAAACAGTTGTTGTTACTAACTAAAGACAAATACTAGAATCTAGCTAATATGCATGATGCATTTAATTATAAATTTTCTAATATATTTTCTAGTCTTTACAAACTCTACTCTCTCACTTTCTCCATCACAGCATCACGGCGTGATGGATCTCTCACTTTCTCTATCTCACTCTCGCCTCTCCCTTTCTTTTCTTTTATTTTTTTCTTTTTTTTCCTTCATTTCTGGCTTTTCTATTTGGTTTTGGGGTCTTACTGACTGCTAGGTTTTCTTCTTCTTTTTTTTTTTTTTTTTTCTTTTTTACACACACACACACACATATATATATATATATATATATATATATTTTTTTTTTTTTAAGGTTTTCATGGGCTCTTGAAAACTCCTGGGCTGGCTAGCTGGGACAGGGATGGGTGAGGTGAGGGGGGCCCAAGCTAAAAACCAAAGGGCCCAAGCTTTTTTTATGAAAATTTTATATACAAAAAAAAAAATTTTTTGGACCCAGGGGGGGCCCGGGCCCCCTTTGCCCTCTGCCTGGGTCCGTCCCTGGCTCGAGGGCATGTTTTGGAGTAGAACCCAACACGTGTGGCTTGGCAATGCACATAAGAAACACTCAATGCGAGTAAGAGAAACACCAAATGGGATGTTTGGATCAAACGCGAGCTCTCCATTAATGCACTAACAGGATGAGGAAGAGGGTGTGTTAAAGCTTAGCTAGCTTTTGCTAAATTGGAGTTGTGTAATTTCAAGTATGTAGTACAAGTTTACGAATTGAAGTAGCTCTAAGCTTTTGATTTGGCTTGTGGTTTTGTGGGAAGGGAATGAGACCAATTAATATATTTATAGGATCATCTGAGGTCAAAACTAGGAGAAAGAGTAAGAAAAGTCTGCTGGTCATAGCTAGAACAGTAGAACTTCGAAAGAGGGAAAGCAAAGTGAATTCGGAGAATATATAATTAGTTGGTGACATGCAATAATAGCTGGGCTCACCTCTGTTTTGTAGTGACACGTACAAATTGAATGGGACTATTCCGCGTGAGAAATTGCCCACGTGAAGGAAGTGTCAAAAGTCAAACAGACAAAATAATAATACAAAATAAAAAAGGGAATTGTCAAAGCGTTATTTCTTTTTTGGTTTTACACCGCCAATACAATTTGCATAAACTGGATTGTCAAATGTCAACCAATGATAAAAGAAAAAGACAACAAGAGTGATAGGCCAAAGTCGTAGCCCCAGTTGTTTTGCATTCCATTTGTTCAAATTCATAGGAACCTGGTTGGTGTCATGGAATTCAACAGCCGCATTCATTTCAAGTACTTTGTAAAATATATAATGGGGCTCTAAACATAACATCTTTTTATATTACCATTTGTGAAATGTTATCGATCGCCTTCAGGTCACTCGTTAACAAATCATTTTAGAAAAATTTTAAATTAATTTTTATGAGAAATGAAAAAAGTTGTTAAAACATTAAAATTTTTTTTTCTTCATAAAAACTTTATTTAATTTTTTCAAAAAGGGTTCTTATTCGTTAAATATATTATAGAAATAAATACTAATTTAGTAGTTTAATTTTACCTTAAAACTTGCACTCTTAAAGTATTTAAATTATCTAATGGACTTTGCAGCGGCCACAAAATTGGTTTTATTATAGTGGCCACAAAACGCTGCAAAACTCCAAAAAAAAAAAAAAAAAAAAAAATGCTGTAAGAATGTTTTGCAGCGTTTTCATGCAACACTTTTTTGTCCGTTGCAATAGTATTGCGGTAACTTTCTGTAGGGTCACAGATTGTAGCCCACACCTTGATGGAAACAGGGAATGGGCCCAATGAGCCCAATACAATAAATTTGTAAGAGAGTGGGTTGAAGAATTGGGCCAACGGATTTTCGCGACAGTTATTGGGGGTAGGGTACTTGGCCGAGGAGGCTAAAACGCACGGATAAGCTAAGATTTTAGGTCCGAGGGGTAAGGTTAAGGCAATTTTGATGGGTTCTGATCAAGTCCGAGGGGTATGAACTTAGACAAGATGCTTTCTTTTAGGTTCTTTCCTTCTAAATGCTACAGTAGCGATTTCTCAATGTTCTTCCCGTTCTTTTTTCTTTTTCTTTTTCTTTTCTCTCCCCTTTTTATGAAGGGTTTGTTCCATTATATAGTCCTTCACTGCTCGATCCCATCGTCCACTTGTCTGTCATCTAGCACGGTACTTGAGTTTCCCCTCCTTTTTCTCCAGCTTTCTGATTTTCTGGGGATAAAGGAGACTTTCCACACTGTTCAGGGGTCTTCTCCACATAAATGCGGCCAGGAAAGTAGCTGTGATGCATTTAATGCGGTG
The DNA here is from genome assembly GCA_023055345.1 of Quercus wislizeni. Classification (NCBI taxonomy): domain Eukaryota; kingdom Viridiplantae; phylum Streptophyta; class Magnoliopsida; order Fagales; family Fagaceae; genus Quercus; species Quercus wislizeni. The sequence continues at coordinate 15,358,949 of JALGQJ010000005.1, forward strand.
GTAGCAGCTTTTTCTCAAGATATTTCTGCATCCTTATCCCTTCCATACACGTCGGTAGTCTGTCTTTTATTCTGGGACTCGCTGGAAAGTGGATTAAAGGAGAGCCGAAGCTCCTCTCTCCGATAGACGTCACATCCGAGAAGGGTATTCCTCTCGGACCAACCTCCTCGGACACTTACGTGCCTCACTGTTACCTACAACAGGCCTCAACGATTTCTCCCCCTCGGGCGTGCTTTTAATGAAACGGTGTTCCTGGGCCTCGATCACGGGCCTTGGTTTTACTCCCCCACAATAGCCCCTCAAAATTCTAATTTTTCTTTCTGATCCGAGGAGGAAAATTAGGATTTTGATATATAAATGTAATTACGATGTAGTCCTTTATTGTAGTTAAATTTAGGCGCGTGTAAGGGCCATTTCTGCCATTTCGCAAGGGCTTCTGACGCTTGGGAACTCGCACAATCATCATTGAATGCTTGGAAATCCGTTTCAACCAGGTATCCTACGGTGGAATACGAATCCTACGGTCCAGATTGCCATTTCAATATTTGGGCGGGATTGTGGCTTTTCCCTTTCCCATTTCCCACTATAAAAGCTTCCAGGCATTACTTTCGGTTCCTTATTAGAGCTTACAACTTCCGTGTTCGTATCCAGGCGCCTACCAATCCGTCACAAGAAAGAGAGAGCTTGATTCCGGCGATCAGAGAAGCAATCCGCGTTCATCCTTTCGTAAGATTCGCACTCCGACTACCATTATATCCTCGGCTAACCTTCTCGGCTAACCATAGCACCTTATAGAGACTAACCATGGGTAGATTCGAGCGTTTAGTGAACACTCCGGCCAAAGTAGAGCTGTTCAAGGAGAAATATCATATTCCCCAGGAGGTGATGGTGCGCCATTGCACCACAGAGGGGGTGGAGTTCGAACGGAAAAGGGGAGAGGTGGTCATCCCTATGATTGCCTTTATAGAAGGGGGAATGACCGTCCCCATGGGTAGGATCACACGGGACTACCTTCGCGCCCATAGGTTGTGCCCCCATCAGTGTGCCCCCAACTTTTTTAGAGTATTAGGGTCAATCGACGCCTTGGACCGGCACCTGAGGCTAGGACTGACGTGGCACGACGTCGCCCACCTATACGAAGGCCATATTGAGTCCCGGGCGGGTTTTTACCTTAAGTCCCGTAACAATGTGGTGAAACTGGTGTCCTGCCTTCCCAAGTCAAATAAGGGGATGAAGGACGACTACTTAATCCTGTCGGGGCCTTGGAGCGACGGCTTAGCTTGCCCAACCAAGGCCGGGACACCAGGTGGAGCACTTTAGACCTAGGATTTCTAACTTTAGCACTAGGGATTGTTCCGTATCCTTTGTTCATTTATTTAGTTATTTTATGCGAGTATAGCTTATTGCACGTTTTTTTTTTATAGCCGAGGCTTAGTAACGTGGTTTATTTCTTTGCTAGACAAATTCCTTACCAATCCGAAGCTGAGCCTAATCAACGTCCCAGCATTGAATTACTTGCTGAGGTCAGAGATCTTTGTGAACGAAGACGGGCAGTTAAGAGCGGTCCACCTCATTTTGGACTTTGAGCCAGTTTCTCGGTCTTTTTTAGACGTCGGCAACTCTATCCGAGCGGGAGACTATCGCTTGGCCCGCATTGACGTGTCTCGGCCAAACTTCCTTGCCGACTACGATCTTCCTCCAGTCGACCACCCCATTCCACAGGGGATCCCCCTTGCCGTCGAACCACTACGCGAAGTAGCGCTTGGTGGGGCCGTACTCCGAGAGGTGACAGCTTCCTCCTCCTCTCTTGAACTTGAGATTGACGAGTTCAGATTCGAAGAAGAAAGAGTACACATATCGGAGGCCGAGGAAGGGGAGGACGAGCAGTCAAGCGTGCACCCTCCGGATCGGGTGATTACTTACATTGCCGATTCAACTGACGAGGAGGAAGACATGGCCCCCCGGACCGAGACGTCTTTGAAAGAGCTGATGAGGGGCAGGAATAAGGGGCCGCCCTCTCAAGATAAAGGCAAGTCCGTACAGGCTGCACACCCTCCTCCTCCTCCGCCCCAAGGAAGAGGCCAATGGAGCCTGCCGAGGAGGGGGGGTTAGGCCCATCAAGGGGCAATAAACAGGCCAGGCCTGCACCAGAGCGAAGGAGCAGGAGGTCCCACTCCGTGGAGAGCCACGAGGAGAGACCTGCGGCCCGAGTTCGTCAGCCGCCACAAACTTGGTCACCCGAGTTGGAGGTCGACGGCGGCCCCATTAGGATGGACGCCTCTCTTCGGCATTTTAGAGGTGGCCATGCAGGTCGTCTGGCCGACGCTCTGCTACAACCCCTCCTCCTTCCCTCGGACCTGGCGGCGTACAGGAGCATTGAATATCCTGATCTGGTCCTTTCGATGAAAAGGGACTTGGCCATGGTAAGTTGGTTATATATAAAAAAAAAAAAAAAAAAAAAATCTTATTTATGTGTTATTATTATTCTTTTTTTTTAGGTTTAAGACGTTTCTTCTTTTTGCTTAATAGGTCGCGCAACAGGTGTACGTGGCCGACGAATGGGCAAAGCGCTTTCGCGATGAGACGAGGGCTGCTCACCAGGCCCGAGATGCTGCGGAGGACGACTTGAGCGTGCTTAGAACCCAGCAGAAGCAGTTGGCCGAGCAAGTGAAGAAGGCTAACCAAGATAAGGCCAGCGCTGAGGCTGGTAGGAATAATATAGAGAAGCAGGCGGAGACTATTCGCGGTGAGCTGCACCTCTGCCAGATCAATTTAGAGACGGAGAGGCAGATGGTGATAGGTCTGCGTGAAGAGCTCCGTCAGGCCAAGGAAGCTGCGCAGCTACAGAAAGAAGCAGCCGAGGCTGAGAAACAAGCTTCTTATGCTCTGGGGGTGGAGGAGACTCAGAGCAGATTAACTGAGGAGTTTGCCTCCGTTGCCAGGGACTACTGCGACGTCACTTGGGGAAAAGCCCTTGACGCCGCTGGGGTTCCTGCTGACTCTACTCTTAGGAGGCCTGAGAGCGTGTATTATGATCCTGAAATCCAACCGCTCTCAGGTTCCGATTCTCCTCCCCCAGAGCAGCCAGCCCCAGTGTCTGAAGCTCCTATGATCAACCAAGATCTTCCAGCTTCTGTGGAAATCCCAACAGCCCCACTTCAAGAGTCTGGTCAGGGGGAAAGCGCTGAGGCCTCCCAGGGTAATGCTTTGGATGCTGCCCCTTCGCAATCCAAACAAGTAGCCGACCGCCAAGACCACCAAGACCTCAAGACCAAGGCCTAGGACATTTATGTTAACGTTTTCTTTTTGTTTTCTATACTTATTATTTTAAGGATTTGTACTTTGTTTTAGTCATTAATGAAAGTGTACTCTTTTCGTTTTACGTATCATAGCAAGTAGTAGTAAATCTCTTTGCTGTCATTGCGTTTTTTTTTTTTTTTGAACTTGTGTTAAACGAACGCCTAACTTGACTAAGAAGACCTGGAAATTGACAAACTAGCTAAACACAACTAAGTGGGAAATCTGAGACATTCGTTTGTCCATATTTGAACGTTAAAAATAGAGATGAGACTTAAATGAGAACACCTCATGGAACAATTTGGACGTTAACTAACCCAAGTCATCTAGTCCGAGGACTAGTGAATGATCGGATTTAAGTTTAAACATTTCACAGAACAGTGAGGGTGTTAACTAACCCAAATCATCCGGTCCGAGGACTCGTGCATGATTGGATTTAAGTTTAAACACTTCAAAGAGCAGTGAGGGTGTTAACTAACCCAAATCATCCGGTCCGAGGACTCATGCATGATTGGATTTAAGTTTAAACACGTCACACAACGAGGGTGTTAACTAACCCAAATCATCCGGTCCGAGGACCCATGCATGATTGGATTTAAGTTTAAACACTTCAAAGAGCAATGAGGGTGTTAACTAACCCAAATCATCCGGTCCGAGGACTCATGCATGATTGGATTTAAGTTTAAACACGTCACACAACGAGGGTGTTAACTAACCCAAATCATCCGGTCCGAGGACTCATGCATGATTGGATTTAAGTTTAAACACTTCAAAGAGCAGTGAGGGTGTTAACTAACCCAAATCATCCGGTCCGAGGACTCATGCATGATTGGATTTAAGTTTAAACACGTCACAGAATGTCGAGAGGTATGGAAGGAGGTATATATATTGAATATAAAGGACAAATTTTGATCAAACATAAGTTTATTAATAATAATACCTTTTCAAATTATTGACATTCCAAGGGCGAGGTATTACAAGTCCATCCAAGTCTTCCAAGTAATATGCTCCAATGCCTGCGTTGGAGGTGATGCAGTATGGTCCTTCCCAGTTCGGCCCTAGTTTTCCCCAAGCCGGATTCTTTGCTGAACCCACGACTTTTCGCAGTACCAGGTCACCTGGGACCAAAGGCCTCGCCTTGACATGGGCATCATAACCTTGCCTCAGCTTTTGTTGGTAATGGGCCAATTGGACCATTGCGTTTTCCCTTTTCTCGTCGATCAAGTTCAGATCTCTCGCCAAGTTTTCATCGTTGTCCTTTGGATTGAATGAACTTGTTCTCATCGTTGGGAACACAGTCTCCGAGGGGATAACTGCTTCAACTCCATAGGTCATTGAGAAGGGGGTTTCTCCGGTGGACCTCCGAGGTGTGGTCCTATATGTCCAAAGTACATGTGGGAGTTCCTCCACCCATCTGCCTTTCGCTTCATCCAGTCTTTTCTTCAATCCGCCGAGTATGACTTTATTTACAGCTTCAGCCTGCCCATTCCCTTGGGGGTAAGCCGGAGTGGAATATCTGTTAGTGATGCCCAATTCTCCACAGTAGTCTCTAAACATTTTACTGTCAAACTGGAGTCCGTTATCTGTGATGAGTACATGTGGGACACCGAATCGAGTAACAATGTTCCTCCAGACAAATCTTTTTGCATCCACATCTCGGATATTAGCCAGGGGCTCTGCTTCAACCCATTTGGTAAAATAGTCAGTACCAACTATCAGATACTTTTTATTTCCCACAGCCTTAGGAAATGGTCCGACGATGTCTAAGCCCCACTGAGCAAATGGCCATGGGCTAGATATCGGATTGAGGATTCCTCCGGGCTGGTGTATACCTGGTGCATATCGTTGACACTGATCGCACTTTTTGACGTACTCCAAAGCTTCTCTCTGCATATTCGGCCACCAGTAACCCTGAGTAATGGCCCTATGTGCCAAGGATCTGCCTCCAGTATGACTTCCACAGATTCCCTCATGCATCTCCTCTAAGAGTGATTCCGTTTGATCGGGATGGACACAGAGCAGGTAAGGTCCAGAGAAGGAACGCCTGTATAGCTTATCATCCTGCGACAGCCAATAGCTTGGAGCCTTTTTTCTTACTTTGTCGGCCTCCATTTTCTCTTTGGGTAGAATATCATCCTTCAAGAACTGCACGATGGGATCCATCCAGCTCGGCCCCATTCTTACTTGGTTGATCCGTACTATGTTTGCTATTATCGAGGGTCGGTGTAGGTCCTCAATAAGGATTAGGCGGGGCAAGTTTTGTGCCGAGGAAGTTGCAAGAGTGGCTAAGGAGTCCGCATGCGTATTGCCGCTTCTTGGGACATGCAACAAGCTGAAAGATTCGAACTCCATTTGTAAGGCTTTCACTCGGCTGAGATAGCCTCGCATTCTCTCATCCTTGGCTTCAAATTCACCCTTGACTTGACCCACTATTAGCCTTGAATCCGAGAAAAGGTTAATGGACTTTCCTCCCATCTTTAGGACCATGGCCATTCCTTCTAGTAAGGCTTCGTATTCTGCTTCGTTATTCGTGGCAGGAAAGTTTAACCTTAACGACTTTTCAACGGTGATCATCTCTGAAGATGTCAATACTAGCCCAATGCCCGCTCCTTTTTGGTTTGATGCTCCGTCTACATGCACTTCCCATGTCGGAGGGGGACACTTGGTGATGCCAAAGGCTAATTTTACATCTCTTCCCTCTGATGCTAGCTGGCTCTCTGTCTTTGGTTCGGTGAATTCTGCCACCAGGTCGGCCAGTACCTGGCCTTTAACCGAGGTGCGAGGCATGTACTTAATATCGAAAGCTCCCAGAATTGTGCCCCACTTGGCTATCCTTCCCGTATAATCTGCACTTTTAAGTACGGCCTTTAATGGGAGTTGAGTAAGAACAATCACCGTGTGCGCCTGGAAATAATGAGGTAACTTGCGTGTGCCAAGCACCACCGCTAGTATGGCCTTTTCCAGCGGAAGGTAGCGTACCTCTGCCTCATGCAGTGATTTACTCACGTAGTACACTGGCCGTTGCACGCCATCATCAACTCTTATTAGCACTAAGCTTACTGCATGGGAGGCCACTGCAATGTAAGCAAAAAGGACCTCGTCCGGCTCAGGGCTTGACATGACTGGAGGCCGAGCAAGATAGTCTTTAAGTTGTCGGAAAGCCACGTCACATTCCGCCGACCATTCGAAGCCTTTCCACTTGTTGATCAGCAGGAAAAAAGGTCGGCACTTGTCCGCCGATCGAGATATAAATCTGTTCAGCGCGGCAGTCATTCCAGTTAGTTTTTGCACTTCCTTCGGATTCCGAGGAGCTCGCATATTGATGATGGCCTTAATTTGGTCGGGGTTAACTTCAATTCCTCTATGAGTGACCATATAACCCAAGAACTTGCCTGATCCGACACCAAACGAACATTTGGCGGCATTCAAACGTAGTTTATGACCTCTGAGAATTTCGAAGACAGCTCGAAGATCTTCAAGGTGTTCAGATGTTCTTTTGCTTTTCACCACCATGTCATCTATGTAAATTTCCATATTTTTCCCCAATAACGACTCAAACATCCTTGTCATCATTCTCTGATAAGTGGAACCCGCGTTCTTCAAGCCGAAAGGCATCACCTTGTAGTGGTAGTTCCCTACTAGCGTGACAAAAGCAGTTTTTTCCTGATCGTCCAATGCCAAAGGTATCTGATGATAACCTTGGAAAGCGTCCAAGAAACTCATCCGAGGATGGCCGACTGTGGCATCTACCAGCTGATCAATTTTGGGCATGGGGAATGGATCTTTAGGGCAGGCTTTATTTAGATCTGTGTAATCAACGCATACTCGCCACTTTCCGGTCTTTTTCTTGACCACCACCGTATTGGCCAGCCACTCAGGATAGAACACCTCCTTAATAGCCCCTGCCTTTTTTAGCCTCAACACTTCCTGTCGGACCGCTTCTGCATGCTCTTTAGACGGCCGACGAGGGAGTTGCTTCCTGGGAATTATTGCTGGGTTAACATTCAGATGGTGGCAAATGAAGTCTGGGTCTACCCCCGGAGCCTCATAAGCATTCCACGCGAAGACGTCTATGTTCCGCTTGAGGAACTCTACCAATTCCTCCTTCTCTGACTGGGGTAGTCGAGATCCGACTTGAAAGAATTTTTCAGGGTCATCCCCTATCATGATCTTTACAAGATCCTCACATTTCGCATCCTCGAATAACCCCTCTTCGGACAACACTGGGGGCTTTGATTGCTATAGCTCCTCTTTTCGAGCCCCAGATTCTGCTTTAGGCTCATGTTGGATAGCTGCTATCATGCATTGCCGTGCCACGGTTTGATCACCCACTATCTCTGCTATCTTGTCCCCGGAGGGATACTTGATCTTCTGATGCAGGGTGGAAGAGACTGCTCCTAAGGCATGAAGCCAAGGCCTTGCAACAATCGCCGTGTAGGGAGAGTAGGCGTCGACTACTATAAAATCGACCTCCACCATATCCGTTCCGGCTTGCACCGGCAGTCTGATCTGTCCCATCGGAATTATAGTCCTTCCCTCAAAACTCACCAATGGGGAAGTATAGGGCGTCAGGTCTTCGGCTCTTAGATTCAGCCCCTTAAAGAGGTCGGGGTACATGATCTCGGCTGCGCTGCCCTGGTCCACCATTACCCTCTTTACATCATAGCCTCCGATACGGAGGGTAATTACTAGGGCGTCATCGTGAGGTTGGACAGTTCCAATCTTATCTTCGTCAGAGAATCCCATGACCAAGGGTCGACTTAATTTAGCTCTCTTTGACTCGTGAGTGTCATCCTCGGGATACAGACGAGCCACTGACATCACCCTGGAAGGGCATGACCCTGTTCTACCAGGCGCCGCAAAAATAACATTAATAATTCCGAGAGGAGGTCCTGGAGGATTGCCCCTCTCTGACCGAGTATCTGTAAGAGTACCCAAACTATTGGAGTGGTGCAACAACTGCTTTAGTCTACCCTCCCGAATAAGCTGGTCAAGGTGATCCCATAAACTTCTGCAGTCTTCAGTGGTATGCCCATGGTCTCTATGATATTGGCAATAAAGATTTCGGTTTCTCTTCTCGGGGTTCCCCATCATCTTATTGGGCCACTTGAAGAAAGGCTCGTTTTTTATCTTCTCTATGACCTGGTGCACGGGCTCTCGGAATACAGCTCCAACTACTTGGCTATTGCTGGACGCTTGCTGCTCGGCATAATCCCTTCTTGGCCGGTTGTTATTGTACCTGTCCGGCCTGAATTCCCTCCTTTCTTGGGGGACGAGCTTGGTTTTTCCTTTTCCTTGCTGTTGCTGCTGCTGATCATCCTCTATCCTCTTATACTTGTCCACTCTGTCCATTAATTGTTGCAAGTTGGTAACCGGTTTCCCAGTCAGGGATTTCCTCAGACCGTGTTCAGAGGGAAGGCCAACCTTGAAGGTCCTGACGGCAACCTCCTCAAAGTCCCCATCAATCTCATTAAACACTTCCCAATACCTCTCGGCATATGACCTCACAGTCTCTCCTTCCCTCATTGTCATTGACAGCAACGAATCAAGGGGTTGGGGAGCTCTGCTGCATGCGATAAACCGGGAGCAGAATGATTGAGTGAGCTTTTTAAAGGAACCGATGGAATTGGTCTTTAATCCGTCAAACCACCTCATCGGCATCGGTCCTAGGCTTGAAGGAAATACTCTGCACAGCAAAGCTTCGTCCTGAGAGTAAACCGCCATCTTCTGTCTGAACTGGCTCACATGTTCTACAGGATCGGTGCGTCCATTGTACATAGAGAACGTAGGCTGATGGAAGCGTCTGGGAAGCCTTGCCCTTTCTATTCCCCGCGTAAAGGGAGACTTAGAAATTTGGGTCAGGGCCTTCTTCATTTGCTTAGCCCCCGCTCCCTTCCTGGACGGGCTTTTTCTCCTCCTTTTGTGAGAGCGTTCCTCTTCATAGGAGTAAGATTCACTGGGAGGAGTTTCTGATGAGTTCCTGTAACCATCCTCCTCCTCATCGGCGGAGGAGGTATCAGAATTCGAAGGGATATGACTTCGTTGTGCTCGACGAAGCTTCTTTTTCAAATCATCTATTTCCTGTTGCAAGTCTTGTTCATCAGCGTGCTCTTGCGCCAGATGGCTCTTTCGTCGATAACCACTTCTCCTCACATGGGTCGTCCGTGAACTACCTTCACGTTGATTATCTACGTGGTTTTCTTGTTCGAAATTGGGAAGTTCGTCTGGTTGCCTGACATTTACTGATTCTGCGTGAGGCGGACTGGCCTGTTGTGGTCCTGAACCAGCCATAACTGTTGCAAATTTCTACTGACGCTAATTCTCCCCACAGACGGCGCCAATTGTAGGGTCACAGATTGTAGCCCACACCTTGATGGAAACAGGGAATGGGCCCAATGAGCCCAATACAATAAATTTGTAAGAGAGTGGGTTGAAGAATTGGGCCAACGGATTTTCGCGACAGTTATTGGGGGTAGGGTACTTGGCCGAGGAGGCTAAAACGCACGGATAAGCTAAGATTTTAGGTCCGAGGGGTAAGGTTAAGGCAGTTTTGATGGGTTCTGATCAAGTCCGAGGGGTATGAACTTAGACAAGATGCTTTCTTTTAGGTTCTTTCCTTCTAAATGCTACAGTAGCGATTTCTCAATGTTCTTCCCGTTCTTTTTTCTTTTTCTTTTTCTTTTCTCTCCCCTTTTTATGAAGGGTTTGTTCCATTATATAGTCCTTCACTGCTCGATCCCATCGTCCACTTGTCTGTCATCTAGCACGGTACTTGAGTTTCCCCTCCTTTTTCTCCAGCTTTCTGATTTTCTGGGGATAAAGGAGACTTTCCACACTGTTCAGGGGTCTTCTCCACATAAATGCGGCCAGGAAAGTAGCTGTGATGCATTTAATGCGGTGGTAGCAGCTTTTTCTCAAGATATTTCTGCATCCTTATCCCTTCCATACACGTCGGTAGTCTGTCTTTTATTCTGGGACTCGCTGGAAAGTGGATTAAAGGAGAGCCGAAGCTCCTCTCTCCGATAGACGTCACATCCGAGAAGGGTATTCCTCTCGGACCAACCTCCTCGGACACTTACGCGCCTCACTGTTACCTACAACAGGCCTCAACGATTTCTCCCCCTCGGGCGTGCTTTTAATGAAACGGTGTTCCTGGGCCTCGATCACGGGCCTTGGTTTTACTCCCCCACACTTTCTTATAGCAGCGATTTTTGAAAATGATACAATAAAGTTTTTGTTTTGCAGTGGTTTTTGACGAACACTGCAATATTCTTATTGCAGTGTTTTTAAAAACACTACTACAAGTTTCATATATATATATATATATTTTTTTTTTTTAATTATGAAAAAACATTTTTCCTTATAATTGTTTTTTAAAAAATTAACATTTATTTTTGTAAACTTTCTTTTTAGAAAATTTTATTTTTGTAACTTGATTGGAAATACTAGCTCATATTTAAATTGCAAATACAAAACACAATGCTCCAACTATTATAGAGTACACATGAAGAAAAAAATTTCATTTATTCAAGTAACATGATTACACCATCAAGTCTCACCAATACACAATAAGTTATACATATATCAATGTTGCGAAATTCAACAATAAAATTTACATTCTCTTCAATTTATCAACGGTTTATTACAAAATAATGATTTTCATCTCAAGAATCAGGAGGATTGTTGCACCAAACTGGTACTTATTTCTTACCTACAACACAAATAACAATAACAAAAATCAGTAATGTCATTTACAAAATTTATAATTGCTACATCACAACAAATCCAACATAAATCATGAAACATAGGGAGAGAGAAGGTGATAGACACAAAATTCCCCAATTATTCATAAATAAATAAAATTACCCCATTCAGCAAAACTACAGTACTAGGGTGATTGCCCATCATAGTGCTACTTGTTGCGGTCTCTCTTATACAATAATATATATATATATATATATATATATATTTATATATATCTGAACTTGGGAGTGTTTTTCAATTGTTTATTTCAATGAACGTGATGTGATCTTTTAAAATATTTCATTGTGTGTATTTTATTCAATGCAATAATAATGTGCTTAAGGCAAAGCCCATCATTTGTCGTGTCCGCCACATATTGGGCACGGCTCGGCGAAATCGAACCACTGTATCGACTCAAGACCACCACAGCACAACATCAATGTCCCACTCAACCTGTAGCGAGAACCTTGAGGACCTCAGCGGTCCTGTATGACTCCCTGTATCCTCACTCCCCTTCAATGAAGATGATCGCTTGGAATTGCTAGGGTGCTGGTAGTGTCACTTTTCACACTCATGCCTACAAACTTCATCGCCGGCATTGTCCTGACATTTTGATCATTGTTGAGCCCCGTATAGCTGAAGGGAGGGCTCAAGTTGTCATTGATACCCTTCCTTACACTCACTCTAGGAGGGTTGATCCTACGGGCTTTTCTGGAGTAATTTGGCTGCTATGGAATGAGAGCACCTCCTTCAATGTGGAAATTCTCACTCATAGTGATCATAGTCTGCATGAACCTGTGAAGGTAAATTCACCACCCCTTACCTTTTTACTTACTGCTGTATATGCTTCTCCTAACTTTGCTAAACGGAAAATTTTTTGGAACTATTTAGAAAATCTTGTTGCCACTATTTGCTTACCTTGGGTTTTATTGGACAATTTTAATGATATGACATCTGAGGACGAAAAGATGGGTGGCCTTCCTTTAAATTAAACTAGGATAGTAGCTTTTAAAAACTGTATGGATAAATGTGGCCTCATGGACCTCGGCTTCTAGGGGCCTCGTTTTACTTGGACCAATAAAAGCCCAGCTTGGAATGGCCCCATTCAAGAGCGATTGGATCGCGGATTAGGAAATGCTGAATGGAAATTGCTATTTCCTACGGCGGAAATTCACCACCTTCCCAGGGTTAAATCCGACCATTGCCCATTTATGCTTTTAACGGACCCTTGTGAGCGGAAATCTCCCAAGCCTTTTCGGTTTGAGCAGATGTGGCTTACTGACCCGTCCTTTCCCTCTGTAGTTGAGCAGGGCTGGAAGGCATCGGAAGGTGTGCCGTCTACCTCTTCCTCGCTTTCTAGGTTCCCTCGCTGCCTTGAGTCTTTAACTGCACAACTCCGCACCTGGAATAAATCCCACTTCAGGAATTTGTTCCAAAGGAAAAATAGGCTTTTAGCTCGGCTTAGGGGCCTCTAGATAGCTTTAACCACCAAACCTTCGGCCTTTTTATATTCTTTGGAGCACCAACTAACCCTAGATTATAACACACTCCTTCACCAAGAATATCTATATCGGCAGCTTAAATCTCGAGTCACGTGGCTCAATTATGGCGATGTGAACACCAAGTTCTTTCACCTTCCAACTCTCCATCAACGAAGCCACTCACGGGTAGTGACCTTAAAAGATACCACTGGTTTATGGCTCACTGGGGACCCGTTACTCGCTCATATAAATGATACTTTCCACAAGCTTTTCCAAGCTACTTCTGAGTATCGTCGCCCCTCTCTTCGTAGCGCTCCACGAGTGTGTCTCTCTAGCCCTTTCCTAGAGCATACTCAAACACTGTCCACCATTCCCCTCCTTGACAAGATTCTTAAGGCTCTTAGGCACCTCCCATTGCTGAAGGCTCCTAGGCCGGACGGTTTTCATGCATTTTTTTTCAGACAAATTGGCATGTTTTGGGCCAGAGTGTAATTCAGATTATTCAGGATATTTTTGAGCAACTTCGTATTCCTCCAACATGGGGCCACACAAATTTGGTCCTTATCCCAAAAGTGGCTCACCTTAAACAAATTACCCAATTTCACCCAATTAGTCTATGCAACACTCTTTACCAGTTGGTATCTTGAATCCTTATGCAACGCCTCAAACCCTATATGGCAGAGATCATCAATCCTTGTCAAGCTGGATTTGTGCCGGGGCGTAGGACCAGTGACAATATTATTTTGGTTCAAGAGATTATCCGCACTCTAAGATATAGGAGAGGTAAAACTAGATACGTTGTAATCAAATTGGATCTTGAAAAAGCCTATGACCGTCTAGAGTGGAGTTTTATCCAGGAAATGCTTGTCTTCTTCCAATTGCCGCCCAAGCTCATTACCCTCATCATGAACATGATATCCTCCACCTAGTTCCATATTCTTTGGAATGGGACGCCTCTCCCAGAGGTTGTTCCTAGCCGAGGAGTGCGGTAGGGTGACCCTTTATCCCCGTATCTATTCAGCCTCTACTTAGAGAGATTATCTCTCAAACTGGAAGAAGCTGTGCGGGACAAACTCCTTCACCCCATTAGCTTCCGCGGGCGGGTGCGCCTCTCACATCTATTTTTCGCCGATGACATCTATTTGTTTACCCACACCAAGGCTAAGGACTATACAAAGCTAATCCGTATTCTTCAACAATTTTGCGCTACTTCTGGACAACTTGTGAGTGTCACTAAATCACGCCTCTGGTTTTCCCCTAATACATCCTGACACTGCAAAGAATAGGTGACTAGCATTCTTGGGGTCCCCACCATGAATCATATAGGAACATATCTTGGGACACCCATCTTCACCTCCCGACATACTACCTCTTCCTATCAGTATTTAGTGGACAAAATCAAAATGAAGATTGAAGGCTTGCAAACAAAATATTTATCCATGGCGGGCAGAGCCACCCTCATAAAATCTGTGGTGTCAACCATTCCCATATATGCCATGCAAACCACCCTTCTCCCACAAAAGATTAGCCACCAGTTGGACAAAATGAACTGTCGTTTCCCCTGGGGGGATACTGGACAACACAGGAGCTGCCACATGGTAAATTGGGAAACGGTGACTATGCCTAAAGAGGCTGGAGGCCTGGGCCTGACATCCATCCACCATAGAAATCAAGCGATTCTCATGCACCAAGCTTGGCGCCTGTACACAAACCCTGACATGATCTAGACCCGCATTTTGAAAGCTAAGTATTTCTCGCACTCCCCGATGTTTGACGACACCAGGAGAACGCGTGGGTCTCACATTTGGACCGCCTTTAGGTACGGGATTAAGTTGTTACGTGAGGGAATGAGCTGGATTGTGGGGGATGGCCAGGACATCCGAATATGGCAAGATTCTTGGCTTCCCCGTGGCACCCTTCGAAGTTATATTAAAGGTTCGCTCCTATGTCTTGCGGAAGATAGCAGGGTTAGCTCCTTATGAACTAATCACTCTTGGACCTTTGAATCTCTCACTTTCCCCCTCCCTCCTCAGCTCGAACAGCTTATTCAGGGTATTCCTATGGCCCAAATCACTCGCCTCTTAGATTCCTTTCTCTGGCCCCATAACAATGGGATCTGTTCGATTAAATCTGCTTCAAAATTCCTCTATCATAAACATCAAGTGCCTTGGGATAAACCGAACTGGAACTGGATATGGGCAGTCCCATGCCCCAAAAGGATTCAATTCTTTCTCTAGAAAGCTATGAAAAATCAATTGCCCACCAATCATTTCTTAGCCATTACCCATAGACATCCAGATGGTCAATGCCCTCGATATCATTCCCTGGAAATGACCATTCACATCTTACGGGATTGCCCCTGGGCGAAGGAGGCCTGGATCCACTCCCCGGGCCTTTTACCCTTGGCTTTCTTCCACATGCCTTTACAAGCATGGCTCCGTAGTAATGCAACTTGGGATGCTGTGATGTCACCCACTCAGCTACCATGGTGAATTTATTTTCCTTTCCTTTGTTGGAATTTATGACTAGCTAGAAATTATTGCATCTTTAACAATCAGTCTTGGTCCCAACAGGGTATTGTCCATTCCTCTGTGAATGCGGCTACTGAGTACTATTTCCTAGCGGGCCCCGTGCACCACAGCCGAGTCAAAATCCCGCAATTTATCCGGTGGCAGGTTCCCCCTAACCCCTACATTAAACTTAATACTGACGGTAGTGCAATAGGAAATCCGGGGTTGGCAGGGGCCGAAGGTCTTTTGAGAAACAACTCGAGTGAGTGGATCTCTGGTTTTTCCCTTCATTTGGGACTCACATCAAATAACATGACAGAGTTGGCTGCTGTCCACCAGGGTTTGATATTAGCTTGGGATATGGGGTTTAAATTCATTCACCTCGAACTTGATTCTATGACCATTTTCACCTGGCTAATTGCAACAACAAATAGTTACCCTACTAATATGCTGCCTTTAATTTGTGATTGCAGGAACCTCTTAGCTCGGGCCTGAGAGGTGCATGTGCTTCACGTTTACCGTGAAGCAAGTGCATGTGCAAATGCTTTGGCAAAGCGGGGAGCGCACCAACATCATGTTTTGTCTGTTTATAGTTCCTGTCTCAGTTTTGTCTATGTATGTTTTTTAAGGGATATGGCAGGCCTTGGGTCTAACAGAATATGTGCCCAACGGCCCACTATTGGTGATGTATGAACTCGTTATCTTATAAATAAGACCTCCGTTTCCATAAAAAAAAAAGTAATAATAAATAAATGTATGATTAGAATGGAAGTACACCCTAACATTTTTCTTATTTATGATTTTTTAAAGATACTAGTGGAGGTTGATCCATTTGATCAGACATGCTTGGGTGCCTAGGACTTTCCTAAACTTGTATCTTAATTCTAGACCTAAGTCTAGTTAAGTATTGGAACTTTGTTATGCGGTTAAAATTGGATTCTGAACGTATAATCAGGTGATGACTCTTCTTTTCACTCTAATCTCCAAAATTAGTAGTGAATTATCGGGCCTATGTATGGGATCGGCCCATATCAATTATCGCTTATCAGAGCTGGCCTATCTTAATTTACTCATGGGGGAATGGTGACTAGTGTGTGGTTAGTTGGTGGTCTCTCTTAGTGGTGTGTGTATTGCTCAACCTACGCATATATTGTTTTCGACTACTTGAGTTGGTGGTCGTTTTCTTAATATTTGCTTGCACCAAACATTGGAATTTCATAAGGTGAATAATTACCTAACTTTAATAATTGGTTTCTCCTAAGTTTAGAGCCCGTTTGGATGGAGGGGGGAAGGAGGGGAAGTAGAGTAGAGTTGGCTTAAAATAGACTAATTTTGAGCTAAATCTACTCTATTCTACTCTACTCTACTCCTCCTTCCTCACCCTCAATCCAAATGGACTATTAGTTCCTCTCACTTAAACTAGGTCAAACCATGTCTCAAACCAAACTCACATATTTGGGGTTTTGTTTACACCCACAACATTTTTGTTATTCAATCAGCCATCGAGAGAAGCAAATACTATGGGTACACTAATAAGTAATACTGATGAAGTAGCAATTAATGCAAAAATAACTAATTATAAAGAAATATTCATCGTTCTAATCCTCCTGTCTATCATCAATAGTAACTATATACCAATAAATACCTTCACTGGAATTAGCCGAACAATTGTAATAAAATGTATTGTAGAGGAATTTTTACCATGAATCTATTGATAATCTATGAATCATTCACGATTTACTACTTAATTAAATCAAGGCACGTCTTAAGCACCTTACGGCACCCAATCGTTGTGAGTAAAAAATTTTGTTTATTTTTTGGTAATGTTATGTAATGCAATATAAACTGAACACTTGCATATTTTTCAATTTTTGCCTCATGTTATCAAACATGCATCAAGAATGGTACATAAGGTAAGATATCAATGGATTTAGAGATAAAGGACAAACAAATAGTTTTAGTTTGAAAACTATTTAAAAAAACTTATGAACTGACGAATGGCTAGTGTCAAGACAAACTCAAAATATCAACACCATCCAATGTAGCCACGATTTGGGGGTCATTCCTAACTATCACCAGGATTTCATTATATTATGTGGTGAATGATGTGGTCTATCGGTTGAAGAGGGTTTGAAATAAGTGAGATCATAGAAAGAAAAATATTAACACATGCAGGATCCCATCATTCTACGTTTATGGGCCTTTGTGATTGACGGTCTTGAAGCCTACAGATAAAGGGGTTCACGAACATTGACTAATTGCTATTATGCTTTGTACATTTTTAAAACCTCACCTATTTTTATATTTTATATTTTTTTTTACGTTAGTTTAAGCCAAATAGAACCCACCATGTTATTATAAAATTTCAGCCTAATATTAAACATATTTTGTTTAAATTAATTATAATTTTTTTTTTTTTTTTTACAAATTCTATGTATATATTTTAAAAAGGCATCGTTTCCAAAGATTAATGTCGTATGTGAAACTCCGCTCTACGTTGATTACGTGCAATGATAGGTCAGCCTATGTGGTCCACCATGCATAACAGTCAATATTATTTGAAGATTTGTCATAGAGAACTTGACTTAATACGGCTGTTAGCTAGAGTGCTTGATGTCACTTTCATTGTTATTAAAATGCAAATCTCTTTGAACTTGAACCTGGATCAATTGGCTTACGCCAATAAATAAAGAAATATTGAGTACATACGGTTTTTCATCACCTTATAATTAACTTAAACCAACAGGGAAATTAA
Source organism: Quercus wislizeni (assembly GCA_023055345.1). Classification (NCBI taxonomy): domain Eukaryota; kingdom Viridiplantae; phylum Streptophyta; class Magnoliopsida; order Fagales; family Fagaceae; genus Quercus; species Quercus wislizeni. The sequence continues at coordinate 15,376,735 of JALGQJ010000005.1, forward strand.
ATTCAAGAACTAAGTGAGTACATTTACATTTTTTGTTTTTTTGTTTTGGGTTTAATTGTTGTTATCCTTTTTCTGGAGCCTTTACGATCAGTTGATCGCAGAACACACTTTGCGAATTTCCCCCTCAGTACCAGACTTGACACCAATGTTGCTCATCTTCACCATGGACCTTCCAAACTCGACATTGAAGCTTAACCCAAGCAAGCCTCTGATGCCTAAGAAGCGCTGAACTAAAGTTTTTGTGGACGCATCAATCCATAATTTCTGGTCAGACTCGAGTACTCCTCTACCGTTCCTCAAGTTTGAGAAGAAAGACGCATCGAATCTGTTTTCGCTACCAGTGTCTAGTCCAACACGCCTTGTGGCATCACCATTTTGTGGGCAGAGTGCTTGTAATTGAGGGAGGAAACTTGGGTTGATGCTAGGATCGGCACCATTTCCAGTTGTAGTGAAGTTATACAGTCTGTACCTGAAGAACTGGCAAGCTGAAGTACCAATGGTGTGGCCACCTAGTCATGACATAAATGAATAATAGACTTAGTTGAAATGTAAAATTAACCAAGTTAAACACATTCTTGAAAATGACTTATTGAATGATTTTATGCATTGTTGCTTACCAACAAGGGTAACAAGATCTTGAGCGTTTAGACCCTTAGCTGAAAACTTTTGCTTTTGCACATCAATGGAGTCTGTAAAACCAGGCAAATTGGTAGTATCAGAGGCCAATGATACCCGTCCATCTTTGCGTCCGGTTGGCACCTGCCAATTTGGTCCATTGGTCTAAAAGAAAAATGCAAAATATGATTAATTACACGTAAAAGCATGTAAAATATATAGTAAAGTAGTAATATGATTCATAAAAGCCTGAGGTAGATTATGTACCAAAACAACTGAATCACGGGCAGCAAGGGCAAGAATATCAGCACAAGAAACAACGCCAGGACATGCAGCTTCAAGCTGAGTCTTAGCATCATCAATAACTTCATATCCTCTCAAACCAAGGTTAGGTCCGGCTGTTTTCTCAGTGTTAGTCCCATCAATAAGTACAGAAGCATCGCAACCCTGCACAAAACAGTCATGAAAGTGCATCCTTAACAATCCAGGAGCCACAGTGGGATTAGATCGGAAATGTGTTTGAACGGTTGAGCGAACAATAGATTCAGCTCGAGGGCATGTTTTGGAGTAGAACCCAACACGTGTGGCTTGGCAATGCACATAAGAAACACTCAACGCGAGCAAGAGAAACACCAAAAGGGATGTTTGGATCAAACGTGCTCTCTCCATTAATGCACTTAAAAGGATAAGGACCGGGAAGAGAGTGTGTTAATTAAGCTTTTAGCTTTTGCTAAAATTGGAGTTGTGTAATTTCAAGTATGTGGTACGAGTTTACGAATTGAAGTAGCTCTAAGCTTTTGATTTGGCTTGTGGTTTTGTGGGAAGGGAATGAGACCAATTAATATATTTATAGGATCATTTGAGGTCAAAACTAGGAGAAAGAGTAAGAAAAGTCTGCTGGTCGTAGCTAGAATAGTAGAACTTCGAAAGACGGAAAGCAAAGTAAATTCGGTGAATATATAATTAGTTGGCATGCAATAATAGCTGGGCTCACCTTTGTTTTGTAATGTTTCGTACAGATTGCATGGGGACTATTCCGCGTGAGAAATTGCCCTCGTGAAGGAATTGTCAAAGTCTGACCAACAAAATAATAATAAAATGAAAAAGAGAATTGTCAAAGCATTACCTTTTTTTTTTTAAAATAATTACAACACTCCCATGTGTGGTTATGCCTATTTTCACTTTGCCTATTCATAGTTTGAAACTTTACACTTTACCTACCTGAACTTCAATCTGTTATCCATCCGTTACCCACTTCTCCCTTTGCTGTTAAAAAAACATATTTTTAAGGAAAAACAAACATAACAAAGATAAAAAAGTTAGAGGTTTTTATTGCTTAAAAACTTCTATGAGAATAAAGTGGAGGTACTCTTAGTTGTTTGGATCTGTTGAATAGGTTATTCAAACATGTATTGGTTTGGATTTGTACTCTTAGTTGTTTCTTTGCCTAAAAAGCAACCTCCTTTTTATCAAAACAGCACCCATATACTCAAAACCCACAAGCTAATGACCAACACATGCATAGAGCTCCCAAAGGGAGAAAGTATTGAAGTGTTCAAGAGCAGATTCAGCTTAGTCTTTATTACAAGCACTATCTTCGGTGAGCCTTAACAATAAGAACACACCAAAACCACAACATCCCACGAGTAAATCCTAGAAAAGAATAACCTCAGAACCCGAAAGCAAAAAATACCCCGAAAAATCTTCAAAGAAATTGGGTAAATTTGCTTGTGGGTCGAGCATCATGCGCACGCTGTCGCCTCTGTGCGGCGCCACTCTAGGAGCCATCAGTTCGGGTGAGGGAGAACGCAGTGGAGTAGTTGGAGGAGAGGCAGAGCGACTGGGCATACTTAAAGTTGGTTTTGGTTTTGGATATGCTTTGGAACTTTGCATTTATTTTGGTCGGATTGGTGATGTTGGGGCTGAGCATGGAGGAGAAGCCAATTGTGCCGTTGAGGGTGTGGGTTGTTGAATAGGATTGGAAGGAAGTGGGGTTTGGGGAAAGTGGTGCGGATTTGAATTTGAATTCAAGTTCGACTTCTAGGTCTGGGAGTGATGGTGAAGATTATGGAATTGAGAAACCAGGTTGCGGAAGAAACCAGGGAAGGCCAGTTTTGACAATGTTGTCCTTGTCCTTGTTGTTTTTGTTGTTATTTGCTTTGATATATCTTTTGTTTAACATGGGGCTTGGTTAAAAATTCATTTTACATTGAGAAAATTTGTTCCCATAGAAGTTCTTAAGCAATAAAAAACCCTAACTTTTTGATCTTTGTTATGTTTGTTTTTCCTTAAAAATATGTTTTTCTAACAGCAAAGGGAGAGGTAGGCAATGGATGGGTAATAGATTGAAGTTCAGGTGGGTATAGTGTAAAGTTTTAAACTACGGGTAGGCAAAATGAAAATGGGTCTAACCACAGGTGGGTTTACTGTAATTATCCCTTTTTTTTGGGGGGGGGGGGGGGTTTCACAGCCAATACAATTTGCATATACTAGATTGTCAAATGTCAATCATTAATTGATATAAAGAAAAAGACAACAAGAATTCCGATAATAGTAATACGCCAAAGTTGCAACCCCAATTGTTTTACATTCCATTGGAACTTAATTGGTTGGTGTAGGGCTATCCACGAGTCAGGTCGGATTGGATTTGAGATTGATTCGCAACCGACTTGATTAGTTCGGGTGTATGAAAAATGGACCCGCAACCATCCGAATATTCGAATTGGACTCGATAGTTCAGCTCATCGGTTAAGCGGGTTAGAGCTGTCAGGTGTTTCAGGTCTAAAGAACAACACAGAAGAAATCAACCCCAAACTCAAAGAACACATCTCATATGTCAACCATAATCCAAAACTAGAGAAATCTAATAACACCAAAAATACACAAACCCAAACCTGAGATTCAAATCAAACAGCACTGAAAACACCAAAACTGAATCTAAGATTCAAATCAAATAAGAAAAACACTACAAACCCATATTTGAGACTGAAAGAAAGAGAGAGGAGACCCAAATATGAGACCAAAAGAAAGAGAAAGAGGAGAAATAAGACTCAACTGGCACCACCACCACTCTTTCCTCCCACCATCACCGCATCTGCCATTAGATTACACAAGATCAAACAAGATCAAAGCCATGCAGATCAGAGGAGCCTTTAGCTGGATCCACCTTTGACCTCTAGAGAAAGCTTTTTCAGACCACTCTTTCCTCTAAATCCTCACTTCAGCAGTGTCCAGTCTCCCTTCACCCTCATCAGCTGAACCTCTGCTGTCTTCCAGGGCTTTCCTTCTCTCTCTCTCTCTCTCTCTCTCTCTCTCTCTCTCTCTCTCTCTCTCTCTCTCTCTCTCTCATGTTTTCTATTGTTCTTTACTTCAAGAAAGTGGGGTTTGAGGTGAGACACAACCCAATATGGTGGTCTGGTGGTAGTAGGGCTAGTGGTGGCATTAAGACAGAGCCTAAGGGTAGGAATTTGAGAGAGACCGAGAGAAAGGGCATGAAAAACAAATATCTAAACTTTAAGAGAGAGAGATCATGTCTTGGCTTTGAGCGTGAAAATAGACCCAAATCCTTTTTAAGTTTATTATCGTTCGGGTCGGTTTCTACAAGTTTCAAATTGCTTAACCCACCACCCGAACCGAACTTTTAGTTTTTAATAGCACATGACTCGAATCCGACCGACCTTGTTATTTGGACCCGCCCGTTGGGCTTCGGGTCGGGCGGATCCAGTCGGTTTGGTAAGGTGATTTGATTCGCTGGACAACCCTAGGTTGGTGTCATGTAATTCAATAGCCACACGCAGTAAAGAACACGGGCTATAGCCACGTTTAAAAAAAATGTGCCTATAGCTATCTTATAATTGCATTTTTTACTACTAACCTATAGCCGTGTGTCTATAGCTGCATTTCTAAGTGTTTGTAGCCATGTTTTTTTAAATAAGGCTTACTGCTGTGTTCAAAAAGCGTGGCTATAGGTCCACCTGAATAAATTTTTTATTTTTGTTTTTTAAAAGATGACTTATACCCCCACATTTAACAAATGCGGCTATAGGTTAAGTCTATAGCCGCGTTTCTAAGTGTTTAGAAGTGCGACTATAGGTTCATCTAGAATTAAAAAGAAAAAAAAAAAAAAGACTACCTATAGCCACATTTTTGAAACACGACTATAAGTCCATTAGGAAACGCATGATGCTCCTTATATATTGGAGAGTTTAATTGAAAATTGGGATGAAGAACATTCAGCTGAGGCAATTAAGCTGCTTGCTCTATATAGTGTTCTTGTCATGCCTTGGCTATGGGCTTCTCGTCCTTTATATAAACTTATTTATGGTTTTTGTGATTTTGTGTTTTTTTTTTTTTTGGCTGATCATGAATGAATATTGTAGACAGGAATATTGTTGTATTAATTTGAATGTGTGTGTGTGTGTGTGTATATATATATATATATATAAACATGATGAATATTGTAGACAAGAATATTGTATATATATAAATAGGAATATTGTAGATAGGAATTTGTGAATTCCCCCCCCCCCCCCAACCCCCAAAAAAACCTATAGCCGTGTTTTATAAATGCGGCTATAGCCAAATTATATAAAAAAAAAGGGTTATAGCTGTGTTTCTTAAATGTGGTTGTAGGTTAAGGGCCTATAGCCACGGTTGTTAAACGCGGCTATTATACAAACTATAGTTGCGATTAACAAGCGTGGCTAAAATAAGATCTATAGCCGTGTTTGTAAAAACACGGCTATGTCTACGACCTATAGCCAAAATGTAGCTTTAGACCTGTTGGTCTATTGTCACGGTTTTTAGACCACACTTTAAAACGCGACTATAAAAAACACAGCTATAGACGAAATGAACCTATAGTCACGTTTTTAGAAGTTATAGTTGCATTTAAAAACACGGCTATAACCGCATTTTTAGTAGTGACATTAATTTCAAATAGTTAGTAAAATATATAACGGCTCTAAACATATTAACGTTTGTATTTTCCCCTTTAATGAAATGAAAATTCTAAGAATATACTGTCTTCAATTGATTGGAATTTCTAAAATTCAACTTTTCCAAAAAGGGTTCTTACACGTTAAATATATTATAGAAATAATGACTAATTCAATAGTTTCTACCCTAAAAGTTGGACTCATATAGTATTTAAATTATCTAATGGACTTTGGTAACTTCTAAGAAGAGATCTTACCAGTGGGAATTTGCTTTGCATATATATAAATTTGATTACCTAAATAAATTTGACTTCCCCCTAACAAGTTTGGAGGTTAACGCAAGATAGAAATGTAAGAAGGTTGGATATCGCTCTAACTTAACAAAAGCTTTAGACAAGAGAAAAAAGTTTGGAGGCCATAAGGACTTTGAAAAATTCTAAGAAAAGTATTTGATTTCAGTCTAATAAAACCAGTTTAGAACAATACATTTTAATAGTAGCCTTTTATGGTTTCTGACAAGCTTCTCTAAGAATAAAACTACAAAAATGAACTTAATTTTTCTACATTGAGAATTCATTGTGTGTTTCATTGAACGTGATGTGATCTTTTAAAATGTTTCATTGCGTGTATTTTATTCAATGCAATAGATGTATGAATATATAGAATGGAAGTACACCCTGACATTTTTCTTATTTATGATTTTTTAAGGATACTAGTGGAGGCTGATCCATTTGATCAGACATGCTTGGGTGCCTACCACTTTCCTAAACTTGTATCTTAATTCTGGACCTAAGTCTAGTTAAGTTGGACCTTTGCTATGCAGTCAAAATTGAATTATGAACATATGATTAGGTGACAAATCTTTTGTAGTTGATACAAGATAGAAATTATATTTTAATTTAATCTAAGTGTATATATGTGTGAATCTCTCTTATGGAGACTTGAACTCCGATCTTTGTCCCCAACATCTCACAAGTACTTATACTTGTGGAGTGACCATCGCACCAAGAGTGTGTGATGATAATCTTCTTCTATCCACTTTAATCTCTAAAGTTAGTAGTAAATTCTTGGACCTATGTATAAGATTGACCCACATCAGTTGTCACTTATTAGAGTTGGCCTAGCTTAATTTACTCATGGGGAAATGGTGACTAGGGTGTGATTAGTTGGCGGTCCATCTTAGTGGTGTGTGTATTGCTCAATCTACCCATGTATTGTTTCCACTACTTGAGTTGGTGGTCTCTTTCATAATATTTGATTGCACCAAACATTGGAATTTCTCAAGGTGTTAATAATTTCCTAAATTTAAGAATTGGTTTCTCCTAAGTTTAGTTCCTCCCACTTAAACTAGGTCAAACCATGTCTCAAACCAAAAGCACATATTTGGGGGTTTTGTTACGCCTACAACATTTTTGTTATTCAATCTGCCATCAAGAAAAGCAAATACTATAGGTACACTAATAAGTAATATTGATGAAGTAGCTCTTAATGCAAAAATAACTAATTATAAAGCAATAGTCATCATTCTAATCCTCCCGTCTATCATCAAAAGAAAATATATACCATTAAATCTCCATTGGGATTAGCCAAAAAATTGTAATAAAATGTTGTAGAGGTATTTTTACCATAAATCTACGTACTGATCGATAATCTATGACTTATTCACGTTTTACTACTTTATTAAATCAAGGCATGCCTTAGCCACTCTACGACACCCAATCGTAGTGAGTCAACAATTTTGTTTTTTTGTTTATTTTTTTAAATTTTGTGGTAATGTAATGGAATGCGATATAAACTGAATACTTGCATATTTTTCAAATTTTGTCTCATGATATCAAACATGCATCAAGAATGGTACATATGGTAAGATATCAATGGATTTAGAGATAAAGGACAAACAAAATAGTTTTAGTTTGAAAACTATTTAAAAAAACTTATGAACTGGCGAAGGGCTAGTGTCAAGACAGACTCAAGATATCAACACCATCCAATGTAGCCAAGATTTGGGGGTTATTCCTAACTATCACCAGGATTCCATTATTATGCATGTGGTGATCTGATGTGGTCTATTGGTTGATGAGGGTTTGAACTAAGTGAGATCATAGGAAGAAAAATAAGATCCCATCAAAAAACTTTTTTGGCCTTTGTGATTTATTGTCTTGAAGCCTACAAAAAAAAGGGGTCTCTTGAATATTGACTAATTGCTATTATGCTATGTACACTTTCAAAACCTTTTTTTTTTTTTTTTGGTTATGTTATTTTGGTTTTGAACCCAGTCCAACTTTAAAAAACTGAAACCTCTTTTTTTTCCAGTTCTTTAAACAAGTTAGGTTTTAGTTTTTTAAAGTCAAACTGGGGTTCAACTAAGGTCAAACCTTGGAGATATTATAAATAATTTTTAATAAATCTATTCTTGTAGCTCAGTGGATGTCAACAAGGACATGTTAGGAACATTTAGAACTACCATACTCAAGATTTGAAGTTAAGGGGGATGGAAAAAAATAAATAAATCAAATAAGCATCTATATAGTACCATCAAGTTATTATAAATATATATATATATATATATATTTACAAATTCTATGATCTGGTTTATTTATTTATCAATTAATATATATTTTAAAAGTCATTGTTTCCAAAGATTAATGTCGTATGTGAAACTCCGCTCTATATAGGATCACTACGTGAGGTCAAAATTTGGAGAAAGAGTAAGCGAAGTCTGGTGATCATAGATAAAAGTAGAACTTGGAATATTATAAAATATGGAAAGCAAAGTAAAGTAGGAGAACAATTAGTTGGCATGAAAATGCGTAGCTTGGTTCACCTTAATTTGTTTGTTTTGTAATAAATGAGCTAGTACGGATTGCAACTTGCCTGCCACTATTCCGCGTGAGAAATAGTCGTCGTGAAGGAATTGTCAAAATCCAACCAAGTAAAATTAATATAAAGAAACAAAAATAAAAATAAATAAGTAAATAAAGAATTGTCATAGCATTACTTTGTCTTTTCGATCACCGCCAAGAAAAATTGCATAAAGTGAATTGTCAAATGTCGACCAAGCGAGTTATTTAATACCAATATCGCAGCAGGATAGAGGGGCGCCGTGGGCAGGCTCAGGGTCTATTAGCTTATTTTGTCGAAACTTATTTTATTAAGATTAAAAATTTATTATTGAAAGTATTATAAATAAAGGTAAAAATTAACTGAAATAGTATAGTAGGATTATAAATAGTATCAAAGAGTACAGTGGAGTCCATAAATAATAGTAAAAATAAACTGAATAATAAAATAATTTTAATTTATAATCCTAATCCAAACTCACGCTCAATATAAGAATGTTGATTGTGTATTTCAAAGTTTGCCCAAATTAATAATTTTAGTTTTTTACTACCCTATTGCATGTGTTGTTTATGCAAAGCTTTTCATCCAACTGTTTTAAAAATTTTTATGTAAATTATAAACATTTTAAAACTTCAGTGATTTATTTGAACCTTTAATAGAGCTTGATCTTGATTAAATTATGTATACACAAACATAATTGGCTTACTTGCACTACAACAAAGTTGACTTTTTTCAAAGGTCAAAATCCTTGAAAAATGTATTAAAAAACATTGACAAAAATTATTTTAATAGTCTAATTGATCCTTGATAACTTTCAAAACTTATATCGTCGAAAAGAAAATTTTAAGAGCCTTCGTGACCTTTAAAACAAGTGTTCTATCTTATTTTTAGGGTCAAGAGATCCTTAAATAACCTTATTTACCAAGGGTTAAAAGATTTACAGGCACAATCCTTGATAAATAAGATTATTTAAGGATATCTTAATCCTTAAAATAAGATTAAAAAAAAAAAAAAAAACCACAATCATGCACAAAAAACCATATACTACAACCAAATACATCAAAAGTCCAATGTATACAACTAAATATGTATAAAAATTATAGCTGTCGTAAGGAGGTCAACATTCTAAGCTGTGTGGGTAATGTTGCATTGAAATTTTTTGATGAGCTAAAACTTCTATAACATGATAGAAATTTTTACAATTAATATAAGTTCTAATAAATGGATCCGGGAAAGGGTTAACAAAAATTAATCATAAATAAAGGGAAAAATGAAAAACTAAAAAGAGCATCCGAAAACTGCATATATAAACACAATGGGAAATCAACTTGTTTAAATGAGACACATGGCTAGGGGCGAGGCTAGGAATTTTTGTTTGAGGGGGCCAAATTGCAGCACTAATATATTTATCAAGACAACCCCCACACACACATATATACACACATTTATATATTTTTTTATTATATACACACACTTTTTTATTTGATAAGTTATATATATACACACACCAAATAAAAAAGAACTTAGTATTTTCAATCACAATTATGTTTGATAGCGATCTTTCATAAAATAAAATTCATTTTTACCATTTTTATAGTGAAATTCTTAAAAAGTTTCATTTTTGATACAAGTTATCAAATTTTATACTAAAGTAAGTAAAAAATATTTTAATTGAACTAATAAAACTTTCAAAAACATGAATGATCCAAAACTTGGAGGAAGAAGTTAAGCTCCAAACATATTTGAAATTATTTTGCTCTAATCCATTATGTGGCAACTAAAGAGATATTTCATATGTAGTTTTAGTGACAATATTTTTTTAATGAGTCAATAACTTGTTAATTGCCACATAATGGGTTGAAAAAGATATAAATTCAAACATGTTTGGTACCAAAATTTATCAAATATTTAATAGATGTAAGAGCATATTTTGCCATAAAAAATAGAATTATAAAAAATAATGTTATGTTTCTATAACTATTAGACCAATTTTTTTTTTTTTTAAGAGTATCATTGGACTAAATCAAATATTTGGGGGGGGAGGGGCTAACTCTTCTTTTGTAAACTAAATCTTGAAAACATTAAAATAATTTTATATATATATATTTTCAAAATTTTGGGGGGCCATGACACATAGCTACACCCCTACACATGGCCATTGTACCCATTCTCATCCAAATGCCCAATATTGATTTGAATAGAAGTGTGATCCTTTGTGGTAAAAAGTTTAAATGAGACATATGACACAAAATTAAATTTCAATTAAAATTCAATTTTTTGTTTTTGTTTTTATAAAAAATACCATAGCCGTGCAAATATACTTTAAAGAACTACATATTACCAAGTCCCCTATAGTTCCAAAATCTTAAAATAATAAACTTTATGAGTACATTGATTGACAACAAGAATATAATTACAATATGTAACTTTATGAGGCCTAATAACCCACTAATGCTATGTCTTAGTGTATAAAGTATGAACATTTTATTTCTAAGTGTAGAATAGCTACCTGCAGAGCACATTGAGATGCAATCTTTCTTGATTTCATCTTCATGTCTTGTCTAACTATCAGGACCTGCATTCAACACTTTCACTGTTTGAAAATTACCAAGTACACAATAATTCCAAAGTCCTTGACATGATAAACTTAATACATCAAAACAAAATAACAAAAGACCACATGTATAGTCTGCAATAGTTCCAAAATTCTAACAAATTTTCTACAAATGAGTAATATTCCATACCTTTGACCTTGGAGTAACTATTTCAAAGGTGAGAAACTTTTGATTATCAAAATTAGGAGATTCCAGGATGATGTATGCCCCCTTAGTTTTGTACCCCTCCTCTGTTGCCTGCAATGGCATATAAAACCATTATTAAGACAAATCTCAGATGAGACAGCATCAACAAACAATAATATATATATATATATATATATATATATTACTGGACCAATTGTGACAAAAGAGTATAAGTGAATTAATTTTGGTACACCCCAAGAAGCTTCATTAGAGGAGCAAAGATCTGCAAAGTGTCCACGTACTGCTATGCTGGACTGCATGCAAAATTACAATGTCAGTAACAAAAACTTTAGGGCCCTACACCCCTAAAGAAAGTGAAAAATAAATCCATTGAAACGCTTTAACGAGATCCAGTGAACCTTCCCATAACTTCAGTACCCCTAAACCCCAAAAGCAAGCACATGCATTCACAATTATGTCAGCCAGTGTGCATCATAACTAAAACAAGTATTATTTAGTTTAGGAATATGAAAACTATATCTGAATATGACTTATCAAAAAAGAAAACTATTTATGAATAAAACTATATCTGAAGCAATATAAGGCTTCTATAGGACACAACAACACTAATTCTCTTTTGCAAATAATAAAGATGAGAAATGGTCTTAAGACCACATACCATACAACAATGACGAAAAAAGTTTATGAAAAGAATCTAAAGCAGCACTATGGCTCTTGTCCAACCATATGCCATTCTGCCAAATTCAACATGAAAAGAGCGGACCTGAGTACCCAATTCGTATATCTAACTTCCAAGTACCAATTAGCACATTAACTAAGGAAACAAAGTTAAAAGGGTGGATCTTAACAGCACTGAGAAGGCTACAAGGTTGGGGAGAGTTTGATAGAGAAAATTTAACACAGCTTCTTCTATAGAGAAATTTAAGAGTGCCACATTTGACACTAACCAGGCAATCAAGGCAAGCATTGATGGCTTCAATATCTTTCAAAGGCTGCAAAAGATTGGCACGAAGAATTCTAGTCCTAGAGAAGAAATCCGAAACAATGAAAAATTTTAAATTTACATTGATAAAAAGGGTAAAAGGACAATTTTTCCAAAATTTATGACACGACATGCCTCACCAGTATTATGCAGCACATGCCCTCCAATAGTTTTTGTTGCTTGTGCCCCAAAGTTTTGAAGGAATTGTTATTTCATCACTATGATAATACATTCTCATAATCTAATCTAGACACTATAGAACTCTTTAGTTCCCTCAAAACTGATCATTTTGGTGGTGCAATCTTCCATTCCAGAAAAATATGATATAGTTGTAAAGTTGTGATTTACAATTATATTTTATGTTGACTTTATTCCATGACAAAAAGTGTTGTAATTGCTTTAATTTTGTTCCTTGTATTTTGTGGGATTTTATTGTATTGAGTTTAGTATTAAGTTGGTGAAGATTCAAGCTTAAATGAAGAATCAGTGGATTTGCGAGAAGCTCGCGAGAAACTAACCTACAAAAGAGCCATGTGAGGAGCACATGATTGGAAGCTGAAGAGTCGTGCTAGGTTTTCGTTTTCGTGAGTGTCTCGCGAGTAAGTCCTTCTTGCGAGGTAGTCGCGAAATATTCTGCCTGAACGATTTTTAAGTGTGACTATTTTTACCCTTCACCTATACTATATATACTCTCATTACCCACAAATGTAAAAAATGGTCATTTAAAGAGAAAAACCCTAGATAAATTTTCTACAATACACACACTCATCTTTTAGAGAGAGCTACTCATCCTTAGTGAGAAATCATTGTAGCATCTTCTCCTTCCCTCTCCTATTGTTATATTTTGAGAGGAGATTTGTACCCAAACACAACTCACACATTTTTAGAGTGTAGAGAGAGTTTTGGAGCTTGGGAAGCTTTGGGGATTTGCCAAAAGAAGTTGGTGAGGCTTGGTGGATGCAATCGAGCATATTGCAGGATCCGGAGAGTTAGACAAGACACAGTTCCGAGAAGTCTTGTTGGAGTAGGAGCTTGGAGGGCTTAGGTGCATTAGGTAGATTAGGCTTGGAGTGTCTCTTGCTAGCCCATGTATCCCAACTAATTGTCTAATGGATCGATTACCGCTTGGAGGGCGGCGGAGAGGTTTTTTACCGAGTTTTTCGGTTTCCTCTTTGATAACATATCGACATGTTATCTTGTGTTTGTATTCTCTCTTTCCTTACTCTTGTGTTTTACTTTTATTGTTTGTTGTTCATGTTTATGCACTAGAGTAGTATCGGTTGATTGCGCTTCATTTACTCTTGTTTCCGCACTTAGATAAGTTAGAGTAAAAGCAATCTTGCCAAAATTTTTAATTGGGGGTCTAAACAGCTCTCGTATTTTCACACATTTTAGAGCATTCAATAGTATATACTTAAACTCAACCAGTAAATTACCTTATCTTTAGAAGTTTTTCCAATTGCATTGCCTAGGATCTATAGTGCAGCCTTGAGATTCAACTGCCGGATCTCAAATTGAGCAGCTAAAAGCCATATTTTTGTGAAAGAGAATTTCTCATGATGAAAGAGCTTTAGACTCTCCCTAGAAAAATTAACAGTAAATGAGAAATCTCTTCAAAGTCACTTGGGTTTATCCATTCACATAAACTATACATAGGAAAACCAGATACAAGTGTTGTTGTGAATAATTGTTTAAGTCACTTAATTCACATGAACAATTTTCATATAAATCAAGGGCTAGTACATGATAGATAAATGAACTTCCCAGATTAATGAAACAGCTTATTCATTTCTGTTGCAAAATTATCATTTAATATCATAAGTACAATCAAATAACTTAAGAAAATATGCATGATAACTTATAAAGAGAAACAAAATGCATATGAATCTACTTGCATTGAAATAGCTTACGGAACTGTATTATCCGATTTGAATTGTCTCCTTAATGAGAAATCAATATGATGCATCCAATGGGGAAACCTATATTACAGTTGATCCTTAATGAGAAATAGACTTGGTTCCAACTAAGTAGTACTTCCTCCATGCGCTTGAAGCAAGAGGGTTTGTACAAGTTTGGATGCTCCCATCTGGAAACCAATGGATTGACTCAAATGACTTAAATAGGACTTCATTCAGTGCAAATCACCGGTGCAATATGGTACAGTGAAAAACCTGACTTGCGCATTATATACTACAATAGACATGATAGATATTGTATTTTTTAAATTCCTAGTGCAATATGAATTCTTACTACTATAACACAAGCGCTAAGTAATTGTTCCTCTCCCAATGCCTCTTAGTCCTTTATGACCAACCAAGCAAATGGCCTTCAAACCCCTCAAGTTCTTTTTGCACGTGGTTTGAACCTCCACATGATTGACACAATGAGGAAGAAAAAGGCATTGCAAACACAATCAAAGACATTACTAATAGCCCATTGGCAATACAAAGCACACAAATTCTCACATCAAGTCACTGTTGTATAAATAACATCAATCTAATCTGAAAAATTCGACTGTAAAGAACAGTACTGAAAGATCTTTTTATCATCCTTAAAAGATTCAAAATTCATAATCTAAAGCCTTGAATACTTCCATTCTGAACTGTAAAGTTGTGATTTCCAACTAGCATTTGTTGGCTTTAATTCCATGTTAAATTTGATTGTAATTCATTCAATCATTTTCTTGTATTTACGTGAGTTTATTTGTAAGGGATGAGCGTGAGAGATTGGTGAAGAATCGAGTTTCAAAAGAAGAATCAGTGTAGTTCGCAACTAGCTTGCGAGAAACTCGCAAGTAAAGCAACCCGGGAAAAGGTCACGTGTGAAGCACATGACTAGAAGTTGAAGAGTCATGCCAACCTGTCCAATTGGCGAGTATTTCGCGAGAAACTCTTGCGAGGTACTTGCGAAACTCTCAGTTTGGCAAAAATGAAAAGTGCTTTACCAAATTCTTTACCCACATTATATATACCCTCATGTAAAGTTGTTATTTACAACTATATGTTTTGTTGGCTTTTATTCCGTGCTAAATTTAATTGTAATTATATTCAATCTGTTGTACCCTATATTTATTGTGGGATTTCATTGTAAGGGTTGTGTGATAGAAAGAGTGGTGTGAAGACTCAAGCATTTGAAGACTGAAGAAGGTTTCGCGAGTATCTTGCGACTTAGCATCCCGCAAAGTATATCATGTTCCCTGCACATGCTAGAATGCGAAGAGTCAGGCCAGATGGAGACAGCTGTATCTCGTGAGTACTATATCGCGGGTAAGGCCTTCCTGCGAGGTATTCTGTTCTGCCAGCTTGTCCAGTCTGATACACACTTTTTATGCCTACACTATTTATACCCACATTACCCACAAATGTGATGAGAGCTTCTGAGAGAAAACTCTAGCCAAACACCTTGAGAATTAGAGATTGTTATATCCACAATCCTCTACACATTTGTTTTGGGAATTTTCTTATCTTTTACCTCTTCATTTCCATACCATTGAGAGGTTGATAGCCCAAACACTTACCACACATTTTGAGAGTGTCAAGTGAAGTTTTGGTGCTGCTGGGAAGTATTG
Organism: Quercus wislizeni; assembly: GCA_023055345.1. Taxonomy (NCBI): domain Eukaryota; kingdom Viridiplantae; phylum Streptophyta; class Magnoliopsida; order Fagales; family Fagaceae; genus Quercus; species Quercus wislizeni. The sequence continues at coordinate 15,392,440 of JALGQJ010000005.1, forward strand.
GAAGAAGCTTGGAATGACAGATGCAACATGGAGCTTGTTGTGGGATCTGGAGAACTAGACAAGACACGGTTCCGAGAAATCTTGTTGGAGTAGGAGCTTGGAGGGTTTAGGTACAGAGGGTAGATTGGGCTTGGAGGGTCTCTTGCTCACCCTTGTATCCTAACTGATTGTCTAGTGGATCAATTTCCTCTTGGAGGGCGGCGGAGAGGTTTTTCATCGAGTTCTTCGGTTTCCTCTTCGATAACACGTCTCAGTGTTATCTGTGTTTGCATCTCTCTTCCCTACTTTTGTTCATTTCATTTTTACTGCTGTGTTGCTTTAAATATGGATTAAAGTAGTTGTCTTGCTTATACACTTGTGTTTACACTATTCCGTACTTAGTATTAAGTTAGTGTAAAATCAACCAAGCCGTAACTTTAATTTGGGGGTCTAAACAGCTCGTGTATTTTCGACACATTTCCGAGCTTTCACCTCATTACCTACGAAATGTAAGAAGTGTTTTTTAGAGAGAAAACCCTAGCAAAACACTTGAGAGTTAGAGATTCTCGTACCCACAATCATTTACACATTTTTCTTAGTTTTCTTCTACTCCTACCTCTCCATCTATACATCCTTGAGAGGTTCTTAGTTCAAACACTTATCTCACCCATTCTGAGTGTTGAGAGAAGTTTTGGTGCTTTTGGGAAGTATTGGAAGAAGCCATTAAGTGGCGGATGCAATCGGGCTAAATTACAGGATTCAGAAAGCTAGTGAAGACGATACTCCAAGAAGTCCGTTGGTAGCTGGAGCTTGGAGGGTTCAAGTATATTGGGTAGATTAGGCTTGGAAGGAAATTTGACAGTCGTGTACTCTAACTTATTCACTGGTAGATCGATTTCGACTTGGAGGGTCGCGTGCAGAGAGGTTTTTCGCCAAGTTTTTTGGTTTCCTCTTCGATAATACATTTCAGTGTTATTTTGCATTTGTATCTCTCTTCCCTTACTCTTTGTGCTTTACATTTATTGCTTATCGCTTATGTTCATGCACTAGAATAGTTTCGGTTTATTGCGCTTCATTTATTCTTGTTCCACACTTAGATAAGTTAGAATAAAAGCAATCTAGCCGTAATTTAAAATTGGAGGTTTAAACAAGTATTAGTGTAACCATGTTTCTAGTACCCAACTTTTATTATATACCTGTTTATTTTTGTTTTCCTTTTTAAGAAATGCCAAAATTATAAGAAGCTATTTTGATTATGTTTGTTTTAGCGTAAAATATTTTTGTAAGGATTTTTTTTTTTGCCAAAAAAAAAAAAAGGTATTTGGTTGCATTCATGAAAATGTTTCAAAAAACATGTTCCAACCTTTGACAGAATGTCAAAAAAAAAAAAAAAAATTCCCCTTTTTATATGGAAAAATAAATGACTAAAATATCCTATAAATCACCAAAATGACTTATTTTTTGTCATGTTGGAGATTTTGGGGTATTTTAGGAATTTTGAGGTTTTATATGTATTTAGTTCAGTCTAGAGGTTTGAGAGGTATTTTTGTAATTCTCGGTGGTATTTTGAATATTCTAAAGGAATTTTGTTCATTTGGAGGCTTTAGGGAGTATTTTCATCATTTTGGAATTTCTTTTAACATTTTAGTCATTTTTGGGCATTTAAGGGTGTTTTGGTCATTTTAGAAGTATTTGATGTGGATAGTGTGAACTGTGAAGAGCTTATGGCGAAAAATGTTCTACGTAAAAATTTACAACCCTCATACCCTACACTGCCCTGATCAACCAAAAATATTTTCGGTTTGGCTACAGATTCACACCAACACTTGGATTAAAACACACACACACACACACACAAAACAAAACAAACAGAAAAACAAAAAAAACAAAAAATTCTCTACACAATAATATGAAATAATTAAATATAGAGACTTCAGATATACATATCAGAAATACAATGAATTTAAACATTTAAATATTTAGATGACATCTAACTTTGAATTTTCAGATTACACATTTGTGCGATATCTCCATGAAATAAGGATTGGCTTGACTGATATTTATCTTCTGATGAGGTTTAAACTCCTTTGGTGTGATCTTGTCTTGTGTTTCAGCTATAGCCAGAGGAGAAGATAAGGATAAGCTTGTCTCAATTGATTCGAATTTCTAAAAAGTCAATCTTTTCGAGGAAGGTTATCAATTGTTAAAAAATACACAATCGAGTTGAAAGATTGAATAAAAGCAAATATATTGAACGTTAATATTATATGAATTTTGGTAACCATTCAATTGTGCATGAGAAGACAATAACTATATTAATTACGTAACTTAATTTAACAGCTTCCCAACTTTTTTGAAGAAAAATTCTGTCCATGTTGAAAAATAAATTTAAGTATAACATGTTCTTTTTTTTTAGATAAGTATAACATGTTCAAATCCTTAAGTGAATGGTTTAAAATATATTTTTCTTCGTTGAAAGCATCAACAAAGGCTAGAAAACGCCTTCAAGACCTGAAATGTCATGATGGCGTTTGGTTTGTTTTCTTGCGGTGTTAGTTTAATTGTTTTAGGGGGGAAAAAATTAACTGGAAGACTATTTTAATTGGAGATAAAGGGTGGAAGAAACAATGAAGCGATGATATGAACAAGAAATCTTTAATGGCTTAAAGGCATGATAAAATTGCTATCTTTAGAAAAATTTGCTACAACACAAATATGTTATGGCAAATGTGTTCCCAATATACATTAGGGTCTATTTGGTTGGGGTGATTATTGGATGGATAGAAAATTTGGGAGAGAAAAGTGGAGAAAAAATGGGAGTCGAAAGTGTTTAGTTGAGGGGGAGAATGGGGAAGAAAAATATTGTAGGGTCGATGAGTTTTCTTACTGAGTCCATCAAAAATCAATTTCCCCAAATTAAGCAAAATATAAGAGTGATTTTGCTTGAGTCTTCTCGTTTACTGTTTTGCCATAAATTGCAATGACATCTCTCTTTGATTTTTTTGCCCTTCTTTTCATATTTTTCTTTCTTTCATACTACTAGTGCTATGTTCTTTAATAAAACAATATAATATGTGTAATGTGTTAATTTTTATAAGATGTGATTTTAGTAATTTTAATTGATAATAAGTAATATTTTCCTTATTTAATGTAATAAAGACATAAGAGTAATTAATTTATATAAATTACATTTTTCATCTTCTCACGTTTCTCTTCACATATTATATTATTTGAAGATGTTGCATTAGTAGTTTTTGTTGTTAATAAGACCCTAATTTTTCTTTACGATAATTATTTTTCTCTGTCAATTATATTATTTGTCGTCTTCCTCTCTCTCTCTCTCAATATATATTAGTTTTTGGCCCCCCTATGAAGAATGTTTCCTCCACTTGATGGAACACCACATGAGATGGTTGACTCAACTCGCATTTCAAGTGAGCAAGGAGCCCTTACTGCATCTAGTGAGTGAAAGTTTAATCTTTCATGTAGTTATCTTTGTTATTGTATAGACTTTGAATAAGTTTGTGAGAGACCTCGACAAAAGCATCCCTCAAAAAAGAGATTTGGATACCTTTTAGGGCATCTCTTTTTCTGGATAAGTGGTATGGAGTTGTCACTTATTTTTTTTATACAAAAAAATAAGAAAAACTAAATATATACAAATACATGACTGAATTGTTCTCTTCATTGATTAAATAAATATTACATATTTGGAAAATTGAAAAGTTACATAGCTTTGGGTCCTAGTTACAATCTACCAAATATTTACATGGCTTTTGTCCTAGTTACATTCCACCCAAAACAAATAAAGACAAGGCTAGATCTACTTAGCCAAAGACCTAAATCCGAAAGCTAGGTTACGGAATGGGAAGGTGTTAGGCACCCATTCCGTCCAGATAGAGTCTGGTCTTCTAGATTCTTGTGACCAATGTACCATCTCATGCATGTCATGAATGATATTTTGAACATGTGACACCAAAAATTAAATCACACAAATTTATTTATGAATGAAGTCTCTTCTTTTGAAAATAATCAGATCTGTTTTGATTGGTAAACAAAAAAAAGGGATTTTGATTTGTCAAAATACCAGATATGTTTTGTGGTATGTGGAGAAAAAAGTGATTTTTTGGAGATAAAAATTCAAATCTGTGTTGTGATGATAAAAAAAAAAAAAAAGATTTTTAATGACAGAAAAATCAGATTTGTTTTTATTGTTAAAAAAGAATGAAAAATGTTTTTTTTTTTTTTTTTTTAAGAAGGGAGTTTCACTCACAATATGAATTTATGCAATCATGAATTAAAACAAACACAAACATAGTAGTAGAAATCAGTTTTGATTTGAGAAAAATTTAGATCTATAACTCATAAAGATGCAGATCTCTTTTTGTTTGAAAAAAAATTCAGATCTACATCTAAGAAAAATGCAGATCTATTTTTGTATTGAGAAAAATCCAGATCTGCATCTAGAAAAGATGCAAATCTGTTTTTATGTTGAGAAAAATCTAGATCTACATCTATCTTAGATGTCAATTTATTTTATTTTAATAAAAAAAGTCATTCACATGCAGATTATTGACATTCAAGAAAGAGATTATAACAATCACATAAAAAAAAAATCATGTTTTAAACAAAACAATAATTAACAATTCATATTATGGATATTTGAAAAAGAAAAAGATATAACATACATCATCACATCATAAGAAAATGGGTTAAGAAACAACCTCTTGCATGAGCACTCTTTGTTCTTGAGAGGATGTTTTAGGGTTCAAAGAAATTTATGCAATTCTCTTTGAAACCTAAAAAACCTAATTTAAGCAGCAACACTTAGAGAGGGGATCATAAAATATGAGCAATTTGAGAGTCTAAAACGTATGCCTCCTAGAGCATAGAGAAAAGGTTTCTGAATTATGAAGTTTAGTCTTTATTTATAGTGATCAGAGAGCTCTAAAAAATAGGTATGAACGATTAGGGTTTGAATCCAGATGCATTCTTTTGTGAAAATATCGAAAAATGTGTGCCTTATTGTCACCTGAAGGCCGTTGGGCCAAAGACCAACCAAACAAAATTCGGCCCTTTTAGAGTCCCATTCGGCACTCCAAAAGTGTTGAATTGGCCTTTGGACTTTGACTGTTCTTTTGTGTTCGGGTGCCGTTTGGACTCATTCTCTAGGGTTTTTTGGCCAGTCATTGTACCTAGGTGCGTTTTCATCCTCCGTCTATGATTTTTCAAATCTTTTTTGGATAATTCAGGCTATTTAAGAACAATTATCTTGTAGATAAATACCTTAAAAGAAATCTTGATAAAATTCAGATTATTCACAATTTTAATGTTATCCAATCATCCCTTTTATTCCTATGCATGCATCCCTATTTTAAACACTAATCATCAACCAATCACAAAATTATTTAATTAATTTTAATGGTTTAACCAATCAGAATTAATTTAAACTAATCATGTGTGGTCGTCCTTACCTAGACATAATGCATGCGACCGTGCAAACTTGATCATGCGATATCTTTCGATCCGATAGTCCAATTTGAAAACCAGAAACACTGTTGCGATTGTTAGAATCTCAAGATCATTCCTATGATATGTAATGAATGAATTAATACATGTAGTGCAAGAATCAAATTGATTTATGTTATGCAAGAACAAATTGATGCTAGTAATGCAATCATGATTTTTGAGGTACATAAATGATCATTCAAGTCATTCTCCCTAATTAAATCATTGGTGCAAAATTGAGTGTCTACAAAGTTACTTTGCCAAAATGTTACTGACTATGCTACCTTATTTTTCCTAATAGCTACTATGGCCAACAAACGGAAAAGAGGTAGAAATCTATACACCAAGTTTAAAAAACTAAGGAAAAATGGACGCATTCCGATAACCATCCCTCTAGGGGCCCAAGGACCTGTGGGTGAAAATGCTAGTGTGTTTACAAGAAGGGTGGGCTTCATCGTTCGTGAACATGTGAACCTTAGTTATCAAACTTGGTGTAAGGCCCCAAAAGAACACTGACAAATGTTGAAGAATGGTTTGGTGATAAGTTGTTACTACAGAGGCTATGGTATATAAAATTTGTGTAAAAAAATGATTGATAATTGTTGTTTTAATTATTACGTTTTAGGCTGACAAACTCAAAATATCAACACCATCCAATGTAGCCACGATTTGGGGGTCATTCCTAACTATCACCAGGATTTCATTATATTATGTGGTGAATGATGTGGTCTATCGGTGATGAGGCTTTGAAATAAGTGAGATCATAGAAAGAAAAATATTAACACAGGATCCCATTATTCTACGTTTATGGGCCTTTGTGATTGACGGTCTTGAAGCCTACAGATAAGCGGTTCACGAACATTGACTAATTGCTATTATGCTTTGTACATTTTTAAAACCTCACCTATTTTTATATATTATATATATTTTTACGTTAGTTTAAGCCAAATAGAACCCACCATGTTATTATAAAATTTCATCCTAATATTAATATTATTTTTCTTTACAAATTCTATGATTTGGTTTATTTATTTATTAATTAATATATATTTTAAAAAGTTATCGTTTCCAAGGATTAATGTCGTATGTGAAACTCCGCTCTACGTTGATTACATGCAATGATAGGTCAGCCTCTGTGGTCCACCATGCATAACAGTCAATATTATTTGAAGATTTGTCACAGAACTTGCCTTAATTAATACGGCTGTTAGCTAGAGTGCTTGATATCACTTTCATTGTTATTAAAATGCAAAACTCTTTGAAGATTGAACCTGGATCAATTGGCTTACGCCAATAAATAAAGAAATATTGAGTACATACGGTTTTTCATCACTTTATAATTAACTTAAACCAACGAGGAAATTAAATTCAAGAACAAAGTGAGTACATTTACATTTTTTGTTTTTTTTTGGGTTTAATTGTTGTTATCCTTTTTCTGGAGCCTTTACGATCGGTTGATCGCAGAACACACTTTGCGAATTTCCCCTTCAGTACCAGACTTGACACCAATGTTGCTCATCTTCACCATGGACCTTCCAAACTCGACATTGAAGCTTAACCCAAGCAAGCCTCTGATGCCTAAGAAGCGCTGAACTAAAGTTTTTGTGGACGCATCAGTCCATAATTTCTGATCAGACTCGAGTACTCCTCGACCGTTCCTCAAGTTTGAGAAGAAAGTCGCATCGAATCTGTTTTCGCTACCAGTGTCTAGTCCAACACGCCTTGTGACATCACCATTTTGTGTGAAGAGTGCTTGTAATTGAGAGATGAAACTTGGATTGATGCTAGGATCGGCACCATTTCCAGTTGTAGTGAAGTTATACAGTCTGTACCTGAAGAACTGGCAAGCTGAAGTACCAATGGTGTGGCCACCTAGTAATGACATAAATGAATAATAGACTTAGTTGAAATGCAAAATTAACCAAGTTAAACACATTCTTGAAAATGACTTATTGAATGATTTTATGCATTGTTGCTTACCAACAAGGGTAACAAGATCTTGAGCGTTTAGACCCTTAGCTGAAAACTTTTGTTTTTGCACATCAATGGAGTCTGTAAAGCCAGGCAAATTGGTAGTATCAGAGGCCAATGATACCTGGCCATCTCTGCGTCCGGTTGGCACCTGCCAATTTGGTCCATTGGTCTACAAGAAAAATGCAAAATATGATTAATTACACGTAAAAGCATGTAAAATATATATAGTAAAGTAGTAATATGATTCATAAAATCCTGAGGTAGATTAAGTACCAAAACAACTGAATCACGGGCAGCAAGGGCAAGAATATCAGCACAAGAAACAACGCCAGGACATGCAGCTTCAAGCTGAGTCTTAGCATCATCAATAACTTCATATCCTCTCAAACCAAGGTTAGGTCCGGCTGTTTTCTTAGTGTTAGGCCCGTCAATAAGTACAGAAGCATCGCAACCCTGCACAAAAACAGTCATGAAAGTGCATTCTTAACAATCCAGGAGCCACAGTGGGATTAGATCGGAAATGTGTTTGAACGGTTGAGCGAACAATAGATTCAGCTCGAGGGCATGTTTTGGAGTAGAACCCAACACGTGTGGCTTGGCAATGCACATAAGAAACACTCAATGTGAGTAAGAGAAACACCAAATGGTATGTTTGGATCAAACGCGAGCTCTCCGTTATGCACTAACAGGATGAGGAAGAGGGTGTGTTAAAGCTTAGCTAGCTTTTGCTAAATTGGAGTTGTGTAATTTCAAGTATGTAGTACAAGTTTACGAATTGAAGTAGCTCTAAGCTTTTGATTTGGCTTGTGGTTTTGTGGGAAGGGAATGAGACCAATTAATATATTTATAGGATCATTTGAGGTCAAAACTAGGAGAAAGAGTAAGAAAAGTCTGCTGGTCATAGCTAGAATAGTAGAACTTCGAAAGAGGGAAAGCAAGGTCAATTCGGAGAATCTATAATTAGTTGGCATGCAATAATAGCTGGGCTCACCTTTGTTTTGTAATGATTCGTACAGATTGCATGGGACTATTCCGCGTGATAAATTGCCCTCGTGAAGGAATTGTCAAAGTCTGACCAACAAGTTAATAATATAAAATAAAAAAGAGAATTGTCAAAGCATTACTTTTTGTTTTTGTTTTTGTTTTTTTTTGTTTTGTTTTTCACAGCCAATACAATTTGCATAAACTGGATTGTCAAATGTCAACCATTAATTGATATAAAGAAAAAGACAACAAGGATTCCGATAATAGTAACACTCCAAAGTCGCAGCCCCAATTGTTTTACGTTCCATTGGAACTTAATTGGTCGGTGTCATAAATTCAACTCACACACTACAAAAAATGCGGGTTATAATCATGTTTACAAAAAACACAGTTATAACTACGCTCTAGCCACGTTTCCAAGTGTTTGTAGTTGCATTTTTTTAAATAAGGCTGATTGCCGCGTTCAAAAAGTGTGGCTATAGGTCTAGTTAAATAATTTTTTTGTTTTTATTTTTATTTTTTAAAAGAGGACATGCATATACCTGCGTATAATAAATGTGGCTATAGCTAGCTTATAGCCGCATTTTTAAATGCAGCTATAGGTTAAGTTTATAGCCGCATTTCTAAGTGTTTAGAAGCACGACTACAGGTTCATTTGGAATTTAAATAAATTAATTAAAAAAGAAAAAGAAAAAAAAGAAAGACTACCTATAGCCACATTTTAAACGCGACTATAAGTCCATCAGGAAACGCATGATGCTCCTTATATATTGGAGAGTTTAATTTAAAATTGGGATGAAGAACATTCAGTTGAGGTAATTAAGCTGCTTGCTCTACGTAGTGTACTTGTGATGCCTCAGCTATGAGCTTCTCATCCTTTATATACACTTCTTTATGGTTTTTGTATGATTTTGTATTTTATTTTTGGTTGATCATGAATGAATATTGTAGACAGGAATATTGTAGTATTAATTTGAATGTATATATATAGACAGGATGAATATTGTAGGCAGAAATATTGTATATATATAAACATGAATATTGTAGGTAGGTTGATATGTTAACGAGATGAATATTGTAGATAGAAATTTGTGGTTTTCCAAAAAAGGAAAAGAAAAAGAAAAAGAAAACCTATAGCTGCATTTATAAAATGCGGTTATAGCCAAGTTAAAAAAAAGGTTATAGTTGCATTTCTTATACGTAGCTGTAGGTTAAGGGCCTACAATTGTGGTTGTTAAACACGGCTATTCTATGACTTATAGCCGCTTTTTAAAAACACGGGAAAAATAACTCCTATAACCACGTTTAACAAGCATGGCTAAAATAAGGTATATAGTTGTCTTTACAACCTATAGCCAAAACACAGCTATAGACCTGTTGTTCTATTGTCACAGTTTTTAGACCACACTTTAAAACGCAGCTATAAAAAACACAGTTATAGACGAAATGGACCTATAACCACATTTTTAGAAGTTAAAGCCGCATTTAAAAACGCGGCTATAGCTTGCGTTTTTAGTAGTGACATTAATTTCAAATGCTTAGTAAAATATGTAACGGCTTTAAACATATATTAACGTTTGTATTTTCCCCTTTAATGAAATGCAAATTCTAAGAATATATTGTATTCAATTGATTGGAATTTCTAAAATTTAACTTTTTCAAAAAGGGTTCTTACACGTTGTCGGGGGCGAAAAAGTTTTCCTTTCAACAAATGAGATTTATGTTGGGTTGGGGGCTTAAACTGAAACTCGACGATGGGCTTGAAGCATGGCCTAAAGGCTATCGGTGAAGTTTTTGAAGAGTTCACCCTCTTTTTGTACCTTCAGCCTAGGATGGGATTAACATGGGTTATGAGGTGGCCCAAAAACACTTCCTACAGCAGACACGTTAGCACAATAAAAAGTATACTGCAATAAAGAAATAACCCAGTAGTAAAATATTTCAGCAGTAAAGTATCCCAGCAATAAAATGAAATAGAGCATAATAAACCTCCAGCCATTAGATATTCACAGATTAAGGAAAGTATCTATATCTTCAAACTCATCATCCATGGACTTTGGAGAAGAGTATTCTAATACAATAATATGAGGGAAAAACTCTATAGTAATAGTCACGTCATAACCTTCAATAGTAAATGAATAAACAAATAACATAGGTTCCATTATAGCAAGTAATGAGGAAACTTAGTGTGAGATGAAGGGAGAGAAAGAGATTCTAGCTAGCACAACAAGATTATTATGATGCCAGGGCATGCTTGTGGGTATAGTATGTGTAGTACGTAGTGAGGGTCATTTTGAGTAGTATAAGTAGTGAGAGTGTTTAGTAAAACTATTGGAGCTTTCTGCTAGGGGTAGATAAGTGTTTATGAGTAGAGTTATGAGGGGTGTTTGTGAGCTAGGAGCTGAAGAGCTTAGTTTCTAAGCTTGAAGCTAAGAACTCAGTGGCTCAGAACTTTGCTAGAGCTTGGAGAAGGCTAAAGAAAGAAGTTAAGGAGGAACTCTTTTCTATTAGTGTATCTCTTAGTCTCTGTTGAAGTGTTAATAGAGAGTTCCATTTATAGTTGAGTTTGAGGGGGTAATTAGCAAATAATCTCTGTTAAATCATCCTCAATCTTCAGAAAATCCTTAGAGAATCGTTCATAAGATTTGGCCAAGAGTAATAAGCTTAGCTTTGGAGTGTTCTTTGCTGTTTTAGGTAATAGCAGTTGGAGTTCTGACCTAGCATTAAATGCTGATTGGCCTTAGCTAATGGGATTAAAGCATGTATTAGGCTAATTATCTTAATTTTGCTGCTGCTAGAATTAGAGCTCCCTAGGGCAGATTGCATCACCCTAAGCCAGGTGTCAATCTTGGAACCCTTTGTTGGGAACTCTGCTGGAGATCCCTTTGGTGCCCTCCAAACCACATTTCCCTAAATTTCCCCATTTGGGTTCATGTACTTGGTCCATGAACCAAAAAGTACACGTTTTTGGCAAGATAATGAGCTGTTTTCAAGTCATTCTAGGAGTTTCATAGTCTGGTTATGGCCGTCCTTAGTCTTTGACTTAATGGGTTAGAGAAGAAAGGGAAGATAGCTAGCAAAAACTTTCCCAGATTTATATTATGTCATCCCAGCTTTATGTCATATTAGAAATAATGAAAATGAACTTAGTAAGGAAGAGTTTAACCCCTGCTGGACACGTGTCCTTTTTTAATCTAACTGGTCAAGCTGGAATTGATGGTGATGGGCTCCAGTTGTCAGGTTGTACTGAAACTTGATTGGACAGCTCACGTGAGCTTCAATTGCTGGGATTTTCATGTGAACTGGGCTGGCTTAGCTAGGCCTTGTAGTTGAGCTTCTTTGGGCTTTTCCATCCCTACAAGACGAATAATTTTGCCATGGGTGATATACATGGGTTTTTATAGTTAGTTGATTATGGAAAAAATAAGCATAGTTCCCATGAGTTTTGTAAAAGAAATATTTTTGAGAGATGAGTAATTCATATTTCCCATGAGTTAGGGACTTTAGTATATGAAGATATGTTTTTGCCAAGAAATAGTTTTGGGCTTTTGAGCATAATGTAATTGTTTTTGCCAAAATAATATTTGGGCTTTTGTAAATAGGTGCCAAAGTAATATTGGGCTTTGTAAAATAGGTACCAAAATAGCATTTTTTTGTAAAATATGTGCCAAAATAGCATTTGGGTTTTGTAAGATTTTGGAAAAATATTGCCGTGTGGCAGCGGGCTTTTAAGAGGTGCCGTATAGCAACGAGCTTTTAAGAGGTGCTGTGTAGCAACAGGCTTTAAAGGTGTCATGTAGCAATGGGCTTTTAGAGGTGCCTAGTAGCAACGGGCTTTTAAGAGGGCTTTGTTGGGCTTTTTGGATTTTTCCTACAAGGTAAATGATTTTGGGCTTTTTTTTGTTGAGATAGTATAATTTTGTGGCCCAATTTGGTAGTAATGTGATGGGTATTTTTGTGGAAAGCCCAAGTTGGATAATATGTAGGATATAATGAGTAGCATTCGTAAGAGGGCCCAAGGTAATTTATGGGGCTTATATAGGGAATATTTGTGGGAGCTCAATAACATGGAGAATATTTGAGTAACATGTGGGAAATATTTATGTGAGCTCAAAATAGTTTATGAGCTTGTGTGGGTATTTTTTAGTGAGTGGGCTAATAAAATTAGGACCCAAAAATTTGTACCTCAACACATGTTAAATATATTATAAAAATAATGACTAATTCAGTAGTTTCTACCCTAAAACTTGGACTCATATAGTATTTAAATTATCTAATGGACTTTGGTAACCTCTAAGAAGAGATCTTACTAGTGGGAATTTGCTTTGCATATATATAAATTTGATTACCTAAATAAATTTGACTTCCTCCTAACAACTTTGGAGGTTAACGCAAATAGAAATGCAAGAAGGTTGGATATCGCTCGAACTTAACAAAAGCTTTAAGACGAGAAAAAAGTTTGGAGGCCATAATGACTTTGAAAAATTCTAAGAGAAGTATTTTATTTCAGTCTAATAAAACCAGTTTAGAACAATACATTTTAATAGTAGCCTTTTGTGGTTTTTGACAAGCTTCTCTAAGAATAAAACTACAAAAATGAACTTAATTTTTCTACATTGAGAATTCATTGTGTGTTTCATTGAACGTGATGTGATCTTTTAAAATATTTCATTGCGTGTATTTTATTCAATGCAATAAATGTATAATTATATAGAATGGAAGTACACCCTAACATTTTTCTTATTTATGATTTTTTAAGGATACTAGTGGAGGCTGATCCATTTGATCAAACATACTTGGATGCCTAACACTTTCCTAAACTTGTACCTTAATTTTGGACCTAAGTCTAGTTAAGTTGGACCTTTGCTATGTAGTCAAAATTAGATTATGAACAAATGATCAAGTGACAAATCTTTTGTCCACTTTTTTTCGTTGATATAAGATAGAAATTCTATTCTAACCTAATTTAAGTGTGTATATGTGTGAAACTCCTTCCTGGAAACTTGAACCTCAACCCTTGCTCCCAATATCTCACAAGCACTTATATTTGTGGAGTGACCATCGTACTAAGAGTGCGCGGTAGTAATTTTCTTTTGTCCACTTTAATCTCTAAAGTTAGTAGTAAATTCTTGGGCCTGTGTATAGGATCGACCCACATCAGTTGTCGCTTATTAGAGTTGGCCTAGCTTAATTTACTCTTGGAGAAATGGTGACTAGGGTGTGCTTAGTTGGTGGTCTCTCTTAGTGGTGTGTGTATTGCTCAACCTACCCATGTATTGTTTCCACTACTTGAGTTGGTGGTCTCTTTCATAATATTTGCTTGCACCAAGCATTGGAATTTCTCAATGTGTTAATAATTTCCTAAATTTAAGAATTGGTTTCTCCTAAGTTTAGTTCCTCCCCACTTAAACTAGGTCAAACCATGTCTCAAACCAAAAACACATATTTGGGGGTTTGGTTAATTACGCCTACAACATTTTTGTTATTCAATCTGCCATCAAGAAAAGTAAATACTAGAGGTACACTAATAAGTAATATTGATGAAGTAGCACTTAATTAATGCAAAAATAACCAATTATAAAGCAATATTCATCATTCTAATCCTCCCGTCTATCATCAAAAGAGAATATATACCATTAAATCTCCATTGGGATTAGCCAAAAAATTGTAATTAAATGTTGTAGAGGTATTTTTACCATGAATCTACTGATCGATATTCTATGACTTACTCACGTTTTACTACTTTATTAAATCAAGGCATGCCTTAGGCACTCTACGACACCCAATCGTAGTGGGTCAACAATTTTGTTTTTTTTTTTGTTTTGTTTTGTTTTGTTTATTATTATTATTATTATTATTATTATTATTATTAAATTTTGTGGTAATGTTATGGAATGCAATATAAACTGAATACTTGCATATTTTTCAAATTTTGTCTAATGATAATAAACATGCATCAAGAATGGTACATAAAGTAAGATATCAATTGATTTAGAGATAAAGGACAAACAAAATAGTTTTAGTTTGAAAACTATTTTAAAAAGCCCATGAACTGGCGAAGGGCTAGTATCAAGACAAACTCAAAATATCATCACCATCCAATGTAGCCAAGATTTGGGGGTTATCCCTAACTATCACCAGGATTCCATTATTATGCATGCGGTGATCTGATGTGGTCTATTGGTTGATGAGGGTTTGAACTAAGTGAGATCATAGGAAGAAAAATATTATCAAGATCCCTTCATTCCACGTACTGGCCTTTGTGATTTTCTGTCTTGAAGCCTACAAAAAAAGGGGTCTTGAACATTGACTAATTGCTATTATGCTATGTACACTTTTAAAACCTAACCTTCTTCTTCTTTCATTTTTTTTTTTTTTTTGGTGGTTATTTTAGTTTGGTTTTGAAACCTAGCATGTTTAAAGAACTGGAAAAGGAAGAGGTTTCAAGTTTTTAAAATTGGACTAGAGTTTAACTGAGGTCGAACTATAGTGATATTATAAATAATTTTTAATAAATCTAGTCTTAATTGTACATAAATATATTTAATGTAAACCACCCTTGACCAATAAAATCTTGTAGCCCGGTGGATATCTACAAGGACATGTTATGGAACATTTAGAACTACCAGACTCTGGATTTCAAGTTAAGGGGGCAGGGCCAGGGAGTACAAGCATTATATATATATATATATATATATATATGTAATCAACTAAGCATCTATATATACAGTCCCACCATGTTATATATATATATATATATTTTTACAAATTCTATGATCTGGTTTATTTATTTATCAATTAATATATATTTTAAACGTCATTGTTTCTAAAGATGAATGCTGTGTGTGAAACTCCGCTCTAGGTTGAATACATCTTATTATGATAGCACGTAGGCTGACCTATAGGTCAGCCTACGTGGCCCACCATGCATAACAGTCAATATTATTTGAAGAATGGTTAAAGACAACCTGCCTTAATATGGCTGTTAGCTAGTGTGCTTGATATCACTTTCATTGTACAATTAATATATATATATATATATATATATATCTCGTCATTCCAATAAAAATAAAGAAATATTGAGTACATACGGTTTTTCATCACCTTAAAATTATCTTACACCAACAAGGAAATTAAATTCAAGAACAAACTGAATACATTTACTTTTTTTTTTTTTTTTGGAGTTTAATTGTTGTTATTCTTTTTCTGGAGCCCTTACGATTAGTTGATCGCAGAACACACTTTGCGAATTTCCCCTTCAGTACCAGACTTGACGCCAATGTTGCTCATCTTCACCATGGACCTTCCAAACTCTACATAGAAGCTCAACCCAAGCAAGCCTCTGATGCCCGAGAAGCTCTGAACTAAAGTATTTGTGGAGGCATCAGTCCATAATTTCTGATCAGACTCGAGTACCCCTCGACCGTTCTTCAAGTTTGAGAAGAAAGACGCATCAAATCTGTTTTCGCTACCAGTGTCTAGTCCAACACGCCTTGTGGCATCACCATTTTGTGGGCAGAGTACTTGTAATTGAGGGAGGAAACTTGGGTTGATGCTAGGATCGGCACCATTTCCAGTTGTAGTGAAGTTATACAGTCTGTACATGAAGAACTGGCAAGCTGAAGTACCAATGGTGTGGCCACCTAATCATGACATAAATGAATAATAGACTTAGTTGAAATGTACAATTAACCAAGTTAAAACACATACTTGAAAAAGAGTTATTGAATGATTTTATGCATATTGATGCTTACCAACAAGGGTGACAAGATCTTGTGCATTTAGACCCTTATCTGAAAACTTTTGCTTTTGAACATCAACAGAGTCTGTAAAGCCAGGCAAATTGATAGTATCAGAAGCCAATGATACCCGGCCATCTCTACGTCCGGTTGGCACTGGCCAGTTGGGTCCATCGGTCTACAAGAAAAATGCAAAATATGATTAATTACACGTAAAAGCATGTGAAATATATAGTAAAGTAATAAGATTCATAAAAGCCTGAGGTAGATCAAGTACCAGAACAACTGAATCACGGGCAGCAAGGGCAAGAATATCAGCACAAGAAACAACACCAGGACATTTAGCTTCAAGCTGAGTCTTGGCATCATCAATAACTTCATACCCTCTCAAACCAAGGTTAGGAGGGGCTGTTTTCTCAGTGTTAGGCCCATCAATAAGTACAGAGGCATCGCAACCCTGCATGAAACAGTCATGAAAGTGCATCCTTAATGTTAATGTATATTGTGTTTTGTTATGGGCTTTAGGCCCAATTGCCTTACTTGTATAGCACACTTGTACTTGTACTACACTTTACTTGTACCGCACACTTATGCCTCCTATATAAGATACTGATATATATTCTTTTATTGAAGAAATACAATACAATCTTCCAGTATTTGTAACATGGTATCAGAGCCATCGCTCTGACTTTTTCTTGGCAGTCCTGTCTCCATTAGTATTATTTTAGACTCACAATTGCTTCCGCCTTTACAACTGCCGCTGCAGCCATTCGCCGTTAAACCTCTGACGTGTTTCAGTCATCGTCTCTAGTTTTGGACCTGCAGCCGCCGTCATTCGTAGTCTCGAGACCACTGCCAGAGCGTCGTCGTCGTGATCCTTGCTCCGTTTGTGTTTTTGCAGGTACTACTAAGATCCTCTTCTGATGATCTAACTGCTCGTGGAAACCTGACCATCATCGGAGCTGCCACGTGCCCTCACGCGCCTCCAGAAAATTCTGCACAAGATCTCACGCGCTCTACGCGGTTCCACGCGCCGCCAGGATCCTCCACGCTCCGTCACGTGCCCCTACGCGCTTCCACGCGCTGTCACGCGCCAGGTTCCTCTTGCTGACGTCAGCCCTAGTGACGTCATCACTGCCACATCATTTGCTTACGTAACTGCCACGTCATCGTTGACCAGGACATTGACCAGACCGTTGACTTTGACTTACGGTTGACTTTGACTTACTGTTGACTTTTGCCAGAGTTGACTTTTTGCAGTCCGGGTGCTTCTTACCCAGTTTTTTGCGTAGATTTCATTTTTGCAGTCTATTTTTGCATTTTTTGCTTCTAAATGAAGAATAAGGACAGGTCTTCTTCTTGTTGCAATAATTGTCATCGACAATCTAGCAAACGTTTTTGCAATTTTTGCAAACGTTTTGGCCACAGTATTGAGACTTGCTATCGTCGCAACAAATCAGCTGTTTCAATTTCTTCTGCTACTGTTGCTGACACTGAGAGTGTCCAACCAATGGCTCCTATCTCTGCACAGTCTAAGTCTTCAGAACGCACTTTCACCATGTCCACAGATGACCTTAAAAATATCATCGCCAATGTCATTCGTATGGTTGGTAATGCATCTTACTCCTCTTCTCTCTCAGCTTTATCTGGTATGTCTCCCTCTTCTTGGCTTATGGATTCCGCTTGTTGCAATCACATGACACCTCACTCGTCCTTATTTTCTGAACTCAAACCTGCACCACACCCTCTTAATATTCGCACAGCAAATGGTTCCACAATGTCTGGTCATAATATCGGTTCTGTTTCGACTTCCAACCTTTCGGTTCCTGGGGCCTTTAATGTTCCTGACCTTTCTTACAATTTATTTTCTGTGGGACAATTAGCTGAGTTGAGTTATCGCATTATATTTGATTATTCTGGGTATATTGTGCAGGATCCGAGGACGGGACAGGAACTTAGGACCGGTCCCAGAGTTGGGCGTATGTTTCCCGTGGACAACCTTCGTCTTCCACTTGTTGCTCCTGTTTCTGTTGCTGCAGCTGCTGCAGTTTCTTCAATTCCTTCCCTTGCACTTTGGCATGCTCGTCTTGGTCATGCATCTTCCTCTCGGGTACAACAATTGGCTTCTAGAGGTTTGTTAGGTTCAGTGTCTACAGAAAATTTTGATTGTGTCTCATGTCAGTTAGGAAAACAACCAGCTTTGCCTTTCAATTCTAGTGAATCAATATCCACTGATATCTTTGACCTTATTCATTTTGATTTTTGGGGGCCTTCCCCGGTCTCTAGTATTGGTGGATCTCGATATTTTGTTGTCTTTGTTGATGATTATTCCCGCTATAGCTGGATTTTTCATATGAAACATCGTTCTGAATTATTACAAGTATATTCTAATTTTGCAAAAATGGTTGAAACTCAATTTTCCAAACGTATCAAAATTTTTCGATCTGATAATGCTCTTGAGTATACTCAATATGCTTTCCAAGCTGTTTTGCATTCCTATGGCACTGTTCATCATCTAACTTGTCCAGGTACCTCTCAGCAAAATGGTAGAGCCGAACGAAAACTTCGTCATATTCTTGACACTGTTCGTGCTCTCCTTCTCTCCGCTAAAGTTCCTGCTCCTTTTTGGGGCGAAGCTGCTCTTCATGTTGTTCATGCTATTAATCGCACTCCAAGTCTTGTTATCCACAATCAAACTCCATATGAGCGCCTTTTTGGGTCACCTCCAGATTATTGCCACCTTCGCTCCTTTGGTTCTGCTTGTTTCGTTCTTCTTCAGCCACATGAGCATAACAAACTTGAGCCTCGGTCAAGGCTTTGTTGTTTTCTTGGCTATGGTGAAACTCAAAAGGGGTATCGGTGTTATGATCCTGTCTCTCATCGTCTTCGTGTCTCCCGCAATGTTGTATTTTGGGAACATCGCTCCTTTGTCGAGCTCTCTCACTTCCGTGCCTCTCTATCTTCCTCATCTGTCTTAGATCTTTTTCCAGATGAGGCACATATTCCTCCTGTTGTTGCTCCTGATCCTACTGTAGTTGCTCCTGATTCCCCTGTAAACTTCTCTGTCCAACCACCAGATATCCTTGATCCCTTTCCTAGTTCACCATTTAATGAACAGGTGGAAGATGAACAGGTTGAAGACGAGCTACCCAACCCTGAGCTTGGGTCCCCTGCTCCTGCTCCGCCTGACGATCATGTACAAGACATTCCACCTCGTCACTCAACTCGGGTAAGATCCGTTCCTACACATTTACTTGATTATCATTGTTACACTGCCCTTGCTACACTGCACGAGCCTCACACCTATCGTGAGGCTTCCACTGACCCTTTATGGCAGATTGCAATGAAAGAGGAGCTTGATGCATTATCTAAAAACCATACTTGGGACTTGGTGACTCTCCCCCTTGGAAAATCTGTGGTTGGTTGTAAGTGGATCTATAAGATTAAGACTCGCTCTGATGGGTCCATTGAGCGCTACAAAGCTCGTCTTGTTGCAAAAGGTTTCACACAGAAGTATGGGATTGATTATGAAGAGACTTTTGCTCCGGTTGCTCGTATCTCATCTGTTCGTGCCCTCTTAGCTGTTGCTGCTGCCAGAAAATGGGACATTTTTCAGATGGATGTCAAAAATGCATTCCTTAATGGAAATTTAAGTGAAGAAGTTTACATGCAACCTCCTCCTGGTCTCTCTGTTGAATCAAACAAGGTTTGTCACCTTCGACGTGCACTTTATGGCCTTAAACAAGCTCCACGAGCTTGGTTTGCCAAATTCAGCTCTACCATCTCTCGCTTGGGTTACATGGCCAGTCATTATGATTCTGCCTTATTTCTTCGTCGCACTGACAAAGGCACTATTTTACTTCTCCTGTATGTGGATGATATGATCATAACTGGTGATGACCTTAATGGCATTCAAGAACTCAAGGTTTTTCTCAATCAACAGTTTGAGATGAAAGATCTTGGACATCTCAGCTACTTCTTGGGTCTTGAAATCACTCATTCTACAGATGGACTTGATATTACTCAAGCCAAGTATGCTTCTGAACTATTGTCTCGAGCTGGACTCACTGATAGCAAGACTGTTGACACTCCAGTTGAGCTTAATGCGCATCTGACTCCCACAGGAGGGAAACCATTGTCTAATCCTTCTCTTTACAGATGATTGGTTGGCAGCCTAGTTTATCTCACAGTCACTCGTCCAGACATCTCCTATGCTTTACGGATTTAGGTGTATCCACATCCTCTGCCACTCCCCTTTATTGTGATAACCAGAGTGCCATTCATATTGCTCACAATGATGTCTTCCATGAACGGACTAAACACATCGAGATTGATTGTCATTTTATCCGGTATCATCTTGTCAATGGTGCTCTCAAGCTTTTCTCCGTCTCCTCCAAAGATCAACTTGCAGATATCTTCACCAAGTCACTTCCTAAGGGTCGCACTCGTGATTTGGTTGACAACCTCAAGCTGGTCTCACATCCACCTTGAGTTTGAGGGGGGCTGTTAATGTATATTGTGTTTTGTTATGGGCTTTAGGCCCAATTGCCTTACTTGTATAGCACACTTGTACTTGTACTACACTTTATTTGTATCGCACACTTATGCCTCCTATATAAGGCACTGATGTATATTCTTTTATTGAAGAAATACAATACAATCTTCCAGTATTTGTAACACTTAACAATGCAGGAGCCACAATGGGATTAGTTTGGAAATGAGTTTGAACTGTTGAGTGAACAATGGATTCAGCTAGAGGGCATGTTTTGGAGTAGAACCCAACACGTGTGGTTTGGCAATGCACAAAAGAAACACTCAAAGAGAGCAAAGAGAGCAAGGGAAACACCGAAAGGGATGTTTGGATTAAACGTGCACTCTCCATTAATGCACTAACAGGATAAGGATCTAAATTGGAGCTATGTAATTTCAAATCTGTAGTACAGGTTTACAAAATGAAGTACCTCTTAGCCTGTGGTATCGTGAGAATGAAGGAGACAATCAATATATTTATAGGATCACTACGTGTGGTCAAATTTCGGAGAAATAAAATTTGAACTTGGAATATTATAAAATATGGAAAGCAAAGTAAAGTTGGAGAATAATTAGTTGGCATGAAAATGCGTAGCTGGGTTCACCTTTGTTTGTTTTGTAATATATGAGCTAGTACGGATTAATGCAATTTGCATGCCACTATTCCACGTGAGAAATAGTCGTCGTGAAGGAATTGTCAAAATCCAACCAAGTAAAATTAATATGAAATTACAAAAAAAATTAAAGAATTGTCATAGCATTACTTTGTTTTTTCACCGCCAAGAAAATTTGCGTAAAGTGAATTGTCAAATGCCAACCAAACGAGTTATTTTAATACCAATGTCGCAGCACGATAGAGGGGCGCTGCTGGCAGGCTCAATATAAGAATGTTGATTGCGTATTTCAAAGTTTGCCCAAATTAATAATTTTTAGTTTTTTACTACCCTGTTGCATGAGTTGTTTATGCAAAGCTTTTCATCCAACTGTTTTAAAAAATTTTATGTAAATTATAAACATTTTAAAACTTCAGTGATTTATTTGAACCTTAAATAGAGCTTGATCTTGATTAAATTATGTATACACAAACATAATTGGCTTACCTGCACTACAACAAAGCTGACTTTTTTCAAGGGTCAAAATCCTTGAAAAATGTATTAAAAAACCTTGACAAAAATTATTTTAATAGTCTAATTGACCCTTGATAACTTTCAAAACTTCTACCTTTGAAAAAGAAGTTTTAAGGGCATTCTTGGCCCTCAAAACAAGTGTTCTATCTTATTTTGAGGGTCAAGAGATCCTTAAATAATCTTACTTATCAAGGGTTAAAAGATTTACATGCACAATCCTTGATAAATAAGATTATTTAAGGGTCTCTTAACCCTCAAAATAAGATTTTAAAAAAAAAAAAAATCCACAATCATGCACAAAAAACCATATACTACAACCAAACATCAAAAGTCCAATATATACAACCAAATATGTATAAAAATTATAGCTGTTGTAAGGAGGTCAACATTCCAAGCTACGTGGGTAATGTTGCATTGAAATTGTTTGATCAACTAAAACTTTTGTAATATGATAGAAACTTTTAAAATTAATATAAGTTCTAATAAATGGATCCGGGAAAGGGTTAACAAAAATTAATCATAAATAAAGGGAAAAATGAAAAACTAAAAAGAGCATCCGAAAACTGCATATATAAACACAAAGGGAAATCAACTTGTTTAAATGAGACACATGGGCATGGCCATTGTACCCATTCTCATCCAAATGCCCAATATTGATTTGAATAGAAGTGTGATTTTTTGTGGTAAAAAGTTTAAATGAGACATATAACACAAAATTGAATTTCAATTGAAATTCAATTTTTTGTTTTGTTTTTATAAAAAAAATACCACAGTCATGCAAATATACTTTAAAGAACTACATATTACTAAGTCCACTATATTTCCAAAATCTTAAAATAATAAACTTTATGAGTACATTGATTGACAACAAGAATATAATTACAATCTGTAACTTCATGAGGCCTAATAACTAATGCTATGTCTTAGTGTATAAAGTATGAACATTTTATTTCTAAGTGTAGAATAGCTACCTGCAGAGCACATTGAGATGCAATCTTTCTTGATTTCATCTTCATATCTTGTCTAACTATCAGGACCTGCATTCAACACTTTCACTGTTTGAAAATTACCAAGTACACAATAATTCCAAAATCCTTGACATGATAAACTTAATACATCAAAACAAAATAACAAAAGACAACATATATAGTCTACAATAGTTTTAAAATTCTAACAAATTTTGTACAAATGAGTAATATTCCATACCTTTGACCTTGGAGTAACTACTTCAAAGGTGAGAAACTTTTGATTATCAAAATTAGGAGATTCGAGGATGATGTATGCCCCCTTAGTTTGTATCTCTCCTCTGTTGCCTGCAATGGCATATAAAACCATTATTAAGACAAATCTCAGATGAGACAGCATCAACAAACAATTAAAAAAAAAAAAATTTACTGGATCAATTGTGACAAAAGAGTATACAAGTGAATTAATTTTGGTACACCCCAAGAAGCTTCATTAGAGGAGCAAAGACCTGCAGTGTCCACTGCTATGCTGGACTGCATGCAAAATTGCAATGTCAATAACAAAAACTTCAGGGCCCTACACCCCAAAAGAAAGTGAAAAAT
This sequence comes from Quercus wislizeni, assembly GCA_023055345.1. Classification (NCBI taxonomy): domain Eukaryota; kingdom Viridiplantae; phylum Streptophyta; class Magnoliopsida; order Fagales; family Fagaceae; genus Quercus; species Quercus wislizeni. The sequence goes on from JALGQJ010000005.1 coordinate 15,415,849, forward strand.
AGATCCATTGAAACGCTTTAACGAGATCCAGTGAACCTTCCCATAACTTCAGTAACCCTAAACCCCAAAAGCAAGCACATGCGTTCACAATTATGTCAGCCAGTGTGCATCATAACTAAAACAAGTATTATTTAGTTTAGGAATATGAAAACTATATCTGAATATGACTTATCAAAAAAGAAAACTATTTATGAATAAAACTATATCTGAAGCAATTTAAGGCTTCTATAGGACACAACAACACTAATTCTCTTTTGCAAATAATAAAGATGAGAAATGGTCTAAAGACCACATACCATACAACAATGACAAAAAAAAGGTTATCAAAAGAATCTAAAGCAGCACTAAGGTGTAGGGAATTAACTCGAAATTCCCAAACCTGTGAGAAACAAAATAGAGAAAACACACACCAAAGAAAAATAATCACACGTATAAGACAGTATTTACGTGGTTCGACAATTTGCCTATGTTCACGGAGCTGCAGAGATTTTCTATTATCAGGGAAAAATATAAAGTGCTGCAGTACAGTCTCTCTCTCTCTCTCTCTCTCTCTCTCTCTCTCTCTCTCTCTCTCTCTCTCTCTCTCTCTCTCTCAAAAACTACCTCAACAAACCCAAATCACCAAAACTACCTCAAAAAGCCTCTGCTCCATGGACTAAATCTTAGAAAATCTCCCATTAAAAAACCACACAACATTATTTTGGGTTGGGTCATTATCCGGATAAAACACAACTAGACTTCACAAAGCCCAACAAATCTCCCACTTGGAGACTAGTTCAATCACCAACATCAACCGCAATCCTCCAAAAACAATCCCTCATTCCTACAACTCATCCTCCTATCCTCAAGTTAGAAGACCAACTGAAGTTGCACACAACTTTAGCTTCTCAATAGTGACACCCTTAGTCAACATGTCTGCCAGGTTCTTAGATCCACAAATCTTCTCAAGTATTACTAGCTTATCTTCAACAAGGTAACGGATAAAGTGGTATTTTGTTTGTATATGTTTCAATTTTGAATGAAAAGCCGAATTTTTAGTAAGAAAAATTGCACTCTGACTGCCACTATGTAGAATGCCCATCTTTTGCTTCTTACCCAATTCATCTAAGAAGCCATGTAGCCAAATCATCTCCTTTCCAGCTTCAATTGCTACAACATACTCAGCTTCTGTAGTAGACAAAGTAACAATCTTTTGTAAATTTGAAGCCCAGGATATAGCTGTACCACCTAGAGTAAAAACAAACTCAGTAGTACTCTTTCTACTATCAATATCACCAGCAAAATCAACATCTACATAACCCTGCAGTTTTAAACTTGCACTTGTGAAGTAAAGACATATATCTAATGAAACCCTCAGATATCTAAGAATCCACTTGACTGCCTCCTAATGCTACTTTCAAGGCCTACTCATGAATTTGCTCACAACTCCCATTGCATGTGCAATGTCTGGCCTTGTACACACCATAACATACATCAAGCTGCCAATAGCTGATGCATAGGGCACCTTGCTCATATGGTCCCTTTCTTCTTCTGTCTTCGATGACTGTTCTTTTGCTTAGTTTGAAATGATTACTCAAGGATGTGCTCATTGGTTTGGCTTCATTCATGTTGAACTTACTGAGAATTTTCTTCATATACTCTGACTGTGAAAGCTTTAATGTACCATTAGCTTTGTCTCTAATGATTCTCATACCAAAGATTTGCTTTGCAGCTCCTAAATCCTTCATTGCAAACTATTTTGACAATTGCTTCTTTAGATTATTAATCTCCTCAATGCAAGACCCTACAATGAGCATATCATCTACATACAACTGTAAAATGATGTAAGAATTGCCAAAGAACTTAACATAGCAACAGTGATAAACTTCACATCTCTTGAATACAATTTTATGCATAAAACTGTCAAATTTCTTGTACCACTGTCTTGTAGCTTGTTTTAGGCCATACAAGCTTTTTCTTAGTTTGCAGACTAGATTCTCTTGTCCTTGAATAATGAACCATTCTGGTTGAATCATGCAAATGTCTTCCTCCAAGTCACCATGAAGGAATGCCGTCTTCACATCTAACTGCTGAAGATGTAAATTTTCTGCAACCACCGTTCCTAGTACCAGTTTGATTGTTGACATCTTCACAATTAGAGAAAATATTTTTGAGTAGTCAATGCTCTTCTTCTTCTGAAACTCTTTGACAACTAATCTAGCATTGTAACGCTTACTATCATCATGCTCATTCTTTATTCTGTATACCCACTTGTTGTGCAAAGCCTTCTTTCCTACTGGCAATTCAGTCAATTCCTATGTTTGATTCCCCAACAAGGAATCCATCTTATCCTTTATGGCTAACTCCCACTTGCTTGAATTTTCATCCTGCAAGGCTTTATCAAAACATTATGGCTTACCACCATCAGTCAGCAGGAGATAATTTAGAGTGGGTGAATAACGCTGTGGAGGTCTAATGGTCCTGGAAGATCTACGAACTTCAGCTACAGGTGTACTCTGATCTACATATGAATCTACATTCTCCTTATCTTCTTCACCCCTTTTCTAGATAGTACTTTCAATCAATTCATCTAAGTTGATAAACTCAAATTTCTTTTGATCTATCTCTGTAACATCTGGCACTATAGTTGACCTGTCTTTGTACATAACTTGTTCATTAAATATCACATTTCTACTTCTGATGATTTTTCTGTTTTGTTCATCCCAAAATTGATAGCCAAATTTCTCATCACCATAGGCAATGAAAAAACATATTTTAGACTTTGCATCAAGTTTACTACGAGCAACATAATCAATATGAACATAAGAAACACAACCAAAAACTTTTAAATGGGAAAACTTTACCTCTTTACCGCTCCAAACCTCTTTAGAAAGTCTGAACTCCATGGGAACTGATGGTCCTCGGTTTATCAGGTAAGCTACAGTACTAAAAGCATCAGCCTAGAAAGTTTTTGGTAATCCAACATGTAACCTCATACTCCTAGCACGCTCATTGAGAGTTTTGTTCATGCGCTTAGCCACATTGTTTTACTATGGTGTTTCAAGAATAGTCTTATCCATCCTGATTCCATGTGCAGCACAATACTCACTGAACCCTCTATCTATGTACTTTCCTTTATTGTCTGACCTCAAACATTTTACTTTCAAACCTATTTCTATCTCAACCATAGCCTTCCACTTCTTAAAAGTCTCAAATACATCAGATTTAATTTTCAGAAAATACACTCACACCTTTTTGCTTGAGTCATTAATGAAAATGATGTAATATGTTGAACCTCTAAGGGATGCAATCGGAGAAGGCTCCCATAAATCAGTGTGTACTAACTTTAATTTTTCATCATTCGGTGTCCTACTAGTTTTCAAGAAGCTCACATTTTTCTGCTTTCATAAGATGTAACTTTCACACATGTCAAAATCAACGGACTTCAATTTTGGTAGTTTCCTTTTTTATAGCAGCATCTTCATCCCTTTCTCACTCATGTGACTAAGTCTGCGGTGCCATAGGCTTGTATCATAACTTGCTTTAGCAACTACAATTGTGTCTCTTGTACTTGAGGTCATATATAGAGTACCAGTCTTTTTTCCACAAGCCAATACTCTAACTACCTTTGTAACCTTCAAAGTGCCTCCAACAAATAGTGTTGCATGCCTTTCATCATCAAGTTGTCCAATAGAAATCAGATTCCTCCTCAGGTCAAGAATATGTCAAACCTTCTCCAGTAACCAAACAGACCCATTAGGCAACAATATCTGGACGTCTCCCATAACCACAACATCCAAGGTTGTACCATCAACCAAATACACCTTACCAAAATAACTTGCAACATAGTTCTCTATGATTTCTCGGTGTGGAGTGGTATGAAACGAAACTCCTGAGTCCAAAACCTAATCATCAAGTGGACTGTCTATTGTAAGAAGTAATGTATCATGTACCTCTTCTGTTACAGCATTAGCAGAATCATCTTTATTCTTCTTCTTAGGGATTTTGCATTGCCTCCTAAAGTGACACACTCATTTTATTGTCTAGAATGATATCAAAATTTGGGGTGTGTAGTAAATTATTATTGGAACTTCTCAGCATTTTATTGGTATTGCAGCTTTTAGTGTGTTTTGAAAATTACCTCCACTATGTTGTTTGCAGCTTAAAAAAAAAAGACGTCTTTTTGAAATGAAGGAAAATGGTGTTTTAGGGTCTTTTCCTTGTAAAATGAGCCACTTAAACAAAAAGCATCAGTTCACTATGCATAAGATACTTATTAAAGAATATATATGCATCACTATCATTTGCATTCAAATGATGCATGGTCATATAGCAACAATACTTCCAAGGTTAAATTTCTACTAGCACATGTAGTGTTTAACAGTGACTGACTGCCTCACCATTTAATTTCACGAGTTATAGAATTTATGGTAAGGATATATCATGTTCTAGGGTTTCTTGTGCTGTAGCTTCAGCAGATGATGCAAATCTGGATCCTCGTGTTGCTGGTGAGCTATCAGGTCTGAGAAAACCTTTCTTGAATTGTTCCTAATTTTCTTATTTGTTTTTCAAGAATCATGCGTTTCATCATGGGTTTGGTTTGCATTGTTCCGATGGATTTTAAACTTATGGAAAAAGATGTTTTCTATTAAGGGTTGGTGCAGATGATTGGATTGGATTGGTTAAGCCTTGGAGCCACTTCATATTAGGTTTTTCTTAATGCAATCTTGGTGATGTAAAAGCCTAAAAGGGGTTGTGCTCAAGGCATAAATAGTGACATTGAATTGTGTTCAGGTCATGGAATTTTAATTTTAGGCTATAGGTCATAGAACCTCTCTAAAATTTTTTACCATTGTTTTCCCTACAGAGCTTCCTCCACGACCTTTGCTCGAGAAACTTGCAAAGGAACTTCACCATCGACTGGTTGTTTTCATCATTCTCTCTTTTGATTTCATGGAAGCGCACATGTCCATGCATTAATGAGATAAGTCGAGGGGAGATATATTTCATTGCAACAAGTTCCATCTTGGTTGCATATCTTTATGAGGATTTTGTTATCATTTGATTAGTATTTGAGTGAGTAGATTGGAGCTTTTATTATGTATATGATATTGAACTTGGGTATTATTTTCCCTTATTAGTAGTTATTGATTGAGCAGTTGTTATGCTTATATGAGTATTTGTGATTGAAAATTTGTGATGTGCATAGGATTGTGGTTTGTTATTTCCCAATAGGCACCCATGTAAAATTCGGAATGTAAATTTTAAAGAAAAATCCAAAAAATAAAAAATGTAAAATGTTATTAGCAACGACAATGTTGTCACTAATATTTTATTATATCATTAGTGACAACAAACAATATCATCGCTAATATGTAATTTTTAGTGATGACATGTTTGTGACGACAACAAGCGTCGTCACTAGTAATGACATATTAGCAACAATAAAAATGTCGTCATTATTAGTAATTTACTAGCGACGACAAAAAAATTCATCACTACTAATGAGCTAGTAGTGACAACATTTTGTCTTGGATTCTTGAGTTATTTATGACTACAATTGTCACTATTAGTGACAACTTTGTCATCTTTAATAGTATTGTATTCATGAGTACTATTAGTTCTCAATTTTTAAATCTTAGATATTAAAAGTGTTCATTTGAGATTCAAGGACTAAAAGTGCTAAAAAGATAAACTTTTAAGAATTAACAATGTATTTTGACATATAAAAAATTATACTGCAAGAACCATGTAATCCATAGTTCCAAATAAAACAACTGTAATGTGGGTAATGCCATAATGGAAGCACTTTCTGCTCAATTTTTTCCTATAAAGTCGAAAGTGTAGACTAAAATACTTAGAGTGAGAGGAGAGGTTAACTCTTGCAAATTTTTTATTTTTATTTTTTATTTTTGCTGAATGGTTAACTCTTGTATGTATGAATTGTTACATGGAGCTCTAATCCTGTCAAGAAGTTTAATGGTGAATTTCTTCAAGGAATGTCTCCTTTTAATGATCAAGGAACTATTGATCGACATGTTCTTGCCTTCGTTGGGGTGTGATCCATGACCCTTCTCCTAAAGTTTTTGATATATGTGATAGAATTTTAACTTATAATATTTGCTCTATAATGATTACTCTTTAGCGTCCAATCAAGACATCAATTAATTTTTATTATAAGTGGGATTCGAATATTATATCTCTTATTTAACGACATGAGACTTTACCAATTAAACTAATTGAAACCTAAATTCTCCTTGATCGAGTTGAATTGAAAGAATTATGTTGGTGATGTTGTGAAAAGAAATGTTGTTATTGTATTTGACAATTGCCTAGATGTGTATAACTTTGATGTTTGGAAATGGTTTGGATGCTCTTGATGTTTATGAAAGATGGAAGTTTTAAGACTAAATGAAGGTTGAAAGTGATTGATATTGTGGTTTATGTGGGAGGGTTGAGAGAATAGGTATCGACACTGGATTTTAGGCCACCGATTGACCTTCCCATCCATTTGGCAGTTTTTCCTATGTAGCGAGACACGTTTACTATTGATGAAATCAATTTTCATATATTCTCATGTTTATATTTGAATAAGAAATAACATCAATATTCATATATTTTCATGTTTATATTTGAATAAGAAATAACATATGCTTCTTAGTAGAAAATAATACAAAAACATATATACTCTTATTTATTTATTTCAAATAGAATCTTTATAGTGGAATCTTTGGAGATGTGTAACGTAGTTTTTGTCAATGTAATGAAAGTTTTGGCAATGTAATGTAATATTTTGGTCTATGTAATTTAGTTTTCGAAATCTTGTAAGGGAATGTGTTTCACGCTTACCAATAAATTTTAAGTTCGTCTTAACAATTGCACCAAAATACAATTGAGGCTTTGAGTGGAGTCCATGCATAATGTGTCGTGCACATGAATGATGGAAAATTTTATATTATGCAATATTTAATGAGGATGATGAGATGTAATATTCCTCACTAAAATTTTATTAAAATTAATTAGATATGATTCTCCAACTTACATGGTGGGAAATTTTTTTATTATTATTATGTGAGAGGATATATAGTGGGAGATGATTATTAGCTTTGTGAAATATTTTATCTTGCTATACGAGAAAGAATACCATAGTTTAGTTGGAGTTTTGAAGTAAAATGAATATGTGTCCTAATGTCAACCTTGTGTAATAAATTCGGTGCAAATGGACACTAAGAACATAGTTGAAAACCTCTAGCCAATGGAGAAAAATTAGATGAGAATAACTATATATAACATTAACATGTGGCAGAGGAAGATCCCACACTGCCCATCATCATCGTGATATGGAGGCTTATGAGTATTCGATTGAGAAAGATTGGTGCGTGACTATTCTTAGTAGCATACTCAATGATTTAATTGGGGAGTTTGAAAACTATCCAACTATCTAAGAAACGTGGAACCAACTAAAAATTGTTTATGGAGGACATCAACAATTCGGTTGTGTGCCCTTACTTTTAAATTTGAGCAGTCTGTCATGGACTGTGGTATTATCGTTTTATTTATTTATTTAGAAAAACGTGGTATAATCCCTGTCTATTTTTCTTTATATCCACTTTATGCAAATTGTATTGGCGGTGCAAAAAGTAATGCCTTGCAATTCCCTATTTTATAATTTGATATTATTTTCTTGTTGGTTGGACTTTGACAATTCCTTCACAGAATCAAAAGGACTTTCTCACGCGGAATAGTGCCATGCACGATACGTACAATACATTACAAAACAAAGCCTCCTTTTGTTGGTGAGCCCAGCTACCAGAAAAATTCTCCAACTTTACTTTGCTAAATATATTCGAAGTAATTAATACTTCTATCAGCTGACTTTGCTTACTCTTCCTCCAAGTTTTGACCTCACATCCTATATAAACATATTAATTTGCCTCCTTCACACATCACCACAAGCCAAAGAGAAAAACCCTAGAGTTACGTTTGTAAACCTGTACTAAAACTATACGACTCCAATATAGCGAAAGCTTAACACACACTATCTCTTCCTGCTCCTTATCCTGTTATTGCATTAATGGAGAGCTCACGTTTGATCCAAACATCCCTTTTGGTGTTTCTCTTGCTTGCTTTGAGTGTTTCTTATGTGCATTGCCAAGCCACTCGTGTTGGGTTCTACTCCAAAACATGCCCTCGAGCTGAATCCATTGTTCGCTCAACAGTTCAAACTCATTTCCGATCTAATCCCACTGTGGCTCCTGGATTGTTAAGAATGCACTTTCATGACTGCTTTGTGCAGGGTTGCGATGCTTCTGTCCTTATTAATGGGCCTAACACTGAGAAAACAGCTGGACCTAACCTTGGTTTGAGAGGGTTTGAAGTTATCGATGATGCCAAGACTAAGCTTGAAGCTGCATGTCCTGGTATTGTTTCTTGTGCTGATATTCTTGCCCTTGCTGCCCGTGATGCTGTTGTTTTGGTACTTGATCTCATGCTTTTATACATTCATTCTATGTGTTCATAAGCGTATGCGTCAATGTCATTGATTATAGTTTCCATTTTTCTTGTAGACCAATGGACCCGATTGGAAAGTGCCAACCGGACGCAAAGATGGCCGGGTATCATTGGCCTCTGATACTTCCAATTTACCTGGCTTTACAGACTCCATTGATGTTCAAAAGCAAAAGTTTTCAGCGAAGGGTTTAAATGCTCAAGATCTTGTTACCCTTGTTGGTAAGCATGATCAATGCATAATTGTTCTATAAGTCATTTTTTATATCACTATCTATGTTATCAAGTATGCGTTTTACAGTCAAGAGCTTTATAGCAGTGATATTGCTTGTTCTTTTTTACGAGAACTAGAATTCAAATCCTCTTTCTTTATTATTATAACTATTGATTTACCCAAAAAGTACGTGTTTTAGTTGCTTGCTACTCAATCTTATCAAATCTCAAAATTTCATCAAGCTTCCATCTTGAGTTTGAGAGGGGGTGTCAATAATATATTAGAGTGTAGTACAAATCCTGTATTACAATGAATCATAACATATGAATATATAGTAGACTAAACCCTAGACTAATAGACTTCTAGTACAAATAGGAGATTTGATTTGCACACAAAGTAGAATTAGGCTTAGGCCTATACTAATGGGCTAATATATCTCTAACACAAATAATTCATATTCATTTATATATGTCACAACTAGGTGGCCATACCATTGGAACTTCAGCTTGCCAGTTCTTCAGGTATAGACTATATAACTTCACTACAACTGGAAATGGTGCCGATCCTACAATCAACCCCATTTTCCTTCCTCAATTACGAGCACTCTGCCCACAAAATGGTGATGCCACAAGGCGTTTTGGACTGGACACTGGTAGCCAAAACAGATTTGACTCATCTTTCTTCTCAAACTTGAGGAATGGCCGAGGAGTACTCGAGTCTGATCAAAAGTTATGGACTGACGCCTCCACGAGAAATATTGTTAACCGATTGCTTGGGTCAAATGCCTTCAATGTGCAGTTTGGAAGGTCCATGGTGAAGATGAGCAACATTGGCATCAAGTCTGGTACTCAAGGTGAAATTCGCAAAGTTTGTTCTAAGATCAACTGATCAAAAGGGCTCCAAGCTAAGCCACGAAGGATGATAACAATTAATCCAAAAAAAAAGACGTAAATGTATTTAATTTGTTATTGTATTTTGTTTCCATTTGGTGTAAACTCAAGAGATGAAATACCGTATGTATTGAACATTCTTTATTTTTGATGTAAGCTAATAGATTGAGGGTCAATCTTGTGAAAGCTTTTCAGTTTAATAACGAAATTTTTCGTGGAATGAAAGGGATCAAGCACAGTAACAGCTGCTATAAATGAACCAGGGAAATTGTCATATCTGTTCATATCTTTTCAAATAATATTGACTTTAAGTACAAATGCGCTAGCTGATCATATTTTCACGTATCAGATATCACTCTAATATTTGAGAGCTCTCACTTTTTTTTTTTGGGGTCCATTATTATATGAAACTAAAATCTAATTTTCACCTATAAACGTATTGTTGACTATTATGCTTAACGGCATTTTATTAAAACTAGGATTCTCTCAATTTCTTTTTCAAATGGATAGACGTACAATTTAGCTCTTTTTTTTTTCTTTTTTATTTTAAATTATTATTAGAAAATTTAGCTTTTTATGAATCTATAGGTTGATATATATGGTATCTCCATGGTGCAACACTATTTAAAATTATATATGTTTTATTTATAAAAAGTTTTGTAGTTTAGTAATATAATTTGATCTTTCTTATTAAGAGAACTAGGGTTAATATCCTCCATTTCTCACTTATAACTATTGAATTTAAATACCCTAAGAGTCCAACTTCTAGGGTGAAGACTGTGTTTGCTTTTATTTAATCGATCTTTATCACAAATTCAGGAATTGAAAATTGTATATTTCATTCATTGATTCAAGAATACAAGCAATACATATATATACTGATTTATACAGGTGTGAACACAAAGCTAACTAACTAACAGAACTAACAAACTATTACATGTGCAAGCTATAGGCCTTAACTAACTTCCTCACGTGCTAACACTTAAGTGAATACTTGAACAGACTAAACTACAAGTCGTATGTACATCAACCTTCACTTATGCAGCCTTGCCGTTTATGCTCTGTTATAGAATCAGCAACTCTGTGAATGAGTCTTTGGTCTTCTGTGTTGCTAGATGCTTCTCTGCTCTTGCCACTGGTCTTGGCAACTTCATTCTTATTTATATTCTGATAATCTTTCCACTCGTTTATGTATTTAACAACTTATAACCTTCTTCAAAAAAGATTGAATTTTTAGAAATTCAAATCCATTGGGGGTGCATTTGTTTTGATGTTAGAAAAAAATTTGTGTTTTTAGGTGTTTTGAGTGACTTGAAATCTTTGGTCAAATTGAAAAAAAGAAAAAAAAAAAGAAAAAAGAAAAAAGAAAAAAAGGTAGGTGTGAGAGTACGTAGTAAAATTTTATGCATAAAAAAATAAGTAAAACATTTATGATCATCATCCCTTCATACTATCTATCCCAAAATCTTTTAAAATGACTAAAATAACCCTTAAATATTTAAAAATTACAAAAATATCCCAAAATACCAAAAATGACCAAAATAGAAAAGGAAACTCCAAAATTTTAAAAAGAAATTCACTGAAACCTTTAAAATGATTACAATACCCTTGAAATCTCCAAAATTACCAAAATACATTTAGAACATCAAAAATGCCCCTAAAGTGTTGAAAATGACCAAAGTACCCTTGAAAACTCTATAATTACTAAAAAAATCCTTGAAATCTTCAAAATTACTAAGATACTCTTGAAATCTCCAACATGACCAAAATATTATCGAAATTACCAAACATAACCAAAATACACCTAGAAACTCCAAAATGACCAAATACCCTAGAATTCTCAATATTACCAAAACATTACTATTGAAAAGTCTAAAATGACAAAAATACCCATTTGAACTTCTAAAATGACCAAATGTCCATAGAATTTCTAAAATAATTAAAATACCCTTGGAACAACCAAAATACACTTAATAAATTCTAAAACAACCAAAATGCTTTAAAATCACCATAATGACTAAAATACCCTAGGAACCTCCAAAATGAACAAAAGTCTCCAAATACCTCCAAAATGATCAAAATAGCCTTGACATCATTTTGGTGATTTGAGATGTATTTTGGGTTTTTGGGACGTTCCTAAGATATTTTAGCCATTTACTTTTCCATATAAAAGGAGGTTTTTAAAATAATATTTATAACTTGTCAAATGCTAGAAAATATTTTTTGCAAAAACATTTTACGCTAAAACAAACGTAACCAGATAGCTTCTCATCTCATGGCATTTCTTAAAAAAAAAAAAAAAAAGGTAAAATAAACAGAAAAATAAAAGAGAGATATTTAATTAAAGCCATTATAATTATATTTTACTACAAAAGTATTTGAAATTAGTGTGGCTCTTGAGTTGCATGAAAGCCGCCATGTTACGAATTTGAACAAATGAAACCTAAAATAGTTCGATAAAAACATTTTCATAAACAACACTTATTTTTTTGAGAGCCGTACATAAACAACTCATGCAATAGGGACATCAACATTATTAATTTGGGCAAACTTTGAAACAGGCAATCAACATTGTTTATATAAGATTAAAAAATGGGCCTAAAAATAGTTCTTTTTTTAGGACAGAGGTGTACTTACAGAAGGGGCTCGTTGGTATTGCGCGTGCCAGCAGCGCCGCTCAATCGGAGGCTGCGACTTTGAAATAGGCAATCAACATTGTTTATCCTAATCCTTCTTGTCTTTTTCTTTTTAATTTTTAATAATTATGTCATTCGTTGACGTTTGACAATTCATTTTTTTATGCAAATTGTATTGGCGGTGAGGAAAAAATAAATAAATTAATGCTATAAACAGTTCTTTTTTATATTTTTTGTAATTTTATATGAATTTTATTTGGTTGGATTTTGACCATTCTTTCACGAGTACTATTTCTCACGCGGAATAGTCCCATGTAATCCATAAGAATCATTATAAAACAAAGGTGAGCTCAGCTACTACTATTAAATTTGCAGGCCATCTATCTATTCTCTAACTTTGCTATGATCAGCAGACTTTGCTTACTCTCTCTCCGAATTTTGACCTCAAATGATCCTATAAATATATTAATTGTCCTCCTTCATTCTCACAATACCACAAGCAAAGCTTAGAGCTACTACAAATTTGAAAATACAAACTTCCAATTTAGCTTAACACACTCCATCTCTATCTTCCTGAACCTTATCCTGTTATTGCATTAATGGAGAGTGCACGTTTGATCCAAACGTCCCTTTCGGTGTTTCTCTTGTTCTCTTTGAGTGTTTCGTACGTGCATTGCCAAGCCACTCGTGTTGGGTTCTACTCTAAATCATGCCCTCGAGCTGAATCCATTGTTCGCTCAACGGTTCAAGCTCATTTCCAATCTAATCCCACTGTGGCTCCTGGATTGTTAAGGATGCACTTTCATGACTGTTTCGTGCAGGGTTGCGATGCTTCTGTCCTTATTGATGGGCCTAACACTGAGAAAACAGCCGGACCTAACCTTGGCTTGAGAGGATATGAAGTTATTGATGATGCCAAGACCAAGCTTGAAGCTGCATGCCCTGGTGTTGTTTCTTGTGCTGATATTCTTGCTCTTGCTGCTCGTGATTCTGTCATTCTGGTACTTGATCTCATGCTTTTATATATTCATCAGATTAATTTATTAGTATATATTTTACATGCTTTTACGTGTAATTAATCATATTTTGCATTTTTCTTGTAGACAAATGGACCAAATTGGCAGGTGCCAACCGGACGCAAAGATGGTCGGGTATCATCGGCTTCTGATACTACCGATTTGCCTGGCTTTACAGAATCCATTGATGCTCAGAAGAAGAAGTTTTCAGCGAAGGGTTTAAATGCTCAAGATCTTGTTACTCTTGTCGGTAAGCATCAACGCATTATCATTTAATAAATCATTTTTTATATCCCTAGCTACATTTTCAAGTATGTGTTTTACAGTCAAGAACTTTATAGTTCAGTGAACTACAATTCAAATCCTCGTCTTTTATTATTATAACTATAGATTTACCTAAAAAGTACGTGTCCCAGTTTATTACATTTCATCTAACTTCTATTCATTTCAATTAACTATTGACTAGGTGGCCATACTATTGGAACTTCAGCTTGCCAGTTCTTTCAGTACAGATTGTATAACTTCACCACTACTGGAAATGGTGCCGATCCTACAATCAACTCCAGTTTCCTTCCTCAATTACGAGCACTCTGCCCACAAAATGGTGATGCCACAAGGCGTGTTGGACTAGACACCGGTAGCCAAAACAGATTTGACTCATCTTTCTTCTCCAACTTGAGGACTGGCAGAGGAGTACTTGAGTCTGATCAAAAGTTATGGACTGACGCCTCCACCAGAAGTTTTGTTCAAAGCTTGCTTGGGTTAAATGCCTTCAATGTGCAATTCGGAAAGTCCATGGTGAAGATGAGCAACATTGGCCTCAAGTCTGGTACTCAAGGTGAAATTCGCAAAGTGTGTTCTAAGATCAACTGATCGAAAGGGCTCCAAGCTAAGCCACGAAGGATGATTACAATTATTCACCACCACCCACCCCCCCCCCCCCCCCACCCACACACACACACACACAAAAAACCGTATGTAATGAAAATTCTTGAATTTTATTTCCATTTTGGTGTAAGCTCAGGAGATAAAAAACCGTATGTAATGAAAATTCTTTATTTATTGGAGTAAGCCAATAGATTAAGGGTCCTTGAGAAAGATTTTCAGTTTATTAACGAAAAGTAATATTGACTTTACTACATGCGCTAGCTGATCATAGCTTATGATCAAACGCAGAACAGACTTTCACATATCACACTTTTTATTTATTTATTTATAATATATAGCTTTATTTATTTATAATATATAGAGTCTGTTTCTGATAGCAGCTCTCTATTATCAAGCCGATCAAGACACTAATAGATTTTTTGTGTAGGTGAGGATTAAATTTCAAATCTCTTATTTAACTATCAGAAATTTTACCAATTGAACTAACTAGAATTCACGCATATCACTTTAATTTTTGAGAACTCTCACTTTTTTTCTTTTTTCTTTTTTCTTTTTTATAATTTATTTATAACAGTCGCGTTTAATTTTCACATATAAACATAGGATTTAAATCTTTTAAAGTTATTAGGATACTTTACAAAGTAAAGTTTTTTAAATCTTCACATTTCTTTTAAAATTGATAGTCAAGATACTGCCATGTCATTAATCTATTAATCTCTTTTTTATACATCAATAGTTGGGGTGAGAGGTTTAATTTAAACCCTAGATGTATTCATTGGAAACACCAAGAAATTTCAATTAAACTAAAATAACTAAAATGCTCTTGACTAATTGATACCACTTCAACCAAATAATCACATAAAAAATAAATTCTCGCATTCATTTTTTGTGATATAACACATTAGTTTATAGTATCTCTATCATCGTTCTTTTTACTTCCAGAGTTGTTTTATTCTAATATAAGTTCTGTAGCCAGCATTTTTCTGATCAAGATTTGCTTCTCGTTCTCCTGGAGGTTTGTTTCAATAGCATAGTTTCGATCCTAGTTTGGATAATAAGATAATATTCTACATTTTATTCATGTCAATGCCAATCCACAATAAAAAGATAATCACAATATCTTTGTTTTTTCGCTTCTAAGGAGAGCTTTATACTAAAAAATTAAGATAAATAAGTACAGAGTAAACATAGAACACAAGTACTCGGAGATTTATATTACACAAGTCTAGAAGTAGTTAATCTTTGGACTTCTCATAAGTACACAAAATATAAAGATGGAGGGAAAGTCCTATAAATTAACACAAAAAGACTAGCTATTAGAGTTTCTCAAAACATCAGAACATTTATTTTCTTTTCAATATATATGCGGAATGGTCACTTGCTAAGGTCTAGCGAGGGTGCTCCTACAATCAGAATTTAGAGCATTAGAAGATGGATGCAATAAAGAAGTATTACTAAGCAAGTTAAATACCTATATCAAGTCAGTTTCAAGAATAAGATTATGGTAGCCCATTTCCCAAGCAAGTGTTAAACCGTCGCGAATATATAGCCTATTATTCTGCTGTTAAACTAATTGTAACATCTATATTACGGGAAAAACTTACAATCCAGTTTCAAAAATGATCTCTAGTTAAATCACCAACCCTAGAAGAACCTTGGCTGCATTTGGAACTACCTAGTATTAAATTTTAAAAAGATTTCAAGAGGGGGGAGCAAGGAATCCATTTCACAAATTTAAAAAAATATGAAAAATGCTATCCATGACTTTTCCCAAAACTTTCACAACAATTTTTGAGTAACAAGTTGTTATTGGCTATTACTAATGGAAGAAAAAAAAGTCAAAAACAGCTTTAATAGTGGGTTTAAAATAGAACTAGAAACAACTTACCATCTTGGATTTGTTATGAAAGTGTTATGGACATAATACTTCTTAAAAATTTTTGTTTGGAAAAAAAAGTCCGAAGTGTTAGGGGGGTTGGATCTGGTGCCAAACTCACCAGCTAGGACCACACACAATCACAAAGTAAATGGAAGGGTGTTTCAAGAGAAGTACAACTACAACTATAAAAGGAAGAGTTTGACCTCCATGAGAGCATGGTTCACTATTTTCTTATTAGTATAATTATAATCAGTATCTAGAGCTAGAGTATTCTCTACCACAATTGTGTTTTTCATCCTTTCTCATCCAGTAGAATGGTTTTTGATAATGCCAAAATCGTCGGTCAAAGTGATCGTCCAGATGGAAGGTGACTCAGGATTGCCCAAATGCCTGCAGGAGAGAAAGATTCAAGTTGGAAAGGTCACTGGTGTGGTGCCAACCACTGGGCCTCCAATGATAAAGTCAGATGACTAGGAAAAGAATGGTCAATGGCTCTATTTGTGTTGTGAGTATAAGAATAAAGACAGAAAAAAATGTACCTCACTTGGGGTTTTGTGCTACCTATATATATGGCTTTCTTTTCTAGCTATTGGGGGCATTCAATGGCAGTATCAATGTCATTCTTGTAATGCCTCTGAATGGTTTGAATGAGAAGATTTGGTGTCTCCTCAACATTCGTGTTACTTATTGTTGATGTGTAACGACATTCTATTTATTGCGGCTTAAATGGCTTTTCCCTTAGTCAAGCGTGGACTCGGCCTGGACGAAGGAAATTTATTGGACTTATCAGTTGCCTCCCTATTTCATGATCGTCGAGCCACCTAAGGACGGTCTTAGGAATATGAGGAGCCATGTTCTCCCTCCCTTTTTTTTTTTTTTTTTGGTTATTACACTTGGGATACCACCCTTATTGCATTTACTGTGTAATGGCGGCGTGGCCCGCGTCGTGGCCATGTGTCATATTCTGGTTAGTTGGTGAGGCCGCTTTTTTTCGAGGAGACCCTTTGGTTTCCCGCGATATTTTGTTTCTCGAGGTGACTTTTTAAACACCTTCACCTTCTTCTCTCTTCACTTTACCTTTCTTCTTTCTACTCTGCGTCTTCTCCTTTGAGTTTCAATTTCCCTACTTCTTAGGTACACCTTTTTTGCTTCCTTTTTTCCCTTTTGAGAACATTTATTTCCTACTTTTTGCTTAATGGTTGACTATTATGAAATTAGGCACCTTTCTCCTTCTGTTTGATTCTTCTTTGCTCACTTAGAAAAATCCTTTGGCTCTTCTGGTAATCATTGTCCACAGGTTGGGGACTTTGCCGTAGAGGGTGGTGATTTGTACCCTTTGTTGCGCCAATCTTTAGATTGGTTTAGGATCGTACGAGAAACATTGAGGGAAGAGAGAATGGGCTCTGAGATTAGGTTGAGTGATCTGGAAATAGGTTTTTCATCTAGTGTTGACACTACTGGGGCTAAGAAGGACATCGCAGCCTTTGCACCCGCATCTTCCCAATCCTTTATTTCACAACCACCGCAACCATTTCATGCTCTCAAGGAGGAGCATTCCCTGAACGAGGAAAACCATAGCAAATTTAGGTATAGGTTCCAATTTCCTGAGGAGACTAGGATTCGTCTTCCTAGGTTAAGTGAGAAATCCTATGCTTTTGCCCATGGTGAGGTGTGTTTCTATGAGGCGGTCTTCCTATGTGGTCTTAGGTTTCCCGTCCATCCCTCTATAATGGAACTTCTCCATTATTTGAACATTGCTCCTAGGCAACTCATGTCAAATTTATGAAGGATCGTCATAAGTTGCATGGTGATTTGGACAATCATGGTTGATGGGGACATGTAACGTCCCAGTTAGTCAAAAAAAAAAAAAGGGTAGACATCAAATTTTTTTAGTCCACACGTGCCCCACCTACCAGACCACTCCCCACCACTCATTTCAATCTATCTCACCCTCTCATGTCTGGCCATATCTCTTATTTATTTCTTTTTCTTTTCTTTTCACTTAAACACATTCCTCTCTATCACTCTCATCCTCTCCACCAGTACTTCCATACCACACCCACCATTTCCACCATCATTTTTCAAGCAAGAGCACCGGAAAATCCTTAAGAACCTAGAAGCCCCTTCACATCCTTTTTTGAGGTAAAAATTTCTAATCTTTTTGGGGGTTTTACACTTTGGCTTGAGGGTTTTTTTATTTATTTTTTATCTAAGTTTTAATAATGATACTCAAGTGATTTATGAGCATTGGAAGTGATATTTATGTGTTTGTATGTATGGGTTTTGTATTGGTGGAATTATTTGATGAGTGGGTATATGGTTTGTGCTAATGATGACTACCTATGGTTTATTTATGGTGGAAAATTTAAGGGTTTTGAGTTATAACATGTGATGGTTGGTAAATCTAATTTTTCCATTGCCATTGAGTTTATTTGGAGTTAGTTGAAGTTCTAAATTTCTTGTCTTGGAGCATATTTTGATTTTGCTTTCGTGGGTCTCTTAATGATGTAGTGTAAATTTTATGGAAGCTAGTCATAATATTGGAGATGCTATTAAATGGGTTAACCTTATAAATTGGAGTTTATGCCTTTTGAATCAATTTGTTGAGAAACTTTCGAAGTGGAATATATTATTATTGATGAGGTTAAATACTAGGCTTGCCTAATTAAGTGTTTATTTGGCAATTCCTAAATTGTAGCTAAATACAATTTCAAGCTCTATGTTTATTGTGATAGGTTTACTTGATATTGTTTAGGTTCTAGCTAATCTCCTTGAATTAGGCATTTGCAGTTGCAAGGTAAGTAGCTTTTTAATGGGATTTTGGAAAATAACCATGTTGCATAAATGATGTTTTTCTTTTTGGGTCAAACACATTTTGGAAAATTATTTATAAAACTATGCTTTCTTAAAAAGTGTTGTGTTGTGACCCTACTATATATGATTTCAAATGAAAGTGCATCATATTTGGTATTGCATTTGGGGAAATGCATGAATTGTTGATATGGAAAAATGAGCATCTTTTATTTAATCTTTGATAAGGAAATCATGGATTTTATAGTATATTAGAAAATTTAAAGATGCTTATCTTGTCTTGTTATGTGGGAAATTGATAGAAAATCTCTTGACAAGAATGAAACTACTTGGATATAAACTATGTATTTGAAAGTATGTATACCTGTGAGCTTTATGTTGTTTTAACCTTATGCCATGTGTGATTTCCCAGAGATCACCCGATTTGGTTTTCATAGTCTTTGTGACAATAGAATCAAATCTAGGTTAGTGACCTTTCACTTTGGATGACGTGTTCTTCCCTGCTGCCCATGGGGGGAAGAGGTTTCTTTATTGTGTGTGGGTGAGGCTGCTGCCCATGGGGCTAAGAGACCATATGCAAGAAAGGTCCTATTTGATGCGCTCTCTTTGTTACCCATGGGGGGAGAGAAAAACCTTGAGGATATGGGTGAGACTGCTATCCATAGGGCCAAGAGTTTGCATACCAGAGAGGACAATATCATGCCAATTGTGAATGGGTGGATCCCCTGACCGATCTATGTGGTAGTGTGGTATATTTGTGATAATTTACCTTATGTTAGATATAATGGCTTTGGAAATTACATTGTTGGTGCTCACAGACTCTAGTATATAGTTTCAAGGAATTTACTGAGAAATTTTGTGTTTCATTATTCAATCATTCTTGTCATATTATATTATTATTATTGAAAATGAAACTTGCATTTCCCCCACCCCCATTAATTATGCTATTTACTGGGCTCTGTCTCATCCTATTATTTTATAAAATTTTCAGAGTAGGCAACAATCTTTTGAGACAGCTTTTTGGTGGCTAATAGTATTTAGACTAACTACTGATGGAGGTTGAACTTTTGTAATGGAGGTATTAGATGATGTACATCTTAGAATAGGCTTGACTCATTTTTTTGTACATTATAGTGGTTGCGACTTTATTCCCACTGATAGGACAAACTGATGATATGTAATTATTTATTCAGACCTCTATTCTTTTGTGACCAATGGTCCTTGTAATTATTGCATAGAGTTCTGACTTACTTTGGGAGTATATTTAATAGAATTATTATGATAATTCTTGATGTTGGTACTTGATATGATTTATTTGGATTGTATTGTCAAAAAGGAAAAATCTACAGGTACTTTTGAAATGTTTTTCTCATGCTTTGGACCTTTTGGGGTTCGGGGTGTGACAAGATATGATCAGGCTGGATGAGTTTGTTCACCTATATCATTTAAAGGAATCAAAGGAGTTCAGGTATTATGAGCTTATGCCCTAGGACAGAAGGTCTCGGCTTATCATCGATCTTCCTTTGCCCTTTCATTATTTGAAGTCTAGGTATTTTTTCATCTCAGGTGATAGATGGGAGACCTTTTTTGACGATTTTTGGGGGGAAATTCCTAGGCTGCTACGTAGATGGGAGACCCCTCAAATTGGTGCATTTATCTCTTGCAAGAAAATCTTCTGTTTATTTATTCTAGTCGTCCTTTCTTATCTCTTAGTATGTTTCCACTTGTTTTGCAATTAAGGAGCGTCATGAGCTCAAGAGTAAATTCAGAGGGCATGTTCAGGCGGTTATTGAATACGCAAGTACCATCGAAGATTTTGACGAGTTAGTTGACCCTCGGACTTTGGCTCGTCATTGCTTGGGTTCGAAGCCTTCCCACTATGTTCTTCGTGCTATACAAAGAGAAGAAAAAAGTAAGTTGATCTAGGGCAAGTTTGTTTACAAGTCATTTTTCCTCTCCCTTTTTATGTGATAAAGATTTCTCTTTTCTTCTTGCAGAGATGATGACCAAATTCAACCAAGAGATGTACGCCCGTATTAAGGCAAAAAAGAACAAGCCGCTCTCCAGTGTCGGGCAAAGGAGGGTTTGGGTCATCCAAAAGGAGACGACCGAAAAGGGTTCGTTTAGTCCTGCTCCCAAGGAAGTTCAGGTCGCTTTGCCAACTGCTTCCCTGGAGGAGATCACTCCTCATCCAAAGAAGTGACGAACTAGGGACAAAGGGAAAGAGAAAGTTGGAGCTAGCATCTGGGTTGATGCAGGGACGGCTTTGGCGAGGGCTCACGAAGCCATTATGCCTGAGGAGTTGAAGGAGATCTCTGGGGTGCCTTCTTATGAGATGGTGAGTCATCATGTCCATAAACTCATCTAGGTAACTTTTTGTTGTCCCTTTGCATCATCCATGTACTCCATATTCTTCTTTGTCTTGTTTACTCTGTCCTTACATGGGTAATTGCCAGGTGCTGGGAGAGACGATTCACATCACCTCGGAGTATCTGGCTAATGAGGAGAAGGTCGTGGTTGCCAACTCTAAAGTGAAGGCTTTGGAGGCCGAGGATTCTCACCTGAGAAAAGACCTTATTGCTGTAATGTACGATAGTAATGCATCTAGAGAGAAGATTAAGGCCCTGTCCAATGAGCTTAGGGCGGAGAAGCTATAGGTGATGTAGAAGGACGAGTAGCTTGTGGTGGCCAACCAGAAAGTTAAGTCCATTGCTGCCAAGGCTGTACATGTGTTCCAGCTGACAGATGAGTATAACATGGTTCTGTTTAGCTGGTATTACAGAGACTTTGAACTATTAAGGAGGTACCTGGTGAAGCATGGCTTAGGGATAGACTTGGAAGATCTAGATTTTGAAGCTATAGATAAAGAGATGGAGGCTGATGAGGCTGCTTAAGCTGCGGCTACTACTAACGAAAACCTCGCGGATCCTAGAGAAGGTGGAAATGACGCTCCTGCCACTTAGTTATCATACCCGTTTTTTTCTTCTTATTTTTTTATTTTTTTATTTTCGAGGTGCCTAACATGTTTTTGGGCTTTTGAACAATTTCAGACATATATTTTTTGAATATTTATATTTCATCGTATCTTTTAGTCACATTGCGCTTGAATACTTACATGCCATGTTTACTTGCCTTTATTTTATCCCATATATTTTCATGCTGAGTAGTAGGTAGGGTTGTTGCTCGTTGATAGGGAATTTGTGCAACTCCTTAGCAACACTTGTGTAGCCTGCTTTCTCTATGAGTGTTTTAGCTTTTGCCTTCTATAGGCCTTACATTATTAAGTTCATCTGAAGAACCGCTCTAGTGATTTGCACTCATCACAAGACTTTTCCAATCAATTTGCTTTGCATTTAGTCAAGGAATTCCACCACTCAGTTTCATCCAATGATTTACATCCATTTAAGGAATCTTATCATTTTAGGTTCGTCAAAATGATTTACATCTATTTAAGGAATCTTATCATTCTAGGTTCGTCCAAATGCTCTACATCCATTTAAGGAATTTTATCATTTTAGGTTCGTCAAAATGATTTACATCCATTTAAGGAATCTTATCATTCTAGGCTCATCCAAATGATCTACATCCATTTAAAGAATATTATCATTTTAGGTTCATCAAAAATGATTTACATTCATTTAAGGAATCTTATCATTTTAGCTTCGTCAAGTGATTTACATCCTAGTTAATGAATCTTATCACTTTGTGACTTACATCCAGTTAAGGAATTTTATCACTATAATTTGGATGAACGAGCTCACAATGGGCACTGAATAGTATGTTTATTAATCTGCTTCAAAAATCACAAAACATTGTCAATCGTTTACAAGCGAGTTACAGTTCCTATTGGTAATACCTTTTCAGGTGTTCAACATTCCATGGACGAGATAACTTATTTCCATCTAGGTCTTCCAGGTGGTAACTTCCTCATCGTGATTAGTGGACGACTTGGTACAGGCCTTTCCACGTTGGTCCTAATTTGCCTTAAGTTGAATCTTTTGTTGCAGGTGTCACTTTCCATAGGATGTGGTCTCCGATGCTGAATCTCTTGAGTTTTACCTTTTGGTTGTAATATTCAATCATCCTCTGCTGGTACTTGGCCATTCTCTGAGAGGCTTGATCTCTAACTTCGTCCAGGCAATCCAAATTCAGCTTCAGTTGGTTGTCATTACTATCTTCACTAAAGAACTCCTTTCTCAGGCTGGTGACTCCTATCTCGACGGGGATGACTGCTTCCGTACCATATGTGAGGTTGAAGGGTGTTTCTCCTATTGGGGTCCTTGTTGTGGTTCGATAAGCTTATAAGACACTTGGTAATTCTTCGGGCCGTGCTCCCTTTGCCCCCACTAGTTGAGCCTTAATGATTTTCAACAATGTTTGATTCGTCACTTCTATTTGTCTGTTGGCTTGAGGATGTCCTAGTGATGAGAATTTATTTTTGATGCCGAGGTCCGGGTAAAAAGAATGGAATCTTTGGCTATTGAACTGACGACCGTTGTCCAAGATGATCATCTTGGGTATCCTAAATCTGCATATGATGTTTTTCCACACAAATTTCTGGATTTTTGCTTCTATGATCATGGTGAGCGCCTCTACTTCCACCCATTTCATGAAGTAATCAATTACGACGAGCAGGAACTTCACTTGTTTCTTACCCTGGGGCAAAGGGCCCATGATATCAACCCCCTACTAGGCAAAAGGCCATGGTGAAGTGATGGCTGTCATCTTTTCTCCTGGAAATCGCTGGACATTCCCATGCCTTTGGCAGCTATCACACTTTTTAATAAACTCTGTTGCTTCTTTTTGCATCGTGGGCCAAAAATAGCCTGCCCTCATTATTTTTCCGACCAGGGACCTTGCGCCCATATGATCCCCATAGATACCCTCATGGACTTCTTCTAGAATGTACTTAACTTCTTCCTCTTCAACACATCTCAAGTAGGGTTATGAGAATCCCCTTTTGTAAAGTTTGTCATTCAGCATAGTAAATCTATAGCTTGTTTTCTGATCTTCCTAGCTTTGTCTAGATTAGGTGGCAATTGTCCGTCCCTAAGGTAGGACATAATTGGGCTCATCCATCCAATGCGATTTTGTATTAGGAAGGTCTAAAATTTTTTGATACTGGGAGACTTCTGTACCTCCAATTTTAGATCAATCGAGCTTGTCTTGCTTTCTGACGACGCATACCTGGCCACTTCAATGGCTGCCGAATTCTGATCTCGTGGGACTTAAGTAAAGCTTACCTAATCAAATTTGTTAATCAGCTGGTTCGTTATTTTTAGGTAGCTCTGCATCCTCTTTTCCTTTGCTTTGAATTCTTTGTTGATCTGTCCTATGACGAGCTTTAAGTCACTTTTTAGCAGCGCAATCTTGGCTCCCAGGGCCTTCACGACCCTTAGCCTTATCAACATGGCTTCGTATACAACCTCATTATTGGTCACAGGGAATTAGAGTTGGACTCCATACTTCAAGGTGTTTCCCTCGGGAGTAATGATGATGACGCCTGCTCCTCTTTTGTGTCAATGATCTGTTTATTGGATTGTCTCTTCCTGGTTTTTTCCATCTCCAGGCATAGTAAACTCTGCTATGAAGTCTACCAGTGCTTGGGCTTTTATGGCCACCCTAGGTTTGTACTCGATGTCGAATTGACTAAGCTCGATGGCCCACTGTATCATTCGTCCTATGGCTTCGAGTTTATTCATTTCTTTCTTGGTGGGCTAGTTTGTCATTACTATGATCGGGTTTGCTTGAAAGTATGGACGAAGTTTCCAACAGGCCACTATCATGGCAAATGTGATCTTCTCCATATGTAGGTATTTGGCCTCAGCCCCTTGGAAGGCCTGGCTGACATAATACACTAGGCGCTGCACTCTTTGTTCTTCCCTAATTAACGTTACGCTCACTACAGTCGTGGATACTACCAAGTACAAGAACATGTCGTCACCTTCCTTTGATGGGCTCAGGAGTGGAGGGTTGCTCAAGTAATGCTTCTGTTCTTGGAATGCTGCTTCACACTCATCCGTCCTAACGAAAACCTGTTTCAGGGTTTTGAAGGAAGGAAGACACTTATCTGTACCTCCTTGACCATCTTTGGTGATGACATCTCGAGGATGGCCTTCACTTTCTCTGGATTGGCTTCAATAATTCCCCTTTGTGATACCATGAAGCCAAGGAATTTTCCTGAGGATACTCCGAATGCGCATTTGGTCTGGTTCAACTTCATACCATACTGCCTTAGTGTATTAAAGGTCTCTTTAAGGTCGTCCAGATGACTTTCTTCTTCCTTGCTCTTGATAAGCATATTGTCCACATACACTTCTATGTTTCTCTCTATTTGTTTGTTGAACATCTATTTCACCAACCTTTAGTATGTGGCCCCTGCGTTCTTTAATCTGAAGGGCATAATCTTGTAGCAATAAAGTCCTTGGCTAGTGATGAAAGCCGTTTTGTCCTAATCTTCCTCAGTCATTTGTATTTGGTTATACCCCGAGAAAGTTTCCATGAAGGTGAGGAATTTATGCCTTGCTGTTGAGTCAACGAGCTGGTCGATCCTAGGCAAAGGGAAGCTATCTTTGGGGCAGGCACCATTTAGATTTGTGAAGTCCATGCACATTCTCCATTTCTTGTTCGTTTTCTTGACCATGACAACATTGGCCAGCCATTCTAGATAGTATACTTCCTTAATAAAGTAAGTGACAAATAATTTGTCTACTTCATCCATTATTTCCCTGTTCTGTTTAGGGGTGAAAACCCTTTTTCTCTATTGGATTGGTTTTCTTTCGGGATCCACCTTTAGGTGATGCTGAATGATACTTGCTGGTATGCTAGGCATATCTTCATGGCTCCATGCGAACACATCCAGGTTACTCTTTAAAAAACTTATGATTTTTTCTTTCGTTTAAGGATCCAAGTTCGTCCCTACCTCGGTTGTCTTTGTTGGTTCCCCTTCCATCGACTCGATTGTTTCCAAAGCTTACATGACCTCTAATGTCTTCTCCTCAATCATCCATGTATGGTTTTCCTTTGAGGCAAATACTGCCTGATAGCATTCTCAAGCTAGTACCTGGTCCCCTTTTATCTCCCCAACTCCATATCCTGTCAGGAGCTTCACACCTTCAGGAAATAGGTAGACATGGCTGCTTCCCAACGATTGAGAGTAGGCCTCCCTATGATGACATTATAGGACGAGGTGGAGTCTACTACCAATAAATTGTGTTGGTTAGTTACTTGGAGAGGGTATAAGCCAGTTGTGACCATCAACGTTACTATCCCTCTTGGGTACACCTTGTCTCCACTGAAACTGATGAGGGGAGATTCGAATGGACGAAGTTTCTTTGGGGTCTACCTTCAGCTGTTGAAAATAAAAGAGGTAAATGATGTCTGCTGAGCTCCCGTTATCTACCAGGACTTGTCTGGTGTTGAAGCCTTCGATCATGAGCATAATGATTAGGGAATCGTCTTGTGGCTGCTTCACTCCTCGGGCATCCTTTTCGGAAAAGACCATATCTAAGTTTTCCCTTCTTCTGTGTTTGGATGGGCGTATCGTATGGACGTTGTTTACTTGTTTCTACTGTGACTTATTAAGGGACTTGAACGATCCTCCCGTAGTAGGTCCTCCATTAATCATCCTTATTTCTCCTATGGCATCCTTGGGTGATCTTTTGGACGATCTTCGTTCCTGGGTTTTTCGTCTGATCTTGCTCATGCCACTTGCTTTGCTTGACCTGGTCTATCCTTCCTCACAAATTTTTGTAACTTTCCTTTTTGGATTAATTCTTCTATCTATTCTTTCAGATCCCTACAATCTTCCATGTAATGGCCATGATCTTTATGGAAACAACAATGCTTCTTCTTGTCACAAATGTTAAGCGAGGAGTGTAGCGGTTTTGGCCACTTACTGTCCCTTATAGATGTCTATAAGGATACGATGACCCGTGATAAGCTCATTTTCCCTTTGGCTATCACACGGATTCTTCACTATGCGCCTATCTCCTATCCTGAGTCTACACACTTCTCTATCATGTGTGCCATAGACGTAATGACTGTTCGATGAAGTGAGGCCCTGCTTCGACCGAAGCGGCCACAAACTAAAAAGACGACTCCTCTGACTTCTTCCATTCCTTCTTCTTCTGTAAGTGGAGTGACTCTTGAGGCCATCATGGCACAGCTTGTGCGCATGGATGCTCACCTTGACACTCTCAGTGATGAGTTGTGTTAGGTGAACACCTGTGTTGGTCTTATCGAACGACGACAGGCTGTCATAAGTGGTTTCATTGCTTCTTCATCTCCATCTCCACAAGCTTCAGAGGATGAGACTGATGGTGATGGCTCCGGTGATGATGCTGATGAGGATAATGGTGCTAGCTCTTCCGATGACGAGGAGATGACTGCTTCTCAATGACTTACCCTTTGTCATTCATGACAAAAAGGGGGAATAGTTTTAGGTATGAGAGTAGTCATGTACTTAGGGGAGAGTTAGTGTAGGAGTTTTTATTTTTTTATTAGGGGAGTGTTTTTGTTTTGAGGGATGTAATGAGGACTTTTTGTATCTTTTCTTTTCTTTTCTTCTTAGCTACATTGTTCTTACTTTGTGATAGCAAACGTTGTATTCTTATTGATATATATATATATATATATATATATTATATTGAGGTTGTTATTACATTCTTTCACCTATCTCTTCATGTATTGTTTCTTTTCTCTCTTTATACACATGCTTCTTATTTATTGTATGCAATCTTTTATATTTCTATTTCACACTAAGATGTCGTGATGAGTTTTGTTTGAAGTGTTTCAGATACACAGGTTGTCAAAGTCTTTCCTACCATGAACTCTCTTCTTGCAAAGTTTTTCAAGAGTTTGTGTTAGGATTAGATTTTATTGTATTCAACAAGTGAGTATGAGTTGAGTGATTTATGACTTCTCTCATATGTTCATTTGTTTGTTGTGGTTTTGTCAAGGATTACCAAAAGGGGAGATTGTTAGGACATGTGAATCATGTTAGGAACATATGTCATTTAGAATTGGCTAATCATATGACAAAATGCACTTTATTTGTAATTGGGCAGATCTAGGATATGTTTAATACTTCAAGGAATATGAGTTCAAGTCCAAGTGTTAAAACCATGCAAATCTGTCCAAGAAACAAGTGAAGAAGTGCTGAATTTTAAAACTCGGCAGCTAGCTCGACAGATAGCATCTACCGAGGTTTAAAAGGGATTTTCAGCTAGATGTTCGACAGCTGCTCAATAGATAACCTATCTATCGAGATTTAAGAAAATCAGTTTTTTAAATCTAATTTCACACTAATCTGTGTATATTTGTTAGGCTTTCTTTTCTTACAACCCTAAACGAACATAAAGATTATTTTAAGGGCCATCACAGCTGATGCAACTTAATGCAAAAGTTTTTCACAAGCATATTGTGACCGGAGACATATGCCTTAGTTCATCTTTCTCTTGAAGAAGCTACTGCGTTTGTACACCGTAGGGTTTTGTAACCAAGGAGCTTCGTGATCTTCATCGTGTTGATGAACTGTAGGTTGGTATAAGGTACTGGGATTCCTTTACTTATAACCGCTTATTGTGAGAATATTGGATTCTCGGGAGTGATGACCTTAAAATCACTCGGTGGGGTTTTTTCCTTAGAGGTTTTTGCCTTATAAGAGAAAGGTCTTAGTCACTATTGAAAACTTAAATATTGAGATCACAAGAGAACTTTTACTGTGCTTTAGACTAGGTGCATGGTTGAATGATAAGGTAATTATTGGTGTTGCATTTATACATTTGTGTCAATAGTATGTCTGGGAGTGTAGTTTCTTGATACAGAGGCGCCTTTTCTTGTGGGTCATAAATGTGTACCTTGAGTTGCTGAAAGAGAGGGAAAAGCAAGAGCTACATACCCATATCTGTGTAAGCTTTCAAACTATTTTTTGTAAGCTTTTAACATCATTAACTGAACCTGTCCAACCCCAAACTATTTGGCTTATGTAGTAGGATATCTTTTGAAAAGCAACTAACTTTTATATGAAGGTTTTCCCCTGCTTTTCAAATGGCAGTTAATTTAATAATTCCCTAAATCATTCTAGCTTAACTTTTAAATATTTGGATTTTATTTATGGGTTTGGTAATGCATACTTCGTTAACTAATTAAATCATAATAGGTCCACTAAGCATGTAAAATTTTTTCCATCCCTTTTGTAATGCTAAATTTTGTTTAATTCAGCACTAGGTAGAACGTGATTGTTCATGGTTTCTAACACATTAGATGTTTTGACAGGTTTTCAAGAGTGGCCCTCTTTTCATATCTTCAAAAGGTCGGTAAAGAAATATTAGTAAGCTGTGAGTTTGTGCAGTAATTTATGAGAGGATTATTTTCAAGACTGAAGTACTTATCAATTTAACTTTTCTTTTGTAGGATAAATACACATTGTTTGCAATTACTTTGGATTTTCTTTGAAAGTTGTAAGCTTAACTTGAGCAAAGTAAGTAAATTTTAGTTAAAAACTTATAAAACTCTATACTTGTGATGTTTGTGATTGGATTTGTGGTGGGTTGTTGTGTTGAAGCAAGCGGGTGGCTTGCATGGTGTTATAAGGTGGTTTAAATTAATATTGGGAGATTTTTTCATTTCTTGTAAATGTGAATGATTATAGTTGATTAGATGTGATGAATAGTATTTCATTTGATTTCAATACTTGTAAGCATTATAGTTGTGATATTTGTGATATTTGTGATTTGTTTTGTGGTGGGTTGTTGTGTTAGAACAAGCGGGTGGCTTGCATGGTGTTATAAGGTGGTTTAAATTCATATTGAGAGTGTTTTTCAATTCTTACAAACGTGAATGAATATTGTTGATTAGATATGATGAATAGTATTTTATTTGATTTCAATACTTGTACGAATTGTACTTGTGATGTTTGTGATTGGTTTTGTGGTGAGTTGTTGTGTTGGAACAAGCAGGTGGCTTGCATAGTGTTATAAGGTGATTTAATTATATATTGAGAGTGTTTTTCATTTCCTACAAATGTGAATGAGTATAGTTGATTAAATGTGATGAATAGTATTTCATTTGATTTCAATACTTGTAAGCATTATAGTTGTGATATTTGTGATTTCTTTTGTGGTGGGTTGTTGTGTTGGCACAAGCGGATGGCTTGTATGGTGTTATAAGGTGATTTAAATATATATTGGGAGTGTTTTTCAATTCTTGCAAATGTAAATGAATATTGTTAATTAGATGTGATGAATATTACTTTATTCGATTTCAATACTTGTAAGCATTGTACTTGTGATGTTTGTGATTGGTTTTGTGATGGGTTGTTATAATGGAGCAAGTAGGTGACTTGCTCGGTGTTATAAGGTGGTTTAAACTAATATTTGAAGTGTTTTAGTGTGCAATGTATATTTGTTTAAGTATTAATATAAACTTGTGCATTCATAAATGTGATAGAATTTTATTTTAGTGACTGATAGACTTAGATAAGCAGGTGGCTTGCATGGTGTTATAAGGTGATTTAAATATATATTGGGAGTGTTTTTCATTTCCTGCAAATGTGAATAAGTATAGTTGATTAGATATAATGAATAATATATCATTTGATTTCAATATTTGTAAGCATTATAGTTGTGATATTTGTGATTTGTTTTGTGGTGGGTTGTTGTGTTGGAGCAAGCAAGTGGCCTGCATGGTGTTAAAAGGTGATTTAAATATATATTGAGAGTGTTTTTCAATTCTTGCAAATGTAAATGAATATTATTAATTAGATGTAATGAATATTACTTTATTTGATTTCAATACTTGTAAGCATTGTATTTGTGATGTTTGTGATTGGTTTTGTGGTGGGTTGTTATATTGGAGCAAACGGGTGACTTGCTCAGTGTTATAAGGTGGTTTAAACTAATATTGGGAGTGTTTGAGTGTGCAATGTATATTTGTTTAAGTATTAGTATAAACTTGTGCATTCATAAATGTGATAGAATTTTATCTAAGTAGCTTATAGACTTAGATAAGCAGGTGGCTTGCATGGTGTTATAAGGTGATTTAATTATATATTGGGAGTGTTTTTCATTTCCAGCAAATGTGAATTGAGTATAGTTGATTAGATGTGATAAATAGTATTTCATTTGATTTCAATACTTGTAAGCATTATAGCTGTAATATTTGTGATTTGTTTTGTGGTGGGTTGTTGTGTTGGAGCAAGTGGGTGGCTTGCATGGTGTTATAAGGTGATTTAAATATATATTGGGAGTGTTTTTCAATTCTTGCAAATGTAAATGAATATTGTGAATTAGATGTGATGAATATTACTTTATTCGATTTTAATACTTGTAAGCATTGTACTTGCGATGTTTGTGATTGATTTTGTGGTGGGTTGTTATATTGGAGCAAGCGGGTGACTTGCTCGGTGTTATAAGGCGGTTTAAACTAATATTGGGAGTGTTTGAGTGTGCAATGTATATTTGTTTAAGTATTAATATAAACTTGTGCATTCATAAATGTGATAGAATTTTATCTAAGTAGCTTATAGACTTAGATAAGCAGATGGCTTGCATGGTGTTAGAAGGTGATTTAAATATATATTGGGAATGTTTTTCATTTCCTGCAAATGTGAATGAGTATAGTTGATTAGATGTGATCAATAGTATTTCATTTGATTTCAATACTTGTAAGCATTATAGCTGTAATATTTGTGATTTGTTTTGTGGTGGGTTATTGTGTTGGAGCAAGCGAGTGGCTTGCATGGTGTTATAATGTGATTTAAATATATATTAGGAGTGTTTTTCAATTCTTGCAAATGTAAATGAATATTGTGAATTAGATGTGATGAATATTACTTTATTCGATTTTAATACTTGTAAGCATTGTACTTGTGATGTTTGTGATTGATTTTGTGGTGGGTTGTTATATTGGAGCAAGCGGGTGACTTGCTCGGTGTTATAAGGCGGTTTAAACTAATATTGGGAGTGTTTGAGTGTGCAATGTATATTTGTTTAAGTATTAATATAAACTTGTGTATTCATAAATGTGATAGAATTTTATCTAAGTAGCTTATAGACTTAGATAAGCAGGTGGCTTGCATGGTGTTAGAAGGTGATTTAAATATATATTGGGAATGTTTTTCATTTCCTGCAAATGTGAATGAGTATAGTTGATTAGATGTGATCAATAGTATTTCATTTGATTTCAATACTTGTAAACATTAGAGTTGTGATATTTGTGATTTGTTTTGTGGTGGGTTGTTGTGTTGGAGCAAGCGAGTGGCTTGCATGGTGTTATAATGTGATTTAAATATATATTGGGAGTGTTTTTCAATTCTTGCAAATGTAAATGAATATTGTGAATTAGATGTGATGAATATTACTTTGTTCGATTTCAATACTTGTAAACATTGTACTTGTGATGTTTGTGATAGGTTTTGTGGTGGGTTATTATATTGGAGCAAGCAGGTGACTTGTTCGGTGTTATAAGGTGGTTTAAACTAATATTGGAAATGTTTGAGTGTGCAATGTATATTTGTTTAAGTATTAATATAAACTTGTGCATTCATAAATGTGATAGAATTTTATCTAAGTAGCTTATAGACTTAGATGTTAGAATACATTATGCATGAGTTGTCATTATTTTACTAAAGTAGGATTCATCTTATAATTGTAGTCAAATATGGATAAAAGTTGGATGATAATGAGTAAGACAGCTGATGGCAGATTAAGTCATCTATATATTGAAGGGGTCAATGCATTTATTAATTCCGCAAGAGCGGTTATGGATTTGAGTGGTAATATTCTGTGCCCGTGTATTCATTGTGTGAATTGCTATCGACAATGTTCTTAAACTATGCGTATCCATTTGCTTCATCGTGGAATTATGCAATCTTACATTAGTTGATATAATCATGGAGAACTTCATGTATTGAACGAGAACATTCATTATAATGAAATGTCGGATAGTGATCATATGGATGGTATCGATGCCTTAGTAAGTGACTGAATTAGAGGAGAACCAAGAAACGCCACCGAAGATAAGGAGGTATGTCATTTTGACAAACTTGAGGAAGATGCAAAGCGTGAGTTGCATCTGGGTTGCACTGATTATAGTATCTTTAAGTTTGTTATTGAGATGTTGAATGTAAAGGTAATGACCAACTTGAGTAATAAGGGACTTGATATAATGCTAAAATTGCTGACAAAGGTTTTACCGAAAGGTAATTTGGTTCCAAGGTTAACTTATAAAGCAAAGAAGATATTACGTGACTTAGGCATGTCATACGAGCATATAGATGCATGCAAAAATGATTGTGCACTATTTTGGAAGGAAAATGAAAACCTTGATAAATGTCCGATGTGTGAGGCGCCTAGGTACAAAGATACACATACCCAAGGTAAGAAGATTCCTCATAAGGTATTACTTTACTTCCCGTTGACACCAAGACTAAGGAGATTGTACATATCAGGCCAAAGAGCTAAGG
Source organism: Quercus wislizeni (assembly GCA_023055345.1). Taxonomy (NCBI): domain Eukaryota; kingdom Viridiplantae; phylum Streptophyta; class Magnoliopsida; order Fagales; family Fagaceae; genus Quercus; species Quercus wislizeni. Next base: position 15,449,137 of record JALGQJ010000005.1, read on the forward strand.
ACATGAGCTAAGGACTGAGGAGGTGCGTGTTTTTTCATTTTCTTAAACTTAAGTATATTACATGTTGCAATTAATTAACTATATCTATTTAACACTTGAATGTTTATTAATCAGACAAATAATAATGGAGGTCAAGTTCCTGAATTGGCAAAAATCTACGAAGATGTTCATTTCAATCCAAATACAAAATATGTGGATACACCATGAGGATGAAGCAACATATGTATGTGTATCATTCCATCCCTATCATTTCATCCTTGTCATGTTTGTAAAGCTATAACATATGTAGTATTAATGTTATGATTGTTTGTTTTTTTCTCTTTCAAATGGTAGGAAACTATTCTAAAAGTGCAAGAGGATCATTGTCAAGATCCTAATGCAATTCCCCTTATACAAGAGGAGATCTCAAACTTGGTTTTTAAGAAGAAGTCCGATATTGTAAAAGGACTTGGCATGAGACCTTCCTCTTCTCTAGTAACCACTGCCTCTTCTAGTTCCTCGGTGGAGTATATACATCGGTTAGAAAATGAGATAATTGAGCTCAAAGAGGCAAGAGCTAGGGACGAAGAGGAGCGAGCTAGGGAGCAAGAGGCGCGAGCTAAGCAAGAAGAGGTCCAAAACAATATTCTTAATTTTTTGAGGAGCAAGGGTTATGATGACGCTTTTACCTATAGGGGTGGTTCATCTCCAAGTTAAATCACTTATTGGTTAGTACTTTCTCTTCAAGTTAAAACACTTTATCTTGAAAATTTATATTCGCTTTCTACAACTTATACATTAGGAGTTGTGATTTTAATTTATTGGTGTGGTTACTCTTAATGTCTTGTTAGAAATGTTTCTTATAACATAGTTAATGTTTTTACTTTACGGTTTTAATGTAGTAGTGTTTTTATATTTGTGCAGATTTCTTATTGGTGGCTTTAGGGGATTTACTTTTGGGATTATTTGAAGACATATGAGGACATCTTCTATTGGTTCTAATTATATTATGCTACACTTTTTGTATTGTTATAAAACATATTAAGTTATTGTATGTGTTGCAAACAATTATTGTATGGAAAGAGTTTGAATTGGATACTTGTTTTATTTTTTACTTGTGGAATGTATGGATCGATTTTTTATAAATGTGTTGTTGAAATAAATGTGTTAATCAAATGTGAGGTTTTAATAATGTAATGACAGGTTAATATCAAAGTCACGAAAATAATAAAAACAAAAATAAGTTTTAGTGACGAATTTTTTCATCACAAATATAGCAACAAAAAATTGTTTTAATGACGAAATATTTCGTTGCTAATTGTAGCAAAATTTTGTAAGAAATGGTTTTAGTGACGAAAATTTTTGTCACTATATGTGCCAGGATTTTCTTAAAAATAGTTTTAGTGATGACTTTTTTCGTCACTATATGTAACCAAAAATAGTTTTGGTGACGAAATTGTTTGTCACTAAATATGATTTAATAAACTAAAATGGTTTTAGTGACGAAATATTTTCGTCGCTGAATACTGTTTTTAGCAAGGAAAACATTTAGGTTTCGTCGCTAAAAGTTTTTTCTTTTTTAAACAAATTGGACTTTTAGTGACGAAAGTTTTCGTCGCCATGACTTTTAGCGAAGGGACTATAGCGACGAAATGAATTTCGTTGCTAAAAGTTCGATTTCATCACTAAAAGTTCTTAGTGTCGAAAAACTAGACTTTTAGTGACGAATTTTTTCGTTACTGAAAGTACATTTTGTTGTAGTGAAAGTATCCACCACATCGTAGCCTGAGTCTAAACTAGATCTCATTGTCCTATTCTTGATATTGCATTTTAATATGCTACAACAATGATATTTGGTTTGGCAAGAGTGTTGTGTAAAGACTAAAGATTTGCTTTGCTAGAGGCATTGATGAGAATTTTCTTTCAAAATCCATGACTATTGGATTTCATTAAGATGAACCAACAATTAGCCTTTTTGTAGATTATAATAATTAATTATCAGCCTAGTGAGGTTGGAATGATTTTTTTTAAATAAAAAAGGATAATGTCTTAAACCTTTTCTGGTTTAAGAAGCATAAATTATAATTTGACGATTTGTACTTCGATACATTTGCAATTCCTTCTACGCTTTCCAAGTATTTATGAGATGGAGATATTTGAGTAATTAGGAACTTGGGTTGGTGGAGAATCCAGATATGGATTATTGAGTTGTTATGGAGGACTTGCCATGGTGGATAGAAATGAAGGCAAGATGTAAGTTTGGAATGTGGCTAAACAACTTTGCAAGGATTTTAAGGGTCAAGAAGCGTGGAGGCTTGGACACTGACGAAGAGACCTGGGAGGACATAGATAGACTTACCTATAGGACTTGATCACCATTGATCTATTGTTTGTTTGTTTTGTGTTGTGTTTTTTTTTTTTTTTTTTTTGTGTTTTTTGTTTTTTTTTTTTTTAAATGAGTGTTTTAAGGCTTTTTAAAATCTCAATAAATTCTTTATCTAAAATATGATCTGTTAATTTTTTTTTAATTGCTGATGTGACATTGTGCCAAATCAATTAAAAAGATGTCATGTCATTATTCCGTTAGCTAGATAGACAATAATACTAACGACAGTTAATAAAGGACTAACAATACTCATTATTGAAACTTGAGGGACTAATTTCACTCACTTAAAACTGAAAGGACCAATTGCGCTCACAAGGTAAATTTCAGAGACCAGTAGTGTAGTTTCGCCTACATTGTTTGTTGCTTGCATTATAGGGACTTCGGAAGTTCATTTTTTTCAAAGGACAATGACTACGAAAATATGAATCGATCAAACTTGCATTGATAGCAACTTGGGATTGTTATGCCCAAAATTTGATTGGACATTAATTGTGTACGTTTTTAGACCCCTTAAAACACAAGTCAATTAATCTAGATATTTAGCCAAGTGATTACTTAGATAAATTATTCAAGTCTAGGTTAACACAAGTAAATCATATCAAGTAAATAATGCGGAAAATAAAGAACACAACGATATGATAACCCAGGAAAACCAAACCGGTAAAAAACCTGGGAAGGGTTTAACCTAGTTATCCTCGAGGTAAAACAGATCCACTATGAAAGAATTGAAGTTTTACGATAGCAACTTAGACCACTAACATCCTATATAATGACATAATTAATCATTACACAAGTCAATTTTATCAAATTAAGCCCAATTGATCAAAATCCCCAAATTCATGTAGTTTCAAGCCCTAGAATTTCAAAATTTTCCCAAATCACAAATTTAATCAAATTAAAGCATGGAAATCATGTTTATAGCATCTAAGACCAAAAACCCAGTGATTAAATTTGAAAGAAACCAATTGAAACATCAAAAACCCCAAATTCCTATAGGTTCAAAAATTACACCTAAAATGCTTGAAATATGTGAATAAAATGAAAAAGAAGGGGTAAAAAGGACATACTGGCACTTGAAGACAAAAACCTTTGAGAATAATTAGGAAGAAAACGACAAAAATTGGTTTGAGGTGGATCGGTCGAAGAGAGAGCAAAAAGCTTTTTGAAAATATGAATAAAGTTAAGAACATGTGAGAGAAAAAGCTTTTTAAAAAACCTTTAGACCGAATTTCAATCAGTCGAAAATTAGGTTTGATCGATTGAAAATCAATTTCGATCGATCCAGCACCAATCGAGCACCGATCAAGCCATGTAGATTGTAACCAAAATATTTATCACATTTTCGATCAGTTGAGCAACAGGTTCAATTGATCGAAAATCTGGAAAAAGAAATTTTATTTATTTATTTAAAATAGAGCATTTTAATTTAGAAACTCCTTATAGCACATTGTTTTATGAATGAAATGCATGAGTATGAGATAAAAAGTTTTTCAAAAACCCTTGAATTCAACCCAAATCTTCCAAAAATAAGATTTTCAATCAATTTGTCCTCAAAGCTCAAATATTAAAAATATTTTGCATCACAATCAAGGAGATTTTAATCTTAGATGGGCATAAAAGTTCACACACAATATAATGTACTAAGTTTAACAAAGAATAACTTGTGTAATGTGTGCAACTAGTAAAAGCATGAGATACATGTGAGGGGATAAATAGATATTAATCAATCACAATTTCTACAAAATTCATCACATAAGTTTGAAAATGACTATCACCTAAAGAGTTACATCATATAACTCTCACATCTCCTAGAAAACAAGTTTGCAATCATGTAAGTTTCTTGATTTGCCTCATAATGTACACACTAATGTTATTTAATTTTGAATTTATTATAGCCTAATAATACACACACCAATTTTATTACTTAAATCGAGGCTACACTTTATGTTCTTTTTGTGCATGTGCTACACTTTCTCGAGCACAAAATCATATGATATGCACTAAGGTGTTCATGATTTGCACGAAGGTGTTCATGATTTGCTAGTAAACAGTGGTGAGATGGTTATTTATACATTTCTCTTAGGATTTTTTACTCCTTACAATCAAAAGCATATGACTTCAAAATCAAGATCATGTGATCAAAAAATATAAACAATTCCCACACAACATGCACTACATAGCCAAAACTAGCAAAGTGCAGTAAGAGAAGCTCATCCAAGCTAAACAAGGTACACAAGCATGTTATATAAAGATAATATGGCCAACCTTGATTTCAAATCCAATAAAAATAATGCAAAACACATTTTTCATTTCTTTTCTCTTTTCTTTGTTTTATTTTTTTATTTTTTATTTTTGAAAATAATAACAAAAACAACCTAGCATGAAATGCATGAATGTTATGCAATGTAAATCCTAGAAACAAAGAATAGAGATATGAAACTCAAGGACCATGTCAGAAAGACTCAATTAGATTGAGTCTTTTACATCCAAAACTTTTTAGATGCAACTCTTGCATTAGAGTTGTTATTCATATTAGAATGATGAGTAACTCCAGGATTGGAATAAAGATTTAAAGCCTTTACCAACTCACCAATAAGTACCATAGGATCTTGTGCTTGAGGCACAAGTACTTTTGGCTTATTTGCTCGTTTAGCAACTTGAAACTTGAAACAATTTGGACGAACGTGCCCAGACTTTCCACAAAAATGACAAACCCACACAGGTCTATCATGCAACTTGTCCTTAGGAGGGTTAAGAGTCTTACGTTTAGACTCTTTGAGATCAACCCTAGTCTTAGGAACAGAGATGCTATCTTTAAAACCTAGACCAGTTTTGTCTAAGGGAGACTTCTGAATACTCAACATGTGTTCAAGTTTGGAACTAGCAAACCTATTTTTTTGTTCTCTAGCAACAGGTAATTCAAGTTCCAAATTCTTCACTTTATCTAGCAATAACATGTTCTCAGTCTTCACCTTATCAAGCAATTCATTAGCATCAAACAATTTCAAGAGCAAATTTTTCTTACCAAGTTCAAGAGAAGCAATTTTCTATAAACCTAAATCAATATTCATAGCATCCTTTGCAGCAACCTTGCAGAGCTTATTATAGGCTTCTTGCAAATCAGCATTCTCAGAGAGTTCCCCATGAGAAGGGTTCTCATCAACCACAACACTTTCATCAATTACATCAGTAGCTGTGAAAGCAATGAAGTTTCCATTCTCATCACTACCAGACTCATGATCAGAAACTTCATCATCACTAAGGGTTACAGCCTTAGCCTTACCCTTTGATCTCAAAAATGTAGGACATTCTGATTTCACATGACCATACCCTTGACAACCAAAACATTGTTGACCCATAGAATTATTAGAGGTTTGACCTACTTTCTCTTTAGGTTTTTCAGTATTGTTCACTTTAGTGGGATCATTTCTCCTAAAATTTCTAGGTTCAGCATTGTTTTTACCTCTTGCCCTTCTGTTGTTGTTCTTAAGAAAATTTCTAAAGTTCTTAACAAGATATGCAATCTCTGTAGCAGAGAGTTCATCATCAAATCTATTCCCATCAATATCATCAACTGACTTAAGAGCCATTGATTTGGATTTGTTTGTCTTGGGTAGGTCTAACTTATAGGACTAGAGAGATCCTACAAGTTCATCAATAGGGATGTAGTCCACATCCTTCCTTTCAGTTATGGTAGTCACTTTGGGTCTGAAGTCTTCAATCAAAGATCTAAGTATCTTCCTAACAATCTTAGGTTGATCATAGATTTCACCCAAATTATAAGCAGAATTAACAATATCGTTAAGCTTAACATAGAATTCATCAAAACTTTCATCATCAGACATTCTAATACTTTCAAATCTAGTTGTTAATTGCTACAGTTTGCTGATCTTAACTGCCTTTGTGCCTTCATGCACAATTTGGAGAATATTCCAAGCAATATGAGCAACCTTAACATTTGAGATCCTCTTAAATTCCTCCATAGAAACAGCATTAAAAATAGCATTCATGGCTTTGCTATTAAAAGCGACTGCTTCTTTCAGAGAAGTTTGCTACTCACTTACAAGAGTAGTTGGCTTCTCTTATCCGTATTTAACGGAATTCCAAACTCTCTCATCAATAGATTTCAGGAATGTTTTCATCCTTACTTTCCAGTAGGCATAGTTGTTCCCATCAAAGTAAGGTGGGATCACAAGAGAGTGACTGTGTTCCATGACAGCAGGGATCAAGGATCAACTCTTAGATCAAAAGATCTAAATGCTAGAGCTAAGCCACTCTGATACCACTTGTACGTTTTTAGACCCCTCAAAACATAAATCGATTAACCTAGTTATTTAGCTAAGTGATTACTTAGATAAATTATTCAAGTCTAGGTAAACACAAGTAAATCATATCAAATAAATAATGCGGAAAATAAAGAACACAACGATACGATAACCCAAGAAAACCAAACCGGTAAAAAATCCAAGGAGGATTTAACCTAGCTATCCTCAAGGTAAAACAGATCTACTATGAAAGAACTGAAGTTTTACAATAGCAACTTAGACCACTAACATCCTATTGCTACTTCATGTAGAAAACTTACTACTATGACCACGTGACAGCTCCGAGTCCACGGACTACTTCTTTCTTGGATTCACAGCAACCACAAGTATTCCCACTTGTGTTTTCTTTAAGCTCTTTATGCAGCAGCGAAAACGATTACCAAGCTCTCGACATCAATCTTGATCTTGATAACCCTAAGTATGTATGAAGGTAAATATCTCTAGATCTCACAAGAGATTCATACACACAGCATATCAATAACCTTTAAAACGTGGCTAGGATTTTTCTTTTTATACTAGAAGCAAAACATAAAACCCTACACGTCATATGGGCTTAGGCTTGAGTTGGAAAATTCTGCAGAAAAAAAAATCTGCATGAGCTTTGATCGATCGAGTCTAATTTTCGATCGACCGAGCTTTGCAAATTTACACATTAAATCTTGCAGTACACTCGATTCCAACTTTACATATAAACACACTTTGAGCAACCTAAATTTAGACTGAATGTTTTGATCATGGTTTGCCAACATATACATAATGAAGTTCTAATACATTAGTTCCTAATTCCTTAGAACCTAACAAATTGAGTGTTATATGGGTGTGTGATAAATCTTTGAGTTGTGTGGAAAACTTTAATATAGGGACAACTTTTTCTTTGGTCATTACTCATCATAGGGACAACTTTAATATTCATTAAAGGACCAAAGAAAAATTAATAACAAATCTAAGGGCACAATAATTTTCATAAAAAGGTTTTTCACTAAATGTTAATGTGTTCTATTGTGAGCTAGGGACCGACATAACTAAAAATGAAGGGAATTATGTCCCTTTTGAGATTTAAAATATTTTCAAACAACATATATACATAGAAATTTTAAAGGGCAGAGATTTGCTACATACTTAGTTATAGCACTTGTTGCATACTGCCATACCTGTCAACATATTAGAGCGACACCTGTCAAGTGCCAATTTAATGAAAACTTCCATTAACCCTTAACCTTAAGTTTTCACTCACACACTCTCTCCCTATCACACGCACGGGTAAAACCAAAAGAATAAGAAAAATCCTTCTCTCTCTCTCTCATTAGAACCTCATCAATTCCCCCCTCTCTCTCTATCTTTCTCTCTCTCTCTTCCTCTTCCTCCTCCGATCTTCTTAGATTACCCACCTTTAAACCTATTGATAGTGTTATGGACATATTTTGTGTAATTGGCTAATCCTTTTACAAAACACACTTTACTTGTATTTGAGTAGATCTAGAATGTGTTTAATACTTCAAGAAACATGTTGTTCAAGTCTAGTATTAAAGCCATGAAGATTGGACCAAGAAACAAGTGAAGAAAAGTTGTTCATTAAAGCTGGACATATAGCTTAACACCTGCGGATAGATAGCTCGACACCTCTCAATAGCTAGTGGATCGATCGAGAAAGCTTCTGTCTCCTTGACAGCTCCTCAATAGCTTCTCGATAGCTGTATCTGTCGAGGTTTAAAGCCCGACACCTCTCGATTGATCGAGGTTACGGGAATTCAGATTTTTAGATCTGATTTTCGGCCCATGTTTTTGTATTTGTATAGGGTTTCTTTTCTCACAACCCTAGACTTATATAAGGCTTATTTTAGAGGACATCACATAAGAGAATACAAGTAGAACATATGCAAAAGGTGACCGATGCCTTATTCTCTCTGAAACAAGCTACTGCGTCTTTACGCCTTAGAGTTTTGTAACCAAGTACTTCTTGATCTTCATTGTTGATGAAGAAGTGAAGAAATTTGCAGCCAAGAATCTTCTTCAAGTTGGTGAGTTAGTCACATACCGGGATCCGTGCAACAAAAAGGGTGGCGTTCACATATTGAAGAGTTCAAAGGTTCTCAAGTGGTAGAAGGTTTCTGCTGTAAGTTCATCTACGGGGATTGTAAAGTTTAGGGACAAAAGTTTTGTACTAGATTTGAAACTTCTCTTGACTATAGTGGATTGCTTTTTGGGAAGGTTTCCCCCTAAGTTTTTTATTGTGAAACTAGTTTGTTTCATTGGTTTTCCTGGGTCATCATATATTGTCTTATTTATTTTTCTGCTGCATAATTTTGACATGATATTGATGTTTGTTTGTTTTAACAAGGTTTATTCATAATAAATCTAATTAACAACCTGGGTTTAAAACTTGTTAATTCTATCAACCGATGTCTAAATTTTCCAACAAGTGGTATCAAAGTGGGTACACTTTGATTGGATTAATTTCCTGAGTGTGATTCTTGACCCTTGTTGTCATGGATCGTGGACAATCTATTTTGATTCCTCATTTATTTGATGGAACTAATTATGCGTACTGGAAAATTCGTATGAAAGTTTTTTTGCAGGTTCTAGGTGAACAGGTATGGCAAGTTGTTGAAGTTGGTTGGATTAAGCCAAAGGAAGCGCTGGTGGATTGGGATGATGCAACAATCATAACGGAAAATTTCAACAGTAGGGCCTTGAATGCTTTGTTTTGTGGGGGTGACCAATGAGGAATTCAAGAAAATATCATCCATGGAAGTTGCCAAGGAAGCATGGACCATTCTTGAGACCACCTGTGAAGATACCAAGGCAGTAAAGACTGTGAAGCTTCAAAGACTCACTAGTAGTTTTGAAGAAATAAGGATGGAGGAGGATAAGACCTTTAATGAGTTCTATGCTAAACTCATGGATATTGTGAATTTTGCCTTCAACCTTGGAGAATGTATTGCAGAATCCAAAATTGTTAGGAAAATCCTTAGGTCCTTACCTGAAAGATTCCATGCCAAGATCACTGCCATTGAAGAAGTCAAGGACATTGATCAAATTCCTTTGACTGAGCTTGTAAGAAACCTTCAAACCTATGAGATGGGATTAGGCTCAATGGGAAAAGGTGGAAAGAGTAAAAACTTGGCTCTTAAGAGTATAGAGGAAGAGATTGAGGACTATGAAGATGAAGATGAAAGTGAAGATGAAGATGAAGATGATGATGAGGATGAGGATCTAACTTTCATAACTGATGAGATTATCAATCTTCTTCAATTCAGGAAAAAGGATAAGGGCAAACCTCCTAGGAAATCTAAATCCTTTAAGAAGGGTAAGAGTGAGAAACCCCTCATCCAATGCCACGAGTGCAAAGGTTTTGGTCATATGAGGATAGAGTGTCCAAACTACCTCATGAAGGAAAAGACCAAGGAGTCAAAGGATAAAGGGTTGGTTGCTACTTGGAGTGATACTGAGAATGACTCTTCTGATGAGTATGTGGATGAATGTCGTCACGTTATGGCCTTTGCTATCACAACCGATAAGGTGATTGTGGAGAGTACTAGTGACAGTGAGGATTTTTCTGATGATGAAGTACCCAAGAAAATGACCCTTCAAGAAGCCTATGATAAGCTATGCACTGAATTTATAAAATCTAAAAAGACTTCTCATCTTTGTAGAAAAGAGCTTAATGAGGTAAAAACTGAAAAAGCTAATTTGTTAGTCAAACTAGATGAGACTACAAGGTTAGTTGAGACTCTTGTTGTGGAGAACACCTCATTAGAAGAGAAGGTCAAGAATCTTGAGGTTGAGCTTAGTCAAGCTAGAACTCAAATAGAGAGGATGTCTAGTGCAAAGCTTGATGAGGTATTGAGTGCTCAAAAGCCTAGTTCTAATAAGACTGGCTTAGGATATGCTATTTCCTCCAACCCTTCCTTTTCCACGGCTTCTGGATCAAGGACTATTTTTGCGCCATAATCTGGGAAAGATGATAAAGGTATGAAATCCAAAACTAATTTGGCTAATTCTAAATCCTTTGTTAGACCTAATGTTTGTCACCATTGTGGTGTTTCTAGACACATTCGTCCTAATTGCTTTAAGTTGTATCCTCAAAAGTAAGTGTCCAAATTGTCATAGGTTTCCCCTCAAGGGCCTACACCTTTGTTTGGAGAGTTATTAAAAGCTTTGAGCTTTTTAACTCAAGTTCAGGAGAATCTTAATTCTTCTATGTCCTTTAGTAGACATACTAGGACACATGCTTATTCGTTTTCACGGCCAAAGACTCGTGCTGTGTGGGTGAGAAAGGAGCCTAAGACTTAATTGTCTTTTCTGTTTGTCCTCTGCTTTAATTCTTTCTATCTATAGGAGGACTCTCTTTGTTTGATTTCTTATCTGCTTTTGGAATCATGTTTTCATGCATCTACATCTTTCTATCATGCCTTCATGCATATACATATTTCTTTCACGCTTTCATGTTATTTGTTTGTTTTTGTTTGGTTGTTTAGTCTTCATTTTGTTTTGTTTTCAAAAAAAATAAATAAATAAATAAAATCAGAAAAATACAAAAATAATGTGTGTTTTGTGTACATTGGTACTTGTGTACCTTGGATGGCCATTGAAACAAAATTTTCTAAACTTTGTATCTCTTGTAGCTTAGATGGGCATCTATATGCACAACTAAGCAAGTGAGCTTTGTGACTTTTGTTTGTGATGAGTAAGATTAAGTTATTTCTTGTATTTAACACTCATATCACTCTTTTTGACGAAAATGATTAAAAAATCCTAAGAGAAAGGCATAAATAACCATCTCACCACTGTTGCCCGCCAATTATAATATGACACTTGTATGCTTCGGCATAGCAAAAGTGCAGTGTCAATGACATTTGTGTGCTTCGGCATAGCAAAATTGGAATGTCAAATGCTTACCATCATCGGGTATCTCTTCTCTATCTCTAATAGGCCCATGTATGATTTTCTTAAATAAAAATATGCAAAGAAAATAAAAAGCAAAAAGATCAAATGCTTTAAATATGATTGTAAGCGTGTTTTCTAAGAGATGTGAGAGTTATAAGATGTATCTCAAAGGTGATAGTCTCCATCAAGCAGTTATCATTGTGTGTGAGTTAAAGTGATTTTCTCATATCTCAAATCGTCATAACATGTATACACTTATGCATTCTTGCGATGTTCTTCACACATAACACGTAATATTTTTTGCTACTCTTGATACGTTGCAAGTACAATGTGATTTGGCCATCACAAGGTTTTACATATGTCAATGTATGCTCACTAAACTGTCTTGACTTGTTTTTGAAATATAAAATTGGTTAGACATGTTTAGTGTGTGTATGTGTGTTTTGGGATTTATGTTCTTAACATTTTTCTTGTTGAGAGATTTGTTTTTCACATGTTGCATCCTTCTTTTATCTTGTCATCCAAAGCATCTTGTTTCATTACATTCATGCACTTATATGGATTTCTTTGTACCCCCTTGATCATCTTTGATCATTTTTATGTTTCTCAGGTGAAGGTTTCCAACTTCTTGTACCCTTTGTCAATCATGACAAAAAAAGGGAGAAATTGTGGAGAATATGTGGTTTCTTTTTGAAGATTCTACATATTAGGGGGAGAAATACATGCCTCTATAAGGGGGAGATGTGTTTTATCTTGTTAAGGGGAGTGCTTACTTCCTTGTTCTTGTACTTTGGGTCTTGTGACCATTATTGACATACATTGTACTTATCTTCTTTATATGTTGATGTATCTCTTCTTCACCTACCTTTACATGTGTTGTTTCTTTTCTTTCTTTATACACATGTTTCTTTATTTGTATGCAATCTTTTATTTTTGTCTCACACTAAGATGCCTTGATGAGTTCTGTTTAAAGTGTTTCAAAAATACAGGTTGTCAAAGTCTACTTGCCATAAACTCTCTTCTTGCAAAGTTTTTCAAGAGTTTGTGTTAGGATAGATTTTATTGTATTCAACAAGTGAATATGAGTTGAGTGATTTATGACTTCTCTCATATGTTCATTTGTTTGTTATGGTTTTGTCACGGATTGCCAAAGGGGGAGATTGTTAAGGACATATTTTGTGTAATTGGCTAATCCTTTGATAAAACGCAATTTACTTGTATTTGGGTAGATCTAGGATGTGTTTAATACTTCAAGAAACATGTTGTTCAAGTCTAGTATTAAAGCCATGAAGATTGGACCAAGAAACAAGTGAAGAAAAGCTGTTCATTAAAGTTAGACAGATAGCTCGACAGTTGTTCGACACCTCTCGATAGCTGGTGGATCGATCGAGAAAGCTCATATCTCCTTGACAGCTCCTCGATAACTTCTCGATAGCTGTATCTGTCGAGGTTTAAAGCTCGACACCTCCTGATCGATTGAGGTTACGGGAATTCAGATTTTTAGATTTGATTTTCGGCCCATGTTTTTATATTTGTGTAGGGTTTCTTTTCTCACAACCCTAGACCTATATAAGGCTTATTTTAGAGGCTGTCACATAAGAGAATACAAGGAAAACATAAGCAAAAGGTGACCGATGCCTTATTCTCTCTGAAACAAGCTACTGCATCTTTGCACCTTAAGGTTTTGTAACCAAGTGCTTCTTGATCTTTATTGTTGATGAAGTGAAGAACTTTGCAGCCAAAAATATTCTTCAAGTTGGTGAGTTAGTCACGTACTGGGATCCATGCAACAAAAAGGGTGGCGTTCACATATTGAAGAGTTCAAAGGTTCTGAAGCGGTAAAAGGTTTCTGCTGTAAGTTCATCTACGAGGATTGTAGAGTCTATGGACAAAAGTTTTGTACTAGATCTGAAACTTCTTTTTATTATAGTGGATTGCTTTTTGGGATGGTTTCCCCCCAGGTTTTTTTACTGTGAAACTAGTTTGTTTCATTGGTTTTCCTAGGTCATCATATCTTGTCTTATTTATTTTTCCATTACATAATTTTGATATGATATTGATGTTTGTTTGTTTTAACAAGGTTTATTCATAATAAATCTAATTAACAACTTGGGTTTAAAACTTGTTAATTCTATTAACCAGGTCTAAATTTCCCAACAAATAGGTCAAAAATGAATTGACCTCTTGTGATAAATTAACCAATTAATTTAACCAAGTTAATTAATTAAGTTAATTAACATGCAAACGCGTGGTAGCACAAACAAATCACCAATTAACTAAAGTATGCAGCGAAAAATAAATAACACGTAATTTGTTTACAAATAGGGAAAACTTAACGACAAAAACCCCACCAGCTGATTTTCAGTTCACCACTCCTGAAACTCCACTATTATCACAACAAGCGGTTACAAGTAAAGGAATCTCATGTTCCTTACCAACCTACAGTTGAACCCTTACCCCAATATCCAATTGGACTTGTTCTATAGTGACAGTTCCCATTTTGATGCACAGCTCCCAAGTTTGTGACTAACCAATTGCGCGGATCCCAGTACGCGACTTCAATCACCAACTAAGAAGGTTGTTGGCGGCAAAGTTCTTCAGTTCATTCACATGATGAAGATCAAGAAGATGCTTGGTCACAAAACCCTACGGTGCACATACACAGCAACTTCTTCAAGAGAAGCAGATGAACTAGGGCAAGAACTTCGTCTCCGATCACAATTTGCTTGAATAGAGTTTGCTCAATACTTGTGCAATTTGTGAACTATTTGACGGCCTTTAAAACAATCATTTTATATGTCTAGGGTTAGGAGAAAAGAAGGCTCAAAGACACATTCACAGATTCCAAGAAAATTAGATCAGAATTCTGAAATTCTTAAACCTTGACAGATAGGAGGTGTCAAGCAGCTGTCGAGCAGGTGTCGAGCACATGGGCTAAACAGCTTCCTTAAACCTCGACACATGCTAGCTGTCGAGCTTTAGTAACTCTGCACTTTCAGCTTGTTTTCTTTGATCGACTTGAAAGTTTCAACACTTGATCTTGAAATATGGTTTCTTGAAGTATTTAAACACATCCTAAATCTACCCAAATACAAGTAAAATACGTTTTGTCAAAGGATAAGCCAATTATATAAAATAGTGACATATGTTCCTAACAAGTGAATCACATATGTCCTAACAATCTCCCTCTTTGGTAATCCGTGACAAAACCACAACAAACAAATGAGCATATGAGAGAAGTCATAAATCACTCAACTCATATTCACTTGTTGAATACAATAAAATCTATCCTAACACAAACTCTTGAAAAACTTTGCAATAAGAGAGTTTATGGCAAGTAGACTTTGACAACATGTATTTCTGAAACACTTTTAAACAAAACTCATTAAGGCATCTTTGTGTGAAACGGAAATAATAGATTGCATACAAGCATAAGAAACATGTGTATAAAGAGAGAAAAGAAACAACACATGTAAGGGTAGGTGAAAAAAACATACATCCACATATAAAGAGAATAAGTACAATGTATGTATAAACATGGTCACAAGACCTAATGTACAAGAACAATGTATCTATAAAAGAAAGAAAAGAAAAGATACAAAATATCCTCACTACATCCCTCAAAACATATCAACACTCCCCCTAACAAAATGGTCCTATACTAACTCTCCCCCTAATAATGACTACTCTCATATCCAACCAAAACTACTCCCCATTTTTGTCATGAGTGACAAAGGGTAAGAGTGTCAAGTAGACATCTCATCGGTAGAGTTAGCATCTCCATCATCATTATCCAAAGCATCATCGTCATCACCATCATCATTATCCTCATCCTTAGAATTAGAAGCCACGGGAGGAGGTGGTGAAGGGGTAGCCTCAGGAGCAAATCCGCCCATGATCACCTGCCGTCTAGCAATGCGACCAACACGGACGTTCACCTGATACAATTCTATAGAGAATGTATCTAGGCGAGCATCCATGCGTTGAAGCTACGCCATGACGTCTCTTAGAGTCACATCGCCCGAAGAAAAGGAGGGAGCGGATATGGATGGAGTAAAACGAGATGGAGTTGAATGGAAGGGAGGAGTTGCTAAATCCGACTGCCTCGACCGAAACTGCGCCTCGCTACGTTTAACGGTAGCGTAGTCTATGGCACACGTGACAGAGAAATGGTCGGAAGAGGGAAAAGGAACAGAAAAATGGTGTAAGATCCTCATGATAGCGGAAGGAAAGATGAGCTTATCATGGAACGCCACATCTAGACGAACATTTATAATAGAAAGAATGAAATGAGAAGGGAAGTCTATAGTAAGATGCTCAAGAAGAGACAACAAAAATCGAGCACGAGGCTCTATGATGGAGTTATAGTGAGAGAGTGGATGGAGTACAAAAGTCATCACCATATTTATGAATATAGGACCTTTAGCAAAAGGCCTACATGGTGTAAACTGACGATCACCCCAATCAGAAGGGCGCTCATAGAAAGCAGCCATGAGCTCATCCTTGGACACAATCCGCAGAGGCTCACAACTAGGATAGTTAGGAAACTCTATCTTAGGAACCCGAAGCACATTCACAACAAGCTACGGTGTGACAGGAATGCGCGTACCTCAAACGCAAGTAAAGAAAAGAGGTACTGAACGATCAATCCCGTGCATGTTGGAGTAAAACTCCTGGATAAGCACGAGAGGACAAGTGACTGGGACGTCACACAGTGACTCCCATTCCCAACTGTGAATGACAGTAGGAAGGTCAATGTCGGCGAAGTCTGCTAGAATGACTTGGCGTTCTGAATGAACACCTTGTCTAGAAAAGTTCTCCGAGAATGCATCATCATCACGGAACCGAAGAGAGAGAAGGGCAGAATCAGAAGACGAAGAGGCATCGGAATGAAGAGGGTTCCAGGCCGGAGTGGATTTATTCTTAGGTGCCATAAACATGACTAACATAAATAGAGAGAGAGAGAGAGAGAGAGAGAGAGAGAGAGAGAGAGAGAGAGAGAATCAGAAAAGTCCCAAGTAATTCAAATATAACAAGTATATTGAAAAGAAAGTACGTATGCATGGGAAATGCATGAACATGTGACATGCAAAAGAAATTGCATCATGGGCTCATCCCAATCCAAACCTATTAGCACACAAACAGTTTGCACACATTTAAATGCATGACTATACTATTATAATGCTAATGTGATGCAATGCATGAGATTTTAAACTCATTTAAGTAAAAACCCATCCCAAAATTTTAACAATAACTCATCAATTTTGAAAAACCCCAAAACCTAGGTTTCAAAACATGAAATGCATGAAGAATGGGAGATAAGATGCTTACCAAGTGAAGAAAATCTTGAAAAAGCTTGAAGAAACCTTGAGGATCAAGATTGGAGTGAAATGAGATTGTTTGGGAGAGAAAAGAGAGTGCTATCGAGAGAGAAATCGAAAGAAATGAGGGTTGGATCGCACGAGAAAGTTTAAATAGACCTTCAATAAATCTCAACAGATGAAGGTGTCGAGAGGCGTCAAGACATCTATCGAGGAAGGTGTTAAGAAATTGGTCTTCAACAGATACAGGTATCGAGGAGGTGTCGAGGAACAAACCATCAGATACAAGAACAGAAGCTCGATCGATCTACCAGCTGCGGAAAAGCTATTGAGGAGGCAGGAACTTTCTCGATCGATCCACCAGGTGTTGAGAAGCTGTAGAGATTGTGAATAAGAAAAAACTTAAGAAGCTCGATAGATAGCAAGGTATTGAAGAGGTGTTGAGCTAGCTTTTAAAAGCAGTTTTTCGAGAAGTGAAAAACACGGACATGAATGCAATCCAACATGCAACTCAACCAATGATCCAAACACCATATAAACCTCTCAAAATCATCTCTTAACAACAATTTTTAGCACATGGATCCCAAAAACACACACATACACACTAAATAAGTCTAACCGATTTTATTTTTCAAAAACAAGTCAAGCCAGTTTAGTAAGCATATATTAACACATGTAAAACCTTGTGATGGCCAAATTACATTATACTTGCACATGTATCAAGAGTAGCAAAGAATATTGTGTGTTGTGTGTGAAAAACATCGCAAGATTACGTAAGTGTATACATGTTATGAAGATTTGAGATATGAGAAAATCACTTTAACTCACACACAATCATAACTACTTGATGGGGACTATCACCTTCGAGGTACATCCTATAACCCCACATCTCCTAGAATACACGCTTGCAATCATATTTAAAGCATTTTTGATCTTTTTGCTTTTTATTTTCTTTGCATATTTTTAATTATGCAAATCATGCATGGGCATATTAGAGATAGATAAGAAATACCCAATGATGGTAAGCATTTGACATTGCACTTTTACTATGCCAAAGCATACAGATGTCATTGACATTACACTTTTACTATGCCGAAGCATACAGATGTCATTTTATGATTGGCAGGCAATAATGGTAAAATAGTTATTTATGCCTTTCTCTTAGGACTTTTTAGTCATTCTCATCAAAAAGAGTGATATGAGTGTTAAGTATAAGAGATAACTTAATCTTACTCATCACAAACAAAAGCCACAAAGCTCACTTGCTTAGTTGTGCATAGAGATGCTCATCTAAGCTACAAGAGATACAAAGTTTAGAAAACTTTTTTTCAATGTCCATCCAAGGTACACAAGTACCAATGTACACAAAACACACATTGTTTTTGTATTTTTCTGATTTTTCAAAATTTTTTTTTATATGAAAACAAAACAAAGAAAAACTGAAAAATAACCAAACAAAAACATGTTAAACAAAGTAAAGCATAAAAACTAGACTGACTCAAAACCTGAAAGCAAAACACACAAGTAATGCACACACAAAAACAAGAAGAGAGAAAGAGAAAAGTGATAGAATCACTTGGAGCCCTTTTCCTTCCACACCCTGGAAGAACCTTTCTTTTAATTAAACCCTTGAACTAGTGGTGAGGGGGAAGAATTAAAACCGTTCAAGTTCAAAAGGAACATGAGGGCTTTGAAAAGATCTCCAAGGGGAGCAAGAGAGGATTGAAGTTGATTCTGGCTTCTAGATGCTATCATGTCATTGCTCTGTTGAGTGGCTAGCCACTTATAGCAATTTGGTTGAGTATGACCGGCAACTCCACAATGATGATAGAGATGCTGCTTCTTCTGTTTAAGCTTTTGAGAGTTAGCCTTTTTAGCCCCAGGGTTCTTAGCTTCCTTCTTATCTTGCTTAGGGGGTGCTCCTAAGATAGATTTACCTTTGTCTAAGTTCTCACTAGCTAAATCAGTTTTAACATTATTGTTCTCAATTTTAACATTATTGCTAGGAGGAACAAAAACAGTAGTACTAGTAGAAGCAATATTAGAGGAAGAGAAACCATACCTTAAACCTGTTCAATTAGAAGTAGATTTTTGAAGACTGAGCATCTCATCAAGCTTTGCACTTGAAGTCCTCTCCAATCGAGCTCTGACTTGAAACAGCTTCGTTTCAAGCTTCTTGGTCTTCTCAGCCAAGAAATTGTTCTCGAATCTCAATGCTCCAATAGTATGATTAGCCTCATTAAACTTTGTGGAAAGCTCCTCACAGTCAAGTTCCACATCACTAAACTTCTTGGTGGTTAGCTTATACAGTTTCTCATGCTTCTCAGAAAGCTTATATAGTTTCTCATAGGCTGTATGGATGTCATCTTGAGCTCAAACTTGGATTCCATCAATTCCTCTTCTTCAACCACATCTTCAACAATCCCATTAGTAGGGTTAACAGTGAAAATGAAGGCATTCAAGATTCCGTCATCTTCATTGTTGGAATCATCCTTAGGCTCGGTGTCGCTCAAGGTAGCATCAAGTGCCTTGCTCTTCCCAATGCTCTTGAGATATGTAGGACACTCATGTTTCATGTGACCAAAGCCTTGACACCCAAAGCACTTAGGTCCTATGGGAACAGTGTACTGACCGCCATCCCTAGCATCCTTCTTCCCTTTGTCTTGACTCTTGAACTGAGAAAAACTAGATTGCCTACGGTCCTTGTCGAAGCCCTTTCCATTGGCATTCTTCATAAACTTCTTGAACTGTCTGGTGATGTAGGATTTCATCTTGGAATCTTCATCGTCGGAAGACTCTTCTATGTCACTGCTCTTGGCCTTCAAAGCCATCCTCTTGCCTTTACTCAACTTGCCTATTCTTGTTAACCCTAGCTCGTAGGCCTGCAAGTTTCCAACCAGCTCAGTTAAAGGAATCTTGTCAATATCCTTTGATTCCTTTATTGCCGTGATCTTGGCATAGAATCTCTCCAGTAGAGATCTGAGCACTTTCCTTACAATCTTGGGTTCAGGAATAATTTCCCCAAGATTGAAGGCTAAGTTCACTATGTCATTTAGTTTGGCATAGAACTCATCGAATGACTCATCCTCCTCCATCTTTCTCTCTTCAAAGCTTGTAGTGAGCCTCTGAAACTTTGAATCCTTGACAGCCTTTGTACCCTCATAGGTTGTCTGGAGAATCGTCCAAGCCTCCTTGGCAGTTTCAGTTGAGGATATCTTCTTAAACTCCTCATTGGTGACTGCACTAAATAAGGCATTTAACGCTCTACTATTGAAGTTTGCTGCCTTGATCTTGGCATCATCCCAGTCGGCCGGCGCTTCCTTCGGCTCGGTCCAGCTTATCTCAATAGCTTACCACACTTTCTCATCTAAAGACTGCAAGAAAGCTCTCATGCGTACTTTCCAGTATGCATAGTTAGTGCCATCAAATAAAGGAGGTATGATTAATGACTGTCCTTTATCCATGACAAACAGGGGTCAATGGATCAACACAACTAAGATTAAACCCTAATTAGAGTGTGCCTGCTCTGATACCACTTGATAGGCCAAAAATGAATTGACCCATTGTGATAAAATAACCAATTAATTTAATCAAGTGAATTAATTAAGTTAATTAACATGCAAACACATGGTAGCACAAACAAATCACCAATTAAATAAGGTATGCAACGGAAAATAAATAACACGGTGATTTATTTACAAATAGAGAAAACCTAACGGCAAAAACCCCATCGGGTGATTTTCAGGTCACCACTCTCGAAGCTCCACTATTACCACAACAAGCAGTTACAAGTAAAGGAATCCAAAGTACCTTACCAACCTACAGTTGAACCCTTACCCCAATACCCAATTGGACTTGTTCTGTAGTGACAGTTCTCCTTTTGATGCACGGCTCCCAAGTACGTGACTAACCAATTGCATAGATCCCAATACGTGACTTCAATCACCAACTAAGAAGGTTGTTGGCTGCAAAGTTCTTCAGTTCATCCACATGATGAAGATCAAGAAGATGTTTGGTCACAAAACCCTACGATGCACATACATAACAACTTCTTCAAGAGAAGGAGATGAACTAGGGCAACTTCATCTCCGATCACAATTTGCTTGAACAGAGTTTGCTCAATACTTGTGCAACTTGTGAACTATTTGACGGCCCTTAAAACAATCCTTTTATATGTCTAGAGTTAGGAGAAAAGAAGGCCTAAAGACACATTCACGGATTCCAAGAAAATCATATTAAAATTCTGAAAATTTTAAACCTCGACATATAAGAGGTGTCAAGCAACTGTCGAGCAGGTGTCAAGCACACGAGCTGAACAGCTTCCTTAAACCTTGACACATGCTAGCTGTCGAGCTTTAGTAACTTAGCACTTTCAACTTGTTTTTTTGGACAGACTTGAAGGCTTCAACACTTGATCTTGAAACATGGTTTCTTGAAGTATTTAAACACATCCTAAATCTACCCAAATACAAGTAATGTGCGCTTTGTCAAAGGATAAGCCAATTACATAAAATAGTGACATAAGTTCCTAACAAGTGAATCACATATGTCCTAACACCTATAAAAAAAACCACCACCACCACATGCTCTGGCTGTAGATCTCACTTGACTATGTCTTCATCAACCCCACCCATCCACCCCATATCTCCTCCATTCCACTGCTTCACCCATTTCCCTCTCTGCCAGTCCCCCCCCCCTCTCCCATTCCCTCTCTCACTCCGCTAGTGCCACCCCCAATCCCTTTATCTCTCCTTGCCATTCCCATCCTCCACCTACCTCTTATTTTCACGACATTGTCCTTAACAGTGGCAAAGACAACAACTCCCAAATTTCCAAGTTTGTTTTTCATTAAAGTTAATTATTTCCTGAAATTTGTAAAACAAATTTCTGTTTTCGTTTAAGATTGTAATTTTTTTGAAGTTTGAATATTTGTCTTGATGGGTGGGGTCAATGTAGACATGGTCAAGTGGGATCGGTAGCCTGAGCATGTGGTGGTGGTGGTTTGATGAGTTTAATGGTGGCTTAAAGGGGTGGCTATCTGAGAAGAACGAAGGAGAATGAGGAGGAGGAGGAGGAGGAGAAAGAGGAGGAGGAGAGAGAGAGAGAGAGACGGATTTGTATTTTGATTTTTTTTTTTGTGGATGGGTATCTAAGAAGTGAGAAGAATTGAGAGAGAGAGAGAGAGAGAGAGAGGGATTTGTATTTGTATTTTTTTGGTCGTGTGTGTGATAGAGAGAGAGTGTGAGAGAACGTTAAGGTTAAGGGCTGACAAAAATTTCTGTTAAATTGGCACTTGACAGGTGTCCCTCTGATATTTTGACATATATGCCAATATGCAACACTTGCTGCAACTAAGTATGCAGCAAATCCTTACCCAATTTTAAAATTTTAAATCTAAAATATTTATTATCTCATTCTCTTAAATCTCTAAGGAAAAATATTTTACTATAAGTTTGTGGCTAAATGAGTGCGACTACCATGTATTTAAGAATTTGATTTTTTTATTTATTATTTATTTATTTATTTTGGTCATATAATTACTCTAGCTGTGTCACTTTGTATTTGGATTTTTTTCCAATATACAAATGGTTTATAGTTGTGTGTTTGGCATGACATTTTGGCTTTTTATTGTTTGGGATCCAAAATTAAAAGTTATGGACTTTTGAATTTAGATGTTATCATATTCAATAAATGTTTTCTCAGACTCTTTAATGTATACTTCATACATGCATATAACATTCATAATTTCATACTCAATATATACATTTTTTAATAATGTGCACTTTTAAAAGTAAAATAGGTAATGTGTAAAAATGATATACAATAAGAAGTATGTGAGAATCATTGTCCTATCGTATTGTTTGCCTTCATCTGAAGGATTGTTTCGATGCCTATTTCAATAAAAATTTTGAGTGTGTATTTGGGAGACTATATGTTTACTTGGCAATCGTACAAGAACTAATACCTATTGGTATCGACCTTACCACTCACCACATAATATTTTGGACTACTCTAGAGTCCTCTCTTGCATTGTTCAAACACCAGAATTGTAATACCCCACATACTTTTATTTGAGGTTATTATTATATTTTCTTTTAAAAGATAATTGATGGGCCATAGGTATTCTTTTTATTAGTAATTGCAGCCCGCTAACCCACTAAGCCCACATCTCTAATAAAAACTATAGGGTAGAGGCAATCGGATTTTTAAAGGTATGACTTCTCACCATTAGAAACTAAGAATTAAAAGTTTATAAGGATTATCTTGGAATCGATTATTCAGAAGTTTGATTTTTGGTCCTAAAATTCTACTGATATTTTACGATTGGATTTCCGTTGTCCTTGTGTACGTTCATGGCATGACTTCTACGTTTCATTAGGATATATATATATATATATATATATATATATATATATATATATATATAATTAGTTAATAAGTCAACAATTGCTGCCACCATTCCATTGATATTATGCTATTAGAACCATTGATGTTATATATTAAAGGTTGGGATTGGCTTTTGTGGGAGTATAGTTCTCACTTTGTTCTCTGTGGGTCCATAGAATAGATATATATATATATATTGCCATCAGGTCCTCTATTAGATTTGTTTCTTTTATCCGAATTGTAATTTCATCCCAAAATATTATGGTATTAAATCCATTAGGGTCAATGAAACTAAGTCCTTGAGCAAAGTCATAATAGATTTGGCCCACAGTTTTTCATTGGGGTTATATATTTAAATCCTATAGTATTAGTTGCTGCCTATGAGATTTGATAAAT
Organism: Quercus wislizeni; assembly: GCA_023055345.1. Lineage (NCBI taxonomy): Eukaryota > Viridiplantae > Streptophyta > Magnoliopsida > Fagales > Fagaceae > Quercus > Quercus wislizeni. Next base: position 15,472,818 of record JALGQJ010000005.1, read on the forward strand.
TCAAGGAAACACATTTTTTTGGGTAGAGCTGCTTTGCATTAGTGCTATCATTTAGTTCAGCAAAGTATTTTACTAGCGAGTCAGTTTGTATAGTTTAGTAAGATTTATATTTTATGGAGGATATTAAGTAATTTCCATGATTGATTCTAGGTCCTATCTAAGAGTATTTTGAGACCTATTTGGAGGGTGTTTCAGCTGGACTTTCAGAGTAATTCAAGTGCTGTAAGTAATTATGCATAATATGCACAAGTTTTGTCATTTAGGTTCTTAGATGTCAAGGTTTTTCCAAAAGTCATATTTTTAAGCTAATGTTTCCTAAAGTTTATTGAATGCATTTTTATATCATTAAAAGAGAAATTTTGAATTTTAAATAATGTTTTGAATGTCCGAATCTCATTTAAAAGATGATTTCTAAACTAAACTCTTTTTAGAAAATAATTGAGTTTCAGTGTAAGTTTTTCTAAAATGGTGCTTGTTCTTTAAATTTGTTTAAACCAAGTGATTTCAAAGTCATATCCCTATTTTCCAAATGGTATTTAAAGTGTTTCTTTTAGCAAATTGAATTTTCAGACTTACTTAAGAATTGTAAAATATTTGTATAAACTCTTCAGTTCTTATTCATTCCCTAAGAGAGTCAAGCATCCATTGATTTATGCTTCAATTTGATATTGTGATATTTGATATGCCTTTATTGTTAGAATAATTGTTAATATTAAGGAAACTATTCTATGTTGTATAAACTTTGCTTTTTGTAATATGTGACTCAAAATAAGTGTTTTTAGAATTGATCAGATATATGTGTAAATCCGCTCACAGGATTGTATGTGAGAATATATGTTGATCCCTCACCAGCAAGGGTTAGATGTTGGTATCCGCTCACAGGATCGTATGTGAGAATATGTGATGTATATATGTGACACTATGCTCTAATCAATTATCTGTATGTGTTTTCAAATAACTTTAAGATTTGAATATATATATATATATGTGTGTGTGTGTGTGTGTGTGTGTTCAGTGGTTCCTTATATGTTTAGAAAACTATATCGAATATTTTGAGTTAAATTGTGAAATCAAACTTGTGCCTTGCTTGACTCTATTCTGTTGTATATTGTGTATAATTGCTTACTGGATGTGTGGCTTACCCCATCAATTACAATTTTCAGATTAAAGTTTAGTTGGGGAACATTACCTTTGGATTACTTCGTAAGGTGCAAGGTAGAGTGTGGGAGCTGTAGGCAACGTTAGTATTACTTGAAGCCTTAAAGGATTTTAGTTACCCTTAATTTGTAATTCATGTTTTTGTTATGGTGGAGCTTAACTTCCCATTTGTGGTGTTTAGATTTTGTAAGAGATTTTTTTTAAAAGTACTGTTTCTTTGGAGTATTGAATTATTTTGGATTAATTATGCTTAGTTAGTCATGTATCTAAATTCATGTTCCATGGATTTGGGTCATGACAGTGTTGGTATCAGAGCTCTAAGTTATGATTCTGTAGACAATTAGGATTTATGATGTTTTTGTATAGGATGTGGAAGAATAGGCTTGAATCATTGGATAATCAAAGGGTATTTTTATGGGTTTGATAATTGTTACAAGCTATGTGCCTGTATTCTTAGGATCATAAGAATAGTAAAAGCTTTAGTATGTCTTGTATACTATGATTTTTCTTTGAGGTTTATCCTACTCTAAAGTGTTGTTTGTTTGGTTATAGGAAAATGCCACCTCGCAATTCTACCCTTTCTGGTCTTGAACCAAAATCTGAGAGCCTTGAGGGTGTTTTAAGTGCTATCAGAAGTCTTGCTGAGGTGGTGGAGAAGCATGTTAGTACTAGTGGAACAGTTAAGCCTAAATATGCTGAGATTGAAGGATGTACTATCGAGCAATTCAGGAAATTGGGTCCTCTTTCATTTTTGGGCAACCCTGATCCTACAGAAGCAGAATCCTGGATAATGCAAATGGAGAAAATTTTTGATGTGATTGGTTGTACTGAAGTGCAAAAAGTCTCTTTTGCTTCCTTTATGCTGAAGGGAGAAGCAGAGCATTGGTGGAGATCCACCAAAAAGACTGTGCCACTTGAGGAAGATGAGATATTGACTTGGACTATTTTCCTTGATGCTTTTTATGAGAAATATTTTCCAGAAAGTGTACGGGATGAGAAAGAAGTGGAGTTTATGGAGCTCATTCAAGGGAATAAAACGGTGTTACAGTATGAGGCTAAATTTACTGAGTTGTCTCGATTTGCCCCTCACATTGTGGCTGATGATGTTAGGAAGGCTAAGAAATTTTAGAGGGGACTACGACCAAGTATCAGAACTAGGATGGCTGCCTTACGATTGAAGTCATATTCTGAGGTTGTGGAGACTGCAAGGGTTGTTGAGAAGGAGTGTGAAGACTATCAGAGGATTAGGAGCCAGAATAACAAAAGGCCTAAAATTGAAGGGTTTCATAGAGGGAATGAGCACAATAAGCCATTTAAGAAGAAGACTACAACAGAACCAGAGACTAAAATGGTGCAATAGGTAATAGAGGTTTGTCAGAAGTGTGGTAAAAAGCATAAGGGTGTTTGCTATCGTGAAAGCGGGGCTTGTTTTAAGTGTGGTCAAATGGGTCATTGTATCAAAGATTGCCCATCCATGAAGAGTGAGTAGGTGGCTAAGCCTACTGAAGTGAAGCAAAGGCCAAAAGTCCAAGGACGCGTGTTTGCTATTACTGAGCAAGATGCTAAGGCATCGAAGTCAGTGGTAACAGGTACCATTCCCATATTTTCTCATACTACACGAGTTCTTATTGATCCTGGTTCTACTCATTCCTTTGTATCCTGTGCTTATATGAAATATGCTGATTGTGTGCCTAAATTGTTGGACTTTGAACTTTCTGTTTCTACTCATTTGGGTAAAACTATGGTTGCTGAGTTTATATGTAAGTCTTGTGTGATTAAAATTGGAGGAAATGAGTTGTTGGTTGATTTGATTCTCTTAGAAATTCAAGAATTTGATGTAAGATTAGGCACGGACTGGTTAGCAACTTATCATGCTAATGTTGACTATTACAAGAAGGAAGTGGTGTTTTGTGTTCCGGGTCGACCTGAATTTGTATTTCATGGGTCAAGAGAGAGCCTCGTGCCTAATGTTATTTCTGCCATTCATGCTAATAAATTACTTAGAAAAGGTTGTAAAGGTTATCTTGCATATGTGGTGAATAACCAGAAGGAAGGGATTAAGATTGATGACATTCCTATTGTGAGGGACTTTGTTGATGTATTTCCTGAGGATCTCCCTAGGTTACCGTTTGATAGGGAGATAGAATTTGCCATTGACTTAGTGCCAGGAATTGCACCTATTTCTATGGCACCATATCACATGGCACCTGCAGAGTTGAAGGAGCTTAAATTGCAATTGCAAGATCTTTTAGAAAAGGGATTCATTCGACCCAGTGTATCTCCTTGGGGTGCTCCTGTTCTTTTTGTAAAGAAAAAGGATGGGTCTATGAGATTATGCATTGACTATAGGCAGTTGAATAAGGTCACTTTGAGGAACAAATATCCTTTACCTAGAAATGATGATTTGTTTGATCAATTACAAGGTGCTAAAGTCTTCTCGAAGATTGACCTTAGATCAGGTTATCATCAACTCAAGGTTAAGCAAGAGGATATACCTAAAACTGCCTTTCGTACTCGTTATGGACACTACGAGTTTCTAGTGATGCCATTTGGATTGACTAATGCCCCTGCTGCCTTCATGGATTTAATGAACCGTGTGTTCAGGCCTTATTTGGACCGGTTTGTTATTGTTTTTATTGATGATATTCTAGTATATTCTAAAACTCAGGAGGAACATGAAGAACATTTGAGGATGGTGTTGCAAATCTTGAGGGAGCAAAAATTATATGCCAAGTTTAAGAAGTGTGAGTTTTGGTTAGATGAGGTAATGTTTTTGGGGCATGTAATATCTAAGGATGGCATTTTTGTGGATCCTAAAAAGGTGGAAGCAGTGGTAAATTGGCCGAGACCAACAAATGTATCTGAAGTTCGTAGTTTCTTGGGTCTTGCAGGTTACTATAGGAGGTTTGTTGAAGGTTTTTCACGTATAGCAGGTCCCTTGACTAGGTTGACCCAAAAGAATGCTAAATTCTTGTGGAAAGATGAATGTGAAAAGAGCTTCCAAGAATTGAAAGACCGGTTGGTTTCTGCTCCAGTTTTGACATTGCCAACAGGGTCAGGAGGATTTGTAATTTACAGTGATGCATCACAAAAAGGTCTTGGTTGTGTGCTTATGCAGCATGGTAAGGTGATAGCATATGCTTCTAGGCAGCTAAAAAGGTATGAACAAAATTACCCTACTCATGACTTGGAGTTAGCTATAGTGGTCTTTGCATTGAAGATATGGAGGCACTACTTATATGGGGAGACATGTGAGATTTACACTGACCATAAAAGTTTGAAATATTTGTTCTCTCAAAAAGAATTGAATATGCGGCAAAGGAGATGGATTGAGTTGTTGAAAGACTATGATTGTACAATACATTTCACCCAGGCAAAGCAAATGTAGTGGCTGATGCTTTGAGCAGAAAATCCTCTGGTAGGGTGGCAAGTATAATTTTGAGGAAAAGACTTTTTTTTGAAGAGTTGAAGGAGATTAATGTGGAGCTCCAATTTAAGGAGCCAAGGGTACTTCTTGCTCATTTTCGAGTACAACCTACCTTAGTTGAAAAGGTGAAGATTGCTCAAGGATCTAATCCTAATTTGGTAAAGATTATGGAAGAGGTAAATGAAGGTAACCGAGATGAGTTTGGCATTCGTGGTGATGGTGTTTTACGATTTAGAAACCGATTATGTGTTCCTAATAATACTGAATTAAAAAGGGAAATTATGGAGGAGGCTCATAAATCTGCATACACTGTTCACCCAGGTAGCACCAAAATGTATCGAGATCTTAGAGAAGTATATTGGTGGAATAATATGAAAAGAGAGATTGCAGATTTTGTATCCCGGTGTTTAATTTGTCAGCAAGTTAAAGTTGAACATCAAAGGCCTGCTGGATTACTTCAGCCTCTCAGTATTCTGGAGTGGAAGTGGGAACATATCTCCATGGACTTTGTAACTGGATTGCCTAAGTCAGTTAAGGGTCATGATGCTATATGGGTAATAGTGGATAGATTAACCAAGTCTTCCCATTTTCTACCAATCAAGACTATGTTTTCATTGGATATATTGGCTCAATTATATGTTATGGAAATAGTGAGATTGCATGGAGTTCCTGTCTCTATAGTCTCTGATAGAGACCCTCGTTTCACCTCTAAGTTTTGGAATAGTTTACACAAGGCTATGGGAACCAAGTTAGATTTTAGTACAGCTTTTCATCCTCAAACTGATGGACAGTCAGAAAGAACTATACAGACACTTGAAGACATGCTAAGAGCCTGTGTGTTAGACTTGAAAGGTAGTTGGGAGACTCACTTGCCTTTAATTGAGTTTGCTTATAATAACAATTACCATTCTAGCATAGAGATGGCTCCTTTTGAGGCATTGTATGGCCGGAAGTGTAGGTCACCTATTTGTTGGAATGAAGTGGGTGAAAGGAAGTTGCTTGGTCCAGAACTAGTTCAATTGACTACAAAGAAGATTCAGTTGATTCGTGAAAGACTCCTAGCTGCTCAAGGTAGGCAAAAGAGTTATGCAGATAATAGAAGGCGAGACTTAGAGTTTCAAGTTGGGGATCATGTATTCTTAAAGGTGTCTCCATCGAAGGGTGTGATGAGGTTTGGGAAGAAAGGCAAATTAAGTCAAAGGTATATTGGTCCTTTTGAGATCTTGGATAGAGTGGGCAATGTATCTTACAGGTTGGCATTGCCACCAACTTTGTCACATATTCATAATGTCTTCCACGTATCAGTGTTACGAAAATACATGCCTGATCCATCACATGTTTTGGAATATGAGCCGATCAATGTTAGAGAGGACTTGTCTTATGAGGAGCAACCGGTGCAGATTCTTGATAGGAAGGATCAAGTGCTACGTTCAAGGACTATATCCTTGGTGAAGGTGTTGTGGAGAAATCATACAGTCCAAGAAGCGACATGGGAAAAAGAGGAAGATATGAAAGAAAAATACCCCTATCTATTCTCTAATTGAGGTACGTCAAGTTTAGAGGACTAAACTTATTTTAAGAGGGGAAGAGTGTAATACCCCACATACTTTTATTTGAGGTTATTATTATATTTTCTTTTAAAAGATAATTGATGGGCCATAGGTATTCTTTTTATTAGCAATTGCAGCCCGCTAACCCACTAAGCCCACATCTCTAATACAAACTACAGGGTAGAGGAAAAGACAGTCAGAATTTTCATAGAAAGGGTTTTATCAGAGAGGCTAAGAGGTTTTGCTTGGGGTTAGAGCACATACAATTGAAGAGACAATCAGATTTTTAAAGGTATGATTTCTCACCATTAGAAACTAAGAATTAAAAGTTTATAAGGATTATGTTAGTTTTTAGACCCCTTAAAACACAATTGGATTAACCTAGGAATTTAGCCAAGTTGTTACTTAGTCAAATTAAATAAATCTAGGTTAACACAATCAAATAATCATATCAAGTAAAGTAACGGAAATATAAAAGACGCAAGATATGATCACCCAGGAAACCAAACTGGTAAAAACCTGGGGAGGATTTAACCTAGCTATCCTTAAGGTAAACTTGAATCCACTATCTTGAAAGAATCGAAGTTCATACAATATGACTTACAAGCCCCCACGCTCGACTTCTTATTGCTACCCACCAGTAGAACTTACTAACACGACCACGTGCAAGCTCCGAATCCACGGACTCCTTCTTTCTTGGATTCTCCACTAAATACAAGCACACCTGCTTGTGTTTCTTTAAGCTTCAATTGCAGCAACTGGATTGATCATCAAGGTGTAGAAAACTTCTTCTCCTTGAAAAACCTAAGTTTATGTGAAGGAAAGCTCCTCAAAAATCTCACAAGAGATTCACACAAACTGCAATATGAGCAACACTAAAATGTGGCTAGAGTTTCCCTTATATACCTAGGGTAAATTAGAAACCCAAAACCTTTTAAAACACTTAGGGTTGAGTTGGAATTTTTGCTTAACAAAACGTCAAACCCGATTTTCGATTGATCGAGCCTAAGCTTCGATCAATCGAAATGGGCTGAAACTATTTTTTAATTTGTGCAGTAGTTTAATCCAACTTTACAACAAAGAACCAACTTTGAGCAATTCTAAAACAACTTAAATACATTGTTTTGATCATGGTTTGCTAACAATACAAATTAGAATTCTAAATACATAAAACCTAAGTCTTTAGAACCTAACAGATTATCTTGGAATCGATTATTCAGAAGTTTGACTTTTGGTCCTAAAATTCTACTGATATTTTACGATTGGATTGCTGTTGTCGTTGTGTACGTTCATGGCATGACTTCTACGTTTTCATTAGGATATATATATATATATATATATATATATATATATATATATATATATATATAATTAGTTAATAAGTCAACAATTGCTGCCACCGTTCCATTGATATTATGCTATTAGAACCATTGATGTTATATATTAAAGGTTGGGATTGGCTTTTGTGGGAGTATGGTTCTCACTTTGTTCTCTGTGGGTCCATAGAATAGATATATATATACTGCCATCATGTCTTCTATTAGATTTGTATCTATTAGGTCCTATTCTTCTTATTGTAGCTTTAATGGTCTATTGCCTAGGTGTTGACTAATTCCAAACAGAGTGATACCTTAAGGTCCAACACGTCTACTATTCTTAAAATGGTTAATGTTAGATTTGTTTCTTTTATCCGAATTGTAATTTCATCCCAAAATATTGTGGTATTAAATCCATTAGGGTCAATGAAATTAAGTCCTTGAGCAAAGTCATAATAGATTTGGCCCACAGTTTTTCTTTGGGGTTATATATTTAAATCCTATAGTATTAGTTGCTGCCTATGAGATTTGATAAATTCAAGGAAACACATTTTTTTGGGTAGAGATGCTTTCCATTAGTGCTATCATTTAGTTCAGCAAAGTATTTTACTAGCGAGTCAGTTTGTATAGTTTAGTAAGATTTATATTTTATGGAGGATATTAAGTAATTTCCATGATTGATTCTAGGTCCTATCTAAGAGTATTTTGAGACCTATTTGGAGGGTGTTTCAGCTGGACTTTCAGAGTGATTCAAGTGCTGTAAGTAATTATGCATAATATGCATAAGTTTTGTCATTTAGGTTCTTAGATGTCAAGGTTTTTCCAAAAGTCATATTTTTAAGCTAACGTTTCCTAAAGTTTATTGAAAGCATTTTTATATCACTAAAAGAGAAATTTTAAATTTTAAGTAATGTTTTGAATGTCCGAATCTCATTTAAAAGATGATTTCTAAACTAAACTCTTTTTAGAAAATAATTGAGTTTCAATGTAAGTTTTTCTAAAATGGTGCTTGTTCTTTAAATTTGTTTAAACCAAGTGATTTCAAAGTCATATCCCTATTTTCCAAATGGTATTTAAAGTGTTTCTTTTAGCAAATTGAATTTTCAGACTTACTTAAGAATTGTAATCTCTTCAATTCTTATTCATTCCCTAAGAGAGTCAAGCATCTATTGATTTATGCTTCAATTTAATATTGTGATATTTGATATGCCTTTATTGTTAGAATTGATCAGATATATGTGTAAATCTGCTCACAGGATTGTATGTGAGAATATGTGTTGATCCCTCACTAGCGGGGGTTAGATATTGGTATCCGCTCACAGGATCGTATGTGAGAATATGTGATGTGTATATGTGACACTGTGCTCTGACAATTATCTGTATGTGTTTTCGAATAACTTTAAGATTTGAATATATATATATGTGTGTGTGTGTGTGTGTGTGTGTGTGTGTGTGTGTGTGTTTAGTGGTTCCTTATATGTTTGGAAAACTATATCGAATATTTTGAGTTAAATTGTGAAATCAAACTCGTGCCTTGCTTGATTCTATTCTGTTGTATATTGTGTATAATTGCTTACTGGATGTGTGGTTCACCCCATCAATTACAATTTTCAGATTAAAGTTTAGTTGGGGAACAGAACTTTTGGATTACTTCGTAAGGTGCAAGGTAGAGCGTGGGAGTCGTAGGCAACGTTAGTATTACTTGAAACCTTAAAGGATTTTAGTTATCCTTAATTTGTAATTCATGTTTTTGTTATGGTGGAGATTAACTTCCCATTTGTGGTGTTTAGATTTTGTAAGAGATTTTTTTTTTAAAAGTACTGTTTCTTTGGAATATTGAATTATTTTGGATTAATTATGCTTAGTTAGTCATGTATCTAAATTCATGTTCCATGGATTTGGGTCATGACAAGAATTCTCCAAATCCACATGCAACATAAGAGTCTTAAGCAAGGTGATCTCTCTTGTAATGTCAAGTTATGTTTTGTCTATATGGATTAAAAACTTGTTGAGTAAGTTTAGATCCTGGTTGTTATTTATTATGCAAATTAGCCAATAGTAAGCCGAGTACTGTTATTATAGGCACTAAAAATTTCACATGAAATTTCACACCCTCCACATAAAATTTTCACTCATGATATATCTCAAGTGTGAAAATTTATGTAAAATTTTTGGTGTATATAGAGTTATTGTATAAGCCAAGGCTAACAAACACACACACACAAAACAAAACAGAAACCTCAACAAGTGAGTTCCTTACGTGATTATATACTTTTATATATCATCAATTAATTTTGGAACATATTTTGCGAATTTCACCAGCATTGCCTATCTTTACCCGAATGTTACTCATTTTAATCATTGATTTTCCAAATTCCAAATTAAAGCTCAGAACCGTCAAGAAGCGCTGGACAATGGTTTTTGTTGAAGCATCAGTCCACAACATTTGATCAGACTCAAGGATCCCTCGCCCATTTCTCAAATTTGTAAAATAAGAGGTGTCAAACCTATTAGGGCTACCAGTATCCAATGCAACTCGCTTTGAATCATCTCCATTTTGTGGGCAGAGTGCTCGTAGTTGAGGAAGGAATGATGGATCAATAGATGGGTCCACAGCACCATTCCCTACTCTAGTGAAATTGTACATTCTGTATTGGAAGAACCGGCAAGCTGAAGTTCCTATGGTGTGTCCTCCTATTAGAAATGACAGAAAAAAAAAATGTTAGTTTATGTTGAAGTATTTGATGAAACAAAAAACAATTGTAATAAGGGTCCATAGCATAAAACTGTAAAGGGTATTTCTCTCTCTCTCTCTCTTGTATCATTTTTGTTTTCTTTTTTAATGATTGATTATTGCTAAACATTCATGCTTATTGTAATATATTTTGTTCACCATCAGTCCAAACCCTGAAAAAAGTGAGGAAGATCATTTAACACTTATCTCACTAATTAAGTGAGAAAGCACTCCGCAATGGGTACCACGGCTCAAAATGGAAGTTTTTTGTCTTCTTCTTTAAGACAAAAACTAAGAGATTCGTGTTACTAGACTAGTCCCTCATAAATAAAGCTCAAATATAGTCTGTTAGTCACTCCTGGTTAAACAATATTACTCTCATAACAAAGGGATCTAACTGTGCAGTCAGTAGTATGAAATCCTAAAGGCTTTAAATATATATATGTTAGAGATATATATACTACAAAAGATTTATAAATTAAGGTAACAAAAATAAAATTGATATCATTTTAATAAATATATAATAAATGAATGTTTAAATTACCTTCTTATTCTTCTTCTTTTTTTTCTTTTTTTTTTGTTATTGGTAACATGTCAATTTGTAAGATTTATATATTAAAATTTGTAGTATCTCTCGTGTGTGTTATTTTGGTTTTCTTTTTCAACTTATTGATTGTTTTCTCATTGCCGACAATAATCACGGTTTTATTGTTTAGTTGCGCTTCTCTCACTCACTTTCATTACAAAACGTCAAAACCTTGCATGTCAGCTTGAGTTAAAGAAATATTACCAAGGAGGGCCACAAGATCTTGAGTATTGAGACCCAAAGCAGAAAACTTTTGCTTTTGCACATCGATGGAGTCAGTGAATGCTGGCAAATTGGCAGTATCAGATGCCAATGAAACCCTCCCATCTCTGCGTCCTAAGGGAACAACCCAACTAGGTCCATTTGTCTGCATCATAAGTCCCAAAGAAGGATTAATTATTAACCAAACTCTTCAAAGAACAGATAACAAACACCACACAGAAATACAAATTCATACAGCATTCTATTTTAATAAAGTTTTTCTCCAAATCAATCAGGACCGATTAACATATTTGCTTATAAAGCCATTCACGTGTATCATTTAAACAAATTGCGTAACCTATTAATAGTTCATGTAACTAAATGCACACATAAATGATTTTATCAATTGCCAGTTGGTTAGAGGAATTTACTTCCAAACTAGTTTATAAGTAAATTCTTTCCATGTGATAATTACCAGAACAACAGAATCACGGGCAGCAAGGGCAAGAATATCAGCACAAGAGACAATGCCTGGGCATGCAGCTTCAAGTTGAGTCTTGGCATCATCAATAACTTCATATCCTCTCAGTAATAGGTTAGGACCAGCTGTTCTTTCAGTGTTAGACCCTGAAATAAGGATAGAGGCATCACAACCCTGCACAAAACAGTCATGAAAAAGCATCCTCAACAATCCAGGAGCCACAGTGGGATCAGAACTGAAATGAGATTGAACTGTTGAACGAACAATGGATTCAACTCGAGGACACGCAGCAGAATAAAATCCAACTCTTGTGCCTTGGCCATCCACCAAGGAAGCACTCAAGGCAAGCAAGAGAAACGTAAACAAAATCAATATATGGCTGAAATGTCCACTCGCCATTATGACTAAAGAAAAATGACAGCAAGAGAAAGAAAATGAACCTACTAGACTAACTACTAGTCAATTCAAATCTTGAGAGAAGTATTTTTGAATTGTTAAAGAAATTGCTTGTAAGCCAGAGTTATATATAGGCAAGAGTGAAGTCAAATTTTTGTAACAAGTAAACAAAGACGGCTATTCAAATTGAAATGATTCCAAAAAATTAGATAATGTATGGCCCAGCTTGTAGCTGGCTTCAAGAGTTTGTCCCCCCAATCATTTCCATAGTTTGCGTGGCGGGCTTGACGCAATAGTGTTTCACGTGAACACGAGGCAGAGTTTTTTGTCTTATAATTACTTAATAATATCCATTTATAATTTAACCCCGCCTACACTGTTGAAAAAGTGATCGAACAAGTTACTGTATAGGTTGTTTCCGTGAAAGAAAGAAGGAAAGAGATACCAAGCTCATCAAAAACAAGGAAAGATATACCAAGCAGTAAATAAATGTCCACCCCCCCCCCCCCCCCCCTCCCCAAAAAAAAGGCTCAGTTTTTGTATTGCACGCATTAAACTCTAGACTTTTAAATGAAATATTTTAAGCCCTACACTTTATTTTTTCATAAATCATAAGTGTACATCTCCTAATAGGAATGGCAATTTTACCCTGCTCCTCTCCGCTTTCCCCAACACGGAATTCACCCCTCCCCCGGCGGCCGCAAAGGTGGTGGGGTGAGGATGGGGCAAGATTTTAGCCTCGCAATACAGGATGGGGCAAGGATGGGTTTAGACATTTTAGACCCAACCCGCCCTACCCCGATCCATTCCTACCCCGCCAAGTCCCTCATTGATAAGGGTTAAATTGTAAAATTTTCATATCTTAAAATCCTACTATTTAAACAAACATATCATCATCTTATTTTATTATACCCAATAAGGCTTTCTATCTTTCTTTCTTTTTTCTCTGGCAAGATTGGAAATAAGGTACTAATTTTAACATTTTCTTTTGTCTTTATCATAAAAAAATTTATATACTATCGAACAATCGATTTTGTATTATGAGATTTTTGTTTTTGTTGTGATATTGTCTTGTAGAACACTTTAATAATATTATTCAATTTTTGCTAAAAATTAGTTTGATTTGATGGGATAAATTTATTTGTAATTTCAAGTATATTTTTATTAACAAAATAAATTTTATTAAAAACAATTGTAATAGTTGTGGACAAATTAACAATAAGTAGAGTTCTACGGAGTGGGGTGGGGCTTTGCAGGGCCCCAAGGGATGGGGATGAGGTAAGAAAATTTTTCCCATCATGTGGGGATGGGGTAAGACAAAACCAAGTGGGGCGGGGGCGAAGATCCCATCCTTTAGACCTGACCCATCTTATTGCCATCCCTATCTCTTGACAATGGAATCATTTTCATTTTTTCTTTGGGTGCATTTATGAAAGTCGGGGTTTACAATGTCCAGTTTAAAAGTACAGAGTCTAATGTGTCGCAATGATAAATCTTTTTTTTTTTTTTTTTTTTTTTTGCAGTTTCCCCTAAATTTTAGTATACAAGATAAATATTAGCCAAAAATTATGTAACTCATCTGATAATCATTTTTTAGTGTTTTCAATGAAAACATCAAGATTTAAATCCTTCATTTCCCAAATATGGAATGAATATATATATGGTAAAACCTAACATAAACAGTAAAACTTGTTGCACGTACATACCAACATGCAGATAGGTCTATACCTTGTACACACAAACTGAATTAATCTCTGGGTATTTCTTCAATGAATAAGAAAGATTAACCCCACCTTGGTACCAATAAAGTATAAAACATACTGATGATACCGAAAAATCAACAGTAAGCTACACAGTCTTCACGTGCTTGAAGCAACACCTATACAACACAAAAAAGAGAAGACCTCACAGAGAGCACCGGTGTGGTGCCGGCCAAGTATCTTCTGAAGGTCAAGTTAGAACTTCTCACAACTCTAGAGTGCCAGATTGGGGTCAATTATGCGTACCTTGATTTGTGAGGTTCTTGGGTTTTTATAGTGGTAGGGGATCAACCTCCTTTCCTTGGGCTAGAAGTCTTTAGCGTATTTGGCAGAACCCTTTCCTTATAGGAGTCTTTCTTGATTAACACGTATCGTGGGACACAAGATATTTCCTTATACACACATGTGTGGAGGTCACGCTAAGGCCATGTCAGAACTGTCAGCCTTGTGCACCACCTTCAGCTTCAGGGCGTCAGCTTCCCATCTTCATCCTATGTTGACCCCATCAACTTAGAGCAATAGACTTCATTCCATTTTTACTTGTTAATGGACACAAGTAAGGCCGACGGGTTCGTTTGGATTGCTGCTTTATGCCTTTCCATTGGTGAGTGTTTATATTTACAATTTTGTCCTTATCACATACGTTTAAGCAACAACTTGCAAAATAAAGGCCCAACAATACGCTGGTTTTTAGTTGCTAATTAAAAGGGCATTATACCGACTTTAGGAAGCTCTCCTTTTTCAAAGTAGAGGATGACTATGAAATTATTAGGAACCAATCCAACTTGCACTGATAGCGAACCAGGGACAGCTTCAATATTTATTAGAGGACCAAAAAACCAAAAAAGAAAAACAAAATATTCCTCATAACTTTTTTTCGCAATAATTGATGCGATCAAAATTTTTTTTTTAGAGTTTTAACCTATGGTGTCCATTCATGATGATAACTCTTTATCATCAGACCAAGACACCAATCAGTTTTTTGTGTAAGCAAAGATTGAACTCAAAATCTCTTATTTAAGCATTAGAAACTTTACCAATTGAGTTAACTAGAACTCACAATTGATAAGACCAATTGAGAGGGATAGATAGACACAAATGCAAATCATTGGCACTAGGACCCCATTAGATTTAAATATTTTTCAAAATAATATATATATATATATATACACACACATGAATTTAAAAGATTGAATCTAAAAAATTTATACTTGACCTTTCAAAATTGAAAATTGACTCAAAGATTTCTCTCCATTCTAGACTTTTTATTATTATTATTATTATTTGTGTCAAATCTCAATGAGCAATATTTTTTACTATGTCTTTAGCTAAGATTCTACGACAACTATGTATTTTAGTATTTAGTTGTTTTTTTGTTATATAATGACTCTATTTGTGTCATTTTGTGTTTGAATTTTTTTTTTTAATATACAAATGATATTGGTTGTGTTTGGTATGACACTTTGGCTATTTTTTTTCTGTTTGGAACCAAAAAGAAAAAGTTTTGGACTTTGAAATTTATATGTTATCGTATTGTCTACCTCCATCCCAGCAAGGATCGTTTCAGTGATTATTTTAAAATTTTATTTATGTGTGTAAATTTTTACTTGGCAATACACAGAGAACTAATATTAATTGGTTTTTAGTTGGAAGAAAATTATACAAATAATGAGATAATAAATATGAGTTGTAAATTATAGAACTTTAACAATAATATTTTTCATTTCAAAGAAAACGTGCAAATAAATTAGAAGCGAAAAATAGGCTTCACAATAGAATGAAAAATGAAAAAGTTTATTGAAAGATCTAGAGAAATTACTAGGAAATATAGTAAAGATTCAATCTTAAATAATTTTCGAGATTTTTTTTTTTTTTAAATTCAATTTATTCGATAACTGACTGAGTTGAAATGTATTAACAAATAGTTATTATCTATCTTATCTTTTGTTTGTATTTAATCATAATAGAATAAATAATTAAATACTATTTTTTTTTTTTTTTTTCATGGGCCAAAATTTTAGTACTAGAATTTGAATTTTGGGGGTCTTCCTCCTCGCCACGACGCCACCCCAAAGCTCTTTTCGCGGCCCACTGATCTAAATGACGTGACCTCTAAGATTTTAAGTTAAACGTAATAATTATTCATAAAAAAAACTAGTTTGACAAAATAATAATAATAATAATAATAATAATAATAAGAGAAATTAAATAAATTAAAAAAAGAAGAAAAAAAGAAAAAAAAAGATAAGATAAGATCATAGAATAGTAAGCAGATCCAAAAAGAATTGACATATTTGACTTTGTGTATTAACATTATATTTTTAGGAATCAAATCGTTCAAGATTTTGACAAGGACCCCCAAGAAATACTCCGGTGTTAGGTTTATTTGTCTAGGGAGGCTAGCTGTTAATTACTAGAGTAAAATGGTAGAATTAATGGGTCGCAGCATGTAGAATTTCTTTCCCAAGCAACATAAAAGTTCTGCCATGTTTACCCAAAAAAATAAAACAAAATAAAAGTTCTGCCATAACCTTTTGGTTCAGGAACATCATGAAGAAAGGAAATTTAGCATAATATTACAAACAGTGTTACAGTAGAGATCAGATCTGTCACAAGGATAAGAGCATCTCCAGCAGCTTATCTAATATTTTTGTATTGTTTAAACAATGAACTATGAACAAAAACATTTACCTTTTACCTACCTATTTTTTCAAATACACATTCTAACAGATTCTCTATCATTTCTCTATCTCATTTAAATATTATTTCTTCATTCATTATTTATTTATTCTTTATTCTTTTTGTAAAGTTGTGATTTACAACTAATTTTTGTTGGCTTTAATTTCGAGTCAAATTTGATTGTAATTTTATTCAATATTTTGTACCCTGTAATTTATGTGGGATTTCATTGTAAGGGTTGTGTATGAGAAAGAGTGTGAAGACTCAAAGCAAATTGAAGATCAAAGAAGTTTTCGCGGGTAGCTCGTGAAAAGCCTTCCCGTGAAGTGAAGCATGTGTTCAGCACATGACTAGAATGTGAAAGGTCATGACAGATGGTGACAGCTGGTTTTCGTGAGTGTCTCGCAGGTAAGGCCTTTCCGCGAGATACCCGCGAAACATTCTGTTTTGCCAATATGTCATATTTGATACACCAGGTCTCTACGCACACTATATATACCCACATTACCCACATATTGTGATGAGTGCTTTTCAGAGAGAAAACCCTAGCCACTACCCTTGAGAGTGATAGATTGTCATACCCACAATTTTCTACACAATCCATTGTGATTTTCCTCAACTCCTACCTCTAAATTTCCAAATTCTTGAGAGGTTGATAGCCCAAACACTTACCACACTCATTTTGAGTGTAGAGTGAGGTTTTGGTGCTGCTGGGAAGCATTGGAAGAAGCAATTTGTTTGATGGATGCAATCGGGCTAAATTGTGTGATTCAAAGAGCTAGAGAAGACAAAGCTTCATTAAGTCAGTTGGTAGCAAGAGCTTGGAGGGCTCGAGTACATGCGGTAGACTAGGCTTGGAGGGTCTTTTGCTATTCGTGTACTCTAACTTATTTTCTAGTGGATCGATTTACCGCTTGGAGGGTGGCGGAGAGGCTTTTCGCCGAGCTTTTCGGTTTCCTCTTCGATAACACATCGGCATGTTATCTTGTATTTGCATTCTTCTTCCCTAATCTTTTAGCTTTTATTTTACTACTATGATTTGATGAATATGGCTTAGAGTAGTTATATTGTTTGTTCGCTCGCATTTACTCTATTCCGCACTTAGTTTAAATTAGAGTAAAATCAATCGAGCCGTAATTTTAATTTGGGGGTCTAAACAGCTCTTGTGTTTTCACACAAATTCGAGCTTTCACTTTTTTGATCTTTATTTATTCTTCCTCTATTCATTTGGAATTGCTACAGTGTTCTCCAAATTAAGAGAACTACTATAGCAACTTCAAAAAAAAAAAAAAAGTTTTGCTTTTAGAGAAGCTGTTGGAGTGAGTTTTTGGTGTGTTTGTTCTCCAAAATTGGTTTTAGAGAACCTATTGGAGATGCTCTAAGAACGGAAAAGAAAAAGATGGAAAACATCAAATGATACAAAATCAGCCTATAAACTAAAAAAAAAAAAAAAGCATTGTTATTGTCTTGTACTCTTATTACTAGTAGAAATAATCGTAGTCCCTTATCATAAAATATTGGCTTTTGTAATCAACATTTATTAATCAGATGATCTTGGGTTTAAATTTGTATTTTTAATTATTGATTTTTATAAACGTAATAGTTCTCTACATCTCAAATTAAGTGAAGGTGGGAGATTTCATTAAAAAATAAAATAAAAATAAAATAAAAACTTATTTATTTCATACCTTTCATTCAATGAGAAAATGGGCCTGATTCTATAGGATCAAACCTATGGAATTTAAGGAATGATGGAAGGGAATAAAAAAAAGAAAAGATCAAAAGAGAGGGAAAAAGAATCAAAAAAATAATTAGATCAAAATGAAGTAGAAGAGCCCAAATTCCAAGAGAATGAAAATGTGATTGAATCAGTCCTAGTTACTCTTCGAGGCAAAGTGAAAGAAGGGAGGAGATTCTTAAATGAGGAAAAGGATCCAACGACTTCGAAAGAATTGAATGAGGAGCCATATGAGGTAAAAATCTTATGTACGATTTTTTAGAGTGGCAATAAAGGTGACTTATCAGTCAACTTTTCCATTATCAGCCCCAAAAAATCAAACTCTGCCTTACATAAAGTTGCCAGAGTACACTTAACCTCTAGATTCAAACTTGATTTAAGAGTAGTTTTTCTACTATGACTTTCATTAATGGTTGTTCTTCTTCTACCTTTTAAATTTAATCTACTAATTCATCAATAGCAGTATTCACCCTATACTCTCACAAACACTTGGAAAATTACACTTTATCCTCCTAAACTATACTTCTTTTACACTTAACACTGCTAAACTATGAGAATGCACACTTAACCCATAAATTATTCCCCACGTAACACTTACAAGGGCGGCGCCATGTTGAAGGCAAGGGATTCAAATGAACCCCCTGACTTGAAGAAAAAAAAATATATTTACATATATATATATATATATATATATATGACCCCTAAAATAAAAATTTTGACATCTTGACTCTAAAAGAAGCAAAAGATGAAGATGCTAACAGAGATTCACAAGAGGAGAGAAATGTTGTTTTGTTGCAGCGGTGGAGGTCCCTTTGTCATAGTGGCTTGTGAGTTGTAGGCAGTAGAGGAAGCAGCACTAGTGATCCACACACACACACACACACACACACACACACACACAGAGATTGAAAACTGATATGTTGCAAAAAGGTGAAAAAATTTGGGGATATAAGTGGGGTAGATGGGGAAATTAATTGGAATGCTACATTTTGCTTTGCTAATTAAGAGTATATATATATATATATATATCAATGTATTGATAGATTGCCACGTTGTGGTCATGCAACAAATATCTTTAGGATAAAGATCCTCTAGATTTCAGGAAGAAAAAAGCACATAGCATTAAAAGGTCTCTTCGTAGTGGCGACTTCACATTAATGTCAAGGTTGTCACGGGACCACCTTGACTTGTAAAATAATGTATATATACACTTGCAAAAAAATTATATACTAAACTAACCTATTCTATCTACTCTAATAAAAATTTTGAACACCCTAACTTGAAAATCATAGGAATTTAGGTTCAACAAAAATAAGAATAATGCTAAATTCACAACATTTTCACAATAATTTTACAATATATCTATGTAGTAAGTTGTTAGTGATTCTACTTTGAGTTCAATACAGACATTACTTGTTTACTCAACAATAACAACTTGTTGCATAAGATTTGTAATGAAAATATTGTGGACATTAGCATTACTCCAAAAATAATTTTGGCTCCTCAAACATAATCCTTAACCCCTTAAACTCCAAAAAAAGGGGCTTAAATAATAACAATAAAATTATCCCAATAACAACAAAAATAACCCAAAAAAGAGAGAGACAAGATTAGACCAAACAATAACAAGTGAACAAATTGTTCAAGAAAAAGCCTATTAAAATAAAAAAAAAAGGACTCTAATCATTCAAATTTGTAACTCGTTCAACCCATTATATAAAAATAATATCTAATTTCATTTTTCCTTACAAAATGATACCAAGAGAAATATAATGGTTGTGAGTTCTTCTTAATGGTGCCAGCAATTATGCTTGTTTGTTTGTTTAGACCCCTTACCTAATTAATTAGTCAAGTATTTACTTAGGTTAATTATGAGATCTAGGTTAAACATATGCAAATATATTACTTGGTGATGAAAAGTAAAAAAAAAAAAAAAAAAAAAAAACAGTAATATGATGACCCAAGAAAACCAATGAAACCAATCATTTTAAGGTAAAAACCTAAGGAGGATTTAACATAGCTATCCTCAAGGTAAACAAATCCACTATGATAGAATGAAAGATTACAATAGATTTAAACCCTAAATCTAAAACTACCTCAAGTAGAATTTATTAACACAATCACGTGCAGCTCTGACTACACAGACTCTTCTCACTCAAAGGTTTCAGGTCATCATCAATAGTAGATCTCGTTCCAGTAGATACTTGTGGAGTTAGAAGGTTATAGAAACCTCACAGATCTCACAAGAGTAACCTACATGACTTTCAAGAGCTTGTAAAATGTGATTAGGGTTTTCCTTTTATACTAGTAAGTGTTAGACTGAAACCCTAGATGTTTTCGCAGGCTTTGGGCTTGATTTAGAATCTGTAGAACATGATTTTCGATCAGTCGAACCTATCTTTCGATCGGTCGAGCTTCACAGTTACTGAACTCCTTTTTTTGCAGCTTACATGTTCTTGAATCTTGACTTGAGCTAACATGAGCAATGTCTAACACCTAAACTAGACATGTTTTGATCTTAATTTGCCAAGATACATAAATTTGGAAACTAAACATTTAATCCTAAATAATTAGAACCTAACATCTCCTCCTTTGGCAATCCATTACAAAGCACACATAAACATGAATTGTTCAATTCAAGAACTAACACAATTACAAGATATTTTCCTAATACAATTCTATCATAATCTACTATCTATCCGTTGCTAAAATAGGCAGTAGTTGTTGAAATAATTAACCCGTAAATTCCTAAAAGACTAAAAACAAACTATAAATGCATGTGTGGAAAATACTATGCAAATCAAAAACTAAAAACTGAAATTGAATTCACAAAACATAATAGTGAATCAGACATCAAATGATAAACATCATCAAAACCATCAATGTATTAACACAACATATCATGTTTGTGAAACAAGAACAAAAGAACAAAAACAAATATACATACAAAAAAAAAAAATATATATATATATATATATCATCTCTTCTCTCAACTCTCAACTCTCCCCCTACTTAGAAAAGCTGCATAAATTTGCTCTTCCCCTAAGCACAAGAGCTCTCTCACTCTACTCCTCCTTTTTGTTACGCATTGCCAAAGGCAACCATCAAGACTTAGACGGTGGAGGAGGTGGAAAAGCACTCCTATACTCAGTAAAATCCACTCTCAAAGTAGCAACCTCAGTGATAATCTCATCCAAAAGTTGTCAATGTGCTGCTTGAGTTGTCATAAATGTCTCCATCATAGCACGAAGAGAGAGAGGAGGAGGAACAATAGGCTTAGCATCACCAATCTCAACATCTACCTTATCAACACCATCCTTAGCAACAGCAACTGTAAGATCAACAGGAATCTCCTCAGCAGCTAATCTCCAGCAGTAGACTCTACTCGTGGTATCTTGGATGAACTAGCACTTGGTTCAACCGTCTTCTTTTGGATGAAAAATGTTTTTCTAGTCATTCAAGAACACAACCAAATGCTGAAAAATAAAATGTCCTTTTGCATAAACATTTTACGTTGAAACAAACGTAATCAGAATAGCTTCTCATCACATGGCATTTCTTAAAAAGTAAAAAATAAAATAAAATAAACAGAAATATAAAAAGAGAGATGTTTATAGCCATTATAATTATATTTTACTACAAAAGTATTTGAAATTAGGGTGGCTCTTGAATTTCATTACACTCGCCATGTTCTTTCGAATTTGAACAAATGAAACCTAAAATAGTTCGATAAAAACATTTCATAAACAACACACTTTTTTTTTAGAGCCATACATAAACAACTCATGCAATAGGGTCGTCAACATTATTAATTTGGGCAAACTTTGAAATAGG